>CM043705.1:11290000-12490000 GCA_023935145.1 Bretschneidera sinensis
TAGTAAACTTACAATTCTCTTAGATTCTTGGAAGAGTAAAGGTTGTATTTGCCTTCAAAACTGCCCTTGAACGATACAAAACATAATTCAATACTTCAAATATGGTGAAAAGAGCCGATGTAGCTGCTAATTACTCGTTAACGGGTGACAATGAAGAAATGATGAAATCAAAAGAATACGTCTACACGCTTAACGAAAACATTTAGAGATTTCTTAAAGAAAAGGTTTAGGGAAATTTGGGACTAAATGAAGGAAAGTTTTAAGAATTTTGAAGTTCAATCAATGAAATTCCGATTATCCAAAAAGCTCTTTCAAAATAAGGTTGGAATTCTGTTTATTTTATTTTATTTTATTTTTATCTTATTTTAATTCTTTTTTTACCAAAAAAAAAAAAATGAGGCGAGAACCTCTATTTTAGACAAATAGAGATGGATTTGGCGGCACATTCCATTAGCATCGCCAATTCAGCAAATTTTAGATTTTGGGTGGGAAGATTTGAGAATAACTCTGAACAGAATTTGTACTAAAATACCTTAGCACTATTAATTATCCTTAACAATTTTTAATTTCTGCACAAACTCTAAAATTTAATTATTATTATGATAAAAAAATAATATTTATTATTAATTTTTTTATTTCAAGCATCGTAATTATAATTATTAAAATAATATTTTAATTATAAGAATAATATTATTGTCAATAGTATTATAATATTACTATAATTATGAAAATAATTATTATTCATGTATTATATAATAATAATAATAATAATTATTATTATCATCATCATCATCATCATCATTAAAAAATTTATTATCATTATAATAATAATTATTATATAAATAGTAATTATTATTTATTTATACTATATTATTATATTTTAATCATAACAATTCTTTTTATTTTTATTATTGTATGCAATTTTTTAATAATATTATAATAATTATTGTTCAAGGGTTAAAAGGGCAAAAGAAATTATTCCTATATAGGTGGATTAGATTCGATCTCATAGGGAGAGGTGCGACAAAAAAACGTAGGATTAAAACTAATTTTATCTTATCTTAATCTCACGTGAATAGTAAATCTCAATGTATTTCCTCGATTAAATTAGGAGTATGAATTTTTTTAATTAATTAATTTGAAATATTTGTTTTCATAATATTATATATCTTCACTTTATAATTATGAGTGTTTCAATACATTGTTAAAATATAACAACTAAATGAAAATATGCAGTTGTAAGGACATTGTGTCAATGGATATGAGTTTACTATCAAACCCCGTAAAATTGTGTTTTATCTTTGTTTTTACTTTCCGTTTTATATTTCCACAATAACTCAAATCTTCGTAGTGTTTGGCTTCTGCTAATGCTTAGACCAAACGGGAGTTATACTTTAGTTTTGGATCCAAGATAAAAACTGAATTTATTGATTTTTTTTTTTGGGGGGGTGGGGGGGTGGTTCACTGATATATAACAGGCACGTACAAGACTGAAGCCTCCTTTACAAGAAGAAAAAAGAAAATGAATCCAAACAAGAGAAATGTAATGAACACCTAAATTAAACCGCGCCAGATATGACAGTTATTTATTTCCACATACTTAAATCACAAGGTCTGCAATAAGACAATAATAATCATACTTAATGCAAGTCATCAACGTAAGTGTTAAAAGATATTTCCTATTCTTACTGCAATATTAGCTTCCTAGTTTCATATGTATTAGTTTCCTAATTAGTTTAGTTTCCTGTTTTATTAAAAACCCTATGTTTCCTATTTCTATTAGGTTTTATATTCTTAGCCTATATATAGGCTTGTATTCGTCTTTCACAAGAACTTCAAGAATATACATCAATAATACAAGAGTTTCTTCTCCAATCACTCTTTATTTTTCTAACATGGTATCAGAGCTATTGATCTTATTTTGAGAGTCGTATTTTGAGCTTTCGCAATTTTGGCGGGCGGCCTTATACCGCTCGCTTTAAGCCGCCCACCCGGATATAACCTCATATCGCTCGCCCGAGCATAACCTTTTTTTCCTTCTTATTATATACTATTATAATCTTTACCAAATAATCACCCGTGAGTCAGCAACAGCAACATTAGCATCACCACACCAACCCCTGCTGAATCTTCACCTTCACCCCATTGGCACCTACAACAGCACACCTCAAACCCCTGCCCTCCCTCTCTCTCAAACTTCTGCCCTCACTCTCTCTCTCAGCACTCCTCAAATTCTCCATAACATACTCTTATTGGAGAGAGAGAAGGAGAGAGGGAGAGTGAAATTATTCTGATTTTTGTAAGGAAGAAACTATACGCAATCAATCAATCAGATCAAGATGCAGCCGACTAACGGTCCTGATCTGAGCAACCCACAGAAGCAGCAAGCGCAGTCGCAGCAAGCACATCAACAGTGGGTACCGCATTCACAGCAACAACAACAGTGGATGGCAGCTATGCAGTACCCAGCTGTTTCTATGGCGATAATACAGCAGCACCTCCTCCTCCTCCTCCTGTTTCACCTACATCACCCCCACCATCACCACAACCGCCAGGGAGTTCACCTCCACCTTCAGCATAACTGCCACCTCTCTCCCATCTGGTAAGAGCCCCGTGATTCCGCTCCGGGTCCTGCCAAGTCATCACCCATGTTTCTCTCAGCATCATCAGCAGCAGCATCACCATCAGCATCAACAGCATTAGCATTAGCATTAGCATCACCAGCATCAACAACAACTCAAACACGAGCTACATCTATTCCACCATCACCATCTTGTGGAACCGCCGAATCTCAAGTCACATTTCAACAAGCATAACCAGCAGCATCATCAGCATCAGCAACAGCAGCAAGTTATCACCCCGTGATTCCGCTCCGGGTCCTGCCAAGTCATCACCCATGATTCTCTCAGCATCATCAGCAGCAGCATCACCATCAGCATCAACAGCATCACCATCAGCACCATCAGCATCAACAACAGCAGCATCAACAGTAGCAGCATCATCATCAGCATCAGCAGCAGCAACAAGTTATCACCCGAGATTCCGCTTCGGGTCCTGCCAAGTCATCACTCGTGATTCCGCTCTGGGCCCTGCCTGTCACTCGTCTTTTCTGTGCTTCGTTAATTCAGTTTACAAACTCAAGTTGGCATCCATTTTACCACCTTAAGTTTGAGGGGGGCTGTTAAAAGATATTTCCTATTCTTACTGCAATATTAGCTTCCTAGTTTCATATGTATTAGTTTCCTAATTAGTTTAGTTTCCTGTTTTATTAAAAACCCTATGTTTCCTATTTCTATTAGGTTTTATATTCTTAGCCTATATATAGGCTTGTATTCGTCTTTCACAAGAACTTCAAGAATATACATCAATAATACAAGAGTTTCTTCTCCAATCACTCTTTATTTTTCTAACAGTAAGAAATCCTTTATCATTGAAATTCTTTAAAATTACCAGAAAAATTTTCAACTGTTTTAAACTATTTTAAACTATTGGGTTTACACCTCCTCTCAAATTATACTGCCGCCTCAGTTTATTCCGAGTAAAGCATGAGAGCAACCATTCAAGATGACCCAAGGAATGGGTTAGCATGAAAAGAGTAGTATTATATCCACAAGCTGCATATATTTCACAAGTATCAATGCTCAAAATCAATCTTAATGCATTTGTCCCTTATATATTTGTGATTTGAAATATAGCGGTGTGAGTGTCTGTGTATGTTTTAGTGACAAAAAATTCTTAGATAGGACGGATCTAAGGAACAAAGCAATTAACACTTGGGAGCTGGAGAAGACGTTAGGCTTGGTTATGGTCTTTATGGAAGGCATCGATGAGGTAATTGATCATCTTTATCCGTTGAAGGAGAGGCATAGGGAAGAGTTCAAAGCAAGGGAACGTGGGAAGAATTTGGATTCATTTGGTATGGAACTTTCGGCTTTATAGAGTTTGGGGATTAATTTTCAGGCCATTATTACAGATGATTCTCGTTGGATGCCACTTGTTTCAGTTGTCTTTTTTTGGATTTGTGGCCGACTTTTTGTGGTCGTTATCTACTGGAGATGGAACTGAAGTATGCTAGAGGTCATTTGTTGCTAACATGGTGCAGATATTGACAGTCTCGTTTTTTCAAGTTAGTTTTGGAGTTGATTTTGCTTGTTTCATCTGCTTTTTTGGTGATTGTTGGTTGTCTGTGTTCTTCTGTGCACTGTTAGCTTTTTTTTTATTTTTTTATTTATAAATCCGCACAAAATAAAATGCAAGATAGTAGCATCGCAACATTAGATAACGGTTGTTGTGATCTGTTATAACATGTATGTGTACTACATATGTAGAAAATGAGAACATGTATGTATCTAAATTACAATATATATATATATATATATATTATTTCTGTCCCAATTTATTTTTCGTTTATTTCAATTTTCAAAACAATTACTCCATAAATCTTATATTATGTTTCTTATAAGATATTTATCTATTTAAAATTACAAAAAAAATATAGTTTTTTTGAAAAAAAAAACTTACGGGCTCAATGAAAATTTAAAACTATATTAATTTAAAATTAATAATTTAATTGAAATAATAATGGAATAGTATAAAGAAAATATGAAACGAAAAGAATACTAATAAAAGGAATTTAGAATTACAATACTTGCAATATGTGTTAACCTTTATTTACTAAGCTGGGCTAACTGTTGAATTGTCTGATGAAGAGACCGTATGATGAGATGGGCATACATAGATAGAGGAAAAATGGGTTGGTACGAAGAAGATTTTTTTTGATTGGTTGAGATTTAATTTAATTAATTTTTTTAATAATTTTAAAAATTTTATTAATAATATTTATTTTTAAATACGATCAATAAAATTTTATATTATGGATGCGTGGTGTCATTTGCAAATTCTAGTGTAACTCCACTAACTCAGTCTGTATGCATGTCTCATTATGACTGTACACGTACGTACACTTATCATTAGCCATAGAATATTATAGAATCGATAAAGATATTGATACCATGCATGCACCAAAATGAATCACTCGTTCGGATACCTTTCACAGACCACTTGGAACAATAATTATAAATTACTAGACCATTTGTTTTTATGGATCAAAATGGTGATAGAACTGTGTCGTTCATATAAAAAAACCCTTATAGAATAAAGACGCTTGCAAAAGAGAGATTCTTGAATAGACCAAGTCATAGACTTGGTCCTATGGATTAAGTTAAAGAAAAGTACCATATAATCAACTCCAACCCAAGTTTATTCATTGGTTAACCACGTGTTCAGATTCGAAAGTAAGATGGTGATGTAGGTCGAAAAAAGATCAAGGAGTTTTGTAACAAGGTTAATTATGGACAAAATATTTGGTGAGAATTAATGAGTAGAGGTTAATTTAAAGATGAGTCTCAAAAATCAAACACAAAATGTCAACTCTGTCACTATATTGGAGAGATAATTAGATGACCAATTATCCTAAAATTTTAAGTTAATAGGATATGATGTACACTCCTATTCCTTTACACTCCGACACTTGCAGCTTAAAGTTGATACTTACAGCTTAAAGCTAATCAATTTTCAACTTTAAACTAATATAAGTTGTTCATAATTTTAAACCTAAACTCAATGAAAATTAATAAAACGGACTGATAGACTTGGTCAAGAGGAATAAAATTTAGAGGGAAATTGGGTGGAAAACAAAGTGGAAATAATATCATTTTCTCTTTCTTAATAATTTTTTATATCCTTACAGTGTTTTTAGCAAGAAAGAAAAGTAAGAGAATGAAAAATTAAAAGAATAGAAAAGTAAGAATATTTTCGTCACATGTTTAATAGAGATGATGAAAAACTAGAAAGAATTGACATGGTTTTCTTTTTCCTTGTTTAGTACACTAGAATACACTACAAAAAAAACGTAATATACTGACGGATGGTTATACTGACGGATTTAAAATCCGTAAGTATAGACAGGCTATACCGACTTAAAATGGTTTCATTTTCGGGATGTTATTGGATTTATCAAGGAGGAGTAATTTCTTGGCTGGCAAGCTTCAACACCAATTTTCGGTCTCAAGTAATAGTGACCAAGAGCTTAAAATGGTTTGTCTTTAGAGTTGAATTTAAGAGAAGAAGTGAGACAATATAAAGAGAAGAGAATTGTATTGAATGGTGTAATTTGCTTACAAGTGAGGTATCCTATTTATAGCCTAACCTAAGGGGAATGTTTCTCATTCTAACCAACGTGGGACTAACATATACATTGTGTATATATATATATATATATATATATATATATATATATACATTAACAGCCCCTCTGAAACTCAAGGTGGTAAAATTGAGACCAACTTGAGTTTGGAAACTAAATCCTGAAGGCGTCCAGGAGGACGTGTTTTAGTGAAAATATCAGCAGCTTGATCGGCGGAAGAAACTGATAATAGTCCAATAGTCCCATGAGTGAGATTATGACTCACAAAGTGATAATCAATCTCAATGTATTTTGTGCGTTCATGGAATACATCATAGTGAGCAATATGGATAGCACTTTAATTATCGCAGCTGATGATAGTGGTAGTAGAATAAATGACACTCATGTTTTCAAGTAACCAACGAAGCCAAAGAAGTTCCTGAGTTGTATCAGCAAGGGCTCGATACTTAGCTTTTGTGCTGGATCGAGCAACTATTGTTTGCTTCTTGCTTCGCCAATAAATAAGAGGATCACCAAGAAATAAGCAATAACCAATGGTGGATCTACAATCAGTGGGATCACCTGCCTAATCTGCATTTGAGTAGGCACTGAGCTCAGGTGAAGAGTGAGCTGAGAAATGGAGACCATTAAATAGGGTCCCCTTGATGTACTTGAGAATGCGAAGAACTGCGGCATAATGGGGTGTGCGAAGACCAAAGAGAAATTAACTGACAATATGGACAACATAAGAGATGTCAGGGTGAGTAACTCTAAGGTAAACAAGACTACCAACCAACTGGCGAAACAAGGTGGGGTCTTCCAAAGGTGTACCATCCAGAGGAGTGAGTTTAGAGTTGAGCTCAAGAAGAGTGGTACACATCTTACTATCTGAGAGTCATGCCCGAGTAAGAAGGTCTGAAGCATACTTTGCTTGAGAAAGATAATATCCCTCGGAGTTAAAAGTGATCCCAAGTCCTAAGAAATAACTGAGCTTCTCAAGATCTTTCATCTCAACATGTTGGTTGAAATAAGTCTTGAGATTCAAAATTCCATATGTGTCATCACCAGTGATGATTATGTCATCAACATAGAGGAGAAGAAGGATAATACCCTGTTCTGTTTTTCGAATGAAAATAGCAGAATCATGTGAGCTGGGAGTGAATCCAAAATCTCCAACAATGGTGTTAAACTTGGTAAACCAAGCTCGATGAGCTTACTTGAGACTATAGAGAGCCCGACGAAGTTTGTAGACTTGATGCGGAAAATGTTGAGAACTAAGAGAAGGGCACATATAAACTTCTTCGATGAGTTCACCATTAAAAAAAACATTTTTTCACATCCATCTGAAATAATCCCCAATGACGAATGGCGGCAACTGCAATTAAGCTGCGAACTGAAGTGAGACGGGAAACCAGGGCAAAAGTCTCCTCATAATCGATCACATACTATAACGACCCATCTCGGGTTGGCCACTCCCGAGACGGTGTTGTAACATTTTGAAATAACACCAACAGAAATTTTTACATCAATCCTCAACCTTCAACAGGGGAGATACATCATTTTGATCTTGACTTAAATATTATATACAACGTAATATGCATGAATATTTACAAATAAATTTTTATTTTATTTTCTCATTAGTCTGAGGATATGGACACGTACGTGGCTTATAGAAAATGATTTCGTCTGAACCTCAACTCACCAAACCATCTGTCATGTCTGCTACCTGAAATCATTGTACAATGAGGGATGAGCTTCACAAGTTCAGTTAATTAAATTTATTAGAATATTCAATTTGTATAAATAGATTTTTGATATTTAAAAATTTATATCTCATATAATTTGATAATAGCATTCTACTATCACTACACATATCATAAGTCTCAGTCTCTATCAATCTCTTCTTCTTATATATTTATTCACCTTAAGACCATCAATTATCTTATAATTACCTCGTTATGAGGTTCAAAGCATATAGTATACCATTTAGATAGTTCTTATCATATCATACTTTCATGTTTCTTTCTCATCATAACTGTCTTTGTGAGACTCATTCATCTATAAATAAATTTAAAATAACAAACAACACTTCAACATTTCAGTAATACAATCAATATTTAAAACAGATATAATGCATGAATTATTATTGAGGAACGTCTTCCCACATGTCGACATGTTTTTATCTTAGACTGGCTACCTTCTCGGTTCGTTTATTTCATTTAGACTGGCCCCCTCCCGGTTCTTTTACTTCCAGCATATACCGATTGCCATGGTTTTCATTTATTTTCAGCATATACCAGCTGTCATGGTTTTCATTTATTTCCAGCATATATCGACTGTCACGGGTTTTCATTTAGACTGGCCCGCTCCTGGTTTTTTTATTTCATATATATGCATATGAACAATGATATGAAATATGCATATGAACAATTTCACTAATTTCTTCTCCTCATATATCACATCAATTTATCAACCATAGCTTGTCAAGATCCCATAAATTTCCTCTCATCGTAAATCATATCAAATCATCAGCCATAGCTCATCAAGAATTTCCTTTATCACCTTTATTATTAAATCGACTCATTATACCAATAATATTATTTCTCATAAAATAATTCTCTACACATCCACTATTCTTATCATACCTATCAACTAACTTTCATTTATCACTAAATCATAAGTTAATGATTTATTCTAATATTATCACTATATATTTTATATTTATCTTGATTACTTAAAGTAAATCTAACTAACCATGTAGCACTTAGAGCTACCCATGGATCACCTCTTTGCCTTTTCTGCTTTTCTCAGCAATTTTCCCCAGTTGCTGATCGTTAACACCTGACATAATATTTATATTAAATTTCTAATTTATTCTTTAATTCTTCCATAATTCATACTCTTTGAAAATTCTCACTTTGAATTCCAGGAAATTTCATGTAAGCTAAATTTCAAAAATAAACTTCACATTATTAACTTCTGTTTTTCTTAGAGCTTCTAATGACTCTTTATAAAATTCTACCGTAAACCCCTTCAAAAATTTTCTCTTTCAACATTTCTTTCGGTCCCCAAGTGTTCAAAGAAAGAGAGTAGTTTGAATTGAGGAAATGAGAAAACCAAACAGGATTTGATAAGATTTTTATAAAATAAACTAAAGTTATATATATATATATATATATATATATATATATATATATATAACATCTAAACTTCAGCACCTCCCCCCCTGTGTTTGCCAAGAATTGTTAATGTGTCTTACATGCAGGCATTTACTTTCTTTTGGCAATAGGTGTTGCCACCTGTTATCGTGTTGTTTTTTTTTTTTGAAAAAGAAAAAAAAAATTTTCTTTTTGCTTTTCCTTTATCTAAACGATTTTTTTTTTCTTTTTCATTTTCATTTTCTTTTTCTTTACACCACTACACGTCCATTTTTTTAAGGAATGGTTTTATAAAAATTAAATCTTTAGCATTTATAAATATATATTATTTTAACTCTGTCATAATTATTAAAGTACTTCTTTACCCTTACTTTACAAATATGGGTATTACACATACTCCTAGGTAAACCCTTTAGCTACAAAGTGAGCCTTATATCGATCAATGGTCCCATGCCCACTTGCATCCCAGAACATGTTTGCCTTTTGGTAGGTCCACTAGATCCTAGGTGTGAGTGTTTTCGAGTGCTGTAGTTTATCATTCATTGCTTTTTGCAAAAGAGGATCAGAACTAGCTTCACGATAAGACTGTGGTTCATGGTGAGAAAGAATAGTAGAAAATACAACAAAGTCAAGAAGATTAACAGAAGGAGTTTTTACCCGGTTACTTCGCTGAGGAGGGAGATCAGAAGCTGTTGGAGTGGATCCATCGAAAAAGACAAGTTGCTCAGAAAAAGGGTAAGGTGGATAACTCAATTGAGGTATTTTTAGACACGTTAGGTGGTAATAACATATCTGATAAAGAGATATGATCTGTTAGTGGAGATGTTGACTCAAAAGAAGAGCTTGTCTCAAGAATATCAGGAAAAAAATATTTGGAGAGGTCAATGGATAAGAGAGAGGTGTTGTCGTGCAACAGGTGAAACTTGGATATGGAGGCAAACATCATGTGTTCCCAGAAAACAACATGACGAGATACTCAGAGACATTTGGAGTAAGGATCCCAATATCTGTAGCCTTTGTGTTCAACACTGTATCCCAAGAAATAACACAAGCGAGATCTAAGTTCCAATTTGGTGCGCTAATGAGGCTGAAGGAAAACAAAACAAGCATAACCAAATACCTTAAGAGTGCTATAGTTAGGAGGGTGACCATAGAGATGTTCAAAGGGTGATTGATTTCCAATAATGGGATAAAGTATATGGTTCTTAGTGTAAACAACTGTAAGAGCAGCTTCACCCCTAAAACGTTTAAGATGCGAAGCGGATATGAGAAGAGCATGGGCGGTATTGAGAATGTCTCGGTGTTTGCGCTCAGCACACCGATTTTGTTGAGAGGTGCCTGGAAATGAATGATGAGGAAGAGTACCATGTTGGTGAAGAAAGTTAAGGACGCTAGAATCTGTGTATTCAACAACATCATCAGCACTAAACACTTTGATTTTGTAAGAAAATTGAGTTTTGACCATGGTAGCAAAATCAAAGTACAATTGAGTTAATTCAGATCAATTACGCATAAGAAATATCCAGGTGTATCGGGAGTAATTGTCAAAAAAAATAACAAAATATTTAGGGCCTCCCATAGTACCAATGGGAGACGAACCCCAAACATTAGAGTGAATCAAGTCAAATGGTGCAGAAGAAAAATAATCACTTTTGTGAAATGGCAATGCCGATTGTTTGGCAAGTTGACAAGGAAAACAATCAAATTATTCTTTATTAACAAGCCTTAAATGACCACTAGACACTAAGGATTGAAGATAACCAACAGAAGCATGACCTAGATGAGAATGCCAGAGACTGACGGACGAGGTAGATGGGACCGGGGCTGCTATCTGAACTGATGAGGAGAAATGGGATGTAATGTGAAGATTGATGAGCTCAAAGAGTCATTCAACCTTACGGCCTATCCCCAAGAGTTTGTCCCGTATTTGGATCCTGCACACAACAACCAGAAGCAGAAAAAAATGATAGTTCGACCAAAGTCACATAATTGACCAACAGATATGAGATTGAGAGTGAGTTGGGGAATACAATAAGTATTAGGAAGAGAAGTGTTTAATGTTGTAATTTTTCGATATGACTCACAATCATGGGAGAACCAGCAGCAGTTTGAATAATTAGAATATGATTAGCAAGATGTTTGGTGGAAAAGATAGTGGAATCATGAGTCATGTGATTACAACATGGAGAGTCAAAGAACCAAGATGAATTACCTTAGGTAACTAATATAGCAGTAGAGGGTAGATTACCAAAATGAGCAAGGACTTGTTTAACAATTTCCTCTATGTCAGAGGCAAAAAGCGTTGCAATGGAAACAGTGGATGATGAACTTTCAACAGTAGTGGCAGTAGATCTAGAAGGAGTACTGCGAGACATGTATTGTTGGGAGTGTCTATTGGGGTTTTGGAAACAATCACGTTGAAGATGACCAGGGGCTAGCTTTTTACAGAATTGACAAACTAGAACCGAGCGTTCCAAGAGAATGTGTCCTGGTTTCTTATAGTAATTGCAGATTTTAAGGATTCAGATTGATGCCATTTGTTATTGGGTTGAAAAGATCCAGATAGATGCCATTTGTTGTTCAGTTGAGGTCCACTGGGAGTGGGAAAGACAACATCTATAAGGGTCGTCTTGCGAGGGGCAAGACAAGTTTTTTACGAGAAAAGTTCAGTGACAGCTTGATCCAGAGTAAGTAAGGGACTATGGTGAAGGAGAGATGCACGAACATGCTCGAACTCATTAGTGAGGGCCATGAAAAATAGAACCAAGTGTTGCTGATCCCGATAGTTAGAAAATTTTTCAACATTGGTGGCATCTGTAAACTCTGGTTCTGAGGAGGCAAGTTGATCCCAAACATAGTGCATCTCAGATAAAAAATTATTGATGGATTGCCCAGCTTCTTGTTGCATGCGATGTAGAGTGCCCAGAAGTTGGTATTGATGAGACAGATCCGTAGTGGTGTAGTGTTTCTCTTAAAAATCCCAAAGTGACTTGGCAGTCTTGAATCTACCAAACTGGAGACTGATGGAGCGACACACATGCTGTGAATCCAAGTGATGATCTGGTGGTTTTTGCTATCTCACTTCTCGAGACGGTCTATATATTTGGTGTTGTCTTCTCCATCGATTTTCTCTGGTTCGGAGATATCGCCAGTGAGAGCGCCAAAGTTTTCTGCCCTTAAGAAAGCTTGACATAACCTGATCCCATATAGTGTAGTTGAGTCATTCCATAACAATGGCAATGGGTAGTGAAGCCTCAAGATGCTCCAAGTGTACAAGAAATGAACTGGTCAGGAACTGGCTGACTGGGTCTGAACAGGATGGAACTGAGTCGGCTAATTGGCAAAGCCGACTAAGGTCAACGACTGATGGAGTGGCGGCTGAGGTGACATCGATGGAGAATAAGACTCCGACTATAGTGATGACCCAACAGGTATGAAGAGGATATACAATAAGTCTTTCTGATGTGAAGGATCCACTAATAGTGGCAATCACAGAGCATACTCAACTCTTGATATACCGAGAACCTGGCTCTGATACCAAGTTAAATTTAAGAGAGGAAGTGAGACAATACAAAGAGAAAAAAATTGTATTGAATGGTGTAATTTGATTACAAGAGAGGTATCATATTTATAGCCTAACCTAAGGGGAATGTTTCCCATTCTAACCAACGTGGGGCTAACATATACATCGTGTATATATATATATATACACTAACATATACATTGTATATATATACTCAGCTACATAGTGTCATTGTCTGATGCAATCAATGATGTTCTGGTAGATTTAAGTTCATGTTTCTGTGTTTTAAGGAGGTTTTGGTGGGTTATTTTTTTAATTTTAGTCAATGTTATTCTGGTGGATGTTAGTTTTTGTTTTTATGCAATCAATGTTGTCTTCTGTTAATTCGATGCATAATCATAATATCACCACCTGAAACCTGAATCTTGTAACCAATCACAGTCAACACTGTGATGTAAAAGAACACAAGGGTAGCGATAAATTCATCTATAAGTTCTCTATAAAATGACCATTTTGTCAGCTCCTCCACATCGATCAACGGAGCCAGTGGTGGATCATGGTAGTCCTTGGCTGAGAACTCTCCATGCTCTGCAACTTCTACATCTTTCGCCATATTCTTTTAATTAATTAATTTTTGAGTGATCAGGTGATAGAGAGGCGGAGAAGGGGGCTTTGAATTTGTGATGGTGTTTTGAGTGGGAGTGGAAGGGTTTATATGGAGAGAGCTAGAGAAGGGAAAAGAATGTGAAAAATCATGACAGTAATATAATATTTTTAATTAAGAAAATTTATTTTTTAGCCGCCCCTACAACTTTGATGTCTATTTTCTTCGTTTGCATGGACCCACCATTAGCTACAACGTCTCTCGTATGTCTTCTTTCTTCTACAACGTTCTTTTTCCTTTCTCTTTCAGTCTAAATTTGTTTCTTTCACTTTTTTTCTTTTCTAGCTTTTTCCTTCATTTCAAATTATTTTTCTGTAATTGTTGGAGATGATTGTGCTTTACCTCCACCTCGTGGCATAGCTGGACGAAAAGGCTTGGCAGGGACTATTCTCTTCAAATTCTAGGAGTTGTTCACTGGCTCCTAAACAGTGGAAGTCTTAATTCCAGTACCTATCAAAAATTCATACTTCTTTGCCTTCAAATATAATCCTTGCAAAGGCATCAAATTATGATTAAATGTGCTTTAATATTTTTGTAGGGTTTACTGTAATCTTGTCCCATGATTTGATGGGTTTGATCTCAATTAATTTACCTTAACATGTAAATCTCATAGTTTTCTTTTTGATGATTTTTCAATTGACTGTGGTTGATAAAGTCAGTTGCTTATCATATTGGGGTGTCAAATGTATGCCATAGTGGTGATCAAATTCTGGAATTTGTAATCACTGATATTAGGAATACAATAATAACTCTGCTCAAGTTGAGTGTAATTTTGCTGCTAATTGTGGTTTAGCCTATGTTTCTGATAGTTTAAAAACTTAGTCTGAGCTTTGCTTCAGTTTGTTTTGTTTGTAGTAGTTGCTCTAGTTTGTTATTTTATGATAAATAATTTTTCTCATTTATCATAAATTATTATTATTATTTTTTGTGATGTGGAAAAAAAATTTAAGTGCTTGAAAGGCAAGTAAACCACCTTAAATTAGTGACCATGTATCCTTAAAGAATGATTCATGTTTTTATTTTGCAGGTTTGGCATCATGCACGCACTGCATATTGCGATCAGACTGTTTTGGTTAATTTGGTAGAAAACTTATCCCAAAATTTTTGAAGTACTTTATCAGGTAATTTTTTTTGCTTGTTTCATTGTTTTCAATTTTTAATTGGAATTGCTTTGCTTTTGTGGTGGTTGATTCTGGTTTTGTTTCATGTTTTTTATGATGAAGAAAAATTATGTTGAATTGATATGAATTATGTGAGAATCTTGGTAATCCATTGTGATTTTGTGTCTTAATTCTTTCAATTGATATGTTAACAACATATCTCTCTACAACAGGGTCTAAAATTTGGTGTACAAGAGAATGGTTTTTGTTCTTTGTGAAGAAACTGTTACATATAAATTTTTTTATGTGACAAGCAGGAATACTATTGGGTATTAAGTATCAACTTTGTGCCTTTTATACGATGATGCTTACTTTAGTTTCTTGATGACTAAGACTATAACACTGTAATCTACCACGTGGGTGGCAAGTCTTTGTATTTTAATATAGGAACTAACCCAATTTAACTTATTTGAATAATTCAATACGAACATTTCTAGTAGTAAACAATTTTCATTTCAATAGACCAAAGTTTATTGGCAGCATGTGATCCAATCCTTTATCTTTTTATTTTATTTTATAATGTGGTCCAATCCTCTATTATCTGATCAAAAGAATTATTACTACTTGGTTTATTGGTAGCATGTGATCCAATCCTTTATCATTTGATCAAAAGAATGGAAAGCTTACAGGGAGTGGTTATTGACCTCTTATCAATGATACAAAGAAGATTTCCCAAGGAAAACCTTTTTGTGATCTTAAATTGAATAAAACAATGTAAATGAGGTATGAATCCTTTATCTGGCCTTATGTTTCTCATTTCTCTAAGTTTTTGGATCATTTGCTGTTGATCTACTGTTTCTGCCCTTTATCTTACTTTCATCTGATCCATCTGAAGTTCCTAAAAAGAATGGATAAAAGAATTGAGAGCTTACAAGGAGTGTTAGTGATACAAAGGTCTCCAGAGGAGAATGTTGGCGATCTTATAATTGAAGCAGACAACACCATCAATGAGGAGGTATGACTCCTTTATTAACTGGCATTTGACCTGTTCCACATATCTCTTTTTGTTTTTTTTGGATCCTTTGCTACTGATTTGTTGTTTCTGCCCTCTATCTTTCTTTGAGTTCCTTTTCAAATGATTGTGCCCTCTATATGTTGCTCTTGTATGTTTTTCATGAAGTCATTTATCCTTCTTAATATCTTTGATGAAATATTTCTCTTAACTTCGATAAATGCTCATACTTTTCAGGATTTTGTGAGACTGCTGGGAGCTGCTATTATTGGAATCCACTATATGCTTTCCTTGATTTGATGTCGGATTATGATCATTTTTGTTCACATCGTTCCCAATAAACTGTAAAGCAAATAAAAAATAATATATTAGCTTCCAAAGGATTATGATATCAAAATATTATATTTTAGGTTATTTTTATGTAAAATTTTATACTTTTAATTGTTGTACATGTGTAATTGTTTTTGGATAAATGAAAAGAATTTTTCATATAACAATCATGTATCCAATTGTTTATTTTGATAATTTGTTGGATATTATGATTTATTATGCACTAAGTAGGAAATTTAAGGAAAAAACAAAAAATAAAAGTTATATTTATGAAAATGCATTGCTATAGGTGTTTAAAACTGTCACTAAACCATATAATTAGAGCTGACATATAGAATATATTGACGGGTAAAACCGTTACTATAGGATAAGCAAACCATCGGTATAGGTTGAGATACACTGTTGGATAAAAACCGTAAGTAAAACTTACCTATAGTGATGGTTATAAAACCGTCCGTATAGATTCACAACCTAAACCGACGATTTTGAAACTCGTAAGTAGAGTTGTCTGGTCTATATGGACGGTCAAAAAACCGTCAGTATATCCCTATAGCAATGATTTTTAAAACCGTCGGTATAGCCCAAAAAAATCTATACTGACCCTTTTTTGTTCTTTACCAACGGATTTGGACTGTCGGTATATGTTAACTTTTTTGTAGTGATAATGAGAGAAAAAAATACAAATAACATATAAATTACCATTAGAACCTTAATAATGTTAATTGGACAAGCCAAATAAGGATGAATTTATAAAATGATAAATATCATACTATTTCTCTTTTATTTTTCTCTCTCAAATACTTTTTTATTGAGAGAAAAAAAAAAATTTATAAATATAGAAAATATCGAATCCCTTCGTTTTCTTTTTTTTCTTTTCACTTTTCTCTCGTTTTTAAGTATGAGAAAAATATATTTCACCAAGTCTTTTATCCTTTCTTTATACTTAATTTTCTTGTTCTTTTTTCTCTTACTAAAACCCAAGCACGCGAAATTAGATACATGTGATTGG
Organism: Bretschneidera sinensis; assembly: GCA_023935145.1. Lineage (NCBI taxonomy): Eukaryota > Viridiplantae > Streptophyta > Magnoliopsida > Brassicales > Akaniaceae > Bretschneidera > Bretschneidera sinensis. The sequence continues at coordinate 11,306,981 of CM043705.1, forward strand.
ACCAATTTAATAAAGTGTCAGTATGATAGTATTTGGTACACACTCAGTATCATGATAATATTAATCCCACGCATTAATCCATCTTTTTTTGTCTCATTTGCATTACTAATGGATTGTTAACTATGGTTTGTTTAGTAGGACAGTCTGTGGGAAAGTGGGAAGAAAAAAAAAAATGAAAGAGATACAAAATTTATATATATATATCAAAGATATTTTTCATGAATAAAAGGAATTTATCATTTTCTCTCATTTGTCGTGATGGGAGATATTTGGTCCAAATTCTGAACAAAAATTTCTGACCCTATATTTGCTCCTTCTGAACCATGTGAAAGTAGTACGTACCTTTAGCTGTTGTGGGCTGAACACGATGAATAAAATAATTTTTATAAATTAATGGTTTAAAATTATTTTTCTTTTTTTATTAAATATAAAATTAAATAAAACCATTTCATTTGATATTTTCTCTTCATCAAAGCTTCGTTTTAATCCTGTGTAAACGGACACTTAATTGATATTTTAACATAAGAGATTGGCAAACATTGATGTAATTTTGCCAAGTCCAACCTCACTGATACACACTTAAGCCTTCATTGATCATTGCAGTCCTGACCTTCGCTATAAACTTGCTTCAATAAGTCAATGGTCATGTTATTTTGTACAAATGTAAAATCCTTCATCTTTGATCAATATAAATATGATAAGATTAGAATATTATTTTTTTATTGAAGCGGTCATATAACAATATATTGATTTAATTTGATCACAATATAAACAAATAACACTATCTTATAGCTCATTCGTACTAGTTGATAAGGTTTTAGTCTAATGATCAAGATTGAGATCTTGAGATTACAAGGTCTTAGGTTTGATTCTCCCATAAATTATATATAATTTATTGTAGACGCATCTCAGTTCTACAATACTGTAAGAGTCTATTTGGTTTACGAATAGGATTATAGTGATATAAGATTATGATTAACATGGGATAAGATAAAAGGGGATTAAAGAGATTAACATAGGATTATAGTAATACTTTAATCCTATATTTGGTTCATAAAATTGTTGGATTGAGACTAAAATATAAAAAGAAGTTTAAATACCAAAACACCCTAATACTATTCATCATTCTTAACAATCCTCAATTTCTTCACAAACCCTAAAATTTCACTATTTTCATTAGTATATTATTATTATTATTATTATTATTATTATTGACCAATATTTGATTTTAATAATAACAAAATACTATGCTAATTGCACTAACAGTCTTATCTAAGTGTTTAAGCGGTAAAAGCATTCAGCATAAAAACAAAGATACAAGAACTCAACTCGATTCAGACACCAAAACAAGACAGAAGATCTAGAATAGGCATTAAGGTAATTGAAACAATTGTAAATCTCTTATATTCAATTACATGGCTTGATCTGTGGCTCAATTTACAAAAGACTTTGACAAAACCAAAATACAATAAGTTTCTAAGTCAAAAACTGTTTTTGAAAAAGGCAAACTGGGTTGAAGGTCAACCCAGTTAATTGGGTCTATATACCAGTCGACTAGGATACGGGACAAAAGGTTCCCAGTCGACAGATGTTGAGGATCCAGTCGACTGGTACCTGGGACAGAAAGTTCCTAGTCGACTGATGCTTAGGACCCAGTCGACTGGTACTCTCCCATAGCCTAAAAAATGAAATTTCTTAGTTGACCCAGTTGACTGGTACAAGGACCTAGTTGACTGGTAATTCAAAAAATATGACCATTTGAACGCGGAACTTGAGCATTTAATGCTACAAACCTACCAAGTCAGTGTCAAACAACCATATTGATTCAAGGCTATATAAACCCATTTCAATGAGCATTTAAATAACAAGAGAACACATTCAATTCACAAGAAAGCTTATTAATTCTCAAAAGCTTTGAAATACTTATTGTTGAGCCATTCTTCAAGCTTGTTCTTGAAAGAGAGATATTATTCATTTGTAAAAGCACTTATTGCTATCTCTCTACCATTTACTTTACAGCAAATCTCATTTATTGTAAAAGGGAAAGAGTTGTAATAACTCTTAGAGTGTTTAGGATCAAACATTTCTTTGTAACTTCCGTGAGGAAGGGATTCGCTTCTGTAAGGAAGCGATTAGCTTCCTTAAGGAACAGATTGGTTGTAAGGTTTGTGCAACACCCGTGAAGTTGCATAACTAAAGTTTTAGTGGATTGCTTCAAAGAGGTTTCTTGAACAGAGTGGACATAGGGTCGGAAGGATTCCGATATTGCCGAACCACTATAAACGGAGTTTGCACTTTCTCTTCCTTTGAACTCCTTTACTTTCAAGTATATTTTTTTGATTGTGTGCATTGTGTATTTAACTGTTTAAAAACTTGTAAGTTTAATTAGCAAAGTTTTTAAAACCCAATTCAGCCTCCTCTTGGGTTTGAACCTCGGTTTACAATTGGTATTAGAGCTTCGTACTCAATTTCAAGCTTAAAATCCTTGAATTGATCCGATGGCATCTAATTGCTATACTAAAAGGCATTCCTATACTAGACCTCCCTTGTTCAATGGCTCCAACTATTGCTATTGGAAAAATAGAATGAAAATCTTTGTCAAATAACAAGATTACAATCTATGGAGGGTCATTGAAGAAGGACCTAGAATTCCTACAAATGAAATAATCGTTGGAGAAATCAATCATACAATGCCTAAACTCAAAACAGAGTTTAATGAAGATGATTGTAGAATGATGTCTCTTAATAGTAGAGCAACTAGCATATTACATTGTGCTCTAGATGTTACTGAACACAATAAAATTTCTGCATTTATTTTAACTAAAGAAACTTGGGACAAATTACTAGTTACATATGAAGCAATTAATGAAGTTAAAAAATAAAAAATCTATATGCTAGTGTCCGAGTATGAATCTTTCAAAATGTCTCTAAATGAAACTATTTCTCAAATGCACTCACGTTTTACTACCATTGTTAACGGTCTAAAGCTTCTTGGTAGGAACATTGAGGAATTCGAACTAAAAAGAAAGATCTTAAGGTCTTTCCCATCCACTTGGAAAGCAAAGAAGATGGCCATCACTGAGGCCAAAGATCTTGACAAACTTGATGTTGAAACACTTCTCAGATCACTATTGACATACGAGATAGAGGAAATGAATCCCATTGTCAATGATGATGAGAAGAAGAAAAAGGTGATTGCTCTCAAGGCCTCTACGAGCAACAAAGAGGAAGAAACAGAAGAAGAGGTAGAGAGAAGCGAAGAAGATGGTGAGATGGCTCTAATCACCAAGAGGTTTCACAGGTTCTTAAAGAAGAGCAAGAAACCTTACAAAAAGGATCACACTCCAAAAAGGGAACCACTTGTGTGTTATGGTTGCAAGAAGCCTGGTCACATCTAAGCCAATTTTACAGCAACAAGGAAACCATATAAGAGATTAAAAAAGAAACATTGATTGCAACTACTTGGAGTGATGATGAAAAAGAAGAATCCTCAAAAAATTAGGTTAGATACGAGGAGATTGCCAACCTATACTTGATGGCAATCAATGATGATAATGAGGAATCAACTTCTTCCCCTTCTAATAATAACATTGTTAGTAGTAGTGAAGAATTAATTGAGGTTATAAATGAAATGCATGAAGAATTAAAAAAATTCGATTATAGGAATACAACCCTAAAAAATGAAGTCTTATTTCTTTCTAAAGAGACGGAAGGTTTAAAGGAAGAAAAAGAAAAACTATCTTCCATGCTTTATAATTCTTCTCAAGATTTTCTTAAAGATAAAAATGAAAATTTAAAGAAGAAATTAATGGAATTAAATAGCACAATATCTAGACTAATGCTTGGAAAAGAAAAGCTAGATAAAGTGCTATCTAGCCAAAGGTTAAATGGAGGAAAATCCGGCTTGGGTTATTCTCCATTGGACAAGCAAAAGTCTAAAGAAACTTTGTTCATAAAAACAACATGTTTGAATGAAACCTCCACTTCCAAGACCTCTAGCAAAGTTAAAAGTACTCCTTTAATGTATGCTAATAGGTCTAAAAATGTGAATTTAAATTCTAATGCATATACTTCAATTAAGCATCCTAGAAATACTCATGCCTATATGTATGCTCACTGAAGAAATACATATACACATCCTAGGAGTAACCATCATATGCATCCTAGAGATAATATGTATACTCATAACTTGCACACTGCACATGCACATCCTAGAAATTACCATAATGAGTATCATAGAAATAATATGTATGTTCATAATAATGCAAATACATATCCTAGAAATCGGCATCATACATTTCCTAGAAATGACATGTATGTTCATACTCTTCACAATAGAAACATGTACCCTAGGAATACTTATCCAAGGAACTATCAGCATGCATATTTGAGTAATCCTAGAAATATCAATAACTATTATCCTAGGATCATGCCTTATCAACATGTCTACAATTTTAGAGCACCTTACAATGTTAAGAAAGTATAGGTCCCTGAAAGAACCGTATTTTCTAGAATTAACCCCAAAGGACCCAAGAAATTTTGGGTACCTAAGAGTGCAATTGTGTATCCCTTTGTAATGTAGATATGTCTCCACACCAAGGAAAAAAGTAGCTATTGGTACCTTGATAGTGGATGCTGAAAGCACATGACCGGTGATCAAAGTATGTTCAAAGAGCTAACTCTAAGGGATGGCAAACATGTCACCATTCGATATAACACCAAGATAAAGATCATCGGGTATGGAAAAGTTGGTAACGATTTCTCAATGTATTATATGTGCAAAGCCTTAAGCCAAATTTGCTTAGTATTAGTCAACTACGTGACAAAGGCAACAAAATCATATTTGAAACCTTGCATTGTCTAGTTATAGACATCAAGAGTAACAAGATCAAGTTTTTTAGGCATAGACACAAAAATGTCTATATAGTTGATTTAAAATCTTTGCATTCGAAAAATGAAAAATGTTTTCCTGCATTTAGTGTAAACACATGGCTATGACATAGAAGACTTGGCCATGTGAATATGAATTTGCTTAAAATCATTTCAAGAAAAGATTTAGTCATTGGACTTCCAAAAATCAAATTTGAAAAAGATAAGGTATATGATGCTTGTCAAATGGGAAAACATACTAGAAATTCCTTTAAATCAAAAAATATAGTCTCAACTACTAAACCACTAGAACTTCTACATATGGACTTGTTTGGTCCAATAAGTACCATAAGTCTAGGTGGCCACCAATATGCTCTTGTTATTGTTGATGACTATTCAAGATATACCTTTGTTATATTTATTGCTTTAAAGGATGAAGCTTACAAAGGATTTGTGAACTTTTGTAAAAATGTTCAAAATGAAAAAGGAATTTTTATATCAAGCATTCAAAATGATCATGGAAAAGAATTTGAAAATCAAAGCTTTTCAAAATTTTGTGATGAAAATGGAATTGATCACAACTTTTCAGCACCTAGAACTCCTCAACAAAATGGAGTTGTTGAGTGGAAAAATAGAGTTCTAGAAGAATTTGCAAGAACAATGCTTTGTAAAAATAGTTTGCCAAAATACTTTTGGGTGGTAGCCGTAAACACTTCTTGCTATGTTTTAAATAGAGTCTTAATTAGGCCTATGCTTAACAAAACTCTATATGAATTATGGAAAGGCAGAAAGCCTAATATATCTTAGTTTAGTGCTTTTGGATGTAAATTCTTTATCCTAAATAACAATAAAACTAACTTAGGTAAATTTGACTCAAAGACTGATGATGAGATATGTAAACTCTAATAAAGCTTATAGAGTCTTTAACAAAAGAACTCTAGTGGTTGAAGAATCCGTACATGTAGCCTTTGATGAGTCTAACCCAATTAGTAGTAAAGTAGGTTCTTTTAATGATGATGCAGATTTCATTCCAATGATAGAAACACCTACTCACATTGTTGAACCGAATGAGAGCCAACCTCAAACAAGTCAATAGGTAGATGCTCTCAATCTTGATCAACCATCTACAAGTTAACAAGAGGATAGTCTCCCCAAATATTGGAGGTACGTGAATTATCATCCAATCAATCAAGTGATTTGTGATCATTCACAAGGGGTAAGAACTAGATCCTCTATTAGAAATATTTGCAATTTTGTAGCTTATTTATCGCAAGTAGAACCTAAGACGTTTGAAGAAGCCTAGGAGGATGTTGATTGGGTAAATGTTATATAAGAAGAAATAAATCAATTTGAAAGAAACAAAGTATGGAATCTAGTTTCTAGATCAAATAATCACACTATAATAGGAACTAAATGGGTATTTAGAAATAAGATGAATGAAAATGGAATAGTAACTAGGAACAAGACTAGACTAGTTGCTAAGGGATATAATCAAGAAGAATGAATAGATTTTGATGAGACCTATGCTCCCGTAGCTAGATTAGAAGCTATTCGAATGTTATTACCCATTTTCATGCTTTAATAAGTTTAAGTTATTTCAAATAGATGTAAAAAAGTGTCTTTTTAAATGGTTTTATAGAAGAAGAGGTGTATGTTGAGCATCCTCTTGGATTTGAAAGTCTTAGTCTTCTAAACCATGTCTATAAGCTTTTTAAAGCTCTATATGGGTTAAAGCAAGCTCCAAGAGCATGGTATGAAAGACTAAGTAAGTTTTTGCTTGAAAATGATTTTACAATAGGAAAAATAGGCAAAACTCTCTTCACAAAAACTCATAAAAAATGACACACTACTAGTCTAAATATATGCTAATGATATTATATTTGGTGCTACTAATGAATCTATGTGTCAAGAGTTTGCTAAGTGCATGCAAGGTGAATTTGAAATGATGGGAGAGCTTACTTACTTTCTTGGACTAAAAATCAAACAATTAAAAGGCAGTATCCTCATCAATCAATCAAAGTACACTAAGGACATATTAAAGAGGTTTGGGATGGAAAACTCAAAGTAAATAGGCATTCCTATGAGCACCTCTACAAAACTTGAACTAGATGAGGAAGGTAAGTGTGTAAATGATGAGTGCCAAATATTGCATATTTTGGCCCCTTAATTTACATTTGTTAGCTTAGGAATTTGTTACTTTGAGTTGTTTTAAAAGTTTACAAGCACTTGGAAATGAGTTTCACTAAATTGCCAGAATTGCCCGTATAGATTAGTCATTTTTATGGATTAAACTGTATTGATTCACGAAGAACCAGAAAATGTGCCATATATTCTTGGAAAGATCCGGATGTCTATTTTAAGGGAAATTTTACGGCTCATAAATATGATTTTTCTAAAGAAAGTTATGGCAGTTTTAGTAGACAAAGGTCAGGCTGTGCAGGATTTCAGTGTGGGCAGAAGTTTTGAAGGGCATGTGAAAGCTTAAATCCCACATCCCTCATCGGTTGGAAACACATTCTATATCCCGCATCCCATATCGGATTGGAAACACATTGCACTCATGGAGTTCCCCTATATAAGCCCCATTTCACTTCATCAAAAGCTGTGCAATCTGGAGGACTTCTGCGAGCAATCTGGGGGATCTCCAAGGCTTTGCTACCAAGGGGTGGAAGCGCCGCACAATAGCTGCGAGTGAAATTTCTCTCAATGTATAGTCAGTTTTAATTTATTTCTTTTGAGTTTAAAGTTTTATGTTTAGCACTCTAATTGTGAAATTTAATTTCATAATCATGAAAGGCTAAAACATTCATCTAAGGTTGAAGATGAAGCATTGTCATTGTTTGGCATAATATTTTTAGATATCTTCGTACAATTCTGATATTTTTATTATTAATGTTCTGTTTCAATTGTTTGAGTAAATTCTTATGATTGATTATGTTTAAATTGTTCAAATTGGATATTCTTTGTGTTTCATCTGCCAGAAACGACGCATCACCCAAAGTAAATTGGATATCTATTGTGATTCTAAAGGGATACATTAGATGATTTGGTTTAATTAGGGTATTCACTGTGATTTGTATAATGGTGGATTCATGGAATTATTTGATAGATTAATTTTATACAGAACATGAAAATATATGTTTTATATTGGTGGGGTGGATTCAGAAACCTTAGTATTTTTATCATTTCTTTCAACTCAATTTAGTTTAGTTTATATTCTTTGCAAAATACAATTCAAAATTCAAAACTAGGTTAAAATAGGTTTAGTTTAGATAAAAATATTTTCACGATGCAATTCCCTCTGGATTTGACCTCGCACTTTCACACACTATATTGCAAACGACTCGTGTGCTTACGAGTAATTTAAAACTCACAACAAGTTTTTGGCGTCGTTGCCGGGGATTTGTTTTGTTTGGTTAAATTAAATCTTTGTCTGAATTAATTTTATTTTTCTACTAGTTTAGTTAGCATTTTTGCTTCATTTTGCAATTTTATTCTAGTTTATTTGTTTCTATTTGCAATTGCCTATAAAAAATAAAAAAATAAATATATAAAAAAATTTCTAATTTTGTTGGCCCATTTTGTGAGTATTGTGTTTTCTATTTTTGTATTTATTTTATTTTATTGTTATTTATTATTTATATTTTATTTTATTATTTTGTTTCTGCTAGTTAGTTTATTTTATTACTTTTTTGTGTGGTGTATGCTTTGTCGGAGATCCCTGAACTTAGAGTTGATACCTTTAGATCCCAAAATAGAAAGAACTCTTAGGAGAAATAAGAGTGCACTTGTTGAGAGAGAGACGATTGAGATGGGAGACAATTTAAGGAATGCAAATCAACCGGAGAATATAGAGCAACCTAGAGCTTGGAACGTGGACTTCACTATATCCCTTAGGGATTTGTTCGCACCCGTTGTGACTAACTTCCCTTCTTGTATAGTGTTGCCAAAAACCAATACTACCCATTTTGATCTAAAGCCACAGTCATTGGAGGACACCCTAAAGGATTTCATGAAGATGACCGGCCAGTCCATCAATGCAGCCAATACATTCAATGTTGATAGCTGTTCCATCTGTGATAGTCCTATGCATTTAGCACATAATTGTCCATCTATGTCGGCTTTTGTCGAGTATCTTATGGAACAAGTGAATGCATTCAATGACTATCGGAAGTAATCAAATGGATCTACTCTGAGACTTACAATCCAAGGTGGTGGAACCACCCTAATTTTTCATGGAAGCATAACCAACCGATGAATTAGGGAGGAGCCCCTCATCATGTTCACAGTCAATACCCTCTCGGATTTCCTCCACTAGTTCCAAGTCATGGTTGCTCAGCCCATCTAGCACCATCACTCGTTTACCAAGCTCCCACTCAAGCGCCAGTGTCGATTTCACAGTCATTGGAGGACACCCTCAAGGATTTCATGAAGATGATCGGCCAATCCATCAGCGAAGTAAAGAGTGCAACAATAGTAAACACCCAAGCGATTGCCAAGCTAGAGAGTCAAATGGGTCAAATCGCAAGTCACGTGGGTGAAAGAGATAAGGGAAAGTTCCCCAGTCAACCCGTGACCAACCCAAAGGGACAGTTTACGGTTAGAAATTCATCAAATCCTACGCACGGGCCAAAACAAGTGCAATCAATTATCACATTGAGGTCTGAGAAAGAAGTGGACAATCAAGTGGAAAAGAATCCTGTTATGCAGTAAGGGCAAGAAAGTGGCAATAAGGAGAAAATAAATGCTAAGCCATCTATAACCACACCTACTATTAAGGAACCTCCTAGGTCATTTGTACCTAAAGTGCTTTACCTTGAGAAATTACAAGCGCCCAAGAAAGGAGGGAAGTTTGAGGACATTCTGGAGGTGTTTAAGCAGGTCCAAATCAATATCCCATTTTTGGACGCCATCCAGCAAGTGCCGTCATATGCCAAGTTCTTAAAGGACTTGATCACTGTTAAGAGGAGGATGAATGTCCCGAAGAAGGCATTTTTGACCGAGCAGGTTAGCTCAATCCTTCAGTGCAAGATGCCCATCAAGTATAAGACCCAGAGTGTCCTACCATCTCTTGCACGAACGAAGTCAGCCAGATTGAGAGGGCTCTTTTGGATCTAGGAGCGAGTGTGAATCTTCTGCCCTACTCAGTCTATTTGCAATTAGGGTTAGGAGAATTAAAGCCCACATCCACGACGCTTAAATTGGCTAACAGGTCAGCGAAGATACCACAAGGAATAATTGAGGACATTTTGATAAAGGTGGATAAATTTTATTTCCCTGTGGATTTTATTGTGCTTGACACATAGCCAGTTCAGAATGTGGGGATTCAGATACTGATGATTCTAGGGTGACCATTCTTAGCCACGACTAATACCCTGATAAATTGTAGGACAGGGGTGATGAAGATTTCCTTCGAAAATATGACAGTGGAGCTGAATATCTTTGATATCGGTAAGCAACCACTGGAATATGATGAAGTGAGAAATGTATGCTTTATAGAGGAGATTATTGAGGAGACTATGGATGAATCAAGCATTGAGGACCCCTTGGAGGCATGCTTTGCTAAGTTTGGAGAGCATTTGGATTTAGATAAGTTACTTGAGCAAGTGAATGCTATTTTGGAGTCTACTCCTCAGGAAAGCAGTGAGACGGAGGAGATCGCAGCACCTGAACCCCCCAAGAAGGAACTTAAGCCTTTACTGGACAATCTTAAGTAAAAGTTCCTAGGTCCAGCAGATTCTTTGCCTGTGACTAGCTTCAGATTTGGTTGATGCTCAAGAGAAGAAATTATTGAACGTTTTAAGATAGCACAAGGAAACTGTCGGCTGGATTATTGAGGATATCAAGGGGATCAGCCCCTCGGTGGTGATGCACAAGATACATTTGGAGGAGAATGCCAAGCCATCAAGGAAGCCACAGAGAAGGCTCAACCCAGCTATGTAAGAGGTTGTAAGGACTGAAGTGATAAATTTGTTGGATGTAGGGATCATTTATCCAATCTCTGATAGCAAGTGGGTGAGCTCGATTCATGTTATACCAAAGCGGGCTGAATTGATGGTAGTGAAGAATAATGACGACTAGTTGGTGCCAACTCATGTTCAGTCAGGATGGAGAGTGTATATAGACTACCATAAATTGAATGCTACCATAAGAAAATATCATTTTCCACTCCCATTTATTGATCAGATGGTAGAGCACTTGGTTGGGCACGAGTACTATTGCTTCTTAGATGGTTATTCTGGATATAACCAGGTCCCTGTAGACCCCAAAGATCAGGAGAAAACAACGTTTACCTGTCCTTTTGGGACATTCACCTACCATTGCATGCCGTTTGGGTTATGCAATGCACCTGCTACTTTTCAGCGGCGCATGATCAGCATATTCTATGACATGGTAGAGTGTTTCTTAGAGATTTTCATGGTTGACTTCTCCGTGTTCGGTTCATCATTTGAGGAGTGTTTGCGCCGTCTTACTTTGGTCTTAGTGCGGTGCAAAGAGAAGAACCTGGTGCTTAATTGGGAGAAGTGTCGAGTCTGGCTGAAGACATAAAACTTAGCGCTCATAGGAGGCACCCCACAGCATATCCTTTTTTTTTTAATTATTTTACATATTTTTTATTACCGTTTATTTCTAGTGTTTCTTTTGTTTTCCAGCCTTTATTTTTTTAGGAACAACGCGTACTTCAGTTCCAGTTTGGGGGTATACTATGAGCCATGCTAGTCCAGCTAACTCTCCATCTCCCAAGTCAGCTCTTTCCATATTATTCACACATTGGGGACAATGTGTAATTTAAGTTTGGGAGTATGGGAGACACATTCACACACACTTTGTCCTAGTTTTTTTATATATTATTGAAAAGATAAATATATGTTCATGATTGTTTTGAAATTTTGGTTGATCTAAACGGATACTGGGACGCGATGTTATCTAATCTGCACGAGCACATTAGCACAAAATAGTGCGAGGTATAACATGTGATTTTAATGTGTATGTTTCCATGACTTAACTAAAACTATATGGCTTGTTGGATAAACACTTTGGCATAGAAAAGTATAAATAAAAAAAATTTCATAAAAAGAGAAAAATACTTATGATGATCATTAATAAACTTTGCACTGAGTAACTAGACTTCTTGCCTCAGTAAGCAGTGAGATGTTCACGCTAAAAGGTGGGAATTTTATTCTTAATGATCATTGAGAAACTTTTCGTTGAGTAACTGGACCTCTTGCCTCAGTAACCAGTTAGTGTTCACGTCAAAATGTGGGAATTTTGCTTGGTAGTATTAAAGCCAGTTTAGTTTCATAGCCTTTTTTATTCGAGTTAGTAAGTCCTTAGGGGTGTCTTTACACCTAATGCCCTAAAACAATCTGGTTTGGGAGTCATTGACTCAACATTCGCTACATGGGATAATTAGAAAGCTTAAGGGAACTAAACATAACAGAACCTTATAATAAAATAGAGAAGAAAATAAAACTATGCCATCGTTGTTTATTCTGATAAGAAATTCTGTGAATCTTGAGACATGGAGACATTGCACATTGAAGTTATTTAGAATCCTCATCTTTATATGCTAATTCACTTTACACTGAGTCAGACATGATGCCTTAGCCTGCTTTTTGTAAGTAATTAGATTTTAAAATTCCTATTCATTGTGAAGATAGGTTTATATTTTAAGCTTGCTCATGAATGAATATCATGGTTTTGTGTGTTACTTAAATTTTTGGACACCATGAATGATGGATTTATCTTTGTGTTCTTTGTTTTTCATTTAGTTTTTTTTTTTTATTTTGTTTTGCTAAGGGACTAGCAAAATGTAAGTTTGGGGGTATTTGTAAGTAATTAGATTTTAAAATTCCTATTTATTGCGAAGACAGGTTTATATTTTAAGCTTTCTCATGAATGAATATCATGGTTTTGTGTGCTACTTAAATTTTTGGACACCGTGAATGATGGATTTATCTTTGTGTTCTTTGTTTTTCATTTAGATTTTTTATTTTGTTTTGCTAAGGGACTAGCAAAATGTAAGTTTGGGAGTATTTGATGAGTGCCAAATATTGCATATTTTAGCCCGAATTTACATTTGTTAGCTTAGGAATTTGTTATTTTGAGTTGTTTTAAAGGTTTACAAGCACTTGGAAATGAGTTTCACTAAATTGGCAGAATTATCCATATAGATCAGTCATTTTTTTGGATTAAACTGTATTGATTTAGGAAGAACCAGGAGATGAGCCATATATACTTGGAAAGATCCGGATGTCTATTTTCTAGGGAATTTTATGGCTCGTAAATATGATTTTTCTAGAGAAAGCTATGGTAGTTTTAGTAAACAAAGGTAAGGCTGTGCGGGATTTCAGCGTGGATAGAAGTTTCAAGGGCATGTGAAGGCTTAAATCTCATATCCCACATCAGTTGGAAACACATTCTATATCCTACATCCCACATCGGATAAGAAACACATTGCACTCATAGAGTTCCCCTATATAAGCCTTATTTCACTTCATCAAAAGGTGTGCAATCCGGAGGACTTCTGCCAGCAATCTGGGGGATCTCCAAGGCTTTGCTACCAAGGGGGGAAGTGCCGCACAATAGCTGTGAATGGAATTTCTCTCAATGTATAGTCAGTTTTAATTTATTTCTTTTGAGTTTAAAGTTTTATGTTTAGCATTTTAATTGTGAAATTTAGTTTCATAATCATGAGAGGTTTACCTTCATCTAAGGTTGAAGATGAAACCTCGTCATTGTTTGGCATAATATTTTCAGATATGTTCGTACAATTCTAATATTTTTAGTATTAATGTTCTCTTCAATTGTTTGAGTAAATTCTTATGATTGATTATGTTTAAATTGTTCAAATTGGATATTCCTTGTATTTCATCTGCTGGATACGGTGGATCATCCAAAGTAAATTAGATATCCATTGTGATTCTAAATGGATACATCGGATGATTTGGTTGAATTAGGGTATTTGCTGTAATTTTTATAATGGTGGATTCATGGAATTATTTGATAGATTTCTTTTATACAGAACATGAAAATATATGCTTTATTTTGGTGGGGTAGATTCAAAAACCTTAGTATTTTTGTCATTTCTTTCAACTCAATTTAGTTTAGTTTATATTCTTTGCAAAATACAATTCAAAATTCAGAACTAGGTTAAAATAGGTTTAGTTTAGATAAAAATATATTTTCACGATGCAATTTCCTCTGGATTCGACTTCGCACTTACACACACTATATTGCAAATGACTCGTGCGCTTGCGAGTAATTTAAAACTCACAACAGTAGATACTAAAACTTATAGAAGCATGATAGGAGCTTTACTTTATTTAACTGCAAGTAGACCTGATATAATGTTCAATGTATGCATGTGTGCTAGATTTCAAGCTAATACTAATGAATCACATGTAATTGCAATAAAAAGAATCCTTAGATATCTACAAGGTACTCAAAACCTAGGATTATAGTACTTTAGATAATCATCTTTTGAGCTTGTTGGATATTCAGATACTGATTTTGCGGGTTGTAGGCTAGATAGAAAAAGTACTAGTGGTACATGCCAATTTTTACGTGCAATGTTAACCTCTTTGTTTTCTAAGAAACAAAATTCGATTGCACTATCTTCTACCGAAGCGGAATATGTTGCTGCCGAAAGTTGTTGTGCACAAGTTTTGTGGATGAAACGACAACTAGAAGACTATTGCATGAACTTTAAAGATATTACAATTCATTGTGATAACACTAGTGCCATCAACTTAACTAAAAACCTTATTCAACATTCTAGAACCAAACACATAGAAATTAGGCATCATTTCATAAGAGACCATGCTCAAAAGGGTGATATTAGACTAGAATTCATTCTTTCAAAAGATCAAATAGGTGATATTTTTACAAAACCTTTAAAAGAAGATAGCTTTTGTAAGATTAAACTATTGATAGGCTTAAACGACTATGATAAACTGTATGTCCACATTCATCATATGCATAAACTGACATCTAGTGAATGAGTACTAACTCTCATTTAATATTTCTCTCACTCAATATGGTATAGATAAACAATTATGTGTTGAAATCTTAAGTTAGAACTCAAATTTTAAGTTTTCTAGAGGACCCAGTCGACTAGTGTGATCACTTCAGTCGACTGGTATCCCACTGCCCATTTTATCAGCCGATTAGTATAAAGCATCTAGTCGTTTGGTACCACAAGACTTTGTTTGGAGCCAAAATTTGGAATTTTGGTAACCTACCCAGTCGACTGGTTTGGTTCACCGAATTGACTAGTATGTCTCTACCAGGTTACCCAGTTGACTGGTGTCCTGATCCAGTCGACTAATATATAAAAAATTCCCAAAATAATGAATGACCCAGTCGACTGGTGCCCTAACCCAGTCGACTAGTATCACGATTATATAAATAATCTCTTCAGATTTTTCAGTTTTCACACCATTTTTTAAATCACCAAAGCTTTCTCTCTTTAGAAAATTCATGATTTTAGTCCCAAATTTCTCAAAACTACTTAATAGAACCCTTAATTTCATCCCATATCACCTTCATTTCAACTTTTCAAGGTTGAAAATCCCTTACTCCCCAAAATCTCTCTTTAAAATGACCTTTTCACAATGTTTGAGAGAATCCAGATTAAAACCACTATAGGAGGACCTCACGCGCCTACAAGGCCCAGGTCCAAGAAGTCATTTGAGCCGAATCCAAAAGGGAAGGGGCTAGTTGGTTCTTCAAGGAAGAAGGCGAGGT
This sequence comes from Bretschneidera sinensis, assembly GCA_023935145.1. NCBI lineage: Eukaryota > Viridiplantae > Streptophyta > Magnoliopsida > Brassicales > Akaniaceae > Bretschneidera > Bretschneidera sinensis. The sequence continues at coordinate 11,322,599 of CM043705.1, forward strand.
TTGAGCTTGATGACTCACTTTTCTGGAGCCCCGCCACCAAGAGCAGGTATAATTCTGTCATCCGCAACAAAAAGATCATGACAAGTGGATTCGTTGATTTTGATTCTATCTATCATGAAAATTTTGAAATCTACCCTGTTTTTTAGGCTATTAGCCTCACACCCCTAGTATATATCCACCAAAAATTCTATCCATGCCTCATTCACCATTTCTACGCCAACCTGGTAAAACGGAGTCCATTGCCTATTCCGTTCAAAATTAGAGTGATGGGCGTAGAATTCGAAGTGAACACTGACCTTCTGGTCAATATCCTAAAGATCCCTGTTGGAGGGATCCAATTGAGTCTGGATAGATAACCAAATAACTTTGATTATAAAGAGGCATGCTAGATAGTTAGGGGAGACCCTAACTACATATTCAGGGCCACTACATTTCACTAATATAGTGACATGCCCCTTGATTCAAATTTATTCAACATCATCGTGAGTTAGATCATCCACCCACGACTCGGGAGTTGGGGCTATCTTTCGAAGATAGATGGGGTATTGATTTGGTGCCTCAAAATAGGACACCATTTCAATATCTACCCCATATTGCTCGCCAACATGATCAATGGCGAAGTAAACAACTCCGGGTGCCTTCCCCACATGATATTTATCACCCTGATCCTACAGAATTTATGAGTCCCCCTACCCGCCTCTGAGGTTCAAAACATCGACTCGAAGGACATCATCAACGTCGCTTATTTGAAGAAGATGGGATGCACGATCCGAGAGGGTATGGTCTACTCCAAGGTAGGGAGGAACGTACGGATTGATACTGAGGATGACTGTTTGGATGAAAGTATATCTAAATAATTAAGCAGATAATCGCACTAGTTTTACTTGCAAGTGCACAAGGTCGACAGTGTAGTGTAGTGTGCGAAAGAAAGATCATCTCCATAGGGATTGGTAAAGTTCAGTTTTTAGAATTAGTTTCTTTAAAGTAACAAGAAATAAAATAACTGTTGAATGTGGATGATAATAATAAAGACATAGGGCTTTGATATCCACCACTAGTCATACTTTCCCAATTGTATAATGTATCAGTGCACTAGCCTTATCATGTATACCTACTGGTTGCCAACCTAAGGGCATGGTATCTACTCCTTAAGCTATTGATCTCCCTAAGCAACGAGTTAGGCATGATATCTACTCTAACTCTTTTTTTATTTAATGGATTCAGCATGGAATCTGCTTGAGTTGTTCCTTAAGAAAGCATAAGTACTATGAAAATCGACAACCACATGAGACCTAGGGCACGGTATCTATTCCCGATTTCCCATGTTGATTAACCCGGGTATCCGGATAAGATATCCCTCGTTACTAATGTTAGACCCAGGACTCGGTCATCCAAATTGAACTAACTAATAGGTACATACCACATGCATACGCTGGCCATACACATACATATGAGGAATTTAAATAAGCACATGCATTAATCAAGTTAAGCAACATAATAAAGGATATTGGCAAAGATTTATCAATGAATAAATCTATGAGAAAGCATAACTAGGGCTTCAATCGAGCCCTATAAGAAAGTTAGTTACATATGCTGTATAAAATAAGCATCATATATAAACTAAACATAAAGAGAAGAATAAACCCGAGAGAAGAGGTGTCAATTCTCTCCCAAAGCTTACAACTCCAAGTAAAAGATAAGAGAAGTGTTCTCTAAGTTGTTTTATATTGTGTGTGCTTTACAGGTGTATTTATAGGGCTTGAGAAGTCCTAGAAGGCTCATGAGTTCCTAAACTTTCCTAAAACACAAAACTCATTTATTTCCAAAATAAGGTTATTTCCAAAATAGGGTTATTTCTAAAATAGGGTTATTTCCAAAATAGGGTTTTGCAGTTTACTGTTCACGCCCGTACATGTGCGCTCGATTGCACCCATCTTGCACTTGATCGCAGTGTGTGCTCGATCGCATTGCATTGTGCGATCGATCGCATTTTGTCCAGAGGCTGCTCCAGGAATTCCAGGTTTCTTCCTTTAAGTGCCAAAACTGCTTCTTTTCTTCCAATACCCTATAAACATATGTGAAACACACAAATGAAGTAAAATGAACTAAATTAACATAACTAAGGATCTAATAAATGTAAATAAGGGGGCTTAAATATGAATATTTAAGCACCTATCACACCCCCAAACTTACACATTGCTAGTCTCTTAGCAATACTAAACAAAACTAAAATGAAAAATAACAACACACAGATAGATCCAATGTTCATAGTGTCCAAAAAAAAGTTTAAGTCTTAACACAAAACAATGATGTGCATTCATGAGCAAGCTTAACAGATACAAACATATTTTTGCAATAAATAAGAGCTTTGAACGCAAATCACTTTCATGAGGCAATTTAAGACATCACAAGTTTGACTTTGGTGTGTGGTGAACTAGCACATAAAAGATTAGGTTTCCAAATAATTCTAACGTGTATGTTTCGATGTCTCAAGATTCACCAAATTTCCTATTAGAATCAACAAGGATGACATAATTCTTCTTTTTCTTTTGTTTGCGATATTTTTGTCAAGTTAGTTCCCTTAAGCTTTCTTTTTGACTCATGTAACGAGTGTTTAGCCAATGACTCCCAAACCAGATGGTTTTAGGGCATTAGGTGTAAAGACACCCCTAAGGACTTACTAGCTCGAGTCAACAAGGCTACGAAACTAACTGGTCTTAATGCTGCCATTTAGAATTTTCCACCTTTTGACGTGACACTCAATGCTTACTGAGGCAAGAGGGCCAGTGTAACGACCCATCCCGGGTTGGCCACCCCAAAACAATGTCATCACATTTTTAGAATCCCAGCACAACACATATATGCAACAATAAAAATAAATATTACCAATAGAACTTTACATCAATCCGTAAAATGCATGAGGATTTACAAAAAAAATTTTCGTTTTTATTTTCTCATTAGTCTGAGGATGATGACACGTACGCGGCTTACAGAAAATGATTTCTTCTGAACCTCAACTCATCAAACTATTTGCCAAGCCTACTACCTAAAAATCATTGTACAGTGAGGAGTGAGTTTCACAAGCTCAGTGAATTAAATTTACTGAAAGTATTCCAAACTCCATCAATAATCCTTTAATATTAAAATTTATTTTTTTTTGCATAACCTGATGACAACTTTCTATTATCAATCTCTTCTTTTCAATCATTGGTTCACCTTAAGACTATCAACTCTCTCCTAATTATCTCGTAATAAGATTCATATCAAAAAAAAATCCATCATTTAGATAAGTCTTATCACCCTACTGTCTCTTTCTATGAAACTCAACATTCTATAATTAAATTCACAAAAAGTATCACATCTCAGCATCTCAAAAATCTCATCATTATAGCTGTCTCTTTTTATGAGACCCAGCCATCTATAATTTAATTCACAATTAATATACAACATCTCATCATCTCAAAAATCTCATCATTATAGCTGTCTCTTTTTATGAGACCCAGCCATCTATAATTTAATTCACAATTAATATACAACATCTCATCATCTCAAAAATCTCATCATTATAGCTATCTCTTTTTACGAGACCCAGCCATCTATAATTTAATTCACAATTAATATACTACATCTCATCATCTCAAAAAAATGCAACGATAATTAAAACAGGTGCAGATGCATGAATGATTACGATGGGAACGTCTTCCCACCTGTCGACAGGTTGTTATTATCTTAGACCGGCTGCCCTCCCGGTTCTTTTATTCTCATTAGACCGGCTGCCTTCCCGGTTAATTCCAGCATATACCGGCTGTCACGGTTATTTCATTAAACCGGCTGCCTTCCCGGTTCTTTCGGTTATATTATTAAATGCATAAGCGCATGAACAATGATATGAAACGGTAATATAAACAGTAATATAAAAACAATATAAAGATTCAAACTACTTAATTTGGCTATCCTGATTATCCACAAATTTTATATAACAAAGTTTCTTTAAAAATTTCTTACATCCAATCATCCTGATTTTTATCAGATTATATAAAAATTCTACTAAATTCTTCTCTTCCCAAATCACATCAAATAATCAATTAAAGTCTGTCAAGATCCACTAAATTTCATCTCAAATCATCCACCAAAATTTGTCAAGATCTACTAAAATTCACCTCAAATCATCCATCAAAATTTGTCAAGATCTATTAAAATTTATCTCGTCATAACTCGTATTAAAACATCAATATATCTCATCAATAATTTATTTATTGCTTTTATTCTCAAATAAACTTATGATTTCTAAAAATATCATCTCTCACCGAAAAATATTTCTACATGTCTAAATTTTCTATCATACCCATAAATCAATTTTTCATCTATCACCCAAGCATACTTAAATAATTAAAATTAATATTATCACCAAATAATTGATTTTTCATTTAGACTACTTAAAGTAAATCCAACTCACCCCGTAGCATTTAAAGCTACTCGTGGGTCACCTTCTTGCTTTTTCCGGTTCTTCTCAGAAATTTCTCCCGTTGTAGATAGTCAACACCTGACATAATATTTGTATTAAATTTCTAATTATTTCTTAAATTCATCGTAAACCACTCCTTATGAAAATTCCCACTTTAAGCTCCGGAAATTTTATATATGCTAAAAATTCAAAAATAAATATTATACTATTACCTCATAATTACTGATAGCTTCTCATAATCCTCTATGAAATTCCGTAGAAAATCTATTCAAAATTTTGCTCTTTTGACTTTTTTTTGGGTCTCCAAATATTGTGAGAATACAAAAATTTGAAAGAAAGAAACTGAACGATTTTAGTTTCTACACACACACACACATATATATATATATATATATATATATATATATATATATAGGAGCTTCAGCCCCTCTACCTAACTTTCTACTTTCTAAAAACAAACTCCACGTTTTTTTTTCCTTCTTTTTATTAGTCTTCAGCAGCCACCCCCCTCCCACCTAACTCTCTCATCATTTTGTTTTGTCTCTTTTTATTTTTTATTTTTAAAAAAACCTCCACTAAGTAATGGTGGAAGCACCATTTTTTTTATATATTTTCTTTCCTTCTTTTCCTTTACTTTTTCCTTTTTCATTTTTCTTTTTCTTTTATTTTATTTATTCTTGTCTTTGGTCTGGGACTTTCAAATCCCAGATTTTTTTACTATTCACCCTTTTTACTATTCACGATTTACTATTCATATTTTACTGTTCACATTTTTTTTTAAGAATTATTTTATTCAATATTAATCCTTAACATAAATATATTAATTAAAATTCATTACATATTTATCAAATTACTTCTTTACCCTTAATTCATGAATACGGATATTACAATTCTACCCACCTTACAAAAATTTCGTCCTCAAAATTTCTTTACTTTACTCCATAATCAAAATATAAATAATCTTTCTTCATACTTGTCTTACGCTTTCATGAAATCTCTTCAACATCCTTATTCAACCATCGAATTTTACACTAGTGAAATTATTCTTTTACGCAAGACTTACTCTTTTTTTTTTTTTGTCCAAAATTCTCGCTGGTACTTGTATATAGGTCGAATTTTTTTTTTTTTTTGAATTTCAATAACTTAGCTCGAAATATCATGTAAACACTTTCTTAAAAGTGAAACATGAAATACATTATATAAATGTTTTAATTCCGGAGGCAAATTCAAGTTACTCACAACTAATCCAACTTTCTCAACAACCTCATAGGTCCCATATACTTCGGATTCAACTTTCTTTTTCCATTTAAATCTCAATATACATTTTCATTGAGATATTTCTCAATACACCCAATCACCTACTTAAGACTCAAGAGGTCAACTCTAGGTTGCTTTACGGTTTTCTCTAACAAATTTGATCATCTTTAGCTCAATAATAAATAGACCAGATATATTTTTCTCTTTCATTTCTTCCCAACATATAGGAGTTTTATACCTCATATCTTTCGATGTCTCAATGAGTACCATCCCAATACAAATTTGATACTTGATTATTATAAACAACTTCAATCAATGGCATGTAAGCATATCAATTTACTGAAAAATTTATCACATTTGTTCTTAGCATATTTTCTAGTATTCTAAAAATCCAATATGAGCATGAAAATTTATTATATTACCACTGTGTACCCGTGGCTTTCTGAAATCCTCTCCCAATACCAAGATATAAATCTAGTATATTTCTTTAACATTATGCTCAATGATAATCCATACAATATCACAATCTCAACTACATCCTTCTTCAATCTTGACCATCAGAATTTCTGTCTCAATCCTCTATATTTCTTTTTGTTACTTGATTGGGGACACCATCCATGTACCAACATCAAACTACCTTCATTTCATATTTGAACTCAAAATGCTTTCTGGTAAGCACTCAATGCTTAATCTTTTTCTGTCTCTTTATCTCTACCTTACATCTCTAAAACATTTCATTATGGATAACTGTACAACCATATATATTAACCATGATCCTTTATCACTGGTATTCAACTTCATTCTTATTTCTCTTAAATTTATCATTAATTTCATATAAGGACTCCCAATAGCAGTTAACTTTCTTGTAGACTTTCTACTCAATGTACCAATTATCATCTTCGTATGCTCTAGATGATAGTGAACTGTGCAATCATCGTTACTAATCAACTTCATCTACCATCTCTGCCTCCAATTCAACTCCCTCTGGTTAGGTAAGTATGTCCAACTTTACTATCTCACAAGTGGCTCCATAAAGATGATATCTCCAATATTTAAAGTAAACACTATAGCAGCCAACGCTAAGTCATGAGTAAGGAAATTTCTTATCATAAATCCTCAATTTCCTAGAAGTATAGCCCATAACTTTTCTATGTTACACATATCCTAATCATTGATATGACTTATCATTATACACCACAAATCCTTCATCACCAGAAGGAAACACCAATACCGGAGCTGTAGTCAATTTCTCCTTTAGTAATTGAAAATTTTTCTCATACTTCCTTCACCATACAAATCTCACATCTTTACTGGTCAATCTATTCAACAGCAATTCAATAATAGACAAATTCTGAAAGAATCTTCTACAATAATCAGCTAATCCCAAGAAGATTCTAATATCAGTTATATTAGTTGGTTTCTCTCAACTTAACATTATCTCTACCTTTTGTGGATCAACTGTTATGCCGTTTCCGAATATTATATGTTCAAAGAAAGTTATTTCCTTCAACCAACATTCACACTTAGAAACTTTGCCTATAATTTCTCTCTCCTTAGAATCTCTGGCACACTGTTTAATGGTCCATATGTTGTTTTTCCTTCTAAGAATATATCAGAATGTCATTACTGAACACAACCATAAGATTATCAAGAAACAGTTTAAATATTTATTCATCAAGTCCATAAATGTTTCTGGAACATTAGTTAATCCAAATGACATCACGAAAGCTTATGAGCATAATGTGTCCTAAAAGTAGTCTTAGGCACGTCTCCCTTCTCTATCCTCCATTGGTGATAACCTGATCTCAGGTTTATCTTAGAAAACATTCTCACTCCTTGCAACTGCTTAAACAATTCATTTATCCTGGTAAAAATGTATTTATTTTTTTTTAACTATCTGTAGTCTATACACATCCTTATCGTTCCATCTTCCTTCTTCACTAACAACACCTGACTCCCTAAATACATTAAGTCAGATAAATTGTTTATCCACAAATTCTTAAAACGGTACGTTCAACTTTCTCAATTCAGCTGACATCATTCTATAGGGTGCTATTAAATATATGTGATAATCCTGGTATCACATCAATAGAGACTTTAATCTCCCCACTTGGAGGCAACCTAAACAACTCATCAAAAATTAATTTAGAATATTCTTTCATCACTATCTCCTTTTTATAATTCATGATATATGTCCAATACTCCTTAAAACCCTTCTTCAATCATCTCCTATTGGCCAGAGCAAAAATAAGATAGTTAAAAGTATCTCACGTCTATATCTTGAACCTTCTTTCTGGAATAATCAATCCAGACATAAAACATCGATAACCAATTATTTCCCAAGATAAATTATATTCAAAGATAATAAATCAACTTTAGATTTTTTTGTCACTGGTACGAATCACATAATCCCTCATGAATATTCATGATTATCACTCTATCTCAAATGAGAACTTTAACAAGGATATTTTGCAATCCAAGGACTAATAAATTCTTCAATAGATTTTATATGAATACTGGATGCAAAAGAATGGGTTGCTTCAAAGTCAACCAACACTGACATGTCCACCTTCTCCACACATAAAGTATTTCAAAATTTGAAAATTCTGAGATAAATATATTTTCTGATTATAATAAACTTTTATATCCCAATCATACATCAGATTGCCACTTCCACTTGGTAGCATACTTACTTCCTCTACCATGACTTCCAGTTCTCATAATCTGTCTCCTAAATCTAATGGTCTCACCAATAGTATTCTGAGCTACAGAAGTAATAGGTCATGAGTTCCTCTGACTCTGTTTCTTCAGTTTCCTGGGACAAGAAACTCTTCCTTTGGGTGGTCTCCTACTCTATACAATCATATTGCCACTACCTCCATAACTTTCATGTCTAAGCCTCTTTAACGACTCTTTCTCTTTCCCTTAAATTCCATCACATCTCTCTAGATCTGAAATAATATACCCACCAATCCGACATAATTCATATGCCTCATGTAAGATAGTTTCGATCAAACCTTAAAATATAGTTCATCTTTGAACCTCTTACAGTTCTTCTCCTCTTGGTTTACCAATTTTTTTATTTTTTTTTTATATTATTTTTTTTTTTTTTACAACCATTGACAAAACCATAAATCTGCTATCAAAACGAGCCACAGTTAACACATTTACCCCAAATAAATAATATCTCTATCTGGTTGAGCTCTAGAGATATAAGGAAAAAAAATATCTATCAAGAAAAAAAAACTTCTTTAAACCTATTTCAGGTTACAGGTCTATCAAATTTGTACTTACCTGGAAAGAATATCCTTCCATCATTCTAAAATTTCTCCTTCTAACTTAAACGAAGTAAAAAAAAAACAATCGTCTGTCTATCACTTACTGGTCAAATACCAAATAATGTCTCTTACGTGTTTCTCTCAAAATTCAGGTGTAAAAGGATTCATAGATCCTTTAAACAACAATGCATTTAGCTTACTTATATCTCTATGCATTTTATGCATAAATCCACTTTTTCCCTTTTTAAGTGTCTACCATTACTGAATTAACAACGTCAGGCACTGCTCTAGTCTGCTTATCAAGTCTATGCTATAAGTTATCCACTCGATTATCTAATACATTCATTTTCTCAAAAGCATGAGTAAGAGCTTATCTTAGCTCATCTCTTTCAACTTCAGATTCTCTCATACCTCAATTATATTACTAATATCAATCATATTATCAACACTTTCTATTCTAGGAACCACAGATTCAGACTCAACCTTGACTTATCAAAAATATTATGGGCTTACCACGCCCTTTCAAATCAATAATTTTAAATCTAGCTCTAGCGCGTCCACGTATCATCCTCAGACCGTTCATTATAATTTACTTTAATCTTCTACTTTCTTACTTTTTTATGCAGTCTACAGAATCATAAAACCTAATGCTCTGATACCAAAATTGTAACGACCCATCCCGGGTTGGCCACCCCGAAACAATGTCATCACATTTTTAGAATCCCAGCACAACACATATATGCAACAATAAAAATAAATATTACCAATAGAACTTTACATCAATCCGTAAAATGCATGAGGATTTACAAATAAATTTTTCGTTTTTATTTTCTCATTAGTCTGAGGATGATGACACGTACGCGGCTTACAAAAAATGATTTCTTCTGAACCTCAACTCATCAAACTATTTGCCAAGCCTACTACCTGAAAATCATTGTACAGTGAGGAGTGAGCTTCACAAGCTCAGTGAATTAAATTTACTGAAAGTATTCCAAACTCCATCAATAATCCTTTAATATTAAAATTTATTTTTTTTTGCATAACCTGATGACAACTTTCTATTATCAATCTCTTCTTTTCAATCATTGGTTCACCTTAAGACTATCAACTCTCTCCTAATTATCTCGTAATAAGATTCATATAAAAAAAAAATCCATCATTTAGATAAGTCTTATCACCCTACTGTCTCTTTCTATGAAACTCAACCTTCTATAATTAAATTCACAAAAAGTATCACATCTCAGCATCTAAAAAATCTCATCATTATAGCTGTCTCTTTTTATGAGACTCAGCCATCTATAATTTAATTCACAATTAATATACAACATCTCATCATCTCAAAAATATCATCATTATAGCTGTCTCTTTTTATGAGACCCAGCCATCTATAATTTAATTCACAATTAATATACAACATCTCATCATCTCAAAAATCTCATCATTGTAGCTGTCTCTTTTTATGAGACCCAGCCATCTATAATTTAATTCACAATTAATATACTACATCTCATCATCTCAAAAAAATGCAACGATAATTAAAACAGGTGCAGATGCATGAATGATTATGATGGGAACGTCTTCCCACCTGTCGACAGGTTGTTATTATCTTAAACCGGCTGCCCTCCCTATTCTTTTATTCTCATTAGACCGACTGCCTTCCCGGTTAATTCCAGCATATACCGGCTGTCACGGTTTTCACTTTTCATCCCAGCATATACCGGCTGTCACGGTTTTCACTTTTCATCCCAGCATATACCGGCTGTTACGGTTATTTCATTAGACCGGCTGTCTTCTCGGTTCTTTCGGTTATATTATTAAATGCATATGCGCATGAACAGTGATACGAAACGGTAATATAAACAGTAATATAAAAACAATATAAAGATTCAAACTACTTAATTTGGCTATCCTGATTATCCACAAATTTTATATAACAAAGTTTCTTTAAAAATTTCTTACATCCAATCATCCTGATTTTTATCAGATTATATAAAAATTCTAGTAAATTCTTCTCTTCCCAAATCACATCAAATAATCAATTAAAGTCTGTCAAGATCCACTAAATTTCATCTCAAATCATCCACCAAAATTTGTCAAGATCTACTAAAATTCACCTCAAATCATCCACCAAAATTTGTCAAGATCTATTAAAATTCATCTCGTCATAACTCGTATTAAAACATCAATATATCTCATCAATAATTTATTTATTGATTTTATTCTCAAATAAACTTATGATTTCTAAAAATATCATCTCTCACCGAAAAATATTTCTACATGTCTAAATTTTCTATCATACCCATAAATCAATTTTTCATCTATCACCCAAGCATACTTAAATAATTAAAATTAATATTATCACCAAATAATTGATTTTTCATTTAGACTACTTAAAGTAAATCCAACTCACCCCGTAGCATTTAAAGCTACTCGTGGGTCACCTTTTTGCTTTTTCCGGTTCTTCTCAGAAATTTCTCCCGTTGTAGATAGTCAACACCTGACATAATATTTGTATTAAATTACTAATTATTTCTTAAATTCATCGTAAACCACTCCTTATGAAAATTCCCACTTTAAGCTCTGAAAATTTTATATATGCTAAAAGTTCAAAAATAAATATTATACTATTACCTCATAATTACTGATAGCTTCTCATAATCCTCTATGAAATTCCGTAGAAAATCTATTCAAAATTTTGCTCTTTTGACTTTTCTTTGGGTCTCCAAATATTGTGAGAATACAAAAATTTGAAAGAAAGAAACTGAACAATTTCAGTTTCTACACACACACACACACACACACATATATATATATATATATATATATATATAGGAGCTTCAGCCCCTCTACCTAACTTTCTACTTTCTAAAAACAAACTCCACGTTTTTTTTTCCTTCTTTTTATTAGTCTTCAGCAGCCACCCCCCTCCCACCTAACTCTCTCATCATTTTGTTTTGTCTCTTTTTATTTTTTTTTTTAAAAAACCTCCACTAAGTAATGGTGGAAGCACCATTTTTTTTTATATTTTCTTTCCTTCTTTTCCTTTACTTTTTCCTTTTTCATTTTTCTTTTTCTTTTATTTTATTTATTCTTGTCTTTGGTCTGGGACTTTCACGTCCCAGATTTTTTTTACTATTCACCCTTTTTACTATTCACCCTTTTTACTATTCACGATTTACTATTCATATTTTTACTGTTCACATTTTTTTTAAGAATTATTTTATTCAATATTAATCCTTTACATAAATATATTAATTAAAATTCATGACATATTTATCAAATTACTTCTTTACCCTTAATTCATGAATACGGATATTACAACCAGTTACTCAGCGGAAGATTTGTTTTATTGATCATTAGGAGCATTTTTTTTCTTTTTGAGCACTGATCAATCTTTTCTATTTTTATATGCCAAAATATCAATCTAATAGGTCATTTAGTTCGCAGTCAAGCAAAAGAAACATACAAATCCAAATAACATATCATACCCCACACAATTATGTGCTAATGTGCTCGTGATAGTTTTGGTTAAACTTGTGATGTTTTAAATGCCTAAAAGGCAGTGATCTAGGTTCAAAACTTGATTATTGGCCTATATGTTCAAAGTGTTAAGCTCGTTGATGAAGTCGAATCATAAAGTTTTGTTGAGATCACAAAAAAGTTTATTGGACAGAATGAACATGCATTTATCTATGAAAATAGCAACAAAACAAAAAAAAAATGTGGGACATAGTGAGTGTGTGAATGTGTCCCCATGCCCCCAAATTTAAATTGCACATTGTTCCCAATGTGTGAATAGCATGGAAGGAGCTGACCTGAGAGATGAAGAACTGATGGCTGATATAGCTCGTAGCACGCCCCCAAACTTCAACTGGATGCACTCACTCTGTCCTTGAAAAAGAAAGAAAAACAGACATAAAATGGAAAACAAGTAATAAACAACAATAGAAAAGTAAACTGTGAAATACTAATAATAAACTATGAAAAGGATATGCTTTGGGGTGCCTCCCATGAGCGCTAAGTTTAACGTCTTTAGCCAGACGGGGTATTCTCTCCACTTTAGTCTTTTGGCAGGGAGTACTTAAAGTTCACTTCATGTGGCTCAAGTGCTCTTGGTGGTGTTGCACATTCATCATGACTCAATCCTTTCAGTGTATTCAAATGTGATTTCTTCTTCTCACCCGGTCTTAGATGCATAGGATAGACTTTAGGGAGGTGCATAGCTTCCAAGATGTTATCAGGAACAATTTCTGATACAGGCTCAATATCCTATCTATTGAAGCTATGGGTGAGGGTGGCCTCCAATGGATCAGTGTGATGGACCTAAAAAACTTGCCTGACAACACTTTGCATCATACATTCATTAAAACATTCATCATCATTATCATCTTGGGGTAATTTCATTGCATCAAATATCTTAAATTCTATTGTCTCTCCATTTACTGTCATACTTACACTACCCTTTTTCACATTAATTATTGTATCAACAGTTCTCATAAAGGATCTTCCTAAGATGATGGGTAGAGGTAATGGCATAGGGCATTCTTCCATATCTAATACAATGAAGTCAGCAGGCAAAATAAACTCACTTACCTTGACCAAGACATTTTCAAGTATACCTCTAGGTCTTTTGATGCTTCTATCTGCCAATTGCAAAGTGATGGAGGTTGGTTGAAGCTCCCTCAAACCTAGCTTTTCAACTACTGTGTATGGTAGCAAATTGACACTTGCTCCTAAATCTAGTAATGCTCGCTCAAACAACTGATCACCTATCCTACATGGAATAGTAAAACTATCTGGATCTTTTAGTTTTGGTGGTAGTTTTCTTAACAATACCACACTTACCTCTTCAGTTAGAGCCACTGTTTCATGTTCTTAAAACTTTCTTTTATTAGTGCAACAATCTTTTAAAAATTTAGCATAAGCTCAAAGTTTCAAAAATATCAAGCAATTTATCTTTCTTTGGTGTTACTAACCTTTGAGGGAAGGGTGGTGCATTCCACTTCTCTACCTCACTTACCTTGGATACGGATGGCTTAGCTTGAGATGCTTGAGCTGGCTCATTAACTCCTATGATTTTACCATTTCAGAGAGTTGTAACGGCTTTTAGCTGCTGATGTCCTCTTGGATTTGGTAGTGTTTGTGCAGGGAGTTCACCTTGCTTTCTTTCGCTTAGCTCTTTAGAAAATTTCCCCATTTGTACCTCTAACCTTTGAATTGCTTGCTCATGTGTTTGTTTTTGATGATCTAATGAAGTCATCAATGTTGTCATTAGTTGCTGTTGTTGAGTGGCTAATTGCTTTACAAGACTTTCTAGATCATCCTTCTTGGGTTCTGGAACTGGCTGGGCTACTTTATGGAAGTTCCTTTGTTGCCCTTGAAGGTTCAAGGTGTTTTGATTGTTGTTCCATGAGAGGTTGGGGTGGTCTCGCCATCCAGGGTTGTATGTATTTGCATATGAATTGTTTGGTCCCACATAGTTTGCTTGCTCGGGATCTGTAGATGAATACAAATGGCAGGTCTCAGTAGTGCGATCAAATTGAGAACATAAAGCATATACCTGGCTTTGTGTAGCTTGTGGTCGAGGAGAGATGTTTTGAGTAGACATGGCTTTTACAATCATATCTAGCCTCATATCTAGCTTCCTCTCCAAAGCAGCTATTTAGGCAGAGGGTCCACCATTCAGAGTAACCTCATATATACCTTTGCTCTTGACTCCTTGTCTACCTCTAAAGGAGAATTGTTGGGTATGCTCACTCAATGCCTCAAACATCTCCATGGCTTCTTCACTGCTCTTTTCCATTAACACACCTCCACAACCAGAATCAGCAATACCTTTATTCATGTCATTTAGACCTTCATAAAAGGATAGTACCAGCTCATCTTAAGGTAGGTTTTGGTGTGGGCATTTGAGTAGTAGCTCGTTGAAGTGTCCCCATGCCTCAAAGAACAGATCTCCATCCCTTTGTTGGAAGGATTAGATCTCCTTCCTCATTTTCCTCGTCTTTTAGGCTGGGAAGAACTTCCTTAGGAATTTGCCAGCCAACTCCTCCCAAGTGTGGATTGAAACTACAGGCAAAGAATTGTACCATAGCTTAGTATTATCTTTTAAGGAAAAATGAAATAGAATTAACCTTATTCCTTCTTGGTCTAGGCCCTGGATGTGCTGGAATTTGCAGAGATCAAAGAATTCCTGAAGGTGCAAGTGTGGATCCTCTGCCGGTGTACCCCTAAAGTGAGTCAAAGCATTGAGTATCTGCGGGGATATATAATAGTTTCCCTCTGCTTCCGGTTGATATGCAATGCATGAAGGATGGTTGAGGTTCTGTGGGATGAAGGATTGCTTCATCGGTCTTCGTGCAGGTGGTTGCTGGATTTCTAGTTGTTCCGCCATTGGTGCTTCTTCCGTGAATTCCTCTTCTTCCTCCTCAAAGTTGTCTCTATGATTTTGTCGGATGGTCCGCTCAAGCTCAGGATCAAAGGGAAAGACTGTTGGATGTCGGGATCGAAGTCCGTGCATGAATCAGGTAAAATAGCTTCAGTGCAGTAGTTCAACTCAGCTGCTCGGGTAACTCTCTGTCCTATTTGCACTCAATCGCACAAAAGTCCTATTTGCGCTCGATCTCACAGAAGGTTGCGATCGATCACAAGTATTACAGAACCACTTATTAGTGTTTGATGTACCTGAAACACAAAGTAACTCGATTAGGTTTTGACGAAAAATAAAAATAAAGATAGTAAATAGAAAATAGAATAATAATAATGTTTAAATGAAAGTAATTCTAAAAGAAACTTTAGTGCAATCCCTGACAACGGCACCAAAAACTTGTTTATATACCTAAATAATTAAGCAGATAATCGCACTAGTTTTACTTGCAAGTGCACAAGGTCGACAGTGTAGTGTAGTGTGCGAAAGCAAGATCATCTCCACAAGGATTGGTAAAGTTCAGTTTTTAGAATTAGTTTCTTTAAAGTAACAAGAAATAAAATAACTGTTGAATGTGAGTGATAATAATAAAGACATAGGGCTTTGATATCCACCACTAGTCATACTTTCCCAATTGTATAATGTATCAGTGCACTAGCCTTATCATGTATACCTACTGGTTGTTAACCTAAGGGCATGGTATCTACTCCTTAAGCTATTGATCTCCCTAAGCAACGAGTTAGGCATGGTATCTACTCTAACTCTTTTCTTCTTTAAGGGATTCAACATGGTATCTGCTTGAGTTGTTCCTTAAGAAAGCATAAGTACTATGGAAATCGACAACCACATGAGACCTAGGGCATGGTATCTACTCCTGGTTTCCCATGTTGATTAACCCAGGTATCCGAATAAGATGTCCCTCATTACTAATGTTAGACCCAGGACTCGGTCATCCAAATTGATCTAACTAACAGGTCCATACCACATACATACGCTGGCCATACACATACATATGAGGAATTTAAATAAGCACAAGCATTAATCAAGTTAAGCAACATAATAAAGGCTATTGGCAAAGATTTATCAATGAATAAATACATGAGAAAGCATAACTAGGGCTTTAATCGAGCCCTATAAGAAAGTTAGTTACACATGCTGTCTAAAATAAACATCATATATAAACTAAACATAAAGAGAAGAATAAACCCGAGAGAAGAGGCGTCAATTCTCTCCCAAAGCTTACAACTCCAAGTAAAAGATAAGAAAAGTGTTCTCTAAGTTGTTTTATATTGTGTGTGCTTTACAGGTGTATTTATAGGGCTTGAGAAGTCCTAGAAGGCTCATGAGTTCCTAAACTTTCCTAAAACACAAAACTCCTTTATTTCCAAAATAAGGTTATTTCCAAAATAGGGTTATTTCTAAAATAGGGTTATTTCTAAAATAGGGTTCTGTAGTTTACTGTTCACGCATGTACATGTGCACTTGATCGCAGTGTGCGCTCGATCGCATTGCATTGTGCGATCGATCGCATTTTGTCCAGAGGCTGCTCCAGGAATTCCAGGTTTCTTCCTTTAAGTGCCAAAACTGCTTCTTTTCTTCCAAGACCCTATAAACAGATGTGAAACACACAAATGAAGTAAAATGAACTATATTAACATAACTAAGGATCTAATAAATGTAAATAAGGGGGTTTAAATATGAATATTTAACCACCTATCAATGACAACAGCGAGGAGGACAACGAGGTTCGTGATGATACATCTCCTCCTACTGCGATAGACACTGATGAGCGAGCACCCAGTCCACAACATAGTGGCTATGGTGCTAGTCAGGCTGGATACAGTGACTTACTTCAAGCTATGATGTGCCTCTAACTGTCCATGCAGTCCAGATTCCAAAGCTTGAGCTCTTCTATCATTCATATGCATCGCGACCTCTGCACACTTTGAGACTGTTTTGAGTTGTACCGGGAGCACACAAAGGGCTATCTGGCTAAGCTTGGGGATCTTATTCGAGATGGATTTGATTCTCCCACTCGTTGAGCTGATTTTGTTTTATCTTACTATTATGTACATTTATAGCTCCATGGATACTTAGCACATACATTTTTTTCTTCACATACATTCATTCGCTTGTACTCATTAATTTAGCTTTTGTAAGGTTATGATGTATGGATGATTATCTATATAGATTATTTAGCTTTCTGCTCATTTATATGTTTTACTTATTAGCTAAATGGTTGCTTAGACTAAGCATTTGATGTTTCCCTATATGCTGTAACTACTTATACTAGTGTAGGAAACTTCTTATTTTTCTCTGGAAGTCTTCTCAATTCTGAATCATGCCTAGTTTTCATTCACAAGTTTTTTTTTTTTTTTTTACCTTATCTTCATGGTTGTGGTGTTTGTTTTGCTTATTTTTCAAATTTACACCCCTTTTTCTGCTGTTATCAAAACGAGGGAGAAAAAGAAGAAAAATTAATACACTGTATGTAAACTTAAAATAGAGCATATATTTACGGGGAGCATTACTCCGAACACATTGACAAATGTAATATTGTCTTGAGTTGATTGGTTGGGTTGATATAACTATATGTGACTGCGTTTGAATGCTTAACTAGTTGGTTTTATTCGAACAACAAAGGAAATTCTACCCAATTTTTCCTAAAAATCCAATACTTGGTCTTTAAAAATTGTTTTTCTCTCATTAGTTTTGACATCATCAAAAAGGGGGAGATTGTTGACCTATATTTGATTTTAATAATAACAAAATATTACAGTAATTGCACTAACAGTTTTATCTAAGTGTTTAAGCGGCAAAAGCATTCAGTATAGAAACAAATATGCAAGAACACAACGCGATTTAGATGCCAAAACAAGACAAAAGATCTAGAATAGGCATTAAAGTAATTGAAACAATTCTAAATCTCTTACATTCAATTACATAGCTTGATCTGTGGCTCAATTTACAAAAGACTTTGACAAAACCAAAATACAAAAAGTTTCTAAGTCAAAAACTGTTTTTGAAAAAGGAAAACTGGGTTGACCTTCAACCCAGTTAACTGGGTCCATATACCAGTCGACTGGGATATGGGACAGAAGGTTCCCAGTCGACTGGTGTTAAGGATCCAGTCGACTGGTACCTGGGACAGAAAGTTCCCAGTTAACTGATGCTTACGACCCAGTGGACTGGTACTCTCTCATAGCCTAAAAGTGAAGTTTCTCAATTGACCCAGTCGACTGGTAATTGAAAAAATATGACCGTTTTAGACATGGAACTTGAGTATTTAATGCCCCAAACCTACCAAGTCAGTGTCAAACGACCATATTGATTCAAGGCTATATAAACCCACTTCAATAAGCATTTAAATAACAAGAGAACACATTCAATTCACAAGAAAGCTCATTAATTCTCAAAAGCTTTGAAATACTTATTGTTGAATCATTCTTCAAGCTTGTTCTTGAAAGAAAGATATTATTCATTTGTAAAAGCACTTATTTCTATCTCTCTACCATTTAGTTTACAACAAATCTCATTTATTGTAAAAGGGAAAGATTTGTAATAACTCTTAGAGTGTTTAGGATTAAACACTTCTTTGTAACTTCCGTGAGGAAGGGATTAGCTTCTGTAAGTAAAGGATTGGTTGTAAGGTTTGTACAACACCTGTGAAGTTGCGAAACTAAAGTTTTAGTGGATTTCTTCAAATAGGTTCCTTGAAGAGAGTGGCCGTAGTGTCGGAAGGATTTCGATATTGCCGAACCACTATAAACGGAGTTTTCACTTTCTCTTCCTTTGAACTCCTTTACTTTCATGTATATTTTTTCGATTGTGTGCATCGTGTATTTAACTATTTAAAAACTTGCATGTTTAATTAGCAAAAGTTTTTAAAACCCAATTCACTCCCCTTTTGGGTTTGAACCTCGGTTTACAATCATTATTAAAATTTTATTATTTCTAATAATTATTATAAAAATAATACTTATTAATATAATAATTACTATTATAATTATAATAATCATTATCATTACTATACTTTAAAGTATATTCTATAAATAAGAGTAATAGTTCTTGATCCTCCTTCAAAGGATATGTTTTGTATTTGAATATTAAGTGTAAGAGTTTTGAGAATTGTAAGATCAAATAGGTCTACTGGAAAGTTTGGATAATAGTTAAAATAAACAGGGTCATTAGCCAAATTAGAATGAATAACTAAAAGTAAAGAATTTGAGAAACTCTTATGCCTTGCATCTCTTATCATTAACATTATTGAAATATCTATACCCAAATAGTATAATAGTTTGTTTGCTATTTAAACTAGTTCTAAATGCAAGTACTTAAAACCTTCATTTCTATTATTTGAAATAGATTGAGAAGAAAGAAGTTGAATAGTCTCATGTTCTTTACAGATAGACAAAATATGTTACGTAGTTTTGATTGAATAACTTGTTTTGAAATCAAAAGTTCCTATTTTGTAACTAGTTTTAACATCTTGTTTTGGAATACGCCAATTCAAAAAGTCTTGTTCAATTTTTGAAATATTGATTTTTTTACTATTTATCACTAGGTCTGGATTATGAGTATTAGAAAATGATGAATTAAGAGGGATCTAACTCTTGAGTATCATTGCTATGCCTAGCTAATGC
Organism: Bretschneidera sinensis; assembly: GCA_023935145.1. NCBI lineage: Eukaryota > Viridiplantae > Streptophyta > Magnoliopsida > Brassicales > Akaniaceae > Bretschneidera > Bretschneidera sinensis. The sequence goes on from CM043705.1 coordinate 11,342,669, forward strand.
TCATCTAATTATACTAGTCATTAAAAATTAGAATAAATTCTTCCAAATTAATACTAAAATTCTCTTAGTATTCGATAGTTTGTCAGGACCACCCTTAAAACCCTAATGAGCACAACTGTGAGTTGGCCAACGAATTAAAAAGGCTGACCAACGCCAAACCCAAAGAATAGTTAGAAGAATTAGAATATTAATTATTCTAATTAAATTCTGATTCGAAACGAATAATAAAATTAAATTCTCACTAATCAAGAATGGCTCTAATACCAAAAGGGAAAGGATAGATCACAAACTCACAAATTACCAGATGGATGAGTAATGATTGAATGATATAATGCTAAAATGAGTTTTATAGACTTGATTTTTTTTTAATAGTACCTCAAAAGGGAGCTTTATAGACTTGAATTTTTTTTACACAAGCCTGATACAAACTTTCAACACAAGTGTTTACAAATTAAATCTTAGAGAGTACCAAGAAATATCTTCTAGTTTTCCTCTAAAATTCACTTTGCGTCCAAAGTTGAAAGACTTTAGTATTTATAAAGGATAGGATGGGCTTGAAAGAGTTTGGAATCCATAAATTATATAGACTTTTGACGTGTCAAGAAACTGTTCTTCTTTTGACAAATCTGATATGCTTTTGGTAATGGAAAATCATCTTTTTTTAAGAAAAAAAATATCTTTTATTATTGAACTTTTGACTTGTGAACAACATTTTAATGCATGATTGATAACTAGAAGAATAATGGATAGGAAAATGACAAATCACTGTATAGCTTAGAATGGTTTTGATAGCATTGTCTACCAAAGACTTCTTTATGATAAAAAGTTGAAATATTGTCATCATCATCATCAGATAGTTGAGATAACTCTTCTAATATTTTATTTATTTATTTCTTGTTGTGACCTGAGACGTTGAGGTTGAGCAGATGAAGAAGACATTGATTCTTGAGTCTTGTAATATTGAAAATTTTGAAAGAACCAAGTTTGTATAGCTTAAGAACGGACCTGCTAATTTTTAAAAATTTCCACCATTTGATCTTGAAAATTCTAACCCTTCTTGAAACATTGGAAGGTTTCAAAGTCCCAACATAAAATCCATGGAACATAGAATGTTGAAACGTATAGAAGTTCTTTACTATATTCTTTATAGGCTATGGATTGAGATTTGAATAAAGAAAAGGCTTCTTTGCAAAATGGATGAAATAATTTTTTTTTCTTCAGAATACCCCATATATATCCACCATTTAAGAAACCATATTGGAGATTATTTTGGACATTTTCTATCTAAATGAATGAACTAGGAATGTTTAAATGGCTTAATATAGAACATGTTAGACCAAGCCATTCTATAATCATGGTAAGTATAGCTTTGAGGAACAAAAGGGACAGAAAAGAATCTCCTTTCATAAGGATTGGTCGAAGCGGGAGGGCTAATAATTTTCATGATCTTATATTTTGAAAAATCTATTTTTGAGGGGTTCTTTTGATCTTGAGCATGTTTGATCTCAACTGATTTGGTATGTATAAGTATTAACTCATAAAATCTTTAAGCCTTTGAAATTTCTTCTGGAATATATTGAAAACCTGCAGGGAAAACATTGTTAGCAATATCAATAATCATTTGATTATCTTGAAGGGGGGGTTCTTTAAGACTAGTGATTTGAATGGATTTATTATATGGTTTGACCATATAAGCTTTCAAAAGTTTTGTTTGAAGATAAGGTTGAACTACTAGCCGGAGAAGATTTTGGTTAAAGTTGAACTATTTGAGAATAATTACGACTACATAAAATGAAAAATTCTTATAAGGACTTGAATTTGTTTGGATGAGATGGAGTTCTAGGTAGAGTGTTTGGAGTATATCTTGAATTTGGTTGAGGAATATTCATAGCATAGTCCATTGGACTTTGAGGTCTCTCTTTTTACTATGGATAAGGAGGTTTTGAAGATGATGGTCGATTTGGAGGTCTAAAGGGTGACTCCATTTTTCTTAACTATTTTTTCTAGTATTTTTCCCTGTAAAAATTCACAAGTGAGAAAATAAGAAAGTGAAGGAAATCGATTTAGAAAATGAAGCAAGAATTTAAATTTTTTCATCGATTCATAAACCCTAATCACCTTATAATTCACAAAGAACATATTTTTAACTACAATAACATTCAAGGATTATAATTGTTACCTTTGATTCATAGTGTTCTTGATCTCCTTTGATTTTGTTGTTGTTGAATCCTCTTGCGCTTTTGAATCCAAATTCTGTCACCTTCTTGAATTCAAGACAATCACAAAAGTATGCGTTCTCTAAAGTTGATCCACATAGGAAAAACCTCGAATGAGGATTTCTTTCTAATTTTGTTCTCTAGGAGAAACTTAGGTGTAGATTGTGTGCTAGGGAAATTCTAAACACTAATAAACTATTTATACTATTAAGGTTATGTATAATTAATCATTAATTACAAACTAAACCTCTATAAAATTTTTTAGTTGAACATTTTCTCTTTTTGTCCGTGAACTCTTAGGTTCAAACTAATCTGGTTGTAGGCCACAATTTTTTATGCAATTACAAATGGAACCTTTTATAATTAATTAAAACTCATTTTAATTTATTTTGAATCAAAATTCTTTTTTCATTTTCCATTTTATAAGAATTAATTAATTATCCATTAAATTAATTCTTAGGGCTTCTACAATCCTAAGTGACAACTAGTAGTGTATCCTGACAACCAAGATGGTGTCAATTTGGTTGTGAAACCTTAACTCTTTCCATTATAAGTTATTGTGCAATTCAATCATCCCATCATGCAATATCTCAATTAAGCACATTAGAGTATGGAATTACTGTCAAACCCTCAGCATTTATTATATGTGTCTAGATCTCAAGACTAATTCTAATGATAAAATTATAAAATCCTTTCTAATTATCACCCTACATTGGCCAAGAAACTTCCCAAATTATGTCTTAGTAGATCACATAGAACAATCTTTTTTTTTTTACTCAAAAGTGATAGAAAACTTATTGTACACTCACATATCTCCATATGAAACCCATTATACCCAATTTCTACAAATTAATGATCCATGAATAGGACCTTATTAAATAGCATGAAAGTATAATAAGTCGTATATAAGATAACCATGTTGCCTTGGGTCTAAGGATCACATGCACAACTATAACATAAGAACCACCTATTGAATGGAAAGTAAAACTTTATGTAAATGTTCTTAAGTCTAGTCATTTTTAGTGAATGATCTCTCATACAAGTGACATTGAGATCAGTCACTCTTTCAATTAAGCAAACATAGTATGTACCGGTCTAACTGGATTACTAACGTCTAATTAGTATCCTATGACCAGAAACATTTAAGAATAAAGCTTTCAAGAAGATTATATCTCATAATTATGATCATATTATAATCCCATCATCACTCATCTTATTCTTTATACTTAATCTTGACAATGTAATTTAAACAAATATTCATAATTAATAAATTTTGCCATTAAATATAATAACAATTTGAATAAGATTATTTTACAAATTATATGCTAAGACATCTAATGTCATTGGCTTGTAAGGCATACTACTAACAATTTCTCACTTGCACTAAATCCAATCACTCATGTATCTCACACCCAACTTCTCAAGATGATGGTTGAAGTGTGGTTGTGTCAATGCCTTAATTAGTGGATCTGTTGCATTCTTTACAGACACAACCTTTTGTATGCTCACATCCCCTCTTCTTATGATTTCTCTAATAAAGTAAAAGAGACACTCAATGCGCTTGGATTTGTGATAAGACCTTGGCTCCTTGGCTTAAGCTATTACCACATTGTTATCACTATATAGATGTACTGGAGTTCAATTCTAGGAACTACTCCAAGCTTGATGAGGAACTTCTTTATCCAAGCAGCCTCATTGCAGCTTCAGACACATCAATATATTCACCTTAATGGTGGAATTTGCACTTGTATCTTGCTAACAAGACTTTTAGCTCACTGCTCCACCATTCAAGGTGAACACAAATCCAAAAGAAAGAATTTTTATCATCCACATCAGATTAAAATTATTAATCAGTATTCCGTTCCAATTTCTAGTCACTTCCTCCATATGTAATGAACAAATCTTTAGTCCTTTTCAAATACTTAAGAATGTTCTTCACAACAATCTAGTGGTCAAAACCTAGATTAGACTGATATTTGTTAGTAACACTTATAACATGTTTGATATTAGGTCTAGTAAATAACATAACATACATGAGACTTCCTATGGCTAAATCAGAAGGGATATGACTCATGATATCACTCTCTACAAGTATTTTTAGGGACATCTGCTTAAATAAATATGCTTCATGCCTGAAAGGCAACAATCTTCTCTTGTAGCTTTCCATGTTGAACCTCTTTTAGTATGTAGATTGGAACAAGCCAATCATCCTTCTAGATCTATCTCTATAGACCTTTATCCCCAAGATATAGGATGCTTCTCCAAAATCTTTTATGGAGAAGTTAATTAAAAGCCAAACTTTGACTGATTGTAACATACCTACGTTATTTCCAATGAGTAGTATGTCATCAACATACAATATCAAAAATGTAATTGCGCTCCTACTAGTCTTCTTATACACGCACAGTTCATCCATATTTTTTAAAAATCCGAATATTTTGATTGCCTCATCAAATTGGATGTTCCAGCTTCGGGAAGTTTTCTTTAATCCATAAATAGATCTTTGTAGCTTGTACACTTTGTGATTACTACCATTGGATGAAAACCTTTACGGTTGCTCTGTTAGATTTTAATCTTGATACTAATACACATAATTATCAACAATACAACCAAGATCTCATGTTAAACTTATCAAGAATTCATATTTATATATATTGAGAAGATGAGTTAGAAACAAACCAGAATCCATTGCAAGCAAGCCGCATTGGGTTGATCTTCTAAGACTACAGGGAGAACCACCTTTGGTATGGGAACCAATCAACTGAATGATAGTAGGGAGGGAGAAGAACTGTCAGTTTCAACAAACTTTAACACACACTAAATACCTTCCCTTAATGTCTATTTATATCTCTGTGCCTTAGGGACCATAACCCTAATAGTTACCTCACACATATGCATTGAGTCTTTGGCCCATTAACAAAGACACATACCACATCGGGCTTCTACACATAAGGTGGCCCATATTAAAGAACCTTGATACTCTGGAGACCCATGAAACTTATATCACTTAATTGGGTCATTTATTAGATAACGGGTCTATATGTACAATGTTATAACATATCTAAACCCAAAATTCCAACAATCTCCCACTTGGGTTACATATGTTATCCTTTATATTGTACATGAAGATAACCTTAATTGAGCTCATTTGTGCTATTTAAACCAAAATATCCAACAACAATCTGATCCATTAACCATATCAATGTAGGATCAAAGTGGCCTTTATCACATTTATTATAACAAGACCCATCAATGGTCACAACACTAACACAATTAACGACATAGATCTAGTATGGATGTGTAGCATGAAAATTATATGAAACGTGATCTTAAACATGTCAATTTCCAACTGGTCCTCCATATGACTCAAAAGAATCATATAAAATATTTTCAAACATTAAATGTAAAACTACAATGAAAGTCATCATAGAGTAATCAACATAACCATGTCAATTAAGCAAAAGTAAAAGGCCAAATACAAACTCCTACTATACAGGCATATGGTCCAAAAGAACAACACCTATGTGAGCAACATGCTCATGAAACACTATAGGTGGCAAACCCTAAGTAAGCATATCCGCAATCATAGAGTTTGTACTGATATGCTCAATTGAGACTTGAGAATTCTGAACTCTCTCTTTGACAACCAGAAACTTGATGTCAATATGCTTTGACCTTGACGAGCTTCGATTGTTCTTGGAATACAACTCAGCAGCCTTATTATCATAATAAATCGTTAATTGTCTATCAATACCATCAACTGTGTGCAGTCCAGTGATAAAATTTCGCAGCCATATTCCCTGATTTGATACCTCATGGCAAGCTATGAACTCTGCCTCCATGGTGGAAGTAGCTACGAGTGACTGTTTCACACTCTTCCACGATATAGCTCCTCTAGCTAACATAAAGACATAACCAGAAGTGGATCTCCTGCTATCGAGACACCCAGCAAAATTGGAGTCTGAATACACAACGATCTCCAAAAGATTCGATCTCCGATATATGAGCATACAATCCTTCATTCTCTATAGATATCTCATAACCTGTTTAGCTGCTTTCCAATGATCCACGCCCGGGTTACTCAAATATCTGCCTAGCATTCCAACAATGTACGCAATGTCCAGTTGCATACATACTTGTGCATACATGAGACTTCCAACAGCCGAAGCATAGGGACATTTCTCCATTTCCTTCTTCTCAAGTTCATTTTTCGATCATTGGAGAAAACTGATCTTATCACTCCTTGCCACGGGTGTGTTTCCTGGTGCAAAACCACTCATGCCAAATCTACTTAGCACTTTATCAATATAGGCCTTCTGTGACAGTCCAAGTATACCTCTGGAATGATCTCTATGGATTTGTATACCCAAAACAAAGGACACGTCACTAAGATCTTTGATTTCAAATTTACTTGATAGAAATCTCTTGGTTTCATGCAATAGGCTTATATTGCTGCTTGCTAGTGGAATGTCATCTACATATAGCACCAGGATAATAAATTTGCTCCCACTGAACTTGAGATATATGCACTGATCAACGGTGTTTTCCTTAAATCCAAAGGATGTAATCACCTAATCAAATTTCCGATACCATTGTCGGGATGCCTGTTTTAAGCCATAAATGGACTTCTTAAGCTTGCATACATGATGCTTTGAATCTTTGGACTCAAAGTTCTTCGGATGCACCATGTATATTGTTTCTTCAATGTTTCCATTGAGAAATATTGTTTTAACGTCCATTTGATGTAGCTCCAAACCATAGTGAGCTACAAGTGCCATAATGATTCTAAAGGAATCTTTCATCGAAACCAGCGAAAAAGTCTCTTTATAATCAATGCCTTCCTTTTGAGTGAAACCTTTTGGCGACTAGGCAGGCCTTATACCTTTCAATGTTGCATTTCGAATCCCGTTTGGTTTTAAATATCCATTTGCAACCAATCGGTTTTGCACCTTTGGGCAACTCTACTAAGTCCCAAACACCGTTGTCATCCATTGATTTCATCTCATCCTTCATAGCTTCAATCCATTTTTCAGAATTAGGACATTAAGTGACTTGACTAAAAGAATTCAGATCATCTTTCAGACCCATATCAAACTCATGTTCCTGGAGATACACGACATAATTAGTTGAAATCGTGTTTCTCTTTTCTCTAGTGGATCTCCTTGATGGCACTTCTACTTGAGGTTGTTGAGGTACCTCTTGATGAACCTCAAGCGGTTCCTGATTTTGAGCGGGTGGCAATTTAGGTTCGTCATCAATGCATTGGATCTCCGGATTTTCATTTTGAATAACATCAGGTATGCATACCTGAACGTTTTCAGTTGCAACAATAGGAATGTAAACACATTCCTCCTCAAAATTGACTTACCTGAGTTGGTCTCTCCCACTTAACTCAACATCCTCAATGAACTTAGCATTGCTCGTTTCGAAAAAGGATCTATCAGAGGAATCATAAAATTTGAAACCCCTTGATCTTTCAGAGTATCCAACAAAATAGTAGCTAATGGTCCTTGAGTCTAGCTTCTTCTCATTTGGCTTATAAGGCTGAACCTCAGCTGGACATCCCTAAACATGCAAATGCCTAATGCTAGGCTTTTTGCCTGTCCATAACTCGTATGGGGTTTTAGCTACTGCTTTACTTGGAACTTTGTTCAGGATATAAACTGCAGTCTTGATGGCTTCACTCCAAAGCGATTATGGCAAAGAAGAATGACTAATCATACTTCTTACCATATCCTTTAAGGTTCGGTTTCGTCTCTCAGCTACACCATTTTGACTAGGAGTCCCTGGCATGGTGTATTGAGGAATGATCCCACATTTTATCAAAAATTTGGCGAGGGGTCCGGGATGTTGTTCACCTGATCCATCATATCTACCGTAGTATTCACCTCCACGGTCAGATTTGACAGCTTTAATTTTCTTGCCTAATTGATTTTCAACTTCAGCTTTGAAATTCTTGAACACATATATAGATTGAGACTTCTCATGAATTAAATAAAGATAGCCATACCTGGAGTAGTCATCTATGAAAGTGATAAAATATTGTTGTCCATTCCAAGAAGCTGTAGGGAATGGACCACAAATATCCGTATATATCAATTTTAAGACACTATTACTCCTATTAGCACCTTTATTTTTAACATTTGTTTGTTTTCTCTTAATGCACTCAATGTAGACTTCAAAATCTGACAAATCTAAGGGATCAAGAATTCCTTCTGACATAAGTCTTTGAATCATTTGTTTAGAAATATGTCCTAAACACTTGTGCCATAACATTAATGAATTCTCATTTGTTAATGTGCACTTAATACCAATATTACTGGTATGTAATGATTCGTTTTCTTTGGAGGTAATCATATCCAGTTTATATAAATTATCAATTAAAGAACTGGTACCAAACAAATTTGAATTCTAAAATAGACTAAACTTTCTATTTCCAAATGAACAAGAAAAACCTGATTTGTCCAAACATGAAATAGAAACCAAATTCTGTCTAAAAGACGGTACATAAAAAGTCTCATCCAAATCCAAATTACAACCAGATTCTAATTGTAATCTAAATAAACAAACTGCCTCCACAGGAGCTCTTTCGCCATTTCCTACATAGATAAATCTTTCAGCATCAGTTGGCGTTCGGCTCCTTATGCACCCCTACATAGAAACACTTATGTGAGTAGTTGCACCTGTATCTATCCACCAAGTGTTCTTAGGTACTACAGCTAAATTAACTTCTGAACAAATAAAGTTTAGAAGTTTACCCTTCTTCTCACGCCAGGTCACATACTTGGCATATTTTGTGCAGTCTTTCTTTACATGATCAGCTTTGTGGCAAAAGAAATAAGTTATACCTTTATCTTTTTTCTGTTGTACCTTGTGGTGTGAATTTTCAGACTCTGCAGTTTCCTTTCCTTTAATGTTCCTCTTTCTTTTCTTGCTGGAATTGGGGTCCTGATAAGTTGATGCTAAATGAGCACTTTCAATCTTTTCATGATTAAGTCTCTCTTCCTCTTGTACACATTGAGCAATCAGCTCATTCAAAGTCTATTTCTCTTTTTGAGTATTGTAATTGCTTTTGAAAGGACTGAATTGTGTAGGAAGAGAGATCAAGATTAAGTGCACCAGAATGTCTTTTGGCAATTCCAGCTTGAATGCCTTTAGTCTTGTCACAAGGTTTGACATCTCTATGATGTACTCTCTTATATTCCCCTTCCCCTTATATCGCATTGAGACAAGCTTAGTCAAGATGGTGCTTGTCTCGACCTTTTCGTTTGCAGCGAATCGGTTTGCTATTTGGGAGAGGAATTTCTTAGCATCATTTTCATCAGGAATAGAACCCCTGATGGTATCCGGAATCGAGTGCTTCATAATCATTAGGCTCATGCGGTTTGATCGCTCCCACTTTTAATATACAACCTTTTGCTCAGCGGTACTATCGCTGGTCAAAAGTGCGGGGCAATCGACCCTCAATGTATAGTCTAATTCCATGCACCCCAGCACGATCATAACATGATCTTGCCACTTCTTGAAATTCGTGCCATTAAGCACGGGAATGCTGTTGATGTTAGTAGAAATCAATGTTGCTACAAACAAGAACAAAAGCTCATAATTAGTAACAACTCATGTATATATGAATCAAAACAAAACTGTATACATATACACATGCATGTGGGCCCATGACAAGATACCTAGCACAACATTAATACTTAGTCTTTGGACATAAATATCAACTTGTAAGTGGTATCTCAAATATAGTTCATGAATATTGACAACCCAACCTGCCAAATAATGTGCCTTTCTTTGGATCGACACATTATTCGCATGGCAACCTTTATTTGTCACATATTCACAACTAGTTTAATCTATTAACAATGCAAAAATAACCTTCCTTTGGGCCGATTATTTTCACATATTAATAGCATGTTTACATGTCTTAAAATAAATAAATTTACATATTAGAGATTGCTTTGGCAACATAATACTTCAATTCATTCATCTCGAAAACATTAAACATAAAATTTGGAACAAAATCGTTAAAAAAAAAATTGTCCTTTACCTTGACCAGCGCCACGGTGCCAACCCTTGACACTGCGGCTCCAGCAATCTGCCCGAGGGACAGATCGTTGATGCTGCAGCGCCAGTTATTACACCATAAAAAATGCATTCTAATAATTTAAAAAATAGTGTGCCTTTTTATTATTTTTTTTTATAGTGTAATGTTTCAAATTTTGAGCTTTCAATTGCAAAGTTCATTTTCTCATCAAGATAACTAATAATCTATATTCCACTTTACTATACATTCTGTGCATGTCCAAAATATCAAGCTTCCACAAGTGCAATCTTTATAAAAAAAAATGCATACAATATAAAATGATTTTTCTCATAATATGCATGTATACTAGCAGCAAATCTTGTAGCACAACTGTGAGCGTCTTAATATTGGCTCAGCATAGTGTAACATGGATAAAAGATATTACAGAGAGATTGAATTACCCAACAAAAAGATGAATATTATGACACAAATTGAAAATGAGAAAGGAAACTCATATTGGAAAGTCATAGTCATAATGACGCCTTTACATGGGTTTGAAGCCCCTCTTCCTTCTCACTGTACCTTAAAGCAAACTGATACTATTCATCCCACAAAGCAAACACCTAGTTTTGTCATCAAAACCAAAATCGTCCCAGCAACATATGCTGCCCACTTTTGGGATAGATTTATAGCAATATTTTTTTTTAAAATCAAATTTCTGCCCTAAACATGCTTTATGGGAGAAAATTCAAGGAACTCAATTTTAATATGAATCTCAACAATTTAACATGTCTGGCTTTGATACAACTTGTTAGATTTTAATCTTGATACTAATACACATAATCATCAACAATACAACCAAGATCTCATGTTAAACTTATCAAGAATTCATATTTATATATATTGAGAAGATGAGTTAGAAACAAACCGGAATCCATTGCAAGCAAGCCTCCTTGGGTTGATCTTCTAAGACTACAGGGAGAATCACCTTTGGTATGGAAACCAATCAACTGAATGATAGTAGGGAGGGAGAAGAACTATCTGTTTCAGCAAACTTTAACACACACTAAACACCCTCCCCTGATGTCTATTTATATCCCTGTGCCTTAGGGACCATAACCCTAATAGTTATCTCACACATGTGCATCAAGTCTTTGGCTCATTAACAAAGACTCATACCACATCGGGCTTCTACACATAAGGTGGCCCATACTAAAGAACCTTGATACTTTGGAGACCCATAAAACTTATATCACTTAATTGAGTCCTTTATTAGATAACGGGTCTACATGTACAATGTTATAACATATCTAAACCCAAAATTCCAACATGTTCCATATTTATCTTGCTCTATACTGCCATTAGGGAAGATAGTTTTGACATCCATTTGCCATATCTTATAATCGTTGTGCGCAGTTATTGCAGGCAAGACCCTAATGGACTTTAGCATAGCTACAAGAGAAAAGGTTTCTTTAAAATCAACTCCTTATCTTTGTTTGTAACCTTTTGCTACTAGCCTTGTTTTGAAGGTCTCTACTTTTTTATCGGCATCCATATTTCTTTTATAAACTCATTTGCAACCAGTAGGTACAATACCTTCAGAAGGGTCAACCAAAGTCCAAACTTGGTTAGAATATATGGATTCAATTTAATATTTCATGGCTTCAAGCCATCGTTCCTAATCGATTTCTGACATAGTTCGTAGGATCCTTAATCCCAATAAGGCATACTTCTACTTCACCCTCGATGGGATACCCATATCTCTATGGTACTCTAGATATCCTACCTGATCTATGAAGAGGTTTTGTGATAGGAGACTCTTCTACAATAGAGTCCTAAGGTTTATCATTATTGATTTGTTGTTCTTAAGATACTTCCTCAAGTTTTAACTTACTCCCACTGTTTCTTTCTAGTATAAACTCTTTTTCTTGAAAAGTAGCATGTTTAGAGATAAACTCCTTTTGTTCATTAGGGAGTTAAATGTAATATCCTAAACTTTCTTTGTGATATCCCACAAATCTACACTTATCAGACCTTGCTTCTAACTTATCTATAACTAATATCTTGGCATAAACAAGATAACCCCAGATCTTAACATGCTTAAGATCAAGTTTTCTACCATTACACATCTCATATAGTATCTTAGGTACATATTTAGAAGAACATTATTTAATAGACATGCGATAGTTTTTAGGGAATAACCCTAAAATGAAAATGGAAGATCAATGTAACTCATCATCGATCGCAACATATCCAATAAAATATAATTTTTCCTTTTGGATACACCATTCAACTGAGGTGTTCCAAGAGGATTCCACTGTGAGGGTATCCCATTCTCCTTGAGATGATCCAAAAATTCATTCGTCAAGTATTTACCTTCTCGATCAAATCGAAGAACTTTGATACTTTTGTTAGTTTGTTTTTCTATTTCATATCTAAATTCCTTTAACTTTTCAAATGATTCAGATATGTACTTCATAAGTTACACATACCCTAACCTCGAATGGTCATCAATGAAGGTAATAAAGTAAGAATAACCACCTAGAGCAATTGATTTTAGTGGCCTACAATCATCAGTGTGGATTTATCTTAATATGTTAGTAGCTCTTTCTCCACATCCACTAAGTGGAGTTTTAATCATCTTCCCATGAGACAAGATTCTCATATCGGGTATGACTCGAAAGTTAATGAAACAAAATATCAATTTTTAGCTAAATTGTTAGTCCTACTCTAATTAATATGACCAAGTTTGAGATGTCATGCATAGGAAGAATTAATTTCATCTCTTTTCCTTTTACTACCTTTTTGATCAATATGCAACATGTTACCATTCAATTCCAGAATATAAAGATTATTTATAAGTGTGATAATAACAAATAACTCATTATTTAAAGAAAAGAAACATAAACTATTTTTAAAAGATAGTTCATAATCTTCTTTATGCAAAAAGAATTTGAAATAATGTTCCTAATTAAAACTAGCACATAAAAGCAATCAGTTAATTCTAAAATTTTCCTATATGGTAAAGCTAAATTATAAGTCTCCGTAGCTAATACAGCAACAATTGCTCCATTTCTAAGGCGAAGGGTGACTTCTCATCTACTCAGTTTCTTGATTCTTCTTAGTCCCTATAAATTATTGCAAATGTGAAAACCACACCCGATATCTAATACCCAAGTAGAGGCATCTTTGATTCACAAAATGATCTCAACAAGAAATAAACTAGACATACTTTTCTTAAGGCTTTTATATTAAACTCACACGATACTCCTTGCAGTTTCTCTTCCAATGTCCATCTTTGCCACAATGGAAGCACTTTTCCATTTTTTTCTTGGCTTTTGATGAGCTGGCCTTGTTGACACCTTTGTTTGCCTTCAATGGTTTCTTCTTCTTCTTCTTTGAGATTTTCTTGCCCTTAGGCTGCATAATGGGTGTCGTATCTTTCTTGATCATTACCTCTATAGTATTTAACATGTTAACAAGATCTGGAACCATAGTTTCTATCTTGTTCATGTTATAGTTCATAACAAACTAGGAGAATGAATCCAAAAAGGACTGCAGGATCAAATCATTACATAATTCTGCATCTATACAAAAATCAATTTCGTCAAATTGCTTGATATGGTTGATCCTTTTCAATCCATGCTCATGGACTGATGATCATTCTGGAATCCTAGCCCTAGAACCTTGCAATGTAACTATGCTCACCATGCACCTCTTGTAGATGAAACAAAATCACATAAGCACTATCTATTTTCTCATGTTGCTTCGAAAGCTCATTAGACATCGATGCTAGTATGTAGCACTTAACTTTCATGTCATCCTCTTGCCACTTTTCAAAAATAACGACCTCTTTTTGCATAGCATTCTCAGCAATAGTTGCTAGAAGCGATTGGTCAAGAACATAGTCAATTTTCTCGGAATTAAGAACAATTCTAAAATTCCTCAGCCAATCTAAGAAATTAGGCCCAATCAGACTCTTGATATCAAGAATTATGGATAGGGGGTTGAGGTTAGTCATTGTGATCTACAAGTCGATAACAGCAAGATATTAACATCTATTCAATTTTATTACATACCAATAGATTTGGTATTTAGTAACATTGGTTCCTCCCACCATTCTTTTCAAATTCCATAACCCTCGGTATGAAATTCAAGTGACCCCATTAGAGGGTCTCCTAGTGGAAATTGAGATCTCATTACTCGTTTAAAATAACCTCACATAATAGTTTCTTGGCTATAATAAACCTTTAAAAGGTAGATAGCACTTATCAATTACATCTAATGTAATTCCCAATAATTTCTTTGGCCCCTAAAATGTATTATCCTCACATAATAGTTTCTTGGATAATATATTCTAGTTAATTCAAACCCACCATTTTCACAAGTGTAGGTGAATGAACCAATGAGCTCTCACATAATAGTTTCTTGGACATATTAGTTTCCTACCTCATTATATCATATATTTAATAGGGCATCATGAACCTCCCATAATGAAAGTCTTACATATCTGCAACAAAACTTACTTAGAATAATAGATCTCATATATCCCTACAATGGTGGAAGGCCACGATAAGACATTCATAATGTCTCTTCCTTACATCTTAATAGACATTACTTTCGTGAGGAAGTTTAATTGGTCTTTTGGTCTCATTAATTAACTAAACATGCATCACATACATAGAATTCATCATATAATAAATAAAAAATATGACTTAAATTGATTATAGACTTTTATACATGATTCACTTGAGCCAATAAGTGAATCATTTAAGGTTCTAAAATATGATTTACCAATTCCCACATAATGTGTTTTACAATCTTCAAATTGGCCTCCATTGCTTCCCTACACACTCAATCATCTTAAGGCTTCCATGAAAATTCTTATCTACTTCTATGAAACTATTCTAACCAATTACATTACAATAATCAATCAGAACCTTGATTCAAAATCTAGGGGAGTTATAATAAGAGGAACATAGAATTTCACTACCAGAGATAAAAGTGATGAGAGATATGCAAACCCTATTTAAAATTATATATCCTAAAATAGAGAATAAATATTAAAACCTAAAAAAAATAAAACCAAACATTCAATCACATTGAATAATAACCAATCATATAACTCAATTATTTGGTCATACATCCATAATCACTCATGCTTGAACATACATACAATCAAATTGCATATATTAATTTTAATTTAATTTATTCTACTTACGGATTTAATTCTAAAATTGCTCATCCTAATCAAATTAGGTTTCCAAAAACTTTTCTTAATACTATTCCAAATAGGATTTAGAGTTTTTATTCATTAAAATTCATAATTCCAATATAATAAGAATTTTGGAGTTTCAATTCCTAGTCAAATTCCAATTTCTTAAAAAAAAAAATTATTTCAAAATTTAAGAACAATTCTTAACTAATGAAAATAAGTTAATTTCAACCTTGTGAAAATCAAATTTAAACAATTAATTTTAATTAAAACAAGTTTTAATTTTGAAGAAATTTGAAATAATTTTAAAAACTTTTCAAAATTCCGAAAATATGATTTTTACATTATGACAACCGATTGTGCTCTTGGACAATCGAATGTAGAAAGTTTTTGTCCAATAATTCATGTCAGGTCTCGATGGCACAATCGACTGTTTTAAGGTGCAGTTGACTACCCAAAGTTTTTGCTCGATTTTTCAATTAAGTCTTCGAGGGTACAATCAACTACCAATCCATGATAGTCGACTGTCTCTTCGACATTTGCAGATTTTTCACATGAATTTTCTTCCCAAAATAATATTATTTTGATTCAAAATCATATTTTGATCAACCAAATTATTATAATCAATCTTTATTGATTTAGTACGTTGAAAAAAATCTACAATAATTTTATTATCATCGTATGACTATAAACAATTTAAAAACTCTTTCTTGAATTCTCTTGACCTAGGGTGTCATAAAACCTAATCTAACTTTTAGATTATGAATATTCAATCTATAGAATTTAAAGATCAAATCTTTTAAAGTCATAATATTAAACTATCATGTCCTACATAAATCATAAGGATGACTCTAATACCACTTAAAGGAAATTGGTATAAAAAATGCAGTGAAAATTTAATGTTTTTTACCAATTTCCATAAACCCATATCACCTTAAGATTCACATAGAACATATGTTTAACTACAAGAACATTCAAGAATTAGAATCGTTACCTTCAATTTGTAGTGTTCTGGATCTCCTTTAATTTTGTTATTGTTGAATCCTCTTGCGCTCTTAAATCCAAATTTCATCGCGTTCTTGAATTCACAACAATCACAAAGGTATGCAATCTCTAAAGTTGATCCAAATAGTGCAAATCTTGATTCAAGATTTCTTTATAATTTTGTTCTCTCTTTTGGAAAGAGGAAAAAGTAAAAAAAAAAAAAAACTCTAAAAGAAACTTGTGTGTAGATTATGTGCTAGCAAAATTTTGCACACTGATAAACTATTTATAGTGTTAGTGTTATGCACAATTAACCGTTAATTGAAAACTAAACCTCTATAATTATTTTTTAATTACAAATTTTTTTTGTTCTCAACCCCTTAGGTTCAAACTAATCTAATTATAGGCTATAAAATTTATGTAACTATAATTGATACCATTTTTAATTAATTAGAACTCCTAATTTATTTTAAATCAAAACCTCTTTTGACTCTCCATTTTATAAGAATTAATTAATGTCCAATAAATTAATTATTAGAGCTTCTATAATCATGGGTGACACCTAGCAGCATATCAATACTACCTAGACAATGTGAATTTGGTTGTGAAACCTTGAACATTTACATTATTAGTTACTATGCAATTCAATCTTTCCATCATGCAATATCTCAATTAAGCTAATTAGGGTATAAAATTACTGTTAAACCCTTAGCATTAATTATGGCGCTTTAGAGAGGTATTTAATCAAGCTTAGATTAGCTTACTTAAATTCTTTCAAGGCAATTTTTACCTTGAATATATTTAAGCAAGATGATGTAAGCTTGCATAAATATTTCGAAATGATATTTGTATGTGTCTAGATCTCAAGACTATAATTCTAATAGTGAAATTGTAAACTCATTTTTAATTCTCACCATGTCTTGGCTAAGGAACTTTCCGAGTTATATCTTTAAGATCATATACAACATTCTTTCTTTTTACTTGAGAGTAATATATCTCTTATTGTACATTTGAATATCTCTATTTGAAACTCATTATACCAAATTCTACTAATTAATGAACCACACAAGTGATGTTGGGATCAGTTACCCTCCCAGTTGAGCAAACATATTATGTACTAGTCTAACCAAATTACTAACGTCTAATTAGTATCCTCTGACCAGGAACATTTAAGATAAAAGCTTTCAAGAAGATTAGATCTCATAATTATGATCACATCATAATTCTATCTCATTGCTATTATTCTAGGGATTTAATCATGATGATGCAATTTAAACAAATATTCATGATTAATAAAACTTACTATTAAATTTAATAATAATTTGAATAAGATTTTTTTAAAAATAATATGCTAATATATCTAATGTCATTGGCTTATAGAGCATACTACTAACAAGAAGAAAATTTGAATCTCTCTTTATAAATTCCATATCAAAATAAAAAAAAATACTTAAAATAGCATGCTATCTTACAAATATTTGTTCTAAAACTATATTTTGAAAATCATTTTGTAAAACTTCTTTTGCAGCTTTGTAATCTATTCTTAATAAAAATATTTTATTACATATATTATCTTGAAATTTTGTTGTGTACAAAACAATCGATAAAATTTCCTTTTTGATGGTCGAATAATTCTTTGTGGTCCTAGCCAAATGCCTAAATGAAACCTGACTATCAAATCTTGAGAATTATCATTTATGCGTTGTTTGAGCATGCCACTATATCCTATATTTGATGCATATGTTTCTACAAACATAAATGCATAGGTGTAATGACTCATCCTGGGTTGGCGACCCTTGAGACGGTGTCGTCATGTTTGGAAATCCTAACATGACACATTTATGAAACAATATAAAATACATCAACTAAAATTTTAAAAAAAAAAATCAGTCCTTAACTCTTCTCAGAGAAGATACCTCATCATCCTCATTTCATAAACAATATATACATATAACAAGATGCATGAAAAGATTTTTATTACCAATTTTTCTTTCTTCTTTCTTACAATGTCTGAAGACTTGACCACGGGACTTAAGGTAGTTTCTCTGCTATCAGCTCTAAACTCTATCTGCCCTGCCCTCTACCTGAAAATTTTCAACAATGAAGAGTGAGCTTCACAAGCTCAGTGAATTAAATTTACTAGAAGTACTCGATTATATACTTCCAGTCACATCTTATAATTCATTCTTTTCTAATTTACCAATATAAATCATCTATTTCTTCACAGATAATCATTCAATCTTTCAAATAATCTTCTCATAATCATTCATCTATTATCTCATATAAATCAATAATAATGTCCTATTATAATTTCAATCATTTATCAATCTCATCTTAAATTAATCATCAAACATATCAATTTTTCTTTTCATATATTTAATCATTTTGAGATTATCAATTTAACATCATTACTTACCTTGTTATGAGGTTCATAACATATAATCGATCAGTCAAATAAATTTTTATCATATTATATTGTCATATTTCTTTCTCATCATATCTGTCTCTTTGTGAGACTCATTTGTCTATCAATAAATTCACAATCAAGAATGATATTTTAGCATCTCAAGCAATAATAATCAATATTTAAAACAAATAAAATGCATGAATTTAAATTATCAGATCATTTCATATTATCATTTGGGAACGTCTTCCCACATGTCGACATGTTTCAGCTTAGACCAGCTGCCTTCTCGGTTCTTTTATTTTCATTTAGATCGGCTACGTTCTCAGTTCTTTCATTTTCATTTAGACCGGTTGTCTTCCCTGTTCTTTTATTTTCATTTAGACTAGTTGTCTTATTGGTTATTTTATTTCATACATATGAACAATAATAAGAAAACAAACAGACCAACTGCCTTCCTGGTATTTTATTTTATGCATATGAGCAATAATATGCAAACAACCATACATTCAAGCATTCAATTTAGCTATCCACCTATTTCTCAAAATTATTATTTTTATCATATTCATTAAATTATCTCCTCATATGTCATATCAAATTATCAATCATAGCTTGTCAAGAATATTATTTATCTTTCATTATATATTTTAACAACTCATTATTTCCTTACTATTACTTCTCATATCATAAATTTTGAACATATCAATTATTCATATAATATCAATCAACCAACTTTCATATATCATCCAATCATTGTAGTTCAATAATTAATTCAAATATCATCACTTTATATTTCATATTTATCTCAATTATTAAAAGTAAATCTAACTCACCACATAGCACTTCAAACTACCTGTGGATCACCTCCTTGCCTTTCCTGCTCCTTTCAGCAATTTCACCCAATTGTTGATCGTCAAGACCTGATATAATATTTATATTAAAATTTTTGATTTATTCTTCAATTCTTCTATAATTCATACCCTTTAAATTTCTACATTAAATTCTGGGTAATTTCATGTATACATAATTTTAAAAATAAAATTCACATTATTACTTTTTGTTTTTCTTAAAGCTTCCCTCAAATCTCTTTAAAATTCTCCCGTAAGCCTCTTCAAAATTTCAATCTTTCAAGTTTTCTTTTAGTCCCCGGGTGTTTAAAGAAAGAGAGTAATATGAATTGAGGAAAGAAGGAAACCAAACAGGATTTGATAAGAAAATTATAAAACAAAACAAAAAAATTAAATTAAATTCTTATATAACACTTCGCCCCACCGTTCAACCCCTTTTACATTTCTTTCTGTCTTGCATGCAAGCTTTGCACAACACCTAGGTGTTCAGGTGTTGTCCCTCCCCCCCCCCCCTCCCTTTCTTCTTCTTCTTCTTCTTACCCACGCCTGGACACTTCCATTTTTTTTCAAAAGGATTATTTTATTCAATAATAAATCTTTCGTATATATATTACTTTAATTCCATGTTAGATTTATCAAATTAATTTTTTACCCTTACTTTAAGAACACAAGTATTACAATTCTACCCACCTTATAAAAATTTCGTCACCAAAATTTTTTTACCTAATTCATTAAAAAGTTTGGGGTATTCTTTTCTTCATTCTTGCCTCATACTCCCAAATAATTTCTTCAACATCTTTGTTTTGCCTTAATACTTGAATCAAAGGAATAACTTTATTATGCAAGATTTGTTTCTTTCTGTCTAGAATTATGACTGGTACTTGCATAAAGGTCAAATCTTCCTGAAGTTCTACAGTGTAATTGTAATACTATGGGATTCATCATGTAGACACTTTCTCAAAAGTGAAACATGAAATACATTATGTAATTGTTTTAATTCTGAAGGCAAATCCAATCTGTATGCTACTGGTCCAACTCTCTCAATCACCTCATATGGCCCCAGAAATCTCGAACTCAATTTTCCCTTCTTTTTAAACCTCAATGCACCCTTCCACTGAGATATCTTCAAAAATATCCAGTCACCAACTTGAAACTCAGTAGGTCATCTTCGATTATCAGCATATCCCTTTTGTCTGTTATGTACTATTATAAGGTTCTCTCTAACCAATTTGATCATCTCTATAGTCAAATCTATCATTTCTGGACCAAATATCTTTTTTTCCTCCAACTTCTTCCCAATATACAAGAGTTCTACACCTTCTACCATATAAAACCTCAAATAATGTCATCCCAATACTAGTTTGTTACTGATTATTATATGCAAACTAGATCAAAGGTAAATAAGCATCCCAGCTCACTAAGAAACTCAATACACTTGCCTTCAGTATATCTTCTAGTATTCTGATGATTCTCTCTATTTGCCCATCTGTTTGAGGATGAAAAGTTGTACTAAACTAAAATTGCGTACCCATAGCTTCTTGAAAACCCCTCCAAAATCTAGAAGTGAATCTAGAATCTCTATCTGATACAATTTTTAAAGGTACTCCATGTTATCTCGCAATTTTTGCTACATACAATTCAATCAACTTTTCAGGACTCCAAGTAGTTTTAATAGGAAGGAAATATGAAGACTTATAAAGTCTATCCACTATAACCTATACAACATCATGACCTCTCTGGGTACGGGGAAAACCAGAAACAAAATCCATACTTACATTTCAGGTACTGGAAAAGGTATAATAAACCTGTTGGATGTCTCTTCTTAGACTTCACTTGTTGACAAATCAAACATCTAGAAATATACTCAGCTACATCCTTCTTCATCCCTGACCACCAATAATTTTGTCTCAACCTCCTGTACATCTTATTATTACCCGGGTGCATAGAATACATAGAATCATGAGTCTCTCTTAGTATCTCATTTCTCATCTCTACATCATTAGGAACACAAACCTTATGTCCCAATACCACTATACCATCCTCTCTAATTCTAAACTCAGTCGGCTTCCCACTCAATACTTCCTGTTTGATCTTCTCTATCCCTTCATCTTTACTTTGCATATGTAACAAACGATCAATAACAGAAGAATGTACCACCATATTTTCCATCAATACTCCTCTATCACTGATACTCAACTGTATTCTTATTTCTCTCAATTCTACCATCAAGCTAATATCATGACTTCCAATAGTAGTTAATCTCCCTGCAGATTTTCTACTCAATGCATCAGCTACTACATTAGCCTTCCCTAGATGATATGAATTGTACAGTCATAATCACTAATCAACTCCATCCACCTCCTCTGCTTCAAATTCAACTCTTTCTGGGTAGGTAAATGTGTCAGACTTTTATGATCAGAAAAAATTTCACAAGTGGCTCCATACAGATGATGCCTTCAAATCTTCAAAGCAAAAACTATGACAGCAAATTCTAAATCACGGGTCGGGCAATTTCTCTCATGGTTCTTCAATTACCTAGAAGCATAAGCTATAACTCTCCCATGTTGCATTAACACACATCCCAACCCCTGATGTAACGCATCACTGTATACTAAAAATCCTTCATCACCAGAAGGAAGCACTAATACTGGAATAGTAATCAATTTTTCTTTCAACAGCTGGAAACTCCTCTCACATTCTTCTGACCACATAAACTTCACTTCCTTTTGGGTCAGTCTAGTCAATGTTTCAGCAATCATAGAAAATTTTTGGATAAACCTTCCATAATAACTAGCCAACCTCAAAAAGCTTCTAATTTCAGTCACACTAGTAGGTCTTTCCTAATTCAACACGACCTTTACTTTCTGTGGGTCAACTGCTATACCATCTCCTGACACAACATGCCTCAAGAAAGATATTTCACTCAACCATAACTCACATTTAAAGAACTTTGCATACAATTTATCTCTCCTCAAAATTTCTAACATTATCTCTAAATGTTGTATATGTTCCTCTTCATCCTTGGAATATACCATAATATCATCAATAAATACAATCACAAATCTATCCAAGAATGGTTTAAACACCCGATTCATTAGATCTATAAATGTTACAAGAGCATTAGTAAACCCAAATGGCATCACAAGAAACTCATGATGGCCATAACGTGTCCTAAAAGCAGTCTTATGCACCTCCCCCTCCTTTATCCTTAACTAATGATAACTCGATCTCAGGTCTATCTTAGAAAACACCCTAGCCCCCTGTAACTGCTCAAATAAATCATTTATCATGGGTAAAGGGTATTTATTCTTGATGGTGATCTTATTCAACTGTCTATAATCAATACACAACCTCATCGTTCTATCTTTCTTCTTTACAAACAATACAAGGGCTCTCCAAAGCGATAAACTAGGTCAAATAAATTGTTTATCTAGTAATTCTTGAAACTGAACTTTCAACTCTCTCAACTCAACTGGTGCTATTCTATAAGGTGCTATAGATATATGTGATTAACCTAGTATTACATCAATAAATAATTTAATCTCCCTACTGGGAGGCAAACTAGACAACTCGTCAAGAAATACATCAGAAAAAGCTTTCACTACTAAGATTTCTTCCAACTCTCTACTATCATTTCTAAAATCCACCACATATGCCGAATACCCCTCACATCCTTTCCTTGACCATTTACTAATAGTTAGAGTAAAATAAGATAGTTCGAGAGTATCTTACGTTCTCCTGGAAACTAAATTCCTCTTGTCCATATCCTAAACACTACATTCTTTCTAGAACAATCAAACCAGGTGTAATACGTCGACAACCAATTCATTGCCAAAATAAAATGAAAATCTATCATAGTCAAAGGTAATAAATCAATTTTAAATTCTTTATCATCCATACAGATTACACAACCCCAATATATTGTTTTAATCATAATTCCATCTTCAGTAGGAATTTCAATTATAAGATTACGCATCGAATGACTAATATAAACATCAATAGACTTCATAAACACACTGGATGCAAAAGAATGAGTTGCACCAGTATCAACCAACAGTGATATGTCCACCTTTTCTACATACAAAACACCTCAATTTAGAACAATCTTGGGATAGATATCTTACATAATTACATCTATAGCACGTTCTAGTCTTTCTCTCACATTACTACATCCCCTAAGCAGTACACTTCCACCACTATCACAACTTTCAGTTCCCACAGACTGTCTCCCAAATCTAGAGGTCCCACCAACATTACTTTGAATTATAGAAGCTATAGGTCTAGCTTACCCCTAACTCAGCATTATAATTCCCTGTGACAAAAAACGCCCTCTCTGGGGTGGTCTCCCACCCTGTACACTCATACTATTACCACATATGGGTCTCTTAAATCTAGACCTCTTCAATTAATCCCTCTTACCTCTAAACTCTATCAAATCATTCCCAATCTGTAATGCTATATCCACCAACCTAACATAATTAATATGTCTCATTTAAGATTGTTTCGATCTAATCTCAAAATATAATCCATCTAGGAACCTCTTACACTTCTTCTCCTTTATGTCTACCATTTTCGATATAAACCTTGTCAAGGCCACAAATCTGCTATCATACTGAGCCACAATCAACATATTTTATCTTAAATAAATGAAATCTTTCTTCTGTTGGGCTCTGAAAGTATATGAGCAATATTTATAAAAGAAAAAAGCCTTCTTAAATCTACTCCAAGTTAAGGGTCTATAAACATATGCGCTATCTTAGGAAGAGCATCCTCCCAAATCTACTCCGAGTTAAGGGTCTATCAATATATGCACCTATCTTAGGAAGAGTATCCTCCCACCATTCTAAATCTTCTCATTCTAACTCAAACGAAGCAAAGGCGACCCTCTGTCTATCAGTCATAGGTAAAATACCAAATAGTCTATCTACAAGTTTCTCCCATAGCTCAGGCTCAAAAGGATTCATAGATCCTTTAAAAAATAAAGCATTCAACTTAATATATCTAACAAAACAATGCATAAACTCACCATTCTCCTTTTGAACATCTACCATTATTGGATTTTCAACAACCTCAAGCACTGCTCTAGCCTGTTCATCAAGTCTATGCTATAGACTATCAACTCTATCATCTGTTACATTTATTTTCTCAAGAGCATGAGCAAGAGCTTTTCTTAGCTCATCTTTTTCAATTCCATATTCTCTCACACCCTTACTAGCATCAATTATATTATCAACACTTTCTCTTCTAGGAAACTCACTCTAACTCAACCTCCATCTCGACCTTAGTTCGTCTAAAAATTGGGGGCCTACCACACCCTCTCTGGTCAGCAACTCTAACTCTAGGTTTCCTATGTCCACGTGACATCCTCAAACTATGCATTAAAATATAATTTATTTTAATCTTTCACTTTCTTTCTTTTTATGTAGTCTACAGAATCATAAAACCTAATGCTTTGATACCAAAATTGTAATAACCCATCCCAGGTTGGCTACGCCCGAGATGGTGTCTTCACATTTGAAAATCACAGCACGACACATATATTCAACAATATAAAATACATCAACTAAAATTTAAAAAAATAAAAGCATCCAATCCTTAACTCTTCTTAGAGAAGATACCTCATCATACTCCTTTCAAAAACAATGTATACATATAACAAAATGCATGAAAAAAATTTTATTACAAATTTTTCTTTCTTCTTTCTTACAATGTCAGAGGATTTGACCATAGGACTTACTCAAGGTAGTTTCTCTGCTATCAGCTCTAAACTCTATCTGCCCTGCCCGCTGCCTGAAAATTTTCAACAATAAGGAGTGTGCTTCACAAGCTCAGTGAATTAAATTTACTAGAAGTACTTGATTATATACTTCCAGTCACATCTTATAATTCAATCTTTTCTAATTTACCAATATAAATCATCTATTTCTTCACAGATAATCAAATAATCTTCCCATAATAATTCATCTATTATCTCATATAAATCAATAATAACATCCTATTATAATTTCAACCATTTGTCAATCTCATCTTGAATTAATCATCAAACATATCAATTTTTCTTTTTATATATTTAATCATCTTGAGATTATCAATTTAACATCATTACTTACCTCGTTATAAGGTTTACAACATATAATCAATCAATCAAATAAATTTTTATCATATAATATTGTCATATTTCTTTCTCATCATATTTGTCTCTCTGTAAGACTCATTTGTCTATCAATAAATTCACAATCAAGAATGATACTTTAGCATCTCAAGCAATAATAATCAATATTTAAATCAAATGCAATGCATAAATTTAAATTATCAAATCATTTCAAATTATCGTTTGGGAATGTCTTCCCACATGTCGACATGTTTCAACTTAGCCCTCTCAGTTATTTTATTTTCAGTTAGACTGGCTGCCTTCCCAGTTCTTTTATTTTTAGTTAGACCGACTACCTTTCCGGTTCTTTTATTTTCATTTAGACCGGCTGCCTTCCCAGTTCTTTTATTTTCAGCTAAACCGGCTACCTTCTCAGTTCATTTATTTTTATTTAGACTGGCTGCTTTCTCGGTTCTTTTATTTTCAACTAGACCGGCAGCCTTCCCGGTTCTTTTAATTTCAGCTAGACCGATTGCCTTCCCGGTTCTTTTATTTTCATTTAGACTAGTTGCCTTCCTGGTTCTTTTATTTTCATTTAGATCGGCTATCTTCCCAGTTCTTTTATTTTCAGCTAGACCAGCTGCCTTTTCGGTTCTTTTATTTTCAACTAGACCGGTTATCTTCTCGGTTCTTTTATTTTTAATTAGACCGGCTACCTTCCCGGTTTTTTTATTTTCAGTTAGACCGGTTGCCTTCCCGGTTCTTTTATTTTAATTTAGACTGGCTACCCTCCTGTTCTTTTTTTTTCATTTAGACCGACTGCCTTTACAGTTCTTTTATTTTCATTTAGACCAGTTGCCTTCCCGGTTCTTTTATTGTCATTTAAATAGGCTACCTTCTCATTTCTTTTTATTTCATGCATATGAACAATAATATGAAAACAAACAAACCAACTGCCTTCCTGATATTTTATTTTATGCATATGAGCAATAATATGCAAACAAGCATATATTCAAGCATTCAATTTAGCTATCCACCTATTTCTCAAAATTATTATTTTTATAATATTCATTAAATTATCTCCTCATATATCATATCAAATTATCAATCATAACTTGTCAAGAATTTCATTTATCCTTTCATTATATATTTCATTAACTCATTATTTCCTTAATATTACTTCTCATATAATAAATCTTGAGCATATCAATTATTCATATAATATCAATCAATCAACTTTCATATATTATCAAATCATTGTAGTTCAATAATTAATTCAAATATTATCACTTTATATTTCGTATTTATCTCGATTAATAAAAGTAAATCTAACTCACCACGTAGCACTTAAAGCTACTTGTGGATCACCTCCTTTCCTTTCATGCTCCTTTCAGCAATTTCACCCAATTGCTGATCGTCAACACCTGGCATAATATTTGTATTAAAAAATTTTCTTTATTCGTCAATTCTTCCATAATTCATACCCTTTAACTTTGTACATCAAATTCTGGGTAATTTCATGTATATATAATTTCAAAAATAAAATTCATATTATTATCTTTTGTTTTTCTTAAAGCTTCACTCAAATCTCTTTAAAATTTTCCTGTAAATCTCTTCAAAATTTCAATTTTTCAACATTTATTTGAGTTCCCAAGTGCTTAAAGAAAGAGAGTAATTTGAATTGAAGAAAAAAGGAAACCAAACAGGATTTGGTAGGAAAATTATAAAACAAAACCAAAAATTTAAATTCTTATATAATACTTCCCCCATTGTTTAGCCAATTTTACCATTCTTTCTGTCTTGCATGCAAGGTGTGGACAACACCTGGGTGTCTAGGTGTTGTCCCCCCCCCCCCCCCCCCCTTCTTTTCAAAATGATTATTTTATTCAATAATGAATCTTTCATATATATTATTTTAGTTTCATGTCATATATATCAAATTACTTCTTTACCCTTACTTTAAGAACACGGGTATTACAATGGAAATGCGAGATACCATGACAAGGAAGAGACTTGACCTTTGATTTAAGAATCTTGACTATTGAGGTATGTTCTTTTGACAGATAAGAAGGATTTTTTCGTAATCTTTTGTATAAGGGTTTGAGGAAAAAAATCTTAAACATAGTTAAGCACCCAAGAAATTTTTGAACCTGAGATTTGTCCTTGATTTGATCAAGAAATTAGTTAGCAAATTCAATTGGTTTGATAGTACTTTGATGAATATCATGACCAAGAAATCTTATTTTGGTCTGGAAAATCTTCATTTTTTAAGATAAGAGAACTAAACCGTTTTTAACAATATGTAAAAATGTTTAAAATGTTGATGTATGGATTGTGAAAATATTAAAACATAATCAATATAAACTATAGTAAATTTTGTTTAAGGATAAAGAATGAGCATTCTTGAGACCAAACAACATTACATTCAATTCATAATGACCAAATGGAACCATATATGTTGTCTTACTCTGCCACTTAAATTTTTCAAACTTTGAAAAATATTATAGCTTCATATAATTTGTTGAGTAAATATTTTTTTTATTTGGAATAGGGTGTCTGATCCATTGAATGGCTTTATTTAGAGGTTTATAGCTAATTACAAGTCTTGGAGCCCCTCTCTTATGTTTTTCTTGCTTTTAAACACAAAAAGCAACACAACTCTAAATAGATTACTTGGTCTAATTAATTTCTTCTCTAACAAAGTTTCTAACTCTTTTGATAATGTAATAATTCTCCATTCATTTGTATAGGTCTTGCTTTGGTTGGAATATTTCTTTCATTGAAATCTTTTTCATATGAAAGACTGACTCTATGCTTATTTTTATCCCAAAAAGCATTTGGAAGATCATAGCAAACTTCCTTTAGAAATGTTTCAATAATTTTTTGAATTCTTGATTGTATTCTAAGAGTTTTTACCCGTTCTTCAATTCTTTTATAAAGAATTTATCGTTGAAGAAAATCTATATGTGCTTTCTTATTTTGAATTAGATTTATATGCTTGTATATTGTATTATCTTGAATTTAATTTAGTTCTCTTGTATCTACAGAAATCATAAATTGAAAGCTAACTTTTTGACCCATCATGGAAGTATGAATTCCTTTTTTATCAACAATAAAAGGGTAAATTTGTATTAGAAAAAGAGTTCCAAGTATAACTAGTTAATTAATAATTTTTAGTGCAATGAAAGATTTATTGAAACAATATCCATTGTTACAAACATATGCTTTTGAAATTTTATATTCAACTTGGAGTTTAGAACCACTAGCAGTACTAAGTTTTCCAGTGGTTTTTTTTTCTTCATAATAACGTGTTGGAATAAGTCATTCTCTAATACAATTTTGATATGCAGCTTAATCCATTAATGCAACTGTATTGAGATAGTATTCTTTATTTATAATAATTGATATCCAGACATACCATTTTTGAAATTGAATTCTATCAATTACATTAATATAATTGCTATCATCTAAAAGATTAGTTGGATTTTTCAAAACAATATTTGGAACTTGCTCATGAGTAGTTCTTATAAAATTATAGGTTTTAAAAGATAATTTTTTTTAATATCTAAATTATCTAATTGAAGAGTTTTAATTTTTGAGATTTCTTTTTGTAAATCTTGAATAGTAACTAGTTTAACTTTTAGATAGTGTTGAGAAAATATTTTATTTAAACTATAGGGTTCAAGTTCTTCTAATTTGTTTTCTTGAACTATGATATCATTAAGTTTGAGTAAATATTCCCTCTTAATATACAGGTCTTCTAGTTTATCCATGATATTAAAGAGATTTTTTTTTTGAAGTGATAAAAATAATTGATTTACAATAGCATAATTTTTTTTCGCTTCACATCATGATTCTGAAAAAGAATCGTCTGAAGTATTTTCTTAAATAGCAAAAACACAATTTTCATCTGAATACTCAAATTCTGATTGTTTAGATTCATTAATCATTAATTTTTTTAATTGATCTTTTAAATCATATTTTATTTTAGGTTAATTATTTTTTTTAATTTTACAATTCTTTGCTTAATGTCCTATCTTTCCACATTTGTAGCAAGGTTTTGAAGAATTTTGTTTTTTCTTATCTTTTTCTGAAAATCTATTTTACTGGTTGATTGAAAGTTTTCTTAAATCTATTTCTTTTGAAGAATCTTCTTTTAAAAGTTTCCTTTTTCTTTTCAATATTTGCAGAAGGTGCTCTTAATATTTTGTACCCATATTGGGCACAAAATTATCTTAATTCTTTTCTACTTTGATGAAGTTTAGATTTTATTTTAACTTTTAGTTTTAAATCTGTACATAATGGTAAACCTTCATTATTGACATAATTGATTATATCTTCATATGATAAATTATCATAGGAGATTGATCCGCTATATTGATCTTTAATTCTTCTCCTAACTTTTTTGACAAAAAAGCTTAGGAAGACCATAAATAAATTTTTCTTTCCAAAATGAATGTTGACAATCTACAATGGTAGATACTTTTGATGGGAAAACATCTTTATACCGTATAAAATTTTGAAAAGTGGGACATGTTAGATTTGAAAGAATTTCTTAAGTTCTTTCCTAAAATTGTAAGGGTTCTCCTACAAAATGTTTGATTATTATAAAAGTAAGGGTTGATACAACATCTTGAACATTTAATATGGTTGCAGTTTGTTGTCTTGTTTGAGAATTTGTGCTCGTTCTTATTTCAAGTTTAATGGCAGTGAATATTAGTTATTTTTGTTCTGTTATAATATAATTATCCCACCAACCTTTGAGTTCTCTCGTAAATTCGGCTACTAGCATTTTTGCTCTTTTATGACAGTATTGTCAGAATTAGTTTTATAGGTTGTCACAACCATTATCATTTCTTAAAAAGTATTGAATATTTGATGTTTACTCATTACATCTAAATTTCATTCACAAATGCTGTTATTATCATATTTAGCTTGAATAGAGAGTGATTTATCTTCTAGTTGTAGATCTAGAAGGGTTGGTCTGAAATAGTAATTTTTTATAGTAGGTAATGGAACTTTATATGTTTTATTTATTTGATTAGGTTCTTGTATATGTTTTGTTTCTAATTCATCTTTAAAATTTATCATGTTAATTGTGTTTCTTTGTTGTACTAGATCTATTGTAGTTACTGGAGAAATTGAAACATTTATTGATAAGCTCTGAAGGTTTTGTATTATTCTTTTTAGTATGTCATCAGTTGAATTTGCTAATTTTATTAGATCTTTTTGTGAAATATTAGTGGTGTAAAAAAAGGGAACAAAAATATGATTATTATGGTTGTTAGATTTATTTAGATAACCCCTCCCTGATTTTTTTAACGGGATCAAGCAAGCAAAAGTTATTAGAAGGATATGATTTAGAAACTAATTTAGAGTCTATATCATCCATTTGAGAAGAAAGAAGATCTACTTGATTTGCTACTGTATGTAATAATTGGTTTGTGTAATTGTTTTGTTGGTATATATTTTTTATATTTTTATATTTGACATCTAATTCATCGGGTTTAGAGGGTAGTTTGAAAAGAGTGATTGTAACTTGATTTTGTTTGAAAGGAAATTGTATTTCAGTGAGAGGAGAAAGTACTAAATCCAAAACTTGGTTATATGTAGTTTTTAATTTTTGAATTTTTTTGTGTAACATTTATTTGTGGATGGTTTGTAGTAAAAGAGTTCAATATTTTATTGTTAAAAATATACATTTCAAGCCAATCAAAGAACTTGATATTAATACATAATTGATTCATGTATTCAATTTGTCTCTTATATGTAATGTTTGAGATTTACTTCTTCTTGTATTTGAGATTGAGTAGGTGACATATTAGGAGATTGGGAAATGTCCACTTGTTGTCTAGGGTTTTCAGGTTGATATATAGGTTTAGGAATAATTGGTTGAAAATTTACACTTCTCAGTTGGGTTGGAATAGTTTCATTAAAGAATGACTTCCTATAATTAATTGAAGAAGTAGCTGAATGTTTAGATGACTCATCTACATCTTCGATATTAATTGTTGAGTGTCTTATATAATTAAATTTGATAAGAACACTCCCATATGGAGTTTTAACTATTTAAAATACATCAAATCTGAAAACATTTTGATAAGGATTTAAATCGTCAAAATGCCAAGAATCTGAAATAGTGATCTCATTCTATTTAAGTAATTTAGGTTTGATAGTATTAATATGTTAAATATTAGCCTTTAATAATAGAGTTTCTCTGTTTGAGAGTTTTAGGATTAATCTTTGTTTTCATTACTTTATAGTATATTCTATAAATAAGATAAATAGCTCTTGATTATTATTCAAAGGATATGTTTTGTGTTTGAATATTAAGTGTAAAAGTTTTGAGAATTGTATGATCAAATAGGTCTATTAAAAAGTTTGTATAACAATTAAAATAAACAGGACATTATCCAAATTAGATTGAATAACTGAAAGTAAAGAATTTGAAAATTTATTATACCTTGGATCTCTTAGCATTAGCATTAACCAGAGTATCTTTACCCAAACGATATAGCGAATTGATTGCTATTTGAACTAGTCCTATATGTAAGGATTTTAATTAATATCAATATTATAATAATAATAGTAATAGTAACTATAATTATTACTATTATTTTAATTATTATGTTTATGATTATTATCATTATCATATTATGATTGTAATTATTATTATTGTATTATCATTCTTATTATAATTATTATTATTATTCCTATTATAATTATTATAATAATACTATTATAATTTTATTTATAAGAATAATAATATATCATAATTATAATAATAGTAATGGCAATTATACTTATACTAATTGTAATTAATATTATTTATATTATTATAAATACAATTATAATTTCAGTTACTTAAATAGAATGAGATCACTACCCTAAGTCCCTAATTCCACATAAATTGTAAATCATTCCAATTAAATGTGGGAAAAACTACTCACGTGGGATTAATTAGTTCAATCCCACATTTGTACTTCCAACCAAAAGAATAGTAAGTACTATAACAAAATAAACTATGTAGTCGATCAATTTACTATTGATATATACATTTTTTTTCAAGAATGTAGACACCATTCGATATTAAGTAAACAGTTCAATTTAAATGGTTTACTTCAAGTAAGTAAAAAAAAAAAAAAATTCAATTTTCTTTTTGTAACCAAAGAATGGGTCTAGACCTCAACCACTTTTGGTAAGTACGTCTTGAACCCTAAATTTTGAGGTGTATGACTTCTTTATACTTCACGCATCGAAAAAATGAAATATTATTTAATTAAATAACTAAATGATAATTATAAAAAAATATAGAAAATATCAAACTTAAGACTTTACACACATATGATATCATTCTTACATGTTTGAGGAGAAAATTATTAAATTTGATAATAAATTATCGTAAATTGTCACAAACTATTTTACTTATAAATACGACAAATTTTACTATGCCTTGTTTTATGTCGAGTGACGTAAGAATCCTCCCAAGTAATCAACCCCAAAATGCAATAATGAAGATGCTGATGCCACAGAGGAAGCGGCTACATCCATATATGTCCCCTATACGTCAACTGCAGCCAAGTTTCCCGTACGAGATGGTGTTAGTGCTACCAGATTTTTGCTTGATGCACATTTCTTTGAAAGGTTAGAATCCAATAAGCAATGATATTTTTTAGAGAAATTCTAAGCATCAGTACTACCTATCTTGGATCATTACAGGGGCAAGGGTCTAGTTAAATTTTTTTTTATAATATATATAAATGAAAAGTGTTATTGATATTTTAAAAATTATTAATAATATTTTTTTATTTATTTAATTTTTAATAATATTTTTAATTAAAATTAGATATTTTTATAAATGCAATTCAGTTAAAAGTATTATTATAAATTTAACTATAAAAAAATACATATAACATGTTTGTCATCAAAAACACGACCCATAAAAAAAAAACAGTATTTGAATTTAGTTATGATCACTTGCCAACTTAAATTTAATTACTAAATATTTTTTTCATCTAATAGGATATTTTACTTTAATTTTTAATATCATATATAGGATGTCTAACATTAAACTTTTATTATAAAATTCACATGCATATATGTCATAATTATATCAAAAATTATAAATAAGCCCAAATACCAAAAAAAAAGTCCATAGTATTATTTATTCAATAAATAACAATTCAAAATACATAAAAAGATATTTGTATTTGAAAAAAATTATGTTAATTAAAGTATTGATATTTTACCTAAAAAATCAGAAAATTGGGATATCATTTTTTTTCGTTTCATCTTTGAGGGACGGGAGGTCATCACCAAGTAAATCTATAGATTTTTTTTCTCAGCCTCTATCAATTAAAAGAGCACTGATTTTTCTATAATTTGTTTAATTGTTTTTTTTTTTATTATCATGATTGGGTTCAAAATAACATGATTAAACTTTTAAAAATAATATCTTGATAATAATATAAAAAATAAAAAAAAACTCAACATTATTAAATGTTAATAACATTGGCTAACTTTTATCATTTGGACACTCCTCAGTCAACAAAGCTAAAAGTCACTAATGTGGAATGTTTTTTTTCTCTGAAAGTTTCTTTTATGATATGTTCAGAATAAATGAATTTCATAAATTTTATGAAATTTATTTGAGATTTCATATTTTATTATGTATGAAAAGTTAATAATTTTGAAAATTTATCAATAAATTCACAATAAAATTGAACAAGTTCGTAACAAATCTTATATACTAAATAGAATTTGTATGTGCAAATCATAATTCTTTTAAATTGAAAAAATTTGAAAGTGAAAAATATGAGAGAAAATAGATCAAATTATTAATTTATCCCAATTTAATATATCACATTAATATTCATCAATATTATGAATGATATAATAGTAAAAGCAATACAATTACATTATCTTTCCTCTCACTTTTCTGCTCCATTAAATAAAGGTTTGAGAAAACTATTTTCACTTCCCTTAATTTTTCATCATCTCTACTAAACACATTAAAAAAAACACTCAATTTTTTTTTATAATTTTATTTCTTTTCACTTTTCTCTCATATTAAACACACTCTAAATTTTCATATTCAAAATGGTCCCACATGCATGTGTTACATAGTTCGTTAAACAAAATAGCATCTCTCTAGCAATGATAGGCCCAAGATATTATTCTTTTAAGTTTCCATATTCAGCTTAAATATGAAAAAAGGAAAAGGGTTGCATAGTCTAATCTTCTGAATTTTTCAACTATAAAGCTCCATGGTGGGTGAGTAGCAAACTACATCTCTTTTATGAAATTTATCCAAAATAAATAAATCTCTTTTATGAAAAGCATAATAGCCTGCCAAGTATATTTGTTGGGCTTGTCCAGCCCATGTCATGTTTCTTTTATGGTTGGTCTAAAATGGGTGTAAAGTATAAACACAAAAAGACAATAATGACCTAAATGGACAATTGGGCCAAGTACAGATGTCTCATTTTGTATAGTAAAAAATATATCCACTTTTTAATGTTCCAATTTTTTCATATCAATAAAGATAGACACTGCAAACGTCAATCATATTCGTTCCTCAAGGATAATTGTCAAAGAAAACGTGAGAAGTGTTGGAAATTTTTGTAATTTTTCGTTTTCACCCCTATTTATTACTATTCAATTTTTTATATGTTACTATCCAAGTTTCGTAAAAATTACTATTCAAGTTTTGGAAATTTTATATGTATGTCCAAGGTGTATATATGTTTTGAGTGTATTTGTATCACTACTCTTTTCATGCCAAATTTGATTCATTTATAATGGGTGGATCGGTGACACTACAAGAAAACAGATTTTTTGCAATAGAAATTTGCCCGCGCTGATAACACCAATTGCAATGGAACCCCTCGTTGAAGCCATCACAGATAAGTTCGATATAAAAATCTATCAAAATAAATTAGCTAGTCACTAACTAGTGTATATATATATATATATATATGTAAAAAAAAATGCAGTATTCTAAAATGTCTACGACAAATTTTAAACCTATTAACGACAAGAATCATGTCATTGATACCTTTAAATCTCTGACCCCCAATTCTCGTTTTCATTCACGTGTTTCCTCACTCTCTGGTTTCTCTCTCTCATCCCTATGCTCTCTCTCCTACTTGCACTCTCTCTCCTTGCTCTCTGTTTTCATTCCTCTCCTCACTTTCTCTTTCTGCTTGCTCCATTTCCCTCCTCACTCTCTAAGCGTCCGAGCGTCCACCGCCGCGCGCCGCCCTCAACTGCTAGCTCAGTCATTTTGTGCTCCACCAGGTACCTTTTGTTTTTTTTTCGTTATTATTTTCTATTTCTTTTTTTTTTGCATGGTATATAACAAGTTTTTTTTTCTTTATTATTTTTTTCAATCTTTAATACTATTCTTCCAAATTGTTAGTTTGTAAATTGTTGTTAGTTTGCAAATTATTGTGAACTATAATTTTTTAGTTAGTATATATTATTAGATAAAAGAACAACAAAGATAAAACAAAGGCTCTCAGAGGATAAAAGCAAGTCTAAATACTTGCAAGTTTTATTTCCGTGTACAACTACTAAAGCAAACACGCCTATTTATAGGCTTACAATCAAAAAACAAATTAACCGAATTTAACTCAACCACTACAGCCACTAACGTTATTTTAGCAACAACAATAATGGCTCCTTATTCGACTAACTAAACCAGAGAAATGTGGACACTACTGACACTACTAACAAACCAGTAAGACTAAGTCAAACTTTGAATCATTCGTCAACACTACCCCTTGATTCAAAGTCACAAACGCCAAGCAGAGATCTAAAGTAGATGAACTTCTCTTTTGACAGAGCCTTGGTTAGTATGTCGGCCAATTGCTCATTTGTGTTACAATACTTCAAAGTTATCTCCTCCTTCGCAACCAAATCACAAATGAAATGGAAACGGATATCAATATGCTTCGTTCTGCTACGAAACGCTGGATTTTTTGTCATGAAGATTGTTGCTTTGTTGTCACAAAATATTTTTGTTGCTCCTCTTTGCCTTTGTTGAAGATCTGCTAATATTCTCCTTAACCAAACAGCTTGACAAACTGCCGAAATGGCTGCAACATACTCAGCTTCTGAGGTGGACAATGTTGTTGTGGCTTGCTTCTTTGAGCTCCAACTGATTACTCCTGACCCAAGCGTAAAAACATTTCCTGAAATACTTCGTCTATCATCCAACGAACATGCCTAATCACTGTATGTGAACCCACATAATCTGAAATTGGAAGCTTTTGAGTACCAAATCCCATAATCCATAGTTCCAGCAACATACTGCTCTAAAATGAAGCTTTGAAGGATGTTGCATAAACTTAGAAAGTACGCCAACAAAAAATGCAATATCGGGTTGGGTATGGGTTAGATAAATTAAGCCACCAACCAAGCTTCTGAATCTCTTAGCATCAGTCATCTCTGCTCCATCTTCAAGCTACAATTTTTCATTAGTATTCAAGGGTGTAGCTGTAGATTTACAATTAAACATGCCAAATTTATTGAGAATATCCTTGGCATATTTCTTTTATGAAATAAAAAACCCATCTTCTGCTTGTTGAACTTCAAGGCCAATAAAATAATGCAATAAACCCATATCTGCAATTTCAAACTCATTCATCATATGTGATTTAAACTCAGCCATAAGAGACTTAGAGGAGCTTGTGTAAATGATATCATCAACGTGAAGACAGACAATGATGAAATCATTTTTACCTTCCTTCCTCAAGTAGAGAGTGGGCTCATTCTCACTCTTTATGAACCCATTTTGCTGGAAGTATCTATCAATTTTGCTATACCATACCTGTGGAGCCTGCTTCAATCCATTCAATACCTTTCTAAACTTGTACACCTTTGTCTCTTTGCTTTTAAAGACGAAACCTTCCGGTTGAGTTACATAAACTTCCTCTTGTAAATCTCCATTTAAAAATGCTGACTTGATGTCAAATTGATAAACAGACCATTGTGATTGTGCTGCCAATGCTAGAACAATTCTCACAGTTTCAAAACGAGCTACTGGAGAAAAAGTTTCTTCGAAATCAATACCATGTTGTTGTGCATATCCTTTTGCCATAAGCCTAGCTTTGTATTTTTGTACATTTCCATTTGCAAAAAATTTTGTTTTGAATACCCATTTCAAGCCATTTGCATTTTTGCCTTTCAGTAAGTCCACTATTTCCCACATTCCATTTTTTTTCAATTGCTGTCAATTCTTCCATCATTGCTCTTTATTATTCTTCTTTTTCAGCTGCTTCTTCATAGGTAACAGGATCTGAAACAGTAAGAGCAAATTGACAAGACTCATATATGTCTCTCAAGGATTTAAACATCCTTGGTGGAGTCTCGTCCGAAGACTCTTCAGGAGTGGATGAAGAGTTTCGGCTAGGAGTTGTGGATGATGAGCTTGGTGACGCCATAGAGGAACCAACTGATGAATTTGTAGGAGTCGACACTTGACTTTCATCTAGCGAGATTCCATTGGATAGAGGAATATGTTGTTGTATCTTCCCATCACTTCCACGCCAATCCCAGCTTACATTTTCATCAAATACTACATCCTTTCTTATTATAAGCTTGCCACTACAAGGGTTATATAATCTATATGCTTTGGATTGTGTACAATACCCAACAAAAATACATTTTTCAGATTTTTCATCAAGTTTATGACGAAAATGAGAATTTATCAAAGTATAAGCAATACACCTAAAGACTCTTAAGTGACTTACAGATGATTTTGTGCCTCGCCAAGCTTCAAATGGAGTTTGATTCATGACAACCCTTATGGGAGAGAGGTTCAATAAATAGACTGATGTTGCCATAGCTTCAGCCCAAAATTGATTGAAAGCCCATTTGCTTGTAACATGCTTCTAGCCATCTCCACAACTGTCCGATTCTTCCGCTCAGTAATGTTGTTTTGCTCCGGAGTGTAAGTAGCATTCAACTCCCTATAAATGCCATTTGTTTGACAAAAAGATCAAATTCTTTAGACAAGAACTCTCCACCTCTATCAATGCGGAGAACTTTAATGCATGATCCATGTTGTTTCTCAACCATAGCTTTGAATTGCCTGAATTTGTCAAATGTTTCTGACTTGTTTTCCAAAAAATAAACCCAATTCATACGACTACAATCATTAGTAAAGAGCAAGAAATAATGACTCCCAGCAAAAGACTTAGTTTGCATAGGCCTACATAAATCAGCGTGTATTAATTCAAGACATTTTGAAGCTCTCCAAGCCTTTCGAACTGGAAATGACTTTTTAGTTTGTTTCCCATAAATGAACCCTTCATATACTCCAAAAGAGCCAATTTTTGTTAGTCCAAGAGCCATACCTTTTTCACTTAGCAATTTAGACACCCTTAATGTTTAGATGCCTGATGAGAGTCATAAAATGCATCTAAACAATACTTAATTGTTAACATTTTAGGGTTGATCTCGGTCGTAATCGCACTTTTACATGTTGATAACTCTAAAGTGATATTCATAAATCATTGACTTAATTCGATGCATTTTCAGGTGCTTTGAGTACAAAAGAGATAATAAAGCGATCCATGTTTAAAGCACCAAAAGATCTTGGGTGTCGGTGCTCGTTTTTGTCCAAGGTTTAGACGTGTCCAAACATGATTCAAAGATGGTTAAACTCTAAAATAAGGCTGGACTAATAAATTACAGTAAGTTAAAAGACTGCACACAAGTGTGTGCATCACTTTGGAGCAAGTTAAGGGTAGGCACACTAGTGTGTGCACTTCTGCATACAAGCTGAAGAAGTTTCACTGAATTGCCAGAATTTCCCGTACAGATCAATCATCTTTGCAGATTAAAATGTATTGATGTAGGAAGAACCAGATGATGAGCCATATATTCTTAGAAAGATCCGGAAGTCTATTTTCTGGAGAATTTTACGGTTCGTAAAAAGGATTTTTCTAGAGAAACTTATGGCAGTTTTAGTGGAAACAGTTCAGGCCAGCACAGCAGGCCCAGACGCACAGCAGGCCCAGGCGCACAGCACGGCCCACTCGCCTCTTGACCGGATTAGGGCAAGCAAATGATATTCTCCACGACCAAAACACCCCCCCATGCTCTATAAATATATCTTTATGGAGTGTGCAGCTGGGCATTGAAGAGAGAAAGCAAGGAAGAGAGAAAAAAGAGAGGATTCAAGGGATCCAAATCCAGCATTCTTCCATTTTATTTCTAAGTTTTCTTTGGTTGCAAATCAAGGGGAGAACATCCATATTGTTCATCCACCTTGAACTCCATGGCCAAATCAAGGGGAAAGCATCCTTATTGTTCTTCCACCTTGATTTCCATGGCCAACTAATCATTTTACAAGGGAAATGGATGAATCTTTAGGGATTTCTTGTTCTTTATTTCTTGTTCTTGATTCAGTTGTATGGATTTATTGTTAAATATTGTTTATGAATTATTCATTGATTAAGTAAGAAGATTTGAGTTCATGTGATAGATGTACTTCTTATTCTTCTTCTTTTAGACTCTCTTAATCCGGTGATTGCATCCTTCTCCTCCATTGAGGTTGCTTGGATGTGATTGATTCCGGTAGATTTATCTTATTGATTGTCCATTATTGCGATATTGTCTTTTAAGATATATTGTCGTTTCTTGATAATCTTTAAGATCGGTCATGTGTTCATGAACCGAAATCAATGATTAATTCGTAGCAATTATATAAGAATTGTAAATGTGCTTGATTGAATATATTCTGATTGCTTGTTTGGGAGTTGAAACTTGCAATCGAGATAAAATCAATTGAATCAAGAGTGGAAATAGGGAACATACCTAAGGAGGATTCCCGGAACCTTGTTATTTCTCATTTATATTTCATTTACATTTACGCAATTTTCCTTTACATTATTTCACCATCAAAGCTTAAAAATCTTGAGTTTAACTTTTATCGTTCGTTTTAAGGTTCACATATTTTCCTTTGTACTTAACTTGTTTCCCTGTGGAATCGACACCCCAAAGCCGTACTACAATAACCGTGTTATACTTTGGGCGTAATCAAATTTTGGCGCCGTTGCCGGGGAAACGCGCTTAAGTGTAAGGAAACTTGTCAACTTTGAGTGTGACAGTAAAAAAAAAAAAAAAAAAAACCAAAAAAAAATCGTAAATATTTTTCTTTTTAGCAGTTTGTAAATACGGCAATATTATTCCTTTACTTTTGTTTTGATTTTCTAATTTTCTTTTATTATTCTGTTTTGATTTATCTGTTTATTATTTTATTATGTTTTTATTTACCTGTTTATTATTCTGTTTTATTATTCTGTCTATTATTCTGTTTTTATTTATTTGTTTATTATTCTGTTTTATTTATCTGTTTATTATTTTGTTTTTATTTATCTGTTTATTATTCTGTTTTATTTATCTGTTTATTATTCTGTTTTTATTTATTTGTTTATTATTCTGTTTTATTTATCTGTTTATTATTTTGTTTTTATTTATTTATTCCCCCTCTAAATTAATTGGTGCATGCTTAGACCGAGAGATTCGCGAGGTAGATTCATTAGAGGACCCGAATTAGAGTTACCCTCTCCTTCCATCTCCATTGGTGAAACCTCGCCTAGATCAAACCATAGTGCACCCCCATCAGAGAATTTAGAGGATTTTGTTAACATGGCTGAAAATCCTAATGAGAATGGTGCTAGGACACTTAAAGATTACCTACATCCTAGCCGGACAGCCACACCATCGTGCATTATGTTTCCAGCCAATACCCGTCATCAAGATTTTAAAACAGGGATGATACAACTTCTCCCTACTTTTCATGGCATGGAAAACGAGAACCCCTATGTGCACATTAGAGAATTTGAGGAAGTAGTTGCGACTTTCTATAGTCACGATGCAACTGATGATATCGTGAGACTCAAGTTTTTTCCTTTCTCCTTAAAGGATAAAGCTAAGAGTTGGTTATACTCGCTGAGACCACGATCAATTGGGTCATGGAATGAGATGACCCAAGTCTTTTTTAACAAGTACTTCCCTCAACATAAGACTAACACTTTGAAAAGACAAATCTCCACCTTTGCACAAAAGGAAAACGAGACTTTGTATCAGTCTTGGGAGAAATTTAAAGAGCTGTTAAGTATGTGTCCACATCATGGGTACGAAAATTGGCATTTAGTGAGCTATTTCTATGAGGGTCTTACCTATAGAGAACGCCAATTTGTTGAGATGATGTGTAATGGAGAATTTCTGCAAAAAGACCCTGATGAGGCTATTGAGTACCTCAATGAGCTTGCTGAGAAAGCTCACACATGGATTGGACCTAGTGCTACTGAGAGCACAAATAGGTCACGACCTAGTGGTGGAGGAATCTACCATCTTAGGGAAGAGGATAACCTCAAGGCCAAGGTCGAAATGCTTACTAGAGAGTTGGAGGCATTAAAAACGAAAAAACTAACACATATAGTTAATCAGGCCGAACCTTTAGAATCATGTTTTGTGTGTGGCGGGGTTGATCATCCCACCCAAGATTGTTCCACTTTTGTCGACATGAGAGGGCTGTACGAGGAACAATGCAATACCTTAGGCATGTACAAGAAGCCCTCAGCACCCTTCTCTAACACTTATAATCCGGGGTGGCGAAATCACCCCAACTTCAGTTGGAAATCTAAAAATCAGCAGCATGTGCAGCCCCCTAGATCGTACCCAGCACCTTATCATGCACCCTCATCTTCTAGGAACTCTTTAGAAGACTCCTTACATACTTTTATAGAAGCACAAGGCAAGACAAACCAAAAGTGTGAGGAATTAATTACACAGTTGGTTGAGGAAAACAAAGAAATAAGGAGCCAAGTGTCTAAATTGATGAACTCCTTGAGTGTGACTGAGCGAGGTAAGTTCCCTGCTCAAGCTCAGTCCATACCTCACGGTCAACATATGGCACAAGAAAATGTGAAAAATGTAAATGCCATTGTGACCCGAAGAGGTAAGTCACTACACATTCCACCAGAGAATAAACCCGAGAATGTGAAGGGTCAAACCAGTAGTGAGACCAAGTTGCCTAAAGACCCTGAAGTGACCCAAAGTCCTGTTAAGGCCCCATTCCCCCAAGCCTTAAAATCCAACAAGAAAAATCTGGAAATGAATGATGAAATCCTTGAGAACTTAAGGCAAATGAAACTTAATCTTCCCCTTTTGCATGTGATTAAACAAGTCCCCACCTATGCAAAAGTTCTCAAAGATTTATGCACAATTAAGAGGAAACATCATGTCAAGAAAACAGCTTTCCTAACTGAGCAAGTTAGTGCACTAATTGAGCAAAGAATTCCCCCGAAATACAAAGATCCGGGCTGTCCTACCATTGCTTGCAGCATTGGAAATCATGAGGTTGGACAAGCCTTACTAGATCTGGGAGCTAGTGTAAACCTGATGCCATTTTCAATTTACTTACAGCTGGGGTTAGGAGAAATCAAACCAACCGGCGTGGTATTACAATTGGCTGATCGCTCAGTCAAGGTACCCCGAGGTGTGGTTGAGGATGTTTTGATTCAAATTGATAAATTTTATTATCCTGTTGATTTCTTAATTCTTGATACTACTTCTGCTGTAGACACTAACTCTAAAATTCCTTTGATTTTGGGTAGACCTTTTCTTGCTACTGCAAATGCTCTAATAAATTGTAGGAATGGTCTCATGAAACTGTCCTTTGGCAACATGACCCTTGAAGTAAATATTTTCAATGTTACAAAACAGCCCGAAGATGAGGACGAAAACCACCAGCTTTACATGATCGAGTCACTCGTCAATGAGGGAGTTTTCTTAACTCATGATTATGACCCTCTTGAAAATTTTCTTGTTAATTCTGAGATAGATTTATTTGATGATAAAACTGATATAATTGATATATGTGTTGTTTTTGACAAATCTCAGGATTATGGAAATCGGGCATGGCAACCAAGGTTTGAGGAGCTGCCCGAAAGAAGCAAGACTCAAGTCCCCTCAAGTGTGGAAGCACCTAAAGTCGAATTGAAGCCACTACCTAAGGGTCTAAAACATGTCTTTCTCGGTCCAGGTGATACCTTTCCTGTTATAATTTCTTTTGAATTAACTGAGACCCAAGGTAAGAGATTAATTCAAACTTTAAATGAACACAAATCAGCCCTGGGATGGAGCATGGCTGATTTAAAGGGAATTAGTCCCCTAATCTGCTCCCATAAAATAAATCTGGATGAAGGAACCAGTCCTCGTAGAGACCCTCAACGTAGGCTTAACCCCACTATAAAAGAAGTAGTGAAAAATGAAGTATTGAAACTATTAAATGCGGGTATTATATATCCTATAGCTGATAGTAAGTGGGTAAGCCCTACGCAAGTCGTCCCGAAAAAGTCTGGAGTCACTGTGATAAAAAATGATCTAGGAGAGTTAGTCCCTACCAAACTTGTGAATGGGTGGCGTGTGTGCATTGATTACAGAAAATTAAATGCTGCCACCAAGAAAGACCACTTCCCACTCCCTTTTATTGATCAAATTCTTGAGCGTGTAGCTGGTTATCCCTTCTACTGTTTTCTAGATGGTTATTCTGGTTACTATCAAATAGAAATTGCATTAGAAGACCAAGAAAAGACCACTTTTACTTGTCCCTTTGGCACCTATGCTTTTCGTAGAATGCCATTCGGATTATGTAACGCCCCTGCTACTTTTCAACGCTGCATGATGAGCATTTTTAGTGACATGGTTGAAAATTGCATGGAGGTTTTTATGGATGACCTAACTGTTTTTGGATCTTCATTTGAAACATGCTTAATGAATTTAGAAAGAGTATTAATTCACTGTGAGGAAAAAGAATTGGTTTTAAATTGGGAAAAGTGCCATTTCATGGTACCATCCGGTATTGTCTTAGGGCATATTGTCTCTTCTAAAGGAATAGAGGTTGATCAATCTAAGATTGAGTTAATCTCTAAGTTGTCTGCCCCTAAGACAATAAAGGATGTGAGATCTTTCCTTGGTCATGCTGGTTTTTATAGGAGGTTCATACAAAATTTTTCAAAAATATCT
Organism: Bretschneidera sinensis; assembly: GCA_023935145.1. Taxonomy (NCBI): domain Eukaryota; kingdom Viridiplantae; phylum Streptophyta; class Magnoliopsida; order Brassicales; family Akaniaceae; genus Bretschneidera; species Bretschneidera sinensis. The sequence continues at coordinate 11,387,500 of CM043705.1, forward strand.
AGACCGCTATGCGCCCTCCTAGTTAAAGATACCCCCTTTGAGTGGAGTCAAGCTTGTCAAGAGGCCTTTAAAACGTTGATTGGCAAGCTTACTTCTGCACCTATAATGCAGTCGCCAGATTGGACTTTACCTTTTGAAATCATGTGCGATGCTAGTGACTACGCTGTAGGTGCTGTTCTTGGACAGCGAAGGGAAGGTAAACCTTTTGTCATTTACTATGCTAGTAAGACTTTAAATAGTGCTCAAATGAATTACTCTACAACTGAAAAAGAGTTGCTAGCTGTAGTATTTGCTTTAGATAAATTTCGTGCTCATCTAATTGGTTCTCCTATCCTTATTTTTACAGATCATGCAGCCCTCAAGTATCTTCTTACGAAGAAGGATGCTAAGGCACGACTAATCCGATGGATCCTCCTCTTGCAAGAATTTGATATCACCATCAAGGATAAAAAATGAGTGGAGAACGTAGTAGCTGACCATTTATCCAGACTCACTTTTGAGGACACTTGTGATGACATGCCAATCAAAGATGATTTTCCCGATGAGCAATTACTTTCCATTACTTCTCTACCATGGTTTGCTCACATCGTAAATTATTTGGCTACAGGTGAGATACCTATGGATTGGAGCGCTCAAGACAAGAGGAAATTCTTATATGAGGTATGTAATTTTTATTGGGATGACCCCTATCTTTTCAAGTACTGCCCTGACCAAATTCTAAGGCGTTGCATCCCTAATGAAGAGATTTCGAGTGTCTTAGAATTTTGTCACTCCCAAGCTTGTGGAGGCCACTTTTCGATGAAAAAAACCGCTGCAAAAATTTTGCAGTGTGGATTTTATTGGCCTACTTTGTTTAAAGATACAAACACCTATTGTCGCTCTTGTGAAAGATGTCAAAAGTTAGGAGCTGTGTCTCGCCGAAATATGATGCCCCTGAACCCTATTTTAGTGATTGAAATCTTTGATTGTTGGGGCATCGATTTCATGGGACCCTTCCCTCCTTCCTTCGGGTACCAGTATATCATTGTAGCAATAGATTATGTATCCAAGTGGATAGAGGCAGCAGCTTGTCGAAACAATGATAATGGAACGGTGATTAAATTCCTTAAAGAAAAGGTGTTATCTCGATTTGGTACACCACGTGCTATAATTAGTGATCGAGGTACACATTTTTGCAACCGTTCCTTTGAAGCTTTAATGAAAAAATTTGGGGTATTACATAAAATCTCTACTGCCTATCATCCTCAGACTAGTGGACAAGTAGAGCTTGCTAATAGGGAGATTAAACAAATTTTAGAAAAAACGGTTAACCCCGATCGCAAAGATTGGTCTTTGAGACTAACTGATGCGCTTTGGGCTTACCGTACAGCCTTTAAAACTCCCTTAGGTATGTCACCCTATCGGCTTGTTTTTGGAAAGCCTTGCCACTTACCCGTGGAGCTCGAGCATCGAGCTTATTGGGCCATCAAGTCTTTCAATTTTGACATGGGCGAAGCGGGTAAATTTCGAAAATATCAGCTGACCGAGTTAGAAGAATTAAGAAACGATGCTTATGAAAATTCTAGAATCTATAAGGCTAAGATGAAAGTATTCCATGACAAAAACATTTTGAGGAAAACATTTAAACCCAATGATCGGGTATTCTTATACGACTCTAGACTTCATAAGCATCCTGGAAAACTTCGATCAAGATGGACCGGCCCTTTTATAGTAAAAAATGTTTTTGAAAATGGGGCGGTAGAAATTGAGGATACTAGAGATGGTCGGGTCTTTAAAGTAAATGGTCAACGACTTAAGATCTTAATTGATAGACATGATCCGGAGATGGAAGACATTCCGCTTATGGATCCGGTCTATTCACCTTGACCACACAACAAAGGTACGTTATTCCTTTTAATTTTTGTTCTGTTTTTAGTTAGTTTTCATTCAATCTTAATTATTAGTTTTTAGTTTACTTCAAATTTCAAAAATAATAATATATATATATATATTAATATTTCGTTGTCAAGTCTTTATTAACTTTGAATTTTGGTTGTGTTAAGTCTATTTTAATTTTTAGTTTCTAGTTGATTTCAGCGAAAAGAACGGTATGCAGTTCAATTGGTGGTGCGCAATTTTCAGCTTTTGTGCATTTTTGGCCACACAGGGAGTTTCCTTTCATTTTTCTTTTACATTGAGGTCAATGCAATGTTTAGGTTGGGGGTGGAGGAAACATATTTCCTTTTTTTTTTTTTCATTGAACTGCGTGGTGTCACTTTCTTTCTTTTCGTTGTTAGGATAAAAAAAAAAATTTTGTTTGTTTGTTTTTAGCATGTTTTGTGTTAGCCTTGGAGTTAATTCACATGTCAATGATATGAGCTTAATCGAGATAGCATATAGCATTTAGAAGAAGTTAAATCTTGCTTCGCTTTGAGAATAAATTAAGTGTCAATTTTTCTTTGGTTTGAGACTCTGGTTTGTGGTAAGATTGCATGATTAGTCTAAAGCATTTGGAAAAGTTTTATGCGCGGTTTTTTTGTGAATACTTTTGCGGTCTCTACAAGCTCTAGAACTTATTTAATAATCACTTGAGGCGAAAAATCATAGAATGCACACTACTTAGGATATGATATAGGCCATTTTTGGACCGTTTGAGCCTTTTTAAACTTACCCTTGTTATATTTATCGCTAGTCACCTATTTGAGCCTTTTTCTTGAAAAGAAAAATTGAGCCTTGTTTCTTTCGATAAACCATTTACTTACCTTTATGAGCCTAAAAATATTTTATCCTTACCTCTCTTTTAAAAGAACTTAGTTATACACATGTTGTGAGAAGCACTTAAAAGGAGTAAGGGTGGAAATATGAGAAAATATTACTATCATAACCCAAGTACATTAAAAGAGATAAGTTGGGGGTTGTGGAAAAGAAAAGAAAAGAATGAAAGAGGAGGTGAATGATCTTATGCCAAAACAAAAAATAAAAAAAAAAAAGAGAAAAAATTAATTATGGCAAAGAAAGAAAAAAAAAATGGCGATTTATTGCCATAAATGCTCGAAAAATGGTTGAAAGAGTTGGGTGTTGAAGTAAGGTTATCTTGTGCTTAAAGTGGTTGTGTTTAAATTAAGAGACTTAGTTCTTTTATTTGTTTAAACTTTCCCATTCTTTCTTGACCTTTACCCTAGCCTAATGTTGCAAGCTTATTAAAGACCTATTGATCCGATGAAGTGTGATTTTTCTACATAGTGGAGAGTGATTTGAAAAGTGAGGTTATGGAGCTTGATTTGTGATTGATGTCACACAAATTAATATGTTTTTAGAGGCCAAGACTTGTATTCATGCTATGTTGTGCATAAAATCATCTAGGTGTTCGGACTAATGTATTGTGGTAAGATGGATGGTAAGAGTCGATAACGATTTTAAGGTTGACATTTGGATTATTCTTGGACCTGAGTGATATTTAATGATTCTATGTGTTGTATGTTATGCATGATTTTTGAGATAGATTTTTGAATCACTCTTGGTTGACGCCAGCATTGCTGTATTTTGTTTTGGTTTCTAAATAAAGAATTCATTTCATGCCTTTCGCTTGAATTGCTAGGGACTAGCAATAAGCTAGTTGGGGGTTGTGATGAGAGTCATAAAATGCATCTAAACAATACTTAATTGTTAACATTTTAGGGTTGATCTCGGTCGTAATCGCACTTTTACATGTTGATAACTCTAAAGTGATATTCATAAATCATTGACTTAATTCGATGCATTTTCAGGTGCTTTGAGTACAAACGAGATAATAAAGCGATCCATGTTTAAAGCACCAAAAGATCTTGGGTGTCGGTGCTCGTTTTTGTCCAAGGTTTAGACGTGTCCAAACATGATTCAAAGATGGTTAAACTCTAAACTAAGGCTGGACTAATAAATTACAGTAAGTTAAAAGACTGCACACAAGTGTGTGCATCACTTTGGAGCAAGTTAAGGGTAGGCACACTAGTGTGTGCACTTCTGCATACAAGCTGAAGAAGTTTCACTGAATTGCCAGAATTTCCCGTACAGATCAATCATCTTTGCAGATTAAACTGTATTGATGTAGGAAGAACCAGACGATGAGCCATATATGCTTAGAAAGATCCGGAAGTCTATTTTCTGGAGAATTTTATGGTTCGTAAAAAGGATTTTTCTAGAGAAAGTTATGGCAGTTTTAGTGGAAACAGTTCAGGCCAGCACAGCAGGCCCAGACGCACAGCAGGCCCAGGCGCACAGCACGGCCCACTCGCCTCTTGACCGGATTAGGGCAAGCAAATGACATTCTCCAAGACCAAAACACCCCCCCATGCTCTATAAATATATCTTTATGGAGTGTGCAGCTGGGCATTGAAGAGAGAAAGCAAGGAAGAGAGAAAAAAGAGAGGATTCAAGGGATCCAAATCCAGCATTCTTCCATTTTATTTCTAAGTTTTCTTTGGTTGCAAATCAAGGGGAGAACATCCATATTGTTCATCCACCTTGAACTCCATGGCCAAATCAAGGGGAAAGCATCCTTATTGTTCTTCCACCTTGATTTCCATGGCCAACTAATCATTTTACAAGGGAAAGGGATGAATCTTTAGGGATTTCTTGTTCTTGATTCAGTTGTATGGATTTATTGTTAAATATTGTTTATGAATTATTCATTGATTAAGTAAGAAGATTTGAGTTCATGTGATAGATGTACTTCTTATTCTTCTTCTTTTAGACTCTCTTAATCCGGTGATTGCATCCTTCTCCTCCATTGAGGTTGCTTGGATGTGATTGATTCCGGTAGATTTATCTTATTGATTGTCCATTATTGCGATATTGTCTTTTAAGATATATTGTCGTTTCTTGATAATCTTTAAGATCGGTCATGTGTGCATGAACCGAAATCAATGATTAATTCGTAGCAATTATATAAGAATTGTAAATGTACTTGATTGAATATATTCTGATTGCTTGTTTGGGAGTTGAAACTTGCAATCGAGATAAAATCAATTGAATCAAGAGTGGAAATAGGGAACATACCTAAGGAGGATTCCCGGAACCTTGTTATTTCTCATTTATATTTCATTTACATTTACGCAATTTTCCTTTACATTATTTCACCATCAAAGCTTAAAAATCTTGAGTTTAACTTTTATCGTTCGTTTTAAGGTTCACATATTTTCCTTTGTACTTAACTTGTTTCCCTGTGAAATCGACACCCCAAAGCCGTACTACAATAACCGTGTTATACTTTGGGCGTAATCAATGCCCATACCTCAAATGCCATAACTTTAAGTCATCTTTTCCACCAGAAGCAAGAACAAAATTCTCCATTTTTGAGACTTCCAATAGGAACAATTTGTTTTGAGTCATGTTGATATTGATCATCGTTTAGCCTAATTGTTGTCTTTAATAACACATGCACCATCATCAAATGAGATTGAATATCCACCAGCCATTAGTTGCCCAACACTCAGCAAATTATATCCCAAATCAGGTACAAATTGAACGTTGTGCAAGAGTTTTACTTTACCATGGCTAGTTTCAATACCCACTGTACCTTTTCTTTCAACTTGCATTTCATTTCCATTTCCAAGCTGCACCTTCATCTTCTGTGTCTCATAAAGCTCCTTAAACATGGATTTCGTGCCTGTCGTATGATTCGAATAGTCACTATCTACAAACCACACACCGCTTGACATCTTCTTAGTATCAAAATGAGCCATAAAAAGCTTACTTTCTTCTCCATTCTCTGCTGCATAATTCACTTGTTGATCTTTGTACCAACAATTAGTTTTTATATGACCATATCTCTTATAATGATAACATTGAATGCCATTCTTGGAATTTTTTTGCTCACCGGATTGCCATTATTGCCCGTCAGATCGACCTCTGCCTCATCCTCTTCCACAGCCACGACCACAGAATCCTCATCTTCCACGGCCCCTACTTAATTAACTTTCAATTTCTCCGGCTTTGATGACTGCCTTCTTCACTTGAAATACCTTTTCTTCATTCTTTTCAAGTGATCTATTAATTCTTGACTCATGAGCTTGCAAAGACCCCATTAGTTCATCAAAGGAAAAAACTGACAAATCCTTAGATTCTTCTATTGCAGCAGCTACATGATCAAATTTTGGAGTTGGACTTCTTAATACCTTTGTAACAATTGTCTTATCAGAAATTTTTTCTCCGTAGGACCGTATTTGACTGACTATTGTCATGGCTCTCGACAAAAAATCTTGAATTGATTCTCCACTATTCATGCACAATGTTTTAAAGTCACACTGAAGTGATTGCAATCTCACCATGATCACTTTTGAATCACCTTGAAACTCCTTCTGCAGAATTGACCAAGCTTACTTCGATATGGTTGCTGCTACAATGCATGAGAAGACACTACTATGAATAGCCTGCTGAATGACCACTAACGCCTTTGAATCTTTCTTTTTGTTGTCATTCAATCTGGTTTCTTCATCAGGATCTGCATAGCTGTGTTCTACCAAGTCCCACAAATCTTGAGATTTGAGTAGAGTTCGCATTCTAATACTCCAGAATTCATAGCCTTCTCCCTTAAAAATGGGAATAAACAGTTGTGCAGCATTCATTGCTATGCCTTTGCTAGCCATGGTTTTTCTCCCAGGTGTTTCACTCAACTCACGTGTTTATCCTTCTTTACTCACTCAACACTCCTTGCTCTGATACCAAATTTGTTAGATAAAAGAACAACAAAGATAAAACAGAGGCTCTCAGAGGATAGAAGCAAGTCTAAATACTTGCAAGTTTTTTTGCCGTGTACAACTACTAAAGCAAGCACGCCTATTTATAGGCTTACAATCAAAAAACAAATTAACTGAATTTAACTCAACCACTACAGCCACTAATACTATTTTAGCAACAACAATAATGACACCTTATTTAACTAACTAAACCAGAGAAATGTGGACATTACTGACACTACTAAGAAACCAATAAGACTAAGTCAGACTTTGAATCATTCTTCAACATATATTAATATGTTAGTTTGTTCAGTAGTTAGTAAATTAGCATATCATTTTGTTCAATCTTTAATACCATTTTTTAAAATTGTTAGTATACAAATTGTTGTTAGCTTGCAAATTAGTATGAAAAATGGTTTCTAGTTAGTACATATTAATACGTTTTTTGCTCAGGAGTTAGTATTGTTCGGTAGTTAGTATGTTAGTGTGTGTATGTGTACAGGTGTGCGTACATGGAGGGTGTGTGAGTGGGGAGCACGCAATATATCACAAAGTTTATTTTAGATCAGTAACACATTATGCCTTCCATCACCTTCTTGTACATTGGAGCGACTTCTCACATACAACTTTTGTCATTATTGAATTGTTTGGCTTACAAGTTATGAAAACTTTATTTTGCCTCACACAAATGCCTCGTCATGCCTTAGTAGACTATTATAACACTTGAAAAATGGTTAATACTACATCTTGCTTACCTCATCCTTATTGCCCACAACCTATCTTATCATAGTTGAAAAACCGTTTTTGTAAATCCTTCTTTTGGAAAGAATCTTGACTTTTACAATCTTCAGTCGTATTTTGAACTATTTTATTGACAGTCTCAATTTGAACTATCTCTTTATCTTCTAATGATTTTTTGAATCCTTCGATAGTAATAGGTTGAAGTTATACATTTGAATATTTCGTTTTAATGCTCCACTTTTCATCAAAAGTAAGGCTAATGTGATGACAAAGTTAATGTGATTTCCTGAAGAAAAAAAAATTATAATGCAACCATTAGAAGTCCTCTATGGCTGCCACCAATGCTTACTCTATGTTCCTATCAAAAACAATGCCAAAAACTTATTGAGACGTCGAGAGCCATGGGGCAAGACCAGTATACCGCCACACTGGTTCATTATTCGCGATAAAAAACACTGTTACATTTGGTATTTTCTTGATGGAAAAAAAATGCCCAAGATTATAAACGTTAATGGAAATCATGAATGTTCCTACTGGCTTCTTAAAAGCAAAGATTTATTTCATTCCTTAAAGAAAATCAAATGATAAAGATTTGTATTTGATCTAAAATCAATAATGCTTGGTTTAATGATGAGTCCACACGTCCCCAAATATTCCTTGGTTAAAAAAAATATCCACCCGCGTGGTACACTATTTTTAATGAAATCAAAGAATGGACTCATCAAATGTGATGTCTTCTCCTTCACCAAATGGCATCATTGCCAGAATCATGTGATGTTTCACTTTCAACGCGAAACCTTCGTCATTTTTCATTAATATGCTTTAAGCCATTTTTCTCCTTTCCCTCGTAAGGAACACAATGGTGACCGTGGTTCATCTTTTAGGAACAGTATACAATAAATTTCATTAAAGATTATCTATGAGACCATAAACAATTGCATGTGCAACAATTTAAGAACTTTAGAACACACAGAAAACTAATCAACCAGCTTGCTCTGATATCATTGAAAGTCTAGGAATATTAATGGCAGTTGTAGTGAGACGATTTATCTCACAGACAAAAGTCTAGTAATCTTCAGATTCCTCAACTCTATATACGTTAGTATTGCAGAAAATAAAGTAATTTGGACAAATGAGGAGAGTTCTATTTATAATGTACCAAATGGTACATTAATGACTCTTCAATAATGACACAACTCTTAGAAGAGTTATGTCATTTATCAAGGATTGTGACTCTTGCAAGAAAGGTCCAACCATGAGTCATGATCTGGTATGACACATCCATGATGGTATAGTGTTATTGATGCCGAAAATCTGCTGCTGAGCTGGAGGTCTGGAATTCCTAGGCCTGCACAGAGTAAGAGTAATGAACTAAGGAGTCACAGGAGGGAAGGGGGTGCTGCCTCCGAGGACTCTCTGGTGCCTTTGTTAGTGCACGGTTTTGGGAAAATTGAGAGGATTATAATATTAGTGTTTCGGTAATAAACTTGAACTAAATTGAGATCTGCGTACCTTGGTCTTTTTATAGTGATTCAGGGAGCAAGTTTATCATGTGCTCCAGACGGTGTGATCCATAAGATCCCGCTTTTCTGGCGATGGGTCTTGTTGTGTGTTCAAGGACGGCACAGTCCTTAAAATCTTGCTTCAATTTTTGCATGTGAGAAGTCTATGAATGATTATGGCTTCATCATCTACTCGGCTATGTGCCTGTTATTGATGCAGTCACGTGTCATCCGGTCATTTGAGGGAGAACCATCCACATGTCACCAGGCTACTGGAGAATGAATTATTTACTACATCAGGTGTGTCCACCATAGAATGTGCCAACAAATGTTGGTGAGGCATTTAGATATCCTTTGCTTCACTTAGATGATGTTATGCTTTAGTTTACAATTAGCTTGCTTTGTTTAGTAACTTATCAAATTTAATTTTTATTATAAAAAACAAAGTTTGTTTTTATTTAGTCTCCTTTTAAAGTAAATAAGAGAATAGATAGTAACAATTATTTGTTGCAGTTGCTGATATTGGTCTGATGATATATATGGATTGTGGAGGATTGATAATAAAGACAACAATTTTTTAGCATTTCTTTTTCGTATCAAATATGCATGCAGGATGTCCATTTCTCTATGATGGTCTCCTTCAATCCATTAATGACAAATATGAGGTACTATCTTTCTCCCTAATTTTGGAAAGTGATTTTTTTCGGAGTAAGAGAATAAGTGACCTCAAGGAAAATGAAACAAAGATTAAACGACAGAGTTATGGCAAATAATCTTTAAAGAATAGAGCATTGGATTCAAGAGAGCATTTTGGGGTTCATTTATCACGGAAAGTAAGAGTGGCAAAGATAGGTAATTAGCTGTTTAAGAGAGAGATAGAGATCAAAAAAGAAAATTTGAGGGAACATGGTGAGGTTTTTGTTAGTGTAAATATATAAGAAGAAGCATTAAATTCATAAAACTCATTTGAGTAGTTCTTCTTCGGATTTGTTGAAAATGGTAAAAAGGGTTGATGGGAGGAATTGCATAAAGAAATGATTTGAAGTATTTGATCAAAGTCAATGATCTTATTGAGCAAAAGCTTGGATCAATTTGCCACACCAAGCATCCTTTTCAGTACCTAATCAGTTGGCAGGGGATGTTACCCGTTCAAGTATTCTTTACCCGTTGAACCTTAGATCGCCATCCTTTTAGTTCAATATATATTAGTGATTTGTCATTGGAAGAGTGATGGAAGTACTTACATAGTCTCCTTGATGGAAGAACATCAACTTCTCAAGGACAATTGTCCAGATGTTGAATCATGATCCTCTCCGTTTGAAAATTGAAATAGATTCAAACTTATTGTGAGGTTGAAAGTCATATTATTAAATACAAAATATTCAAATTCAAATTTGTCAATGCGTAAATGGAGAAGATTGTGGTCCTTAGAAGCTTTATTGACACCGATTCAAATTGCCACTGTTCTCTCTCAATTTCAATTAAATTAAGAGGTTGTCTTCCTTTGCTTCAAAAAAAAAAAAAAACCATTTCAATTAATATATAGTTTCTAGGTTTCTTGATCTCTGTTTTCTCCAATTTTTTTGGGTTTTGTTCAAAAAAATTGAACAAGGAAGAGCATATTCTCTTATTTTCCCAAGGAAGAGTTATCCAACTAAAACTTAATTTTCATTTGCTTGTCAAATAACTTTTTAAAAAAATTTAAATAAAAACCCATGCAAAGTACTATGAGACTAATACTAATTTCACTTTCTCTAACACTTGATTTTAGTGACAATATTATTAAATTTCTTGCTTAGTTCACTTTTGTCCCCTGACTTTTTCTCTTTTTTGTCCTGATCGAGATTACTCCCCTTCATTACCATGCTTCCTGAGGTCCAGAACCTAAGCGAAGGCCCCAGGACCCAAATCCAAAGGGTTCATTCATATGGCCCAACTACTCCATAGTCCATATTTGTTTCTTACTCTTTCAAATGTGCATGGGTATAGTAACTTATTGTGGCCCTTTCTCGTTCATGTCACATCTTCAGTAGGAAACCTTCATGGGGTTTGGGTACTTCAAATTTGATAGGCCATCACAAACATTAGTCTTTATTTTGGCTGGTCATAACCCATAACTTCTCACTAAATTTCTCAATACGATACCAATGACATTGGCGTTGAAAAGTACGTAGTACTAAGTAGACACAAATCTTTGTGGGGTTTGTACAATTACGGAGTTTCGACATGTACATGAGTAAGCTTCAGATTGACGCTCATGGAAACCATCACAAACATTACCAATTATTCCAAATAGAAAAGGTACTGAGATGACATAATTTTGAGGTGAGAAGACTTGCGTCCGGGAGTCTGAAGATGTGTCAGATCTTTTAGATCCAAAAATTTATCCTATATATATTAATATCATTTAGGCAAAGATTATTTAATATCCGCCAAAAGAATTCTACAAGTTTAACCAACAAATTTCGCTTCTGTCATCTCTTTTATCAAATATACATGTGAAATATTATGGAAACTCTCAGGAACTGTTTAGTTGTATGCAGAAATATTTTTAATTTTTATTTTCTTTAATATTTTTTTTCAATAATTTACATATTTTAAATAAAATCTGAAAAAAGAAGACTTATTTGTTTTTTTCATATTTTTAATATAATATTAAAAAACATGAGAAAAATATTATTTTTTAAATTATGTTTAAAAGATGAAAAACAAAAAAAAATTGTATTTTTCAAATTTTGTTAAAGAGATGCAAATCCTTAAAAAAAATGTTAGGAAAAATAGAATAAAATAAATGTTTTTCCAAACTAAATGTGATCAACAACTAATGATATACAAATATTGCTAAAGCTATTTTAAAACATTATTCGATTTTTTATTATATTTTTACCGTATCGATGCTCTCTATTCATAAGTGTGAAATATACTTTGTTAACGTTGTTAATGATAGACTTAAAAAATCATTTTATAAATTCAACATTTGACTCTCAACTTTTAATAAAAATGTCTTTTAAATTCACCATCAAACAACAGAAACACAACATATCCCACCATGTTGAGAATCCTTTCCCATTTAGAAAGTATTTAAAATTTAGTGACTCAAATGGCGGTTAGGTTGGCTTTTACCCTAATTCACGGAGTCGAATTAGCCTTGACAAATGACAATAATGTGGTGGACCAATTGTTCATAGAGGCCCCCAAGAGAACCTTTTACTGAGAAGTTGTTTCCTCTTTTTGAAAACTGTCAAGACGAAGGGGCCAGTTCTCTATCCACACAGATTTAGTAAAACCTTTCAAAGGAAGAATATATATGTTCCCTAATCATGATGTCCATACGTTATATATTCATTAAAGTGTTCTACTTACTCTAAATTTGAGTCAATTGCGCCGATGGGTCCGTGAAGTAACGTAGGCTTTGTCAAATGATTTGGTAAAATTTTCTCTCACTATAGCTTCAAGATTGAAAATTCTACTTTTTGATAACATGGTTTGTTCATATGTTTACCAGTAGAATCAATACACCCATGTGTCATTTTATCTATTTATGAATCGTTTGAACTTATCAACTACAGTAACAAATTTCTTTAGATTTTCTTCTGTTCCCTTTGCTTTGCATGTTAGACCCTAAAAATGTTTCATATAGACAGCCAGACAGGCAACCTTAATTAATCCTCTGAACTCATGCATATGTAATACTGATATATGATAGGGATTAAAATAATGTGTGGTCATATATTTGTTGGTGCATTTTCAATTAGTATTCATGTAAAACATATATGATTCTGTCTGGTTGAAAAAAGTACGAATGAAAAGGAACCCAATTTGGTAGTTGATTAGAAATATAAAAGTTGGGTTGGTCAAAATCCAATAGTGGAAAGCTTATGATGAGGGAAGGAAAAACAGGAGCAGATCCTGATCATTTATGTGTTTAGTAAAAATAATAAAAATGTTAAAGAAAAAATTAGTTAGTTCATTTTAAATTTTATTTTTAAGTTCTTTAAATTTGAAAGAATTATAATTTACATTAATAAAATATCAATTTTTTTATTTTTACAAAACCATAAAAAAAAGACCTTTCACTCATTTTTTTTTCTCGCTTTCATTCTTTCTAGTTCCCCTGCTCCTTCTCTCTACAAATCATAGCATGATGTTTTGATACATTACCACACCATAATGAACATAGCCTTCGTCAAAATGGTGCAAAGAAGTGGAGAGACTCACACAACCTTTCATGACGATGTATTTTCTTTACATGTTTTTAGGTTTACTTACAAAGGGTTTTTACATGACACTGAGAAATTTTTGTGACACATAACACCTTATAGTTTACTTTATTAAATTCAAATGTCATTTTGTTATATTTTCATTCGTGAAAGAGGGTATATATCCGATATATTTCACTTTTAACTATTTTTCAAGGCTTTAGATGAATAATGAGATGATGCAAATTTATGAATTATGAGATGATGCAAATCTTTGAGAGAATTGAATATAAAACGTGAAATATTTCGTATGTGTATCTCTTTCATACGCGAAAAGGTAATGACATCTTGAGGTTATTATCGAAGCAAACTATAATGTTTTATATTCCACGGAAATTTTTTCAATGCGTCATATGTAAAACTTTCAAATTTCAAAGGGTTTAAATATAATTAAACCAACCTTTTTATATAAAAAAAATATTGAAAGGGACCTACAATATCTATATCTATATTTACTATTAATAAAATCAAAACCTCTATTTGATGTCTGCCTTTTAAAATGTCCCACAAATCTTTACTTAAATATATAAATCAAATATTTAAATAAATTTATATATATAACTCAAATGACTCTAATTCTCTACATCTTTCTCTCATGTTTTCTCTCATACTATCCCACTCAGAGTTAATTTCTCTACTCTCCTTATCTCTCTCACTTAAACTTAACTTATCCACTCTCTTTATCTTTATCTGAAAAAGATAATTATTAGTATATTATTTTACTACATAAAAAAGCATATCAATATACACATAACATCTGTTGAGATACTAGTATCTATTAAAGCCGACGAAAGGGTTACTTAATAAGAGTTCTGATCTCATGGAATCGGTTTTGTGAGATTTACTATGAAATCGAAAAAATTCATTGATAATTATGAAAAAATTGAATAGTTATTATATAAAAAAATTAAAATTATATTTAATTTTCTTTATAATTATTAATGAATTTTCTGAATCACGCAGCACCACGCTCACCTAATTATTTCTTGATGTTGCACGCTTCACAATAGTGGCCAAATGGGCTACTTAAAAGGCAAAAAAGTCCAACTTCCAACAACTACCCGAACAAACCGTGTACCGAAAAATGTGGGCTAGTGCCCCATTATGGCAATGGCACTATGAAAAGGTGGAAGGCAAAACACCACCCCAGTAGCAGGCCCACTAAATCTACCTACCATCCGATTCACTTACGTAATCCAAATCAAGGTGTGCTCTAGTGGCAGTGGATCAATGCTTGGGATAGTTGCAATCACGGCCGTTATTACGTCTTTTGGTCCAGGCTGACCATTGATTCCTTGGTGCACGCACGCAACAGTTACCAGCCCGCAATTCAAATACTCGGGCATTTTATGCTTACACACTGCCTTCGGGACTCTTTTTTTGGTATAAACTATTTATCAGGGATTCAGGGACATGAGTCACACGTTATAAATATGATGCAAGATTATTTTTTTTATTATTTTTTATATATAATTTAAAATCTATTACTATAAAGCTGGAGTCTATGTTTGGTGTTCACTTTTATTTTGTTCTAAAAATAAATCAGAAAATTAGAATTTAGCAGAAGATATTCTTAAAAATATTGAGAAGATCTTCATTCACATAGCACATGTTGTGATGTTAAGTTCATTAATTTGATAGAAAAACAGTTTAACACGTGCGAAACTCGTGTTGATATGTTAGTAAGAAATAAATAATACATTTTGATTTTGATAAAAACAAAACAAAATAAAATATAATCATCAATATTTATAATATTAAACCACTAATAATTTTAATGTTAAAAGCTTAAAATATTAATAAATTTATTATTTTGAAAAAATCTAATCTAATATTTATATAAAAAAATTCCAAATATAATTCTTATGTTATGTTAATTTGATGTATCCAATTACATAGTAGTATATTGTCTTGTGGAAAATTTGTTTGTATAGTGATAATTCTTTTAATAAATGACCTTTTTTATATAGTCTCAACTTTATATACTAAGAAATATTGATGTTATGAACGTATACAAAATCCAATGCATTGATGAATTTATTAATGCAATAAAATATAATCAAATATCTAAATAGATAATAAATATTTTACATTATAGCCACTATAACAGGTCACATGTTTACGTGAACCAAGTCCTAGCTCTCGTAGACGGTTGTCAATTGTCTTATCCCTTAAAACCTATTAAGATAAAATATATATGTGTTCTATGGTTATGTTTATAATACTGAGCCAATTATCTCATTCAATGTTTACTTACAAGGTCATGAAGCCATTTCGCGAAATCACTCTCGCGAAGCTTTTCAATTTGTTCATTGGTGATATAAGGTTGCTCACGCCTCAACATTTCGTTGAATTGCCCACAATATTGATAAAATCACATTTTAAAATCTATTGACACTATAAAAAATAAGTTTAAGACCAGGTCTAAGGACTCACTCCACATACGACTCGATCTCTACACAATTTAGGAGAACATATATCTATGCATCATTCATCTCATTTTCATCTAAATCTCTTCTAGTCTCAAGACCAAATGCATGACCTGGATAATAGAAAATGGATAGGTGCCTATTTGGATTACATCTCCCTATCGTCATTTTGATCAACTCAATTCAACTTTGTTTGAACATTCAGTTCAAAATAGTATGAGCATAAGTTTGAAGTTTCCTTTATGATGTACGCCTCAATAATGGAGCCTTTAACGCATACTTTTTTATGGGCTTTTTTCTTTAGGTTGTGCATACACCTATTTTACATATACATATTATGAAGTATTATACAATGGTAAAGCACGCGACTTAATTAATACAAACAAATATTAATAAGAGATATCACCTCTCGAAGGGATAAATCCATTTGTACGCACAAGGCCCCCATCCTTAGCTTCATAAGATAAATGGATAATCAAATGATCCATAAAGTCAAAGAATGCCAGGGGAAATATCTTTTCCAGTTTGCATAAAGTCACCACAATGTTTGTTATTTTTCAAGTAATTCCATATACTCAACCCATACCTCAGTTGCATATATGTCTCTAAAGAAGTTATTAAGTTTTGTTAACAGATCCCATATAGCATCAAGCAAAAGGTCACAAAATGCCAATGGTACTAATCTCTCTATGAACTCATGGTAATCGTGACTCTTCATCCTATAGAACTTGCATTCGTTCATATTGACACACCAAGCTATATTTTGAGGCATACATATGGGAACTTCAATTTTTCACTCATTTGCATACATCCTTTATCTGAGACTTATTCAAAGTGTAGGATGCTTTAGGTTTTTTAGGCTTCCCATTTACTTGAACCAACTCCAAGTCCGATCACTTACAAAGGTTCTTAATATCTTCACGAGTGTTTGAATTGTCTTTGGTTTTACCTTTAATGTCTATAACTGTGTTGAAGACATTGTCAAACATATTTTTCTCAATATTCATGACATCCAAATTGTGTCAAAAGAGATTTTTTTTTTCTTTTCAATATAGTAATTCCTAGAAGATACCCATTTTCAACTAGTTATGCTCCTCACCGAATCCTAGAATCTCTTGTTTCTTGTTCGTGTTACTAAATGAGATCTGATTAAAAGACAAAACTCTAGCAAACACTTCTTCCCTAGACAACCGTGGTGGAGGATAATTGTTGACCCTGAATGATTTTGATAGTAACAAAAATCTTAATTAAGCACTAATAAGTATTACTTAAGTAATATAGATTGTTAATAGTGCTTATACATCAAAAGAGATCAAGATTGTAGAAATTGGTGAATCAATGTTGATGATCTCAAAAGTTAATAAGTTCTCCAAAAGATCAAATTCAAGGAGAATAATTTAAATGCATCTTCAAAGTCAATAGGGATAAATTATAGATTTTAATCCTAAGATATACTTTGTAAGCATTTCAATTGTTATGAGCTAATTATATTTGTATTGCATTTTATTATATAGTCTTAATTAATTGAAGATATAAAATCTCCAAGTGACTTTATTAAATGCAAATAAATTCTTTAGGCTCAATTCTTAACATTCTCTAATTGAATTTAAGAAGAATTTATGTTGACATAGAAAATTACTTGAGCATTTGTAATGTATCATTCTTCATATATCTAGCACACACATTATGCTTAAATTTGTAATATGTTTTGTCATCATCAAAAATGCCTCAATCAAGAAATTGATTAGATTAATTTTGATGATAACAAAACACTTTTGAAATGTTTAACTTGTGTGTTTAATGTGCAAGAAAGTTTGATTAAATTAGGAGATTTTTTGGAACTCAAAAATCCAAAAAGAATAAAGAGATATGAAGAAAATTATGCTGAAAACACTGTTCATCCAGAAATCACTGTAGCAGCGCTCCAACAGTGACCCAGTCGACTGGGTGAATAGTGCAGTCGACTGGTAAAAGTGGCAGAATGTTCCCAGTCGACTGGTATGACTTACCAGTCGACTGGTAACACTATAGCAGCAAAAATGTGAATTTTTGAGAGGACCCAGTCGACTGGTATCACGACCCAGTCGACTGGTAGTTCAAAAATATGACCGTTGGACTCCAAATCTGAACGTTTTAAAGTAAATCTTTTTCAAATTAAAGTCCTAAACGGCCATATTAATTGATTGCTATATAAACCCACTCAATTCAGCATTCAACAAGGAGGAGAAGACATTCAAAAAGAGAAGAACACACACAATCAAGTCATTCATTCTTTGAAACTCAAAAAAGCTTTGAAATACTCATGTTGAGCTATTCTTCAAGCTTTTCTTTGAAAGAGAGACATTATTCAGTTGTATAAGCTTTCATTTGTTGTCTCTCTACCATTTACTTTACAGCTTTTATTGTAAAGGGATTACTTCCGAGAGGAAGTGGATACTTCCGAGAGGAAGGGGATTACTTCCGAGAGGAAGGGGATTGTACGGTTTGAGCAACACCCGTAAGTTGCTTGTGTTTCGGTTTGAGCAACACCCGTAAGTTGCTTGGTTTAGTGAAAGACTTCAAGGAGGATCCTTGAAGAGAGTGGACGTAGGGTCGGAAGGATTCCGATATTGCCGAACCACTATAAATCGAGTTTGCATCTCTCTAACTCTATCTCTTTAATTACTTTCATAATTACTTGCTTATAATTATTTATTATTCAAGTAAATGAGATTGATTGCTTAATTATTTTATAATTCAATTATCATTTCTATATTAAGCAATAAACTCTCTCATCTTTGTGCTAGTAATTTAGAAAGATTTAATTCCGCATATATTTCGTTATTTGAGATTGCAAAAAGTACTTAATTTTTTTAATACCCAATTCACCCCCCTCTTGGGTATTGCCATAGTATATTTTGGACCTACAATTGGTATCAGAGCCTCATTCTCATTTTTAGGCTTAATATCCTTGAGTTGATCCTATGGCAACTATATTTTTAGAAGGAAGAGATCTTTCTAGTCCACCTCCTCTCCATGTAACAAATTTCACCCATTGGAAAGCTCAAATGAAGATTTTTATTCAAGCTCATGATTATTATGCTTGGTATTTCATTTTTGAAAATGAAAATGATTTTGATGTAAATGATTATAAATTCATTCAACTAAATGCTACAGTTATGAACATGTTTTATAGTTCTCTTGATCAAAACGAAGTTGATCAAATTTCCTCATGTAAGACCGCAAAAGAAATTTGGGATTTATTGGAAGTCATACATGGAGGAAATGAGCAAGAAAAGAATTTCAAATTAAAAAACTTTGTTCATGACTTAGAGCATTTTAAAATGAATGAAAATGAATCAATTTTTGATTCGCAAACTCGTTTTACCATACTTGTTAAAACTTTATCTTTCATGGGTAAAATTTATTCTAACCTTGAACTTGTGAGAATATTTCTTAGGTCTTTGTCAAATCAATGGAAAATTATTTTGACAAAGCATTCTATAAGTGAAAGTTTAGAAGAGCTTATGGAATCCCTCAAGAAGCATGAAAGCTACTTGGATTACAAAATCGATGGTTCCACTACATCCTTACCTCTTATGGAAATTAAAGATGTTAATTATGATGGTGATGAAGAAGAAGAAGACTCCTCGAATAAAGAGATCAAATGCGAGGAAATTGCCAACCTATGTCTTATAGCAATCGACGACGAAAATGAGGTATCAACTTCTTCCTCTTCAAAAAATAACATTGTTAGCAGTAGTGAAGAATTGATAGAAGTCATAAATGAAATGTATGAAGAATTGAAGAAATTCGATTCTAGGAACACCATTCTTAAAAAAGAGGTGTCATCTCTTTCTAAAGAGATGGTAGGTTTAAGAGAAGAAAAAGATAAACTATCTTCATTACTTTATGATTCTTCTCAAGATCTTCTTAAAGATGAAAATGAAAACTTAAAGAAGAAGATAATAGAATTAAATGATACTATATCTAGACTTATGCTTGGAAAAGAAAAGCTAGATGAAGTGTTATCTTCCCAAAGATCAAGTGGAGGAAAATCTGGTTTAGGATATTCTCCATTGGGAAAGCAAAAATCAAAAGAGAGCTTATTCATGAAAGCCTCTTGTGTAGATGGAGCCTTTACTTCAAAATCTCCTAGCATGGTTAAGAGCACTCCCTCGATGAATGCTAGGAAGTCTAGAAATTTAAATGTTCATACTAAATTGAAGCATCCTAGAAATACTCATGCTTATATGTATGCTAATTCTAGAAATGCTTATACACATCCTAGAAATAATTATCATGCTCATTCTAGGAACAATGTGTATAATCAAATAATGCATTCTGCTCATGCTCATCCTAGGAATTACCATCATGGTTATCCTAGAAACAATATGCATACACAAAATAATGCTAGCATGTATCCTAGAATGCATCATCATTCATTTTCTGGAAATGACATGCATTTTCATACTCCTTACCATAGAAACATGTATCTTAGGAACTCATATCCTAAGCATAATAGGCATGCACATCTAAGGGATCCTAGAAATTTCAATAACCACTATCCTAGGATTGTGCATCATCATCATGTCTATAGAACTCCATATGTTGTTAAGAAAGTATGGGTCCCAAAAGGAACCATATTTTCAAGGACTAACCCCAAAGGACTCAAGAAATTTTGGGTACCCAAAAGTGCAATTGTATATCCTTGTGTGATGTAGATATGTCTCCACACTAAGGAGAAAGGTAACTGTTGGTACCTTGTTAGTAGATGTTCAAAGCACATAACCGATGATAAAAGTGTATTCAAGAGCTAACTCTAAGAGATAGTGGATATGTCACCATTGGAGACAACACCAAAATAAAGATCATCGGGCATGGAAAAGTTGGTAATGATTTCTCTACCCTAGATAATGTATTGCTAGTACAAGGCCTTAAGCCAAATTTACTTAGCATTAGTCAACTATGTGACAAAGGTAACAAAGTCACATTTGAGTCCTCTCATTGTCTAGTTATAGACATCAAGAGCAACAAGATCAAATTTATTGGCCATAGACATGAAAATGTCTATATAGTTGATTTGAAATCTTTGCATTCTGAAAATGAAAAATGTTTTCCTGCTTTAGTGAAAATCCATGGCTATGGCATAGAAGGCTTGGTCATGTAAACATGAACTTGCTGAAAATTGTTTCAAGAAAAGATTTAGTCATTGATCTTCCTAAAATCAATTTTGAAAAAGACAAAGTATGTGATGCTTGTCAAATAGGAAAACAAACCAGGATTTCTTTTAAAGCAAAAAATGTAGTTTCAACTACAAGATCTTTGGAACTTTTGCATATGGACTTGTTTGGTCCAATAAGTACCATTAGTCTAGGTGGCCATCAATATGCTCTTGTTATTGTTGATGACTATTTCAAGATATACCTTTGTTATTTTTATTGCTTACAAGGATGAAGCTTTCAAAGGTTTTGAAAAGTTTTGCGAAAAGGTTCAAAATGACAAAGGAATTTGTATTTCAAGCATAAGAAGTGATCATGGAAAAGAATTTGAAACCAAAGCTTTTCAAATTTTTGTGATGAGAATGGAATCAATCACAATTTTTCAGCTCCTAGAACTCCTCAACAAAATGGAGTTGTTGAGAGGAAAAACAGAGTTCTAGAAGAATTTTCAAGAACAATGTTTTGTGAAAATAGTTTACCAAAATATTTTTGGACTGAAGCCATGAACACTTCTTGCTATATTTTAAATAGAATTTTAATTAGGCCTATACTTGATAAAACTCCATATGAACTATGGAAAGGTAGAAAGCCTAATATTTCCTATTTTCGTACATTTGGTTGCAAATGCTTCATCTTGAATAACAATAAAACTAATTTGGGTAAATTTGATTCTAAGACTGATGAAGGGATATTTTTAGGATATTCTACATCGAGTAAGGCTTATAGAGTTTTCAATAAGAGAACTCTAGTAGTAGAGGAATCTGTGCATGTAACTCTTGATGAGTCTAACCCTATTAGTAGTAGAGACGGTTCTATTAATGATAATGCAGATTTCTTTCCAAAAACGGAAACTCCTACTCCTATTGTTGACCCAAAGGAGAATCCAACTCAAGCAAATGAAGAGCTGGAAGCTCATAATTTGGACCAACCATCTACAAGCCAACAAGTGGATGGACTTCCTAAAGATTGGAGGTATGTGAACTATCACCCAATTGATCAAGTGATTGGTGATCCTTCACAAAGGGTAAGAACTCGCTCTTCTATTATAAATATTTGCAATTATGTAGCTTATATGTCTCAGGTAGAACCTAAGACTTTTATAGAAGCTGAAAAAATAATGATTGGATTATTGCAATGCAAGAAGAGATTAATCAATTTGAGAGAAACAAGGTTTGGAATCTAGTTCCAAGACCTAAGAATCATTCCATAATTGGAACAAAATGGGTCTATAGGAATAAGATGGATGAAAATGGTATAGTAACTAGAAATAAGGCTAGACTAGTTGCTAAGGGATATAATCAAGAAGAAGGAATAGACTTTGATGAGACCTATGCTCCCGTAGCTAGATTAGAAGCTATTCGAATGTTGTTAGCCTTTGCATACTTTAATAAATTCAAGCTATTTCAAATTGATGTAAAAAGTGCTTTCTTAAATGGCTTTATAGAAGAAGAAGTTTATGTTGAACAACCTCTTGGATTTGAAAATCCTAGTCTTCCAAATCATGTCTATAAACTTTCTAAAGCTCTATATGGGTTGAAGCAAGCTCCAAGGGCATGGTATGAAAGACTAAGTAAATTCTTGATTGATAATGAATTTGTAAGAGGAAGAATAGATACAACTCTCTTCACAAAAATGACACTTTGATAGTTCAAATATATATTGATGATATTATATTTGGTGTTACTAATGAATCTATATGTCAAGAGTTTGCAAAGTGCATGCAAGGTGAATTTGAAATGAGCATGATGGGAGAGCTCACCTACTTCTTTGGTCTTCAAATCAAGCAACTTAAAGGAGGTATCTTCATCAATCAATCAAAGTACATCAAGGACCTACTTAAGAGGTTCGGGATGGAAAGCTCAAAGTCGATTGGAACACCTATGAGCACAACTACTAAACTTGATCTTGATGAAGGAGGTAAATCTGTAGATTCTAAATATTATAGAAGCATGATAGGTGCTTTACTTTATTTAACTGCAAGTAGACCTGATATAATGTTCAATGTATGCATGTGTGCTAGATTTCAGTCTAATCCTAAGGAATCACATGTAGTTGCAGTAAAAAGAATCCTTAGATATCCGCAAGGAACCCAGACCATAGGATTATGGTATTCTAGAGAATCATCTTTTGAGCTAGTAGGATATTCAGATGCTGATTTTGCTGGATGTAGGTTAGATAGAAAAATTATAAGTGGAACATGTCAATTCTTAGGTGCTATGTTAACTTCTTGATTCTCCAAGAAACAGAATTCCGTTGCACTATCAACCGCTTAGGCGGAATATGTAGCAGCTGGCAGTTGTTGTGCCCAAGTATTATGGATGAAACAACAACTAGAAGACTATGGCATGAACCTCAAAAATATTCCTATCTTTTGTGATAATACTAGTGCTATCAACCTAACCAAAAATCCTATTCAGCACTCTAGAACCAAGCACATAGAAATAAGACATCATTTCTTAAGAGACCATGCTCAAAAAGGTGATATAAGATTAGAATTCATACCTTCAGAAGATCAAATAGCTGATATTCTTACAAAACCCCTATGTGAAGCTAGTTTTTGTAAGATTAGAATGTTGATGGGATTGCTTGATTTTGATAAACTGAATGCTTGATTGCATTTCATTTCATCATTTGCATGATTGACATTGAGTGAAAGAGTATTAATCCAAGTTTAAATATTTTCCTCACTAAAAAATGTCATAGATAAACAAATTCGTGCTAAAAATTCAAGACTGAAAATTTTACTAATGGTCCAGTCGACTGGTAAATGTGCTCCAGTCGACTGGTAAGTCACTGCCTGATTGTCCAGTCGACTGGTAATTTTGACCCAGTCAACTGGTAACTCTCTGCCAAAAACTCCAGACGACTGGTAAGTCTTCTCCAGTCATCTATAAAATCAAATCTTGTTTGGAGCCATTTAATACTCAAATATTAATTGTTCTTTGATAAATTCTCTTTGATTTGGCATTGGATAAATCAAGTGATGAGCTTGAATTTAGATTTGAGAATTATTTTTGAGTTATTTATCTATCAAGCATGAGCTGAATATGAAACTTTCTATTATAGTTTGAAATTAATGATTATCTTTGTGTTGAATTGATAATCATCTAATTATTGAATCTAACATACCCTGAAAATGATATTTGATTGATAATTGAAAATTATATTTCGGTGCATATATGCTGGGGAAGTAAATTTTTTTTTTTTTCAAATACTTATAGATATTTCCAATTTGAATATCTTTTTGAGTAGTTGATGAGCTCTTTGTCTTGATTATTCAATCAATTAACTACCAATAAGGAATGTTAAGTTTTATCCAATTTTATTTCTCTTAAAAGTTAAAAACAATTACTTTAGACCTTTTTGAAAGGGGGAGAAAATCTGATTTATTGGTAAAAGAGAAAACCTATTGGTAAATCAAGCAATGAGTTCAAACCTATTGTTTTATATTTCTTGATATCTTGTAAAACGATTCTTTTCTCAATATGTTTCATCAAAATATTTTCAATAGCATATTTTGAGGGGGAGCTCTTTTTTTTTTTAAATCCACCCTTTTTTGATTATGACAAAAAGGGGGAGAAAAATAAGAATATTAGAGATCTTGTTAGACCTTATTCTTAAGATTTTTGTCACCATCAAAAAGGGGGAGATTGTTGACCCTGAATGATTTTGATAGTAACAAAAATCTTAATTAAGCACTAATAAGTATTACTTAAGTAATATAGATTGTTAATAGTGCTTATACATCAAAAGAGATCAAGATTGTAGAAATTGGTGAATCAATGTTGATGATCTCAAAAGTTAATAAGTTCTCCAAAAGATCAAATTCAAGGAGAATAATTTAAATGCATCTTCAAAGTCAATAGGGATAAATTATAGATTTTAATCCTAAGATATACTTTGTAAGCATTTCAATTGTTATGAGCTAATTATATTTGTATTGCATTTTATTATATAGTCTTAATTAATTGAAGATATAAAATCTCCAAGTGACTTTATTAAATGCAAATAAATTCTTTAGGCTCAATTCTTAACATTCTCTAATTGAATTTAAGAAGAATTTATGTTGACATAGAAAATTACTTGAGCATTTGTAATGTATCATTCTTCATATATCTAGCACACACATTATGCTTAAATTTGTAATATGTTTTGTCATCATCAAAAATGCCTCAATCAAGAAATTGATTAGATTAATTTTGATGATAACAAAACACTTTTGAAATGTTTAACTTGTGTGTTTAATGTGCAAGAAAGTTTGATTAAATTAGGAGATTTTTTGGAACTCAAAAATCCAAAAAGAATAAAGAGATATGAAGAAAATTATGCTGAAAACACTGTTCATCCAGAAATCACTGTAGCAGCGCTCCAACAGTGACCCAGTCGACTGGGTGAATAGTGCAGTCGACTGGTAAAAGTGGCAGAATGTTCCCAGTCGACTGGTATGACTTACCAGTCGACTGGTAACACTATAGCAGCAAAAATGTGAATTTTTGAGAGGACCCAGTCGACTGGTATCACGACCCAGTCGACTGGTAGTTCAAAAATATGACCGTTGGACTCCAAATCTGAACGTTTTAAAGTAAATCTTTTTCAAATTAAAGTCCTAAACGGCCATATTAATTGATTGCTATATAAACCCACTCAATTCAGCATTCAACAAGGAGGAGAAGACATTCAAAAAGAGAAGAACACACACAATCAAGTCATTCATTCTTTGAAACTCAAAAAAGCTTTGAAATACTCATGTTGAGCTATTCTTCAAGCTTTTCTTTGAAAGAGAGACATTATTCAGTTGTATAAGCTTTCATTTGTTGTCTCTCTACCATTTACTTTACAGCTTTTATTGTAAAGGGATTACTTCCGAGAGGAAGTGGATACTTCCGAGAGGAAGGGGATTACTTCCGAGAGGAAGGGGATTGTACGGTTTGAGCAACACCCGTAAGTTGCTTGTGTTTCGGTTTGAGCAACACCCGTAAGTTGCTTGGTTTAGTGAAAGACTTCAAGGAGGATCCTTGAAGAGAGTGGACGTAGGGTCGGAAGGATTCCGATATTGCCGAACCACTATAAATCGAGTTTGCATCTCTCTAACTCTATCTCTTTAATTACTTTCATAATTACTTGCTTATAATTATTTATTATTCAAGTAAATGAGATTGATTGCTTAATTATTTTATAATTCAATTATCATTTCTATATTAAGCAATAAACTCTCTCATCTTTGTGCTAGTAATTTAGAAAGATTTAATTCCGCATATATTTCGTTATTTGAGATTGCAAAAAGTACTTAATTTTTTTTAATACCCAATTCACCCCCCTCTTGGGTATTGCCATAGTATATTTTGGACCTACAATAATCTTTCTTGATTGTTTGCTTCTTGAAATTGTCCCCTTGCTTTTGAAAAGTATGATTCTAAAGTAGGAACTAACGATGATAGTCAAACCAACAAAGCTATGTAGCATGAGGCAATCGAAACGAATTGGTACTCTCCATAAAGTAAGGATAAGCTAATTGGCTATAAGTACTCCACCCAGAAAGTATACCATAAGCCAAGAAGTCATTGATCGTCCACAGAAAAGCAAATTTATATTATATTATTTTATTTTTTTTGTACTTGCATCACAAGTAAGAACTCCATCCATCCACAAAATCTTCAACTTATCTAACAACGACCTTAAATAGACATCTAGATTTTTATCGGGGTGGCTTGGACCGGAATGATCAAGGATAAGAACAAATTATGCTTCTTCATGCACATACCAGGAGGTAGATTGTACGGAGTGACAAAGATCGGCCAATAAGAGTAAAGGGAAATCGAATGACAACGGAGTAAACCCGTCAGTCGATAGTCCCAGCCTAACATTTTATGGTTCGAGAGCAAACAATGGGTGCTCAACATTAAAGTGTTTCCATTCCTCACAATCTGTAAGGTGGATGAGAACGTCAAGCATACTATGTTTTCCCTCCTTATGCTATCTCATATGTTTGGTGTTGTTTTCCGACATGTAAAGTCTTTGAAGTTTTGGTGTGATTGGATGGTACCATAGCACTTTAAATGGTATGTCCTTTTGGTTCTTATTTTTCACTTGTTTAGGTTGAAACCTAGCATGGTCACAAACGTCACAACTTTTCTTTTACATGTCTTCTTGAGAGTACAACATACAATCATCCAGGCATGCATATATCTTCTGATAACCAAGTCCTAACCCTTTCACCATCTTCTTGCATTGATAAAAGTTTTTGGGCAACTTTTCTCCCTCCAGTAGCATACTCTTAATTATTGACATTAATAGGCCGTAAAAACTCTCAGATATGTTAAAATCCGACTTACAGTTCAATAGTTGAGCATCCGAAGATAACTTGGTATATTTCTTGTAAGCTTCCCATAACGACTCATCAACATCTCTTAATAAATTTTAAAACTTAGCAGCATCAGGATTTGGAGCCTCCTCAGCATCCCAATTAAATTCAAGACTAGTATTATCCATTACCATGTTCCCCATCCAATTTCTTCCTATGAATCCTCAATTTACATCGTCAATTCAGCTCGTCGAACGTCCCATAGAAAAATAGACATTTTTCGTGTCGAGTCCATCTCTTATAATTCCTAACAAAACTCTTCTTGTATAGATGCACGGTAACCACAACTATCTTCAAAAATTTATTACTACTACAAACAGAGCAAGGACATTGAACCCCTATATGTGAAGTTAAGGAACCGTTCAACTTCATTCCTAAATTCTTCCAGCGTTATGGACAACCTGACAATCCATCTAACTCCGATCAACTAACATCGTTCCAGATATTATGAGACAAACCAATATAAAATCCTTGTTTATAGTTGATATCTTTCTCGAGAGTATTACATCTTATGCATAAATTATATCTTTATTTGTATGATCTTTTTTTTTTGTCATTCAAGAGTGCAAGGTAAAATTTACAGAAAGAATTATTCTACATCTTATCCATAAATCATATTCTTGATGGTTTTATTCATGCAAAAAAATATAATAAAATACTTAAATAATTAATGGATTTAAATTGAAAATTTAAATATTTATTTATTTAATAAATATAATTATCTCACAATTAAAATTTGTTCGTATATTTTTTTGATAACTTGTAAATCTAAAACCTTGATAATTATGTTGTACTGTGGAGAGCATGCTAATGGCATTCTTGACATTTCACGGAAAGAGAATGGGTACACAAGTATTTCTAGTCCAACGGTTGAGTCTACTTAAACCCAACTCACCCCACTCTCAAAGCACTGATCCCAAAGAAATTTGTTTCAAACCAAAACAGAAACACAACACAGAATTATGAAAGCTCAACGTCCTCTACTCTCCCTCGTCTTACTCACCATACTGTTCTGTCTCCAACCAATCTCAACCGTCAGTTCTCCTGACCCCACTACCGGCACAACCCCAACCAACAGCACAGATTTCATTCGTACGAGTTGCGGCGCAACGTTATTCCCTGAGGTCTGCTACATCTCGCTCGCCCGCTACGCCAAAACCGTCCAAGAAGACCCTTGTCGACTCGCCCGTGTATCCATCAGCGTAAGCCTCTCGAAGGCACGGCACATGGCCGCCTATGTGTCCAAGCTCTCCCGCCAAGCCGACTACAGCGCCGACCCCCGAGCTGCCGCAGCCCTCCATGACTGCTTCTCCAACTTCGGCGACGCCGTGGACGAAATCCACGGCTCACTGAAGCAGATGCGACAGCTAGTGGCGGTCGGCTCGGAGTCCTTTAGGTTTCAAATGAGCAACGTGCAGACGTGGTTGAGCGCTGCTTTCACGGACCAGGACACGTGTACGGACGGATTCGAGGATGTGACTGATGGTCCCCTGAAGAAGGACGTTTGTGATCGAGTGGCGGATGTGCAGAAGTTCACAAGCAATGCGCTGGCGTTGGTTAACAGTTATGCTCAGAAGGGAATGCGTTGAGTGTGTGATTTTGTTTAATCTGACTGAGTTTTGTGTTTGTAACTTTGTATATTTTTTTTTTTTTTTTTTTTTTTGAGTGTGTGTGTTTGGTGTGGTAGTTCAAGCTTCCTTTCGTGATTGAAAGAAATCGAAAAGGAGGCGGGGCTAGAGGAGTCTTTTTCAACTTAATAGAAACCGAGTTTACTGAGTTAAAACTCTAACTGAACTGTGTTTGAGTTTCGAGTTGGGAACTTACATGATGCCGATATATGTAGGACACGTGCAAATCAGTAAATGGACAAATGAGAAATGGGATTAATCACATCCTTTCTCTTTATTTTTCATCATTCTGTTCAGATTAATTGGTTAAGCTTTAGGATATGTAAATTGTCCACTTCTGTCGCCTACGTCTATGTTAGTGGTAGACATCTTTCTAAAAAGTAGAACTATTATTTTCATGTTCTTTAAATATGTTATCACGAAGATTTGTTTGATTTTCAGGTATTGCATCGCATTTCATTTAATCATGGTGTTTCTTCCTTTAATATACCTTTAAAATTAGATGCATAGATATTATGAAACATGAATGAGGATTCTTTTTAACATGCTCAATTTCTAGTCTTAATCCTAATTTGTTTGGCTAATCAAAATTTGAAAGCTAATTCGAGTTTTTTTAACATAATGATTACTTTTGCATACTCCACATCATAAATATAAAAAAACGAATTACCCTATTGATCAATCATTAATTATGTTTTATATGTGAAATCAAAGATCGATCCTTTCTTTATTAATGTAAAAAAAATAAAAAATATATCATGTTTGACTTTTTTTTTTATTGATGCGAGTTTAAGATATAAATCTCACTTTTGCATTACTTATATTTCATTGATAATTTAAAAAAATTTATTAATAATATTTATATAATCATCATTCATGTTATAAATGAAATTACTTAATAATTATTAATAAAATTTTAAATCAAATATAAAAATAAAATTTTATACCTAACCTGAAAAAAGTAAAAAAAAAATACAGGAGAAATTACTGCTTTATTCTATCACTATTAGGAAGACAGCAATAATTTGTACCATTATGCGGTGTAAATGACGTGATTTGAAGTTGATCATTAAATATGCGTTGGAGGCAACTATTTTTATGCTGTCACCATAGCCATGCGTGCATATATATAGGTTAAGAAAATCATTACCGCATCAAATTTTGGAATCATATGATAATCTCGACAACACAACAATTCTTTTGATGCATGCAAAAGACAAGGACGTGGACTATTTACTACTAACAATTGCATTAGCAAGGAACCCGTGAAACGGATAGACTAAAAATGTTTGTTAATTCTGACAAAATAGAAGGAGCGACACATTCGTAAAAGGACACACATGATTGCCTCAGGTACAGCTCGTATTTGGGGTTCACGGGACACACATTATTGCTAGACCAAATGTAAGTCTCTCGTTTTGGTTTGGGGAACGCCATGATTTCCTTTTGAAGATTTAGTGCACCTTTTCTTCTTGAAAAAGGACTGTTACGAACTAAGCCCACTTATTGCATACTTTTGGTTTGGGCCTACCTCAGACTCGAACAAGTCTCTAATCCGTTACAAATTAACTAAGAAAATGAGCGCAACTTTTTATCATTTCAACTCGAGGAAAGTTTAGCCAACAACTGGATCTTTTTCCAGTTGATCCTACTTGCAGCCTACTCCACATCGCCCAATATTGCTTTTCTTGGGCCATTTGCTCCGAAAATCCAGTAGAACATATAGAAACAATATTAGTGAAAACATTAGTAATTGAAAGGCCCTAAAGAATGTTGAAAACAGCCGAGGGTGGACTCAAACCAAGCCTACCACCAAACTAATCAATATCTGTTTGGTCAAAGTTACCCAAGCCTTAATCTTAAGCTCGTCAAGCACTTTGTGTTGGGCTCATTGAGCTCGCAAATAGCTTGAATAAACATTTTAAATTTGAATTTTTATATACGTTACTTACATTAAATATATATTTATATGTGTTATATGAATATAATTGAGGAATCCCACATTTATGTTGCAAATTTGAGTTTGGCTTAATTAATATTTTTTTATTGTAAGTTTGTTAAGGGCTCGTGAGCTTGAGTTTGTTTAAGCTCAATCTTGAGCTCGAATGAGCTCATTTATTATCAAGTTTGAGTTGAACCGAACTCATTTATTTTCGAGATCGACGGTTGCTTGAACTTGAACTCTAAGCTTAATTTTTTAGGTTGAATTGAATTATTTTGAGTCGAACCGAGCTTGAACATTTTAGTATTCGAGTTCAACTTAACTCGAGTCCACCCTTATGCCCAAACATCAAAATTACGCTTTGCTTTGGATGACATATTTTGGGCCAAGATGGAGTGTAAAAGAACTAGCTCGAGTTGAACACTTGATTTGTTTTGATTAAGTTATATATATAGTAATCCAAATCGAACTTGAGAAATTGTCCCCGTGAAAAGGGAAATGAATACGTTGGGTTGATCCCGTGATCACATTTGAACCAAGATTAATTCGTAACTGCTTGATTTTTTTTTTTCTCGCTGAGCATAGATTGAAAACATAGAAACAACGAAACAAAAAGGGAGGAATGAAAAATAGAGCACACACGCTCAAACATGAGGGCTAGGAAGGTCGTCCTTAGAAAGAAGAAAAACTAAAGAAGATAGAGGTGAATTGATCCAATTCGCTGGGAACATCTTCCTCTTGGAGTGAGTGGCTACCCAGTTTGCCATTAAATAGCTTGGCGCGAGATAAAACTCAAAGATCAACCTTTAAGTGAGCTTCTTATCCTTCTGATATCAGCAACCAAAGGTGATACTTACCAATGATCCGAGGTATAGTGATCCTTGATAGAATCATATAGAACTTGGCAATCTATCTTGATAAACATTTTCAACTACAAGGATGAAGCCAAGGAAATGTCATGCTTCATAGTTAGAGCTTTAGCAACAAGACTAGAGATGGAGAACCTCGAAGTTCTAACCCCATCGATCACCCTTCCAAAACTCATTGCAGACTACAATGCCTGTTAATGTATTATATGGGCTTAGTTAGTTTAGTCCCACATTGGTTTTGTATAGCTTTGCTTCTCCTAGTGGCTTGTATAAATATGATAGCTCCCTTGTAAGTAAATCACACCATTCAATACAATTTTCCTATTTGTATTGTCTCATTTCCTCTCTTAAATTCAACATGGTATCAGAGCCATAATGGTTCTCGGTATATTAAGAGTTGAGTATGCTTTGTGATTGCCACTATTAGTGGATCCTTCACATCAGAAAAACTTCTAGTATATTCATTTCATACCTATCGGGTCATCACTATAGTCGGAGTCTCATTTTCCATCGACATTATCTCCGTTACTACTCTTGTTTTAGACATGATGTTGCCACGTCAGCCCTAAAAGCCACATCAATGCCACATCACTGCCATATCAGTGCCACATCACTGCCACGTCACCTGTTGATCGCTACATCATCAGTTGACCACCACGTCACCGGTTTCTTGGAGGTTCACCTTCCTCTCTGCGTCTATGGCTGAATCGGACTTACCCCGGATTATTACTATTGTTATGGATGAATCTAATTATGTTATGTGGGCTCAAGAAATGTCTGGTTTCCTCTGTGGACGAAAATTGTGGCGTTACGTGACTAGAGATATTACTGAACCCAAGAAGAAGGACGAAGAAGATGCTGACAAATATGTTGACCGTCTAGAGGACTGGGATAGTAAAAATCACCAGATTCTCACATGGTTTCGTGCCACTATTATCCCAGAAATCAAACTTCAATTTGGTACACTCCATATAGCTAAAGAAGCTTGGGATCTTCTCCAACACTGTTACACCATGACAGACATCTCAAATCGGTATCGTCTTCTTTTCACCCTTCATAGCATGCGCCAAGAACCTGGACAAATTGTCAACAGTTTTCTATCTCAGATGACTATCGTGTGGAACCAGTTAGCTCTCATTGAGCCAACTTGGGAATGCACAAAAGACATTGATGTTCATGGAAAGTACCGAACTGAGACACGCATTATGCAATTCCGGATGGGCTTGAGAGAGAAATTTGAACCTGTACGAGCTTCAATCCTACACTGGGGCGCGATACCTCCCCTAAACGATGTCCTTTCTGATCTACTCAGTGAGGAAACACATCTTGCCACATTACAAGGATCTCATATAGATGTTGTCCTTGCAGCACCCATTGCTCTTGCCATACCAGCTGCGAAGGCAAATCCATACCAGAAGCCCTTATATTGCAAGTATTATCATTCACAAGGGCATGAATTGCTCAAATGTCCTTCTCAGCTGTGTAAAGTCTGCAGAGAACCGGGTCACAATCTTGCAGACTGCTCTAAATTTCCATATGAAAATCAGTCAAATGGGAACCAATATCGCTCTCGAGGCTCATACAATCAGTTCTATTCCAAGCCAAAGAATACTACTACTGTAGCCACTGATGCTACACCAAGTTCATCCAGCTCTCCACCTGATTGGAGTGGTTTCTGCACCGCTCTTACAGAGGCTCTAAATAAAACTAGTAACAATATAGCCATGTGAGCTACACCAGGTACATCCCGATGGTATTTTGATTATGCCTGTTGCAATCACATGACTTCTGATGCCTCTATATTTTCCTCTAAAACTCGTGATGAGCACGCACCTACTATTCACACTGCCAATAGATCAAATATGTTTGTCAGCCACACTGGACATGTTAACAGTTCTCATTTGTCTCTTTCTGAAACATATTTGGTTCCTAATCTTACGCTTAACCTTATATCTGTTGGACAACTATATGATATTGGACTTGATTTGCATTTTTTTCTACTGGTTGTCGTGTGCAGGACCCTTAGACAGGAAAACTCCTTGGAACTGGCCATAAAGTTCCTCTTTGAGCTCACTTACCTCCAAGTCCCATCCTCACCATCACCAAACCAATCAACCACATCCATCCCAACACTCTCGCCCGTGGAGTTGTGGCACTTTCGGTTAGGTCACACTTCATCCAGCCCTCTACGTTCTCTTATTTCTAGTGGTCAGTTAGGTTCATTTCAGCATGAGTCTTTTCATTGTATTCATTGTTAACTTGCAAAACAATCAACTTTACCTTTTAATGAGAGTCAGTCTGTTTCCCTTGCACCTTTTGATTTAGTACATTTTGACGTTTGGGCCCTTCTCCTCATGCAATAATGGGTGGTGCTCGCTATTTTATTATATTTGTGGATGACTATTCTCGTTATACTTGGTTGTTTCTTATGAAAAGCAGATATGAACTCTTTCAAATATACTATGATTTTTCTTCTATGGTTCAAACTCAATTCTCTCGGAATATCAAAATTTTTCGTTCAGATAATGCAATGGAATATAAAGACCGAGCTTTTCTAAACCTACTTCACAAAAATGGCACACTCCCCCACCGCTCGTGCCTTGGAACCTCCCAACAAAATGGATGACCCGAACACAAGCATCGACATATTCTTGACACTGTTCGTGCTCTACTCATTTCGTCATCATGTCCTGAACGTTTCTGGGGTGATACTGTCTTAACCGCAGTGTACAAAATCAATCGTGTCCCTTCCACTACAATCTGGAATCAATCTTCATTCGAGTGCCTATTCGATAAACCTCCCGATTACTCTGACCTCAGAGTCTTTGGTTGCTCTTGTTTTGTTCTTCTCAAACCACATGAACACAACAAATTGCAACCAAGGGATCATCTGTGTTTTTCATTGGATATAGTATTGAACATAAGAGGTATCAGTGTTGGGATAATATTTCTAAAACTCTTCATATCTTTCATCATGCCATTTTTTGGGAACATCAAATGTTCTCTTCCTTACGGTCATTTGACATGTCAACCATCACTAACTCCAGATTCTTTACTGATCCATCTATTGAGTTATTTCCTAAGAATCTAGTTTCAGGAACTGTTGAGTTTACCTCAGAATCACCAGCTGATATCACCCCTTCCGTTCCGGGACCACCAGTTGATCCTACCTCTCCAGACCCAGTTTCAACTCTTGAACCATTAGCTGACCTCACCTCTCGGACTCAATCAGTTATGTCTGAGGATATTCTTATGTCTGATGAGCCTGTACCGACTCCCTCTGAAAGCTATCCTTCATATCACCCCCGCAGATCTACCAGGGTAACTCATGGCCCTTCTTATCTTGTTGATTACCATTATGATTATCATTGCTTTTCCACTATACTTCATCTGCATGAGCCTCAATCCTATAAGGAGGCTAGTACTAATCCTCTTTGGCAGAAAGCAATGGATGAAGAACTTCAGGCCCTAGCTAAAACTCATACCTGGGATATTATTGATCTGCCCCCTGGAAAAACTCCTATTGGGTGTAAATGGGTGTTTAAGATCAAGATGTTTTCTGATGGCTCTGTTGAATGATATAAAGCCCGACTTTTTGCCAAAGGATTTGCTCAGGAATATGGCATTGACTATAAAGAGACATTTTCTCTAGTGGCGAGGGTCACATCTGTCCGTACACTCATTGCTGTCGCCACTATTCGAAGATGGACTCTGTTTCAAATGGGTGTCAAAAATGCATTTCTCAATGGGGATCTTCTTGAGGAAGTCTATATGCATACCCTTCCCGGCTTGGTTGCCTCTCAAAAAAAGTTTGTCGCCTTCACCATGCTCTATATGGTTTGAAACAAGCTCCACATGCCTGGTTTGCCAAATTCAGCACTACCATTCATCAGTTTGGGTTCACACTGAGTGCTCATGATTCGGCTCTGTTTATCCGCCATACTGCCAATGCTATTATCCTTCTTTTACTGTATGTGGATGATATGGTTATTACTGGAGAGGATCTACATGGTATTTCTGAACTTAAAAAGTTTCTCAGTGGCCAATTCGAGATGAAAGATCTTGGCGTGCTCACCTATTTTCTTAGCCTCGAAGTCTCATATAGTTCTGATGGATATATTCTCTCTCAGGCCAAATATGCTTCGGATCTCCTTTCCAAGGCTGGGATCACTGACTCAACCACTGCAACTACTCCTCTCGAGCTGAATGTCAGACTTACCCCACTCGATGGTTCACCTCGTCAGGATGCCACTCTATATCGCCAACTAATTGGAAGTCTTGTATATCTTACTGTCACTCTCCCAGACATTGCTTATGTCATTCATCAGGTTAGTCAGTTCTTGTTTGCTCCTCAGACCACCATTACTCGGCTTTTTTTCGCATTCTTCGGTATGTCAAGGGTACTTTATTTCATGGGCTTCATTTCTCAGCACAGTCTGCCCCCATCTTACAAGCTTATTCTGATGCCGATTGGGCCGGAGACCCCACCGATAGACGTTCAACCACTGGTTACTATTTTTTTTTTGGGCAATTCTCTCATTTTCTGGCGTAGTAAGAAACAAACTGTGGTTGTTCGCTCCAGTACTGAAGCTGAATATCGTGCCATGGCTGATGCAACTTAAGAACTTCTCTGGCTTCGATGGCTACTCGCTGACATAGGTATCTCTTCTCCTGCTGCCACTATCCTACACTGTGACAACAAGAGTGCTATTCAAATCGCTCACAATGATGTCTTCCACGAGCGTACAAAACACATCAAGAATGATTGTCACTTCATCCGTGATCACATTCTCCAGAATACGGTTCGTCTACAATTCGTCTGTTCAGCCGATCAGACAAATGACATTTTCACTAAGGCTTATCCACCCGGACGCTTTCACTCTCTGGTTTCCAAACTTAAGTTCACCTCCCAATTACCGCCTTGAGTTTGAGGGGGGATGTTAATGTATTATATGGGATTAGTTAGCTTAGTCCCACATTGGTTTTGTATAGCTTTACCTCTCCTATTAGCTTGTATAAATAGGATAGCTCCCTTGTAAGTAAATCACACCATTCAATACAATTGTCCTCTTTGTGTTGTCTCACTTCCTCTCTTAAATTCAATAATGCCGATACCAGACTCCTTTGTTAATGAGTCGAAGGCACTATCGCAGTTAATGTTGATGACCCCTACAGGCAACGACACCCAAGCGACTGAAGGAGGAGCCATTGAAGGACCTTTATCAGAGCCTAGATTATTCTGAAGATCATAAAATTTCATCAAGTAGCAAAAGTAGCATCAAGCACCAGGTGACTTCTTACAAATAAGCTAAACATCTTTGCTTCCATACATGACAACATAGGAAGGATAAATATGAAGCCAACTTAGAGCCATTACCACCACTAATATGATGAGAAGATAATTCCTTATCACACAATTCATCAAAAGTGGTGACACTGGCTTTATCCACTGTACAACCCAATTGGCAACCAAAACCAATCCATTTCGGACCAATTGTAGAGAAAAAGCACATGCTTCCTGGTTTTAGGGGACTTCTTACAAAAGGGGCACAACGTGTTAGGGATCAATTTTTGTCTTTATAGATTATGCTTGGTGGAAATTGACCCAGATAAAGCTCGTTAGAAAAACTATGATTTTAACGGAGAGTTGGCAAGTTTCACCCAAGGTTCCAAGTTTTAGTGGGAATTTGTAAAAAAGAGGAGGCTTTTGGAATGGTGGGTACCTGTGATCAAGAGCGAAGCTAATAATATGCCAATCGAACTGAGAATAGCACTACTTATCATTTTTGGTGATCTCTAATTTTTTTTCACAAACTTTAAAATTTAAATATTATAATAATAAATAATTATTATTTTTATCATCATGATTTTAATTATTATAATAATTAATAATAATAATAATTATCACTATTATAATAACAATTATAATTCTTATTGTTATTTATTATAAATACTATTATATTATTATAATTATATTAGTTATTATTATTATTATTATTATTATTATTAAAATTTTATTGCATTTATTATAATAATAATAATATTTTTATCATTATAATTCCTATTATAAGAGTGATAAATACTAGTTATTATTAAATTATTATTTTATCATTATAATAATAATTATTATAATTCTAATTACCATAGTAATAATTATTATCATAATAAATATATTATTAATATAATAATTATTATCGTCATTATCATTTCAATATTTTTTTTAATTATAAAAAATAATATTAATATTTATAATAATAATAATAATATTATTATTATTATCATTATCATTATTATTGTAATTATTACTATGATATTATTATAAATATGATTATAATAGTATGATAATTATAATAAAAATAATTATTATTATCGTTATCATTATTATTATTATTATAAGAAAAAATAATACTATTATCAATATTAATATAATATTATTATAATTATGGTAATAATAATCATTATCATTATTATAGTCATTATATTTATTATTATAATAACATTATTTAATAATAATTATTATAATAATAATATTACAATTACTATTATCATTATTATTTTTATTTTAATAATTATTTTTATCAAAAATATTAATTTTTTATTAACGTTATAATTATAATAAAAAATATTTTTAATAATATTATAAATTTTATAATAATTATTTCTATTATTATAGTAATTATTATTATTCAAGGGTAAAAAAGTTAAAAGGAAAAATTTTCCACATAGTCGGATAGATTCTATCCTATGCGAGAAAGTGGGGCAAAAAAGGTAGGATTAAAACTAACTTTATCCTATTTTAATCTCACGTAAATAGTAAATCTCTCCAACCAAATGAAAGATAACTATTCATATGGGATTAAAATAGTTCAATCTCACCTTAATCCTACCAACCAAACAAGCCCTTAAGGTATAAGTTAGTATTGTTCCCTAACTATCTTAGACCAAAATAATCCTTTATACTATTTTGTTGTTGAAATAAAAGTAATGACATTTTTTGTCATTTAAGCCATTCATTTCTTCATCCCTTTTGTTGTAAAGCATGGGTTAAATTTTTTCTTCATTTTTGTTTCCCGCGATGTGCAGCAGGGATGACTCGTTGAGAGATGTAATTTCCATTTCAATATCATCTTTCTTCTTCCTTGATATGCAAATTTGCCCAAGTTTTTTCATTCATCAGCGATTCAGCTTGATCTGTGCGTCTAAACATGGAAGACAATCCTTGTGATGTAGGGGAAATTTTCATCTCCAATAACATAATGACATGTGGCCACCTCTTAGGGGGAAATTCATCCTCCAGAAATCGAGCACGTGGATAATCCACTCACCAATGAAGATCGGACACATGGAAAACTAAAACCTCCATAATGCATCATGAGGTAGTTATTACTAACAAACTTTTCATGCGTCAAGACACAAGAACCTAGGCAGTATTTTAGGGACTGCGTCGTCCCTGATTAAATAACGGATTTGATTCCTTAAACGAATCATTGATATAAAAGGGGTCCTAGGTACGCAAATTTTTTTCTTATTCATCACTATTACTGCACTCACTCTTTCTTAGAACCCTAGACTAACAAAGGCATTGGTGAGTCCTCGACACCACCCCCATCTTCCTCCAGCGACCCTTTAGATCACTGTTTTCCCTTGTGCAGATCCAACATTTCAGCCCTCCGACTGACAACTAAATTTCAGCATCAACAGATTGGCACTGTCCGTTGGAAAACCACAATTTCTCGCTGTCCAGTAGAAGCGAAGAAATCTTCAAAGAACTTATCTGTTGCCATACGACCCAAGAATACCACCAAAAACACTAGCAAGTGAATCATCGGAGCCAGTGCTGCATCTACGCAAACCAACACTCACAACCAACAGTATGGTTCAAGGTTTCCTAAGCAAATGGATCATGGCCACGACCCGAGTGCTTTTTAGGGAATGCAACATCCACACCCGGAATCGACAGAACTGGATCCTCCCGAAGATCTTAAGGGGCCTGCCTCGGTGCACCCTGCCATCCCGATGATCCAAGTGCAGTTTCTAAATCTCTTCTGCTTGGTGACGGATCTCACGACTGACGTTTGAGGAAGGGGCAGACAGCTCTCACCTCTGTCTCCCTACCAATTCTTCTAGGCAAACTAACCATCCTAATGACGGGCACCGCACTAACAGTCGCACTATTGTAGAATCTTCACCACCTCACTCCAGCAGATTTAGGGGAGGTTCTTCCCCCAAAAATAACTTCTACCTAGATAAACGAATTGAGGAAATGGAAG
The DNA here is from genome assembly GCA_023935145.1 of Bretschneidera sinensis. NCBI lineage: Eukaryota > Viridiplantae > Streptophyta > Magnoliopsida > Brassicales > Akaniaceae > Bretschneidera > Bretschneidera sinensis. The sequence goes on from CM043705.1 coordinate 11,427,394, forward strand.
AGAGGATCAATGAAGCTCTCAAAGGCCGGAGTAATAAAGTCCTAGACAAGTTCAACATCTAGGATCCACCATTCAGTCAAGAAGTTCTCGAAGCTCCACTCCCGCCAAATTTTTGGATGCACTTATCAAGCCCTATGACAGCTCAATGGACCCCATAGATTACCTACAGCTTTACAAGACCACCATGATGTTACATCGACATTCTGATCCCGTCATGTGCCGATTTTTCTCTTGACACTCGAAAAGGCCGCCAGTACATGGTATTCTAGATTAAAGCCTGGAAGCATCAACACATTCAAAAAGCTTAGCTATGTCTTTACCTCACACTTTCTCAACAACAAAGGACCCAGGAAGACCTCAGAAAGTCTTTTCAATATCATTCAACATCGAGGAGAGAAAATCTGAGCGTACATCTCGAGGTTCAATGCAGTCGCTTGGGAAATTCCGAACCTCGACCCCAATGTATAGATACTGGCGTTAAGAAACGGGTTAAGGTCTAGGATTTTCAGCTCTAAGCACATCAAGCGACCACCTAAAGATATGAATGAGATCTTGGCTTGGGTTGAGAGGTACATGCTAGCTGAGGATGATCAAGCTTTCTGAAAGGAAAAAGAAGGGGAAACAGAGAAAAAGAGGAAAGACACCGGCGATCATTGAGGTGGGGTGACTAAAAAACCCCATCACGAGAACAGATCTAAAGCTACCACCAATTTTGAAAGTTTCACTCCGCTCAACGCATCTAAGACTAATATCCTTATGCAGGTTCAGGATAGAGAAATCCTTCGATGGCTTTCAAAACCGTAGCACACTATTAGAAAATGAAGCAAGTAGTGCTGATTCCATAGAAATCACGGGCACGACATCGAGGAGTGCCACGCTCTTAAACAACAGATTGAGTCCTTTATCATCTGAGGGTACTTGAAGGAGTTTACTAAACCATGGTTGGAGGAAACACCCAATCGATCCAAAGAAACTCTCGGATGCCCCTCTGGTCAAAACCGAGAGCGTCAAGCTCCTAGAAGGAATCCAAACCTAAACCGAGAAGAACATGATCAAGAGAGCCAGGATCTCACAATCGCTAGAATTATCAAAACGATATATGGTGGACTGGCCGCCAGAGATAACTCTGGACAAGCCAGTAAAGCGTACGCTAGGTCCATGGCTTCCGTAAGCGGGCCTCATAAGCGAATGAAGACAAATCAGACAATCTCCTTCACAGATGGTGATTTAGAAGGAGTGCAGACCCCACACGACAATGTCGTGGTGGTTTCTCTCTTAATTGCCAACCGTGAAGTCAGGCACATTTTAGTGGATAACGGAAGCTCAGCAGACATCTTGTATTATGATGCCTTCCAGAAAATGAAACTGAAAGACGACCAATTGAAGCCGATCTCTACCCCGCTGTATGGTTTCTTAAGGGCTCTAATGTTTGTCGAAGGCAGTATGGTTCTCTCGGTCATCGTAGGAGTGGCTCCATGAACCACCACTGAGACTACTTTTCTAGTGGTAAAGTAATCATCATCCTATAATGTGATCCGCAATAGGCCAACCCTCAATGAACTAAAGGCAATCATGTCCATCTACTATATAAAAATAAAGTTTTCGATTGACAATGGAGTGGATGAAGTCAAAGGGGACCAGCAAGTCTTTGGGTCCTATTACCTGAATTCTGTAAGAAGAGGAAAAAAAAAAGTGAAACCTTACACCTTGAGATAGAAGACTTGAGTGATGAGGTCAAAACCACGCGTGGCCAGCCCATGGAAGAACTAGACGTCGTTCTACTTGGCGAAGACATCTTCAGAACAATCTAGATTGGCTCCAGTCTCCCCAAGACTCTCAAGGAATCACTCATTTCTCTCCTTCAGAGGAATCAAGACTTGTTTGCATTGTCAGCCTCCGATATGCCGAGAATCAATCCTGATGTCATCATGCATCCCCGACACGTGGACCCAAGCCACAACCTAGTCACTCAGAAGAATATTTCATTTTCTTTTTAGTGACATATCGTCATCAAGACTGAAGTTGATAAACTCCTCGCAATCGACTTATTCGGGAGACAGATTATTCCAAATGGGTGTCCAATGTGGTGAGGGTAAAAAATCCCAACGATAAGTGGCGAATCTGTATTGACTTTACAAGTCTGAACAAATCATGTTCGAAAGATAATTTTCCCCTATCGCGGATAGATCAGCTGGCTGACGCCACCTCAGGGCACAAACTTCTGAGTTATATGGACACCTATTCTAGTTATAACTAGATCCTTATGCACGAGCCTGACCAATAAAAAATAGTTTTCATCATTGACCGAGGGTTATACTATTACAAAATCATATCATTCGGGCTTAACAAAGCCATCGCAACCTATTAGAGACTGGTGAACAAGACCATCCACGAATAGATCGAGAAAAACATGGAGGTTTCTGTGGATGATATGTTAGTGAAAAGCATTAAGGCCAAGGATCACAACTCCGACCTGGAAGAAGCCTTCAAAATATTTTGGTATCACCAGATGAAGTTGAACCCTGTAAAATACGCCTTCAGAGTTACTAGAAGGAAGTTCCTTGGCTTTATAGTCACCCAAAGATGAATAGAAGCTAACCCAGAAAAGATCAAGGCCATCCTCAACATGACCACTTATAGGACAATAAAAAAAGTGCAAAGGTTAACAGGATGTGTAGCGACACTCAACCATTTTATGTCAAAATCCATAGAGAAATGTCTCCCCTTCTTCAGAGCTATCAAGAAGGTAAAAGACTTGAAAGATTATTTGAGCTCTCATTCGCTTCTAACCAAGCTTGTCATGAGAGAGGAACTCTTCTTGTATTTATCGGTCGGATAAGAAGTAGTGGCCTCAATCTTAATCTGAGAAGATATAGGTATCTAGAAACCTGTGTACTATGTCAGCAAAGTTTTCTATGATGCAAAGGTGTGGTACCTCCCGATAGAGAAGATGGTGAATGCTCTTTTGATTACAGCTCGAAAACTTCGGTTATATTTCCAAGCGCACACCATTATCATCTTGACATATTAACCACTGAGACAAATGCTTTATAAGCCAGATATTTCGAGGAGAATGATCAAATAGTCTATAGAGCTCGAAGAATTTGACATTCGGTATAACCCTTAAAAGGCCATCAAGGCGCAAGCCCTCGTAGACTTCATCATAGAAACAATGTTCCAGGCAGATCCAAGCAAAGCACCAAAATCAGAGATAAATGAATGACCTCCACAGTGGACCCTCCATTTAGATGGCTCATTTAACAATGCTGAAAGAGGAGTTGGACTCATCCTTTGTAGTCTTGACGAGTTCACCATTGAATGCTCTTTAAGGTTCAAGTTCAAAACTTCCAACAATGAAGCTGAGTACTAGGCATTGCTCACCAAGATGAAATTGGAAAAAGCAATGGCCGCTGAAGTCCTAGACACCTACAACGACTTGCGGTTGGTAATAAATAAGATAAATAGTGAATTCGAAGCTAGAAGTGAGAGGATCGCTTGGTATATCAAGAAGGCCAGAGAACTCATTACTGCATTCAGAATATTTCGAATAACGCAAGTCCCTCAGGTATAGAATTTGAAAGCTGATGCTTTGGCTCGACTTGCCTTCTCTTGGCATACTGAGCTAACGAAAATCGTTTACCTCGAGACTCTCTTTAACCCAAGCATTGATGACGTACTCGTACTGCCAGTGATTGAAGGAGAGACGTGGGCAAACCCGATCTTCCGGTATCTATGAGATGGTCAATTCCCTGAGCAAAAGAATTAAGCCAAAAAACTTATCTCCCATTCTTCTCGGTATGCAGTTATGGATGGATAATTGTACAAAAAAGGCCTCACCATGCCTTATCTGAAATGCCTTAGACCTACTAAAGCCGATTATGCTCTTCGAGAGATTCATGAAAGAGTATATGAAAATCACCTCAGAAGCTGAGCATTGGCCTTTAAGTTGATTTGTCAAGGATACTTCTGGTCCAAAATATAAAGAGATGCGGTGAAACTGGTTAAGAAATGTAGAAACTATCAACATTACTTTTTGTACCCCAAAAGCCGGCAAATCCTTTTACCTCGATCACCAGCCCATTTTTTTTCACTATGTGGGGAACATATATTCTTGGTCCTTTCATTGGAGCACCTGATCAAAGAAAACACCTTATTGTGATGATAGATTATTTCACCAAGTGGGTAGAAGCTGAACCGCTCGCCTGTATAACTGATCATTAAGTTTGAGGTTTTGTCTGGAAGTCTATAGTGGGTCGGTTCGACATACCCTAGATATTGGACACCAATAATGGTAAATAGTTTGATAATGCTCGGTTTAAGGAATTATTAGAAGAACTTTGTATCAAGCATCAATTCTCTTCCATTGGGTATCCACAAGCTAACGGGCAAGGCGAAGTGTCTAATAGGACACTCCTGCAGGGCATCTAGAAAAAATTAGAGGAGGCTGACAAACAATGAATCAACCATATTCCAAATGTACTTTGGGGTTATCGAACCACCGCTCGAACCCCACCAGAGAAACTACTTTCTTCATGGCATACGGTTCCGAAGCGAATATCTCTTTGGAAATCAGGGTGCCCTCGTTACGGATGCAAAACTTCAAATAAACCAATAATGAAGAAGCCTTGCAAATGAATGTTGATCTTATCGATGAAGCCCGAGAAAAAGCTCAGATTTGACTAGTCGCTTATCAGCAAAGAGTGGCTAGGTATTACAACTCTAGAGTCAGAGAGCGAAATTTTAAGCTGCATAATCTGGTTTTATGAAAAAACGAAGTATCCCATCCTCAGGAAACAAGAAAGCTCCTCTCTAACTGAGAAAGTTCGTACCGCATCAAGAGAGTTTGCTGAACTTGCACGTTCAAGCTTGAAGAATTGAGTGGCAAACCCATCCCTCGGACTTGGAATATATAGAACCTCTATAAATTCTATCAATAGTGTACTCTCGAAAGTTTTCCTTTGAGTTTTTACGTTTTACTTGTTCTGCCGATATAACTTGTGAAATGTCTCGGTTATCAATGAAAGAACATTTTGTTTTCATAGCATTTTACTTGTAAGTTAAAGCAATCTATTCCTTATATTTTGTTCTTAAGACTTTAGCCCTCGAACTCCCTTATCAGTAAAGAAAAGAATTTTTTTTTGCAAGAGATAACAGACCAGAAAAATGGCACTTCATTAATGAAAAATGTGGGTACAAGTTAAAAGAGGCACTACCGACCTCAAAGTACAAGAAGAAGAGAGAAAAACCCAAAAAAACTATAAGCCTCAAGGGTCGACCTCCCTATTAGATGCAACATCCTCCGCGGCATAGCTCAGTTGGGTCAGCACCTCCTCATCCTCTTCTACTTGGGCCCCCTCTATGACAGTGCCTTCCTCCCAAAAAGAGGAGAGCCTAAGGGTAGAGAAATTGATCGAGGAGAAGAACAGTTCGGATTTGCTCTTGGCCTCCATGAAGCCCTCAAGGTATTGGAGCCCTCATTCCTCCTCCATAGCCTCTTGGAATGAGGAAAAACCCTCGAAGTTTTCCATAGCCTCATCCACGACCTTTCTGACGGCTTCCTCTATTTTCTCACTTAAGCACTGCTCGGTTGCCTTGGTAGCATCTATCTCCTACCTCATTTTCTCAACCTCCTCCATAGCCTCTGCCCTGGCCTTCTCAGCATTCTCCTTACTAAAGCGGACTCTCTCCAGAGCATTCTGTTGTTGTTGAATGATCTTGCAACTATCTTCCAACTTTCGCTGACACTTGTTCAGCCGATCGTTCATGTCCAAGCAACGATGAGACAATATTTCAGTCAGGATACTCGACTGAAACAACAAAAATGTGAAGTTTGAATCACTCGGAAGCAGGGACAGTTAAAAATAAAAGAAAACAAATGAAATGTTTACCTAAGAAGCTAAGATCTCGACCATCGAGCACAGACCTTCAATGGGCTTCCTCTTTAGCTCAATAACATCTCTTGGGGGTATACCAAGGATAAGATGCTCCCTCATGACCCGAGTGTGAGCAAAGACGAAGTCAATCATCTTTATGCTCTAATTTGGCCTGTGAATCCTAGCACTAGAAGGGGCCTCTTAAGAAGAGGATGAGGGATAAAAAGGCTCTGTAGGCGGCACGGGTGAAATGTTCCTTAACATAGATAGAGGCTTAGGAGAAATTGGGTCATCCAAATCAATTGAGACTGGAGAAGAAGCCCGAGCCCATTTCCTTGATGATCATTTTCTAGGCACGGGCTGCTTACTCGCCTTTATAGCCTTCTTCCTCTCCAAGGCCATCTTCTTTGCCCATTCCTTAGACTTCACTGTAGCATCCATCTTTGTTCAACAAAAAGTATAAGTATAAGTGAAAAGAAAGAAAGAGATAATGAAAGTGGTGTTCAAGGGTATACCACTCTCCAGGCTCCCGTCAGGGCATCGAGGACAGAAGCCATGCTTCGCTAGCTCCTCATTATCATAAAAACACCAACATCAATGGATGTGGTAATCATAGCTTTCAATGTCTCCTGTTCACGGTTCAAGAGATGTGGTTTTTTGTATTTTTCCACGCAATCCATATTCCAAGTTAATGAAACTCCAAAACTCTTCTTGCTCTGGAAAAAAAAAAATTGTTTTCTTCCACTACTTGATGGATGTACATTTCTTCTTCAATAACCCCTTCTTAGTCCTAGAGCTAATCATTACCCAACCATACTAGTTGTGTTTATTGATGCGATGAAATTGACACTAGTAAGTGCACTAATCGTTTAAGTAATAAAATGATGAGTAAATATCATTCGCAACGAGGACTGAACAAATACTACAGAAATTATGACTCAACTCTTACCGTTATTTGAGCAAACAAATAATTGTAGAAGAAAAGTTTACTAAAAATTAACTAAAGGGAAAAACATATGACAATAGTAAATAACGGAAGATTTGCAAACTTTGGAATGAAGACTCTTATGAACTAAAGTACTAAGGAATCGACTTCACCTAAACCATTATTGACAAGAGTTTCGAATGGACAAGTTTCGTTTAATATGTTTTTTCAAGATGGTAGAATCCCCAATAATTTGGTTATCCATATTCTAGGTCTAACCACAATCTTAAGAATGCTTAACTTCGAATATCCATATTCTAGGTCTATTCTAGATTAATTCAAATTAAGAAGCATTAAGTTCAACGGAATTCCTTTAAGTTAAATATCCCTATTCGGTTACGATTTAAACGGACCACATAAACTTCCTAGAATCCCTATTCGGTTACTTCTATTCCATTCATGGCATGTTTTACCCTGGCCTTTGCATAGATAACAATCCAACATCATATTTATTAATTCAACCATTCATAAAAGTATAGCTTCTCTATTCGACGCATCACTATGTCTAAAGAAGGAATCAAAATAATAAACAACATTAAGAACAATAAACACACTCTTTGAAAAACAAAGTAAATTCCAACTTGTCCAAATAGCACTCAAGGCATAGGTTTAGGATTCATCTATCCTTAACACAAAAATATCTACTCCATAATAATATTCAAACAAACCATGTTCATATCATAAAACATCAATATAACTAGATAAGAATAATACAAAACTAGAGAAGAATGATTTAAAAGCTTCCGAGTAGCCTCCTGGAGTGTCTCCAACTCCCATTTTGCGTCTCGTCTCCTCCAAATTCTGGTTTTTTTCTTCAACAGCCGCGCTTTCCCTTCTTGTTCAGATAGGGTTTCTATTTATAATATTCAAAATCCATGGGCCAGTGTTGCAGCGTCAACTTCCCAGCACTACAGCGCCGAGACATATTTCGAACCCTAGTCAGAGCTGCAGCGCAAACTTTCTAGCGCTGCAGCGCCAACTTTCCAGCGCTGCAGCGCCAACTTTTTGTCCAAATTATTCTATTTATTCCAGATTCCAGCACTGTAGTGCCAACTTTCTAGCGTTGCAGCCTTGAGTTTCTGTCCCCTTCACACATTTTGCCCTTTCAGTGCTCCAGCAAGTGTCTGCACAATAGATTTCCAAGACTTAGCATTGATCATTCAACTAAAACAACTATAGTAGAATAAGATAAACTAAACTCAAATTGCTAAAAACACATGAAATACAATTCTAATGCTTAAGATCAACGCCAAAAACGTGCCTAAAAGAAGTATAATAACATGATTTATTCAGAGTTATCACACCCCAAAACATACATTTTTGGTAGTCCTCGAGCAAACTAGAACAAATTCTATGCACACACATCTAAGAGTGAGAGATGGTTTGATTAGATTTGATATAACATGCCTCAAAAATTGCATATAAATCATAACGCAAGAAAACTTTCCAAATACTGCTAATGTCTAGAATTTCAAATTTATTGCTAGCTTTATCTTACATCAAATTCTTCAAACATATGTATGTGTAACACCTTTATAAACTTAATCATCTCGCCACTCTGATCGGTTTATGCAAGCAAGTAGGATAATGCCAATCTTTCAAAGGCCATAAGCTTGCTTTTCACACCACTCTCCACTAATGTAGGCCCAGACAATACCCAAGATCACTAGGACTTTATTCAGCTTATAACTTTGGTTAAGGCTAAGGTATGGTAAAAGATTTATTTGAGGCTTACATCACCTTAAGCAAATCAACCAATAATAATTTTTTTTTCAAACTTTTCCTTCGCTATCATGTATTACTCCAATACTTTTGCTGTTGTTACATCTTCTTCATCTTCTTTTTTTTTTCCCCGTATGCTTGTACCATAGTAGCACCCGTCTTTATTTCCGTGTGCATGAATGAAACTATAACTGAGCATGTACATGACGATCAAACATGACTTTTCCAGCTGCCTGTGATAGGCAAAATACAACTTGATCAAATAGTTCGTGTTGTCAACCTTTTCAACTTTGATCTTTCCCTTGCTCACTCTCGATGGGAAATATTTGATACTTAACACAGCCAAGTCGAAGACCACTTTCTTTTGCTCAATCCTTTGTCACCACTTAAAAGAATAGTCCATTCATTAATCAATGTGCTTACAGGTGAAAGGTAGAGTTGTAGCATTTTTTTTTTCTTGAAAAGGACATAGGTTAGATGAACGGGTGACAAAACAATAGATATCCAAGCTCAAAAGGGGAAAACTAAGGATAATCACATATCAAGGGTTGGCTAGAAAGGCTCAAACTTTCCAAACATGGCCTGGATCTTTTCTTTGATACTGTACTACCTAGGATTTCGGCTCGAGTGGTCTTCAAACAAGTTCTAGAGTCCAAGAGATCACAAGAAACTACACTGCTCACATAAACGCTCTCCAAAACAGCAAGACAACAAAGTGCTTAGCTGTAAGTGCTCATTGTGTTTAAAGAGTTCGATGTAAAATAAATCTAACAACAAATTCAAGCACATAGACAAATGCAACATTTTTCATATTTTCAATGGCTATAATCAAGTCAATCTATTTCTCATCATCGGCAAAATCAAAATCAAACAACAGAAAACACATAGATAACACAAACAGAAAAATAACTAGAAATATGAGCAGCATACAATATTCAGATAAAGTTCCCACCCCCAAACTGAAATGATTCATTGTCCACAATGTATAAAATTTGAATCATAAATTAAGAGAAGAGAACTCCCCTGATTAGTCGGATGTCGAATCAATCGTACTTGTCAATGTCCTTATCCTCTGGATCACTGCTATGACCGGGATATGGTGGTAGTAGAGGTAGCTGCTGTGTGTCGATTCCCAAATGATTGGCAAAAATCCTCATCATCTGGTCATTGGTTTGAAAACAACCTGTAACGTATGATGCCTGCTGCTGACCCTATTGCCGAAGCTCATGAAGCTCAATCTCAATCGCTGTCAGACGATCAGAAAGTGATATATTTCGTTGTTGGCGTGCTGGTGGAGGCTGTGAGGAAGAGGTTCCTAGGCTCGGTGCTTGTTCTATATCCGTGATCCTATAGATTGTCCTGAGATCCAGAGGATGCATTGGTTGGTTGATTTGTTCCCCCGCAGTCTAGGTAACACCACACGAGCCACAAAGTGCTGTTATCAAAGATGGGAAATACAACCCCGCACTGATCGAATTCGCGCTGTATAGAATGTTGTTTTGGATAATACATCCCACATCAATACTCAATCCTTGGTAGATGGCGAATAACATGATTGCTCTGTCTCTTGTGACATCATTTAAATGGGTTTTCGAAAGCAAACGAGTTCCCACAAAGTAATGCCAAGCTTTTGCTGTCCTATCCATTGCACTCGATAGAAATGACCTACTCATCACCAGACAATTTCCATTGTGTCTCAACTTTGCAAAAAACCCGGATTACCTCGTCGAGGTCAAGTGCACTGGCATAAGCACTGTACTCATCCATTGGGAGGTTGGGAGTAGCGAGCAATTTGTTAATTGTGCCTCTATCGAATGCCACTAATTTCCCTCTAACCTTCACTTTCAGATTCGTGTGCTCAGAAGCATTCGCATAAAATTCACGCACAACTGGAATAATTGCAGCTTCGGGTGTTGTGCAGAATTTTTCCCATTTTCGGGCAGTGATGATCCTGTGAATGAGTGGGAAGTGTCCCTTGGTGATATTAAATCCCCGTTCAGGGATTGGGACTTTCTTGAGTTGAGAACGCTCAAACCTCTGTTCTGCTTCATTTGAGACAAAAAGTTCGGAATTGTAACCAGTAGAGCTAGGTCTCGTGCGTTTAGGAGGAGCCATTTGATCAAGATTTCTGTGCTGTAAATAATCAAACTCTAAACTGCAGAAAACAACTGAGAGCAACGCCCTCTTCCACACACGCAGATGCCCAAATAATTTTTTTGTAGAAAAATTTTCAATCAAAATGATGCAATGTCTTCAATCAATTGAATCGCAAATAACCCAGCATAATAGAGTGCATAGCTAACCCATCACCACCAGAATTTTATGCAGCTACAACACCCTTTTCTCCCAATGAACAGCCATGTGAAAAATTTTCAGCTAAAACTAAGAAAGTGCAACTTACTCGTTCTCACCTTCCTCAATATTTCATCAAATCACCATGTATTGTAAGGCAACCATGAACAAATCGAGTGATTTCATTCAAAAATGAGAGGTGTGATTCCCGTGAAGAACGGAAGCAATCCATGGTGGGAGATGCAAAACAACCTTGATTTGGTAGTGCGATGGAGAAGGGAGGTTTAATTTTAGTGATTTGGATAGAGAGAGCTGCTGGAAATCAGACTTTGAATTGACCTAACAGTGGCAAAGCTGTTTATTTAAAAACCCAGTGTGCGATCTGGCGCTGTACGCCAACTTCCCAGCACTGCAGCGCTGAATCTCTGGATAGATCAGCGTGTAAGAGTAGTATCAGAGTGTGAGGGCAGGACCTGGCGCTGCAGCGCCCAAAGTGTGAGGCTGCAGCGCGGAATCTCTGTCCTGACTCCAAGTAATCCTGAAAAGAAACCAAGAATAACACATTTTAAAGCAATAAAAATTGAATTAACAGACAAACTAAACAGAACAAAAAAAAAATTAAACACACAAAACAACTTCAAAAGGCAAGAAAAATAAAAAAAAATAAGAACCAAATGGTAGTTCTAATTTATAGTCTTTAGCTTAACTTTCTGATTTAAGGCTCTTGGAGAATGGTTGTGGATGACTGAGGGTCAAACGTCCCCATAATGTAGTGCTTCAATCTGTGCCCGTTAACCTTGAACATCTCTTTATTTTTCTCGTGTCGTAATTCAACGGCACTAAAAGGTGAGAAACTTATCACGGTGTATGGTGCAGTCCATCGAGATTTCAGTTTTCCCGGAAATAGACGAAGTTGGCTATTGTACAGAAGAATTTGTTGCCCTGGAAAAAATTCTTTCCTTGAGATGTGTCGATCATGCCATTTTTTTTTTGTTTTTTTTGCTTGTACAACTTTGAATTCTCATATGCTCCTAGTCAAAGTTCTTCCAATTCATCAACCTGCAACAAACACTTTTGTCCTGCAAGGGTTATGTCAAAATTCAAGAATTTGGTGGCCCAGTATGCTTTATGCTCGAGTCCGACAGGAAGGTGACAAGCTTTTCCAAAAACCAGCCTATATGGTGACATTCCTATTGGTGTTTTGAAAGCCGTTCTATATGCCCACAAAGCATCATCGAATTTAAGTTCCCAATCTTTCCTAGAAGTATTCATGGTTTTTTCTAAAATTCGTTTCACCTCCCGATTTGAAACTTCTACCTGACCGCTTGTTTGTGCATGGTATGAGGTGCCGAGTTTGTGAGTTACTCCATATTTTCTTAACAAGTTTCTGAATTGACAATTGTCAAAGTGTTTACTGCGATCACTAATTATTGTCCTAGGGGTTCCAAATCGGGTAAAGATGTTTTTCTTGAGGAATTGGAGAACCACTTTAGCATCATTAGTGCGGGTTGCTATGGCTTCTACCCATTTAGACACATAATCTACGACAACTAGAACATACTGATTTGACAAAGATGCAGGATAGAGTCCCATGAAATCAATACCCCAATCATCAAATATTTCGCTAACAAGAATATTATTATAGGCATTTCATTTCGTTTAGAAATGTTACCAATTCGTTGACACCTATCACATGATGTGACGTAAGCCTGGGCATCCTTAAACAAAATCGGCCAATAGAAACCTGATTGCAATACCTTTGCTGCTGTTCGGTTTGTACCGAAATATCCCCCAGCTTCTCTGTCATGGCAGTGATACAAAATACTGTTAAACTCATGCTCCGGCACACATCTGCGAATCACCTGGTCTGCACACAATTTGTATAGATGCGGATCCTCCCAAAAATAATGCTTCACATCGGATAGGAATTTCTTTCTTTGTTGATAAGTGAGGTGTCCTGGGATCCAGTTTCCTACAAGGTAATTGGCGAAATCAGCAAACCATGGTTTCTTAGACACTATTAAAACAGAATTAAACGAAGAAATAGAAAATATTTTCTCATCCGGAAATTCTTCGTTAATGCTGATATTAGTCTCTTCTGATTTTTCGAGCCTTGATAAGTGGTCTGCTACTTGATTGTCAGTCCCCTTCTTATATTTGATTTCTAAATCAAATTCTTGAAGAAGGAGAATCCACCTCAATAGTCTTGGTTTTGCATCCTTTTTCACTAAAAGATACTTTAAAGCTGCATGGTCAGTATAAACAGTAACTTTTGATCCAATAAGATAGGATTGAAACTTATCAAATGAAAATACAACAGCTAAAAGTTCTTTCTCGGTGGTAGCGTAGTTCAGTTGGGGTCTGGTAAGAGTGTGGCTTGCATAATAAATTGTCCTGAAAACCTTATCTATTCTTTGACCAAGCATTACTCCAACTGCGGTGTCACTGGCATCACACATTAATTCGAACAGGAGGCTCCAATCTGGTGTGACTACAACAGGGGCGGTCACCAACTTATCCTTTAATGTAGCAAATGCCTACAAACAATCATCAGAGAAGTTAAACTTCACACCTTTTACAAGAAGATTAGAAAGAGGTTTAGAGATTTTTGAAAAATCCTTAATGAATCTCCTGTAAAATCCTGCATGCCCCAGGAAATTTCTGATGGCTTTAACTGAAGTGGGAGGTGGGAGTTTTTCTATCACATCCACCTTAGCTTTGTCAACTTCAATACCTCTAGATGATATTTTGTGCCCCAACACTATCCCTTCATGGACAATGAAATGACATTTCTCCTAATTTAGTATGAGGTTCGTCTCTTCGTATCGCTGCAAAACTAAAGAGAGATTATGAAGGCAATCGTCAAAGGTTAGACCAAAAAGTGTAAAATCATCCATGAAGATCTCTATATTTTTTTTAGTCATATCAAAAAAAATTGCCAACATGCAACGTTGAAAAGTTGCTGGTGCGTTACAGAGACCGAAGGGCATCCTCCTATATGAAAACGTGCCATAAGGACATGTAAATGTCATCTTTTCTTGATCCTCGGGTGCTATGGGAATTTGATTATATCCTGAGTATCCATCAAGTAGACAGTAGAACTTGTGACTTGCCAATCTTTCCAACATTTGATCAATAAAGGGTAAAGGAAAGTGATCTTTTCTTGTGGCGTCATTTAATTTTCTATAGTCAATACAAACCCGCCAACCTATCACAGTTCTAGTGGGGATCAATTCATTATTATTATTTTTTACAACAATGATCCCACCTTTCTTTGGTACTACTTGTACCGAGCTGGTTCAAGCACTATCAGAAATTGGAAAAATAATACATGCATTAAGCAACTTGACTACTTCTTTCTTAACGACCTCTTGCATTGTTGGATTTAAGCGTCGCTGTGGCTGAACAGTAGGCTTGAAGTTCTCCTCCATGAGAATTTTGTGAGTGCAAATGAAAGGGCTAATTCCCTTGATATCCGCTATTGTCCACCCCAAAGCCTTTTTGTGCCTTCTTAAGACTTCCAACAAGTGTTCTTCCATTTTACCTATCAACGAAGAGGATTTTATAATAGGGAAAATATTTTTCTCTAGATAGACATATTTCAAATGATCAAGTAAAGTTTTTAATTTAGGGGTTATTATTGGTTCTTCTGGCAATTTTTTTCCCATTTCAGCTTCCAAGTTCCTTGCTTTTTCTTGGATGACGAGTTCTTCAGTGGTGGTAGTTCCTGATTCCATGATGCATCTCTCCAAAGTATCTTCATTTAATGTTTTCTCCTGAAACTCTTCAACGAGGTCATCAACAACATCCACGTGAAAACAAGAAGAAGTAGATAAGTCAGACGGATATTTCATGATTTTATATATATAAAAAACTACTTGCTCATCATTGACTCTCAAAATCAATTTCCCTTGTTGTACATTAATTAAAGCTCTCCCTGTAGCAAGGAATGGACGTCCGAGTATAAGAGGTACCTCCTGATCCTCTTCCATGTCGAGAACAATGAAGTCTACAGGGAATATAAATTTATCAACTTTTACCAGTACATCTTCTATAATTCCCCGTGGTCTCTTAATTGATCGATCAGCTAATTGCAATGACACTGTAGTTGTTTTGACTTCTTCTAATCCAAGTTTCCTAAAAATTGAAAGAGGCATAAGATTAATACTGGCACCAAAGTCACATAAAAATTTATCAAAAACTGAATTTCCCAAAGTGCAAGGTATAGTAAAACTCCCTAGATCTTTCAATTTTGGAGGTAGCTTGTTTTGTAGTATAGTGCTGCACTCTTCTGTTAACATTACCATTCCGTGTTCCTCGAGCTTCCGTTTATTAGACAAAATTTTCTTAAAAAATTTAGTGCAACTAGGCGTCTGTGCTAATGCCTCTGCAAATGGTATGTTAATGTGCAATTTCTTGAAAATATCTAAAAATTTGGAGAATTGTTTATCTAATTTTTCTTTTTGAAATTTCTGAGGATAGGGAAGAGGTGGCATATATTTAGTTTTAGAGTTAGAATTGATCAAACCTTTACCAATAGACTTCTTTTCCAAAACAAGCTTCTCCTCTTGCATGGTCTCTTCTTTTTCGCCTTCTTGATTAGTGATTTCTTTAGATTTTGGCTCATCCAATTGTGTACCACTCCTTAGTGTTATGGCCTTGACATCCTCCTTAAGATTTTTTTCTGTGTTGCTCGGAAGAGAACCTTGTGCATGTCCAGAAATTATGGTTGCTAGCTGGCCCACCTGAACTTCCAGATTTTTGATGGATGCTTCTTGATTTTGGAACCTAGTTTCAGCTGCATTTAAGAATTTGGCCATCATGTCCTCCAAGTTGGACTTTTTTTCTTGAGGTGGGTATTCAGGAGGAGGTTGTTTTGCATTACTTTGATTCCAAGACAAGTTCGGGTGATTCCTCCACCCCGGATTATATGTATTACTGTATGGATTGTTTTGCTTGTGAAAATTTAAAACAAAGTTAGCTTGTTCAGCAGATGAATTATATGCAAACTGATTACCTGCTTGAAAGTTACTGCTATGATGGCCACTACCACCACACAATTCACATATAACATGTGTAGTAGGATAAAGTCCATCTATCTTCTTGGTGAGAACCTCCATTTATGCTATTAAAGCTGTAACAACATCTATATTGTGCAATCCTGAGGCTCTATTAATAGATAACCTTTCAACTGGCCATTGATAAGAATTTGTGGCCATTTCTTCTAGCAATTCAATAGCTTCTTCTGGAGTTTTTCTCATGATAGTGCCACCTGCAGCTGCATCAATCATGTTTCGGGTTGTACTGGTTAAACATATATAAAAAGTTTGTACCTGCATCCAAGTGGGCAACTCGTGATGAGGACATCAGGTCTTTAAAGCGTTCCCATACCTCACAGAATGATTCCCGATCGACCTGCAAGAACATAGTAATTTCATTACGTAACTTTGCAGTTTTTGCAGCAGGGAAGTATTTCCCTAAAAAATTTTGTGCCAATTCTGCCCATGTCGTTATGGATCCTGCTGGCAAAGAAGTCAACTAGCTTTTTGCTTTATCCCTCAATGAAAATGGAAAAAGCCTTAAGCGAATTGCATCATCTGATACTCCGTTATGCTTGAATGTGTCACAAATTTCAAAGAAATTCGTCAAGTGAACATTTGGATCTTCTTGCGATAGGCCCCCAAATTATACTGAATGTTAAATCATCTGAATATTGGCAGGCTTAATTTCAAAATTGTTCGCTTGTATAGGTGGTCGTCGGATGCTAGATTCAACACCATCCATCTTTGGCATAGTATAATCCCACAGTGCACATTGCACCTCTGCATTATTCCTTTCTGCCATTGTATTAATTGTTACTGGTGCTGCTCTTCTCAAAGCGTGAAAAGTGTGCTCAATCTCTGGATTAAGTTCTGCAAGTATTCTCCAACTAGTATGTGTCATCCACTAGAAACGAAAACCCTGCAAAATAGACTTAAAAACCAAATTGACAAACTCTCAAATTAACTAGTAGAATCACAATAAATGTAATATTTTATTTCAGTCCCCGGCAACGGCGCCAAAAACTTGATGCGATGAAATTGACACTAGCAAGTGCACTAATCGTTCAAGTAATAAAATGATGAGTAAATATCGTTCCCAACGAGGACTAAACAAATACTACAGAAATTGTAACTCAACTCTTACCGTTATTTGAGCAAAGGAATAATTGTAAGAGAAAAGTTTACTAACAATTAACTAAAGGGAAAAACATATGACAATAGTAAATAATGGAAGATTTGCAAACTTTGGAATGAAGACTCTTATGAACTAACTTGCTAAGGAATCGACTTCACCTAAACCATTATTGACAAGAGTTTCGAATGGACAAGTTTCGTTTAATATGTTTTTTCAAGATGGTAGAATCCCCAATAATTTGGTTATCCATATTCCAGGTCTAACCACAATCTCAAGAATCATTAACTTCAAATATCCATATTCCAGGTCTATTCTAGATTAATTCAAATTAAGAAGCACTAAGTTCAATGGAATTCTTTTAAGTTAAATCTCCTTATTCGGTTACGATTTAAACTGACCACATGAACTTCCTAGAATCCCTATTCGGTTACTCCTATTCCATTCATGGCATGTTTTACCCTGGCCTTTGCATAAATAACAATCCAACATCATATTTATTAATTCAACCATTCATAAAAGCATAGCTTCTCTATTCGACGCATCACTATGCCTAAAGAAGGAATCAAAATAATAAACAGCATTAAGAACAATAAAACACACTCTTTGAAAAACAAAGTAAATTATAACTTGTCCAAATAGCACTCAAGACATAGGTTTAGGATTTATCTATCCTTAACACAAAAATATCTACTCCATAATAATATTCAAACAAACCATGTTCATATCATAAAACATCAACATAACTAGATAAGAATAATACAAAACCGGAGAAGAATGATTTAAAAGCTTCCGAGTAGCCTCCCGGAGTGTCTCCAACTCCCCTTTTGCGTCTTGTCTCTTCCAAATTCTGTTTTTTTCTTCAATAGCCATGCTTCCCCTTCTTGTTCAGCTAGGGTTTCTATTTATAATATTCAAAATCCGTGGGCCAGCGCTGCAGCGCCAACTTCCCAGCGCTGCAGCGCCGAGATATATTTCGAACCCTAGTCAGAGTTGCAGCGTTGTAGCGCCGAGATATATTTCGAACCCTAGTCAGAGCTGTAGCGCTGCAGTGCCAACTTTCTGTCCAAATTCTTTTATTTATTCCAGATTCCAGCGCTGCAGTCTTGAGTTTCTGTCCCTTTCACACATTTTGCCCTTCCAGTGCTCCAGCAAGTGTCTGCACAGTAGATTTCCAAGACTTAGCATTGATCATTCAACTAAAACAACTATTAGTAGAATAAGATAAACTAAACTCAAATTGATAAAAACAGATGAAACATAATTCTAATGCTTAAGATCAACACCAAAAACATGCCTAAAAGAAGTATAATAACATGATTTACTCAGAGTTATCATTTATTGATCTGGAAATGGGCTTTGAAAACATTTATGTTTATTAGTCCCTTCACATCCGTACAAACGTACATGAACGCCATAATCAAACGCACGGAGTTGGGCACCAACTGACATAAAGCTATGTCAAAATACCTTAGGACTAGGTAAAAGAAATGATGAAGAGGGAATCTGAGCCCAACCTTCAAGTGTTGTGCATAAACACAAATCTTGAAGGGTTTTTTTTTTCGCTCGGAAGGACATCACAAACCCTCTCCCCTACACCAACATTCCTCAAAACAAACTCCCCAGGAATCTGGTATTCAAGCCTAAGAGCCTCAAGCTCCTCTACTTCTAGTTTGTTTACCACAAAATTTACCCCATACGACCATTGTACCCATTCCTTCACCCTCATATCTCCCTCTGAGCTCCTTATGGACATTATTTTTCTCATCCTCAAAAGAAGAGTCCTCTTCATCCTCTTCCTCTTCCTCTTCCTCTCCCTCAAAGGGAACCATTTCGAATGGTCATTCCCGAGTATCATCACCTCCCGATGCTTCACCCTCACTCGAGGCACAATCCAAACTTATAGCCTCATTCAGCTTCTGAGACAATTCCTTACTATCCCTACTACCACTACTATTATCAATAGACCTATCATGATAACTATCACTGAAAACATTATAAAAGTGAGAAATAAAGGACTCACCAATAGAGTAGACCACCAAAGAAGCAACTATGAGCACTCTGTTGAATCCAACCCCGAACAAGCTCCAAAGTCTCGAACCTTCTCTAAGTGGCTGATCGCTCTAATCGACAAAAGACTCTAAAGCCACTCAAAATTTAGAAAACTTCGAGGGCTCTCAAAATTTTCTCTCAAAGTGTAAATGAGTGAAGTGAAGAAATGAAAGGAAGATCCCCCTTATATAAGAATCCAGGTGTGATCTAAGAGGAAAATTAACTCCATCTTTAACTGTAAAATCCTAAATGTTTCACATAATTAAGGGTTGGCGTCGCCGTTTCATTCCCCAAGGCAACTAAAAAATGTACCGTCAAGGGCATGCACATTCATTCCACTCACCGAAATGCCAGTTTAATGCTCCAACATTAAATACCTCTACTAAACATTCTGGTCCAAAGGCAAAATGGACAGCCCTAAGGTCCTCTATGGGCCCAAAAAAAGAAAACCTAAATGTCTTCTATGGGCCCATAAAAGGGACATCCCAAGAGATTATGCAGATCCAATATCCTACAGATCAACTCCTCTGCAGAAAATCTCTAAGGCCAAGCATTTTGACTAAGCCTCATATGCTCGGTCCCACGTCTCTAAGGCTGAGCATCTTGACTAAGCCTCATATGCTCAGTCCCATGTCTCCAAGGCTAAGCATCTTGACTAAGCTTCATATGTTCGGTCGTACATCTCCAAGGCTGAGCATTTTGCTCGGTCTCACGTCTCTAAGGCTGAGCATTTTGACTGAGCCTCATATGCTCGGTCTCACGTTTCCAAGGTTGATCATTTTGACTAAGCCTCATATGCTCAGACCCACGTCTCCAAAACTGAGCATTTTGACTGAACCTCATACGCTCAGGCTCACGCCTCCAAGTTCAAGCATTTTGACTGAGCCTCATATGCTTGGACCCACGTCTCCAAGACTGAGCATTTTGACTGAGCCTCATACACTCAGTCCCACATCTCTAAGGCTAAGCATTTTGACTGAGCCTCATATACCCGAACCCAGATCTTCAAAGATGAGCATTTTGAGTGAGCCTCATATGCTCGGACCTGCGTTTCTCAAACTAAGGCGTGCCACTAACAACTCAAACTCTATTATACTTCTTCAAGAACACAAATAAACTTAAGAAAGTGGGAGGCTTCCGATGTAGGGGAAAATTCTCTCTCCAATAACATAATGACATGTGCCCACCTCTTAGGGGAAATTCGTTCTCCAGAAATTGAGCATGCGGATAATCCACTCACCAATGAAGATCGGACACATGGATAACTAAAACCTCTAGAATGCATCATGAAGCCGTTATCGCTAACAATTTTTTCAGGTGTCGAGATGCAAAAACCTAGGCAGTATTTTAGGGAATGCATCGTCCCTGAGCAAATAATGGATTTGATTCCCTAAGCGAATCACTGATATAAAAAGGGGTCCAAGGTATGTAAAAGACAAGCCATTTTTTTTTCCTTATTCATCACTAATACTGCTCTCATTCTCTCTTAAAACCTTAGACTAACACAGGCATCAGAGAGTCCTTAAAGGCACTTCCCCCATCTTCCTCTGGCGACCCTTTAGATCACCATTTTCCTTTGTGCAGATCTAGCATTTTCCTTGTAACTTCGTAGACTTTGAATATCCCATCAACTAAATGTTATAAATACGATGCAATTATTAACTAAGCCCGATAATTTAAGTTAAAAAAAACATAAGAATTTGATTAATTTTCAACTGTAGATTTTGATGTGGAATCCATTGATTACCATAAGCTCTTAAGCTTTAATCCTTACTATCATTTGAGAAAGACATGAGGACATGAAAGAGAGCATGCAAAGATTGTCTGTGATAAGGGCATGCAGAGAGTCGTTACAATAGTTGAAGGAGATCAAGAGAGAGAGAGAGAGAGAGAGAGAGATTAGCTATAAGGAGATAACCAGTAGTGGTTATCTGTTTATTTAGAATATTACTTCAATATCTTTAAATTTATATATTAATTGATGGTAGTTTTGGTCTAAGATGATTGGGACACAATACTAATTTTTGCATTAAATGGGGTAATTGTGTAAATAAGTTTAAAATAAAAATGACAAGGTTCCGGAAATCCTCCCTAGGTTCGTTGCTCTAATCTTAACTTGATTCAGTTGTTTTTATCTCGATTGTAAGTTTCACATCCCAAACAAGCAATTGGAAAATATTCAATTAAAGCGCATTTATAAATCCTAATGTAATTGTTATGAATTATTCTTTACTTTCTAACAAACATGACCTAACTTATAAATTATCAAGAGACGACGATATATCTAAAATGATGATACCGCAGCAATGGACAAATCTATAAAAGAGATCTACCGGACTCAATCACACCCAAACAGGTACATATAAGAAAAGCCTGACTGAACTTATATGGAAAAGAAGCATGCAACCACCGGAGTTATAATAAATCTACTAATTAAATTAAGGAATAAAACATAACAATATTTAACAAAAATAATTCCAACTACAACCGAATCAAATAAAGGAAAAATAAGAACAACTACACCTAGGGATTCATCCCTTCGCTTTGCTTGGAGACTAGTCGGCCATAGGGCTCATGCGTCCTCGAGTTGCCTCTGGCCTCCCGATGATCATCTCTCCCGACCTTCAAACTTTAAACTTCGGTTCCTCTTAAAGGCCATCTGGATTGCTCCTAAAGGCCCTCTGGATTCATCTCCGATTGATTCCCAAAGCTAAAGTGGAGTGGGTCTTATATAGGCAAATACCAAGAGTGCAATATGTTTCCCATCCGATGTGGGATATAGAAATGTGTTTTCCAACCGATGTGGGATGTGGGATTTAAGCCCAAAATCACGCTGAAATCCCGCACAGCATGCACAGCCTGACCTTTGTCTACTAAAACTGCCATAACTTTCTCTAGAAAAATCCTTTTGACGAACCGTAAAATTATCCAGAAAATAGACTTCCGGATCTTTCTAAGCATATATGGCTCATCTCTTGGTTCTTCTTGTATCAATACAGTTTAATTTTCAAAGATAGTTGATCTGTACGGGCAATTCTCGCAATTTAGTGAAACTCTTTCCAGTGCGGGCAGCAGCTGTTGCTCTTTTAAGCCCTCCATCTTGTCCTTTTGGAAGCATTCCTTTACTCCAGTATGCCTTGAGTCTTTGTGCTTCAAGCAATGATAACTTTTCCTCCTCTTTTGAGCTTAAAGTACCTGAAAATGCACCGAAATAGATCAATGATCCAAGAATGATACTTTAGAGTTGTTAACGTATAAAAGTGCAATTAAAACCTAGATCAACCCTAAAGTGACAACAGTTAAGTACTGTTAAGATGCATTTTATGACTCTCATCACAACCCCCAACTAGCTTATTGCTAGTCCCTAGCAATTGAAACGAAAATAAGAGATGAATTCTATGGTAGGAGTTAAAAACAAAGTAAAGCAATGCTAGCGTTGAACCAAGAGTAATTCACTTTTTGTCTCAAAAATTGCACATAACATACGACACATAGAATCATTAAATTTCACCTAAGTCCAAAAGTAATCCAAACATTAATCTTAAAATCGTTATTGACTCTTAACATCCATCTTACCACAAACCATTAATCCAAACACCCGGATGATTTTATGCATAACATTCATGAATACAAGTCTTGGCCTCTAAAAACATAATAAATTGCGTGACATCAATCACAAAAACAAGCTTCATAAGCTCACTTTTCAAATCACTCTCCACTATTGTAGAAAAATCACACTACATTGGATCAATAGGTCTTTAATAAGCTTGTAACGTTCGGCTAAGGTAAGGCTAAGAAAGAATGGGAAGAATTCACAAGTAAGAGAACTTAATCTCATAGTTTTGAACACAGCTCTTTAAGCACTGGATAACCTTATTTCAACACTCAACTCTTTCAACCATTTTTCGAGCATTTCTTTCAACAAATCACCATTTTTTTCTTTTCTTTTCTTTCTTCTTTCTTTGCCATAATTCATTTTTTTTTATTTTGGCACATAACCATTCACCTTCTTTTTCATTTTTTTTTCTTTTCTTTTCCACAACCCCCAACTTATCTCCTTTAATGTACTTGGGTTGCAGTAGTGATATATATTTTTTTTTTCATATTTCCACCCTTACTCCTTTTAAGTGCTTCTCACAACATGTATATAACTAAGTTCTTTTAAAAGAAAGGTAAGGATAAAAATATTTTTAGGCTCATAAAGGTAAGTAAATGGTTTATCGAAAGAAACAAGGCTCAATTTTTCTTTTCAAGAAAAAGGCTCAAATAGGTGACTAGTGATAAATATAGCAATGGTAGGTTTGAAAGGCTCAAACGGTTCAAAAATGGCCTATATCATATCCTAAGTAGTGTGCATTCTAAGAATTCGCCTCAAGTGATTATCAAGTAAGTTCTAGAGCTTGTTGAGACCATAAAAATATTCACAAAATAATCACACATAAAATTTCTCTAGATGTTATAGACTAATCATACAATCTTACCACAAACTAGAGTCTCTAACCAAATGAAGATTGATGCTTAAATTAATTTCAAACTAAAGCAAGATTTAACTTCTTCTAAATGCTATATGTTATCTCAATTAAGTTTATATCATTGACATATAAATTAACTCTAAGGCAAACACCAAGCATGCTAAAAACAAACAAAAATGACACCAAGCAGTTCAATGATATGCAATAAGAAATGTATATCTTCCACCCCCAACTTAAGATAAGCATTGTCCTCAATGAAAAAAAAATGAAAGTTAAGGAAACTCCTTTTTTAACCAATGGTGCGTGGAGTTGAAAGTTGTGCACGATCATTTGAACTGCTTTGTTTATTTGTCCCTGAAAAATAAATACTAAAGTAAAACTGGAAAACAACAAAAGAATAATAATAAACAAGAAAAAGAAATATGAAAAACAGTAAAAGTAAAAGGATGAGTTGTGGGCTGCCTCCTATGAGCGCCAAGTTTTACGTCTTCAGCCAGACACTCTTATTCCCTCCTTGAAAAACATAGCTTGAATGCATTCGCCACTGCTTCATTGCCAAATTCGGTGCTTCTATGCTTGGGAGGGGCCTCAAGGATGTCATCAGTAACATCTGCAAATGCTGGCTCGATATATGCTTTGGTGAAGCCATGGGTGAAGGTGGACTCTAATGGATTAAGGTGCTGGACCTTTTCCATGAATGAGTCCATGTATGCTTGTGCTTTATGGCTTTCAGCCACATCCTTTGATTTTTTCGTTGTTGGGATGTGTACTGATTTACCACCAAGTGTCTCAATGGCATTCACATCCTCAAAATTCTTTTGTGCTAGGTGTTGACCATGGGATATGGACTGAGCTTGAGCAGTAAACTTACCTCGCTCAGTCACACTCAAGTAGCTCATCAACTTGGACACTTGGCTCTTTATTTCTTTATGCTCTTCCATCACTTGCGTAAATAATGCCTCAAACCTTTGGTTTGTCTTACCTTGTGCCTCTATAAAGGCCTGTAAGGTGTCTTCTAGCGAGTTCCTAAAGGATGAGGGTGCATGATATGGTGCAGGGGATGATCTAGGGGGCTGTGCATGTTGGTTTTCCGATTTCCAGCTGAAGTTGGGGTGATTTCGCCACCCCGGGTTATAAGTGTTAGAGAAAGGTGCAAGAGGCTTTTTGTACATGCCTAAGGCATTACATTGTTCCTCATATAGCCCTCTCATATCAGCAAATGTAGGGCATTCTTGGAGGAGATGATCTATCCCGCCACACACAAAACATGGTTCAAAAGATTTTGCATGATTAATCACGTGTGTTGGCTTTAAGCTCTTAGTCTTTAACTCATTTATCTCCTTAGTGAGCATATTGACCTTGGCTCTAAGGTTATCCTCTTCCCTAAGATGGTAAATTCCACCACCATTTGGGTGCCCTATAGGTCGTGGCCTATTTGTGCTTTCAGTAGCACTAGGTCCAGTCCAAGTGTGAGCTTTTTCAGCAAGCTCATTGAGGTACTCTATGGCCTCATCAGGATCTTTCTCTAAAAACCCACCATTACACATCATCTCTATGAATTGGTGCTCTCTATAGGTAAGTCCTTCATAGAAGTAGCTCACTAAGCGCCAACTCTCATACCCATGGTGAGGGCACATACTCAATAACTCCTTAAATCTCTCCCAAGACTGATATAAAGTCTCACTATCCTTTTGTGCAAAGGTGGAGATTTGCCTTTTCAAAATGTTGGTCTTATGTTGGGGAAAGTATTTGTTAAAGAAAGCCCGAGTCATCTCAGTCCACAACCCAATAGATCGTGGTCTAAGTGAGTATAGCCAACTCTTGGCTCTATCCTTCAAAGCGAAAGGAAAGAGCTTAAGTTTCATAATGTCATGAGTTTCGTTTTGACTATGAAAAGTCGCAACTACTTCCTCAAACTCTCTAATGTGCACATATGGGTTCTCGTTATCCAAGCCATGGAATATAGGGAGTAATTGAATCATCCCTGGTTTAAGATCTAGATGGCGAGTATTGGCTGGAAACATGATGCATGATGGTATGACTGTGTGTGTAGGGTGGAGGTAATCCAAAAGTGTCCTAGCAACATTCTCATTATGGTTATCGGCCATGTTAACAAAATCCTCTAGATTCTCACTTGGGTTTTCTCTATGGGTTGATCTAGGTGAGATTTCACTATCAGACTCGGAAGGAGAAGGTAATTCTAGCTCAGGTCCTCTAATGAATCTACCTCGCAGATCTCTTGTCTAAGCATGCACCAAATGAATCAGAGAGGAAATAAAATAAATAAAACAAGAATTTTTTTTTACTGTCACACTCAAAGTTGAAAAGCTTCCTTGTACTTAAGCGCGTTTCCCCGGCAACGGTGCCAAAATTTGATTACTCCCAAAACATAACGCGGTTGTTGTAGTATAGTTTTGGGGTGTCGATTCCACAGGGAAACAAGTTAAGTACAACAGAAGGTGTAAACCTCAACACAAACGATAAAAGATTAAAAGAATCTGAGTTGTTTGAGAAAAAAGATAATTGTGTAAATAAGTTTAAAATAAAAATGACAAGGTTCCGGAAATCCTCCTTAGGTTCGTTGCTCTAATCTTAACTTGATTCAGTTGTTTTTATCTCGATTGCAAGTTTCACATCCCAAACAGGAAATCGGAAAATATTTAATTAAAGTGCATTTATAAATCCTAATGTAATTGTTATGAAATCTTATTTACTTTCAAGCACACATGACCTAACTTATAAATTATCAAGAGACAACGATATATCTAAACGACGATACCGCAACAATGGACAAATCTATAAAAGAGATCTACCGGACTCAATCACACTCAAACAGGTACACATAAGAAAAGCCTAGTCGGCCATGGGGCTCATGTGTCCTCGAGTTGCCTCCGGCCTCCCGACGATCATCTCTCCCGACCTTCAAACTTTAAACTTCGGGTTCCTCCTAAAGGCCCTCTGGATTGCTCCTAAAGGCCCTCTGGATTCATCCCCGATTGATTCCCAAAGCTAAAGTGGAGTGGGTCTTATATAGGCAAATACCAAGAGTGTAATGTGTTTTCCATCCAATGTGGGATGTGAGATATAGAAATATGTTTTCCAACCGATGTGGGATGTGGGATTTGAGCCCAAAATCACGCTGAAATCCCGCACAGCCCGCACAACCTGACCTTTGTCTACTAAAACTGCCATAACTTTCTCTAGAAAAATTATTTTGACGAACCGTAAAATTCTCCAAAAAATATACTTCTGGATCTTTCTAAAAATATATGGTTCATCTTCTGGTTGTTCTTGTATCAATACAGTTTAATTTTCAAAGATGATTGATCTGTACGGGCAATTCTCACAATTTAGTGAAACTCTTTTCCAATGCTGGCAGCAGCTGTTGCTCTTTTAAGCCCTCTATCTTGTCCTTCCGGAAGTATTCCTTCACTCCAGTATGCCTTGAGTCTTTGTGCTTCAAGCAATGATAACTTTTCCTCCTCTTTTGAGCTTAAAGTACCTGAAAATGCACCGAAGTAGATCAATGATCCAAGAATGATACTTTAGAGTTGTTAACATATAAAAGTGCAATTAAAACCTAGATCAACCCTAAAATGCTAACAATTAAGTACTGATAACAAGCATTTTATGACTCTCATCATGACACAATACTAATTTTTGCCTTAAATGAGGTAAGTTAGCATTCCCCATATATATATATATATATATATATATATATATATATATATATATATATATATATATATAATGGTAATTCTGGATTCTGGTTTTCTCAATTTTGAGAGGGAACTTTAGGCTCATGTTAAGTCCGTCTTAACCCTACAATTATTTTGGACAAGATTTTGCCAACTAATAAAAACAATGCCATGTCATCGTATAGGTTAATTAAAATATACTTAACAGAGTTATCACAAACTGTCGTTAGTTTTTCTTTTAAAACTATTTTCAGCATTTTTTTATTTTTTATTATGTAAAAAAAATTAGAATACTGAAAACCTAAACTTCCTTCCTCATTTGCACTCCCTGCGGCTGTGGTCTCTCTTAAAGCCTGTCAAATTCTTCAACTCCAGTAACCTTAAACTACCTCTTGCGACATGGGTTCTCAGTTTTGTCGATAGGCTATCTCTGGACTCAAGTTGGTTTTCTTTTTCCAAAATCTTATTTGTAGAGAAATTAAGCTATCAAAACTTAAATTATATTTGGCTAAGGCATAAGTGATCATCAGTGGTTACTAGATATTCTTCATCTAATTGAGATTAGGATTTAAATTTGAAATCTTTTAATTTTGTATTTGATTATTGTTTTCTATATTCTCTTTTCGGTGTTCGTTCTAGAGTTGTATCATGTAAGTAAGTTTTCTTTTCTTAATGATTTGGTGCTTTTTGATCTTTTCTAGTGCATTTTTCTTTTATCATCTCAGATGAATATTGAAAAAAATAATATAAAGTTAATTGTTAGAGCATCTTGGTATACAAATCTTGTTTAGACAAAAAAAAATAAAAAATAAAAAAATAAAATAAAATTATAATGTGATAATTTTGTTTTTTGGTAACTGAGAGATACATGGACCTCAACCCTGCTATATTTTTATATATGTAAATTATTTTGTTTGCATATATGATTATAATGGGACACAATACTAATTGAGTAAATCTCTTTCAATTTATTGAAAAATTTAAGTTAGTACTCTATTTTTTTGCTTTTGTTATTGATTGATTGAATAATAGAAAAACAAAAAATGAATTCTTGAGAGTTATGGTACATGATTTTAGCTATGGCAACCATGAAAATCATTTGACTAGAAAACAAGGAAGGGAAATATCATTTTGCTGCTTATTGTTTAAATGGAAAATGAAAATTTTCAAGCTCTTTACTTGTTGGATAGTTTCTTAGAATTTTATTTACATGGAAAAATCAGATCATGGATGAAATGAGCATGCTCTCATGAACAATTTTTTTCTTTCGTTTTTCTCTTTTTTTCTTTGTCCAGTTTTGTCAATAAATAGAAAATCAAGAAAAACCTTAACTGTTACCACTAGAATGGACATGGTTCATATAAAATGTCACTTGTTTATGATGTTTCCTTTTAAATTTTCATGAAACAAATTTATGTTGCTTTTAAACTCTTGTCTCCTTATGTCATATGTTATTGTACTTTAAGTTCTCTTATTGAATCACCAGAATGGACATAGTTGTTGAATAGATTCCTAAAATAGGTATAGAGTTTGATACCGTAGAAAATGCATATCAGTTTTGGCGAAAATATTGAGGGAGGATGGGTTTTGATATTCAAAAATAATATGTAAACAAAAGTCGAGTAACTGGAAAATTTACATCAATAATAATTGTTTGTGCAAAAGAAGGTGTTCATGTGAAAGATAAGTGAGACTATCTCATAAAAAATTCTCGAGCTGAGACAAGAACAAATTTCCATGCACGGATTGGAATTCTATTTTATCAAAAAATTTAAAAAATATCAACTGCACGATTTTGTACCTGATCATAATCATGTTCTTTATACAACCGAAACTTTTCATATGAAGCCATCACAGAGAAAGATATCACAAGCTCAAGGTTTGCAAATTGAATTGACAAATTCTTCTGGAATCAAGTTAAGACAAATACATGAGTGCTTTGGTAGGCAAGTCGGTGGGCGAGAAAATCTTGGGTGTATGAGGAAGAACAAAGAAATTATCTGAAAAGTAAACGTCAACTAGATATGCAGTGTGTTGAAGTAGGTACTTTGTTGAGGTATCTTCATAAGCAGTCATGTGTTAATCCATCATTCCAATATGTTGTGTGGTTAGGCGGTGAAGATTAAATTATAAATATATTTTGAGATGATGCAAGGATGGTTATAACTTATGCTCATTTTGGCGACGTGGCCAGTTTTGACACCATATATTGTACCAATAAAGAATACAAACATTTTGGTGTATTTGCTGGGTTTAATCACCATAAAGAGATTATCATATTTGAGGCCTCGTTATTATATGATGAGACCACTGAATCTTTTAAGTGGTTATTTAAGATATTTGTGGAGGTGCATAAACAAAAGAAGCCAAAAACTATTTTCACTGATCAAGATTATGCAATGGCAAAGGCATTAGTTGATATTCTACCCGAAACATACTATGGCTTATGTGTTTGGCATATAATCCAAAACAAGATAATACACTTGGGAAATCTGATGAAAGATGGTTCTTCTTTTTTAAAACACTTTAAAATGTGTGTGTATGATTATGAAGATGAAACAACATTTCAATTAGCTTGGAGTGCCATGATTCATGATTATAACATAACTAACACTACCTGGTTGGATGGCATATACAAAGTGAAAAAGAAATGTTATATGAAAAATGTGTTTAGTATTGCAATGTGGAGTACACAACTTAATGAGAGTTTGAATAATGATTTGAAATCTAATATGGATATTGTTAATTTTTTCAAGAATTTTGATAGGGTCACAAATGAGAAGCACTATAATGAGTTGAAAGTTAAACTTAAATCTAAGCAAAACTTATTGAGGATAAAAATGTGGAATTCACTAGTATTGCAACAAGTTTGTTAAATTTACATTCCTTATATATTTGAAAATTTTCAAGAGGAATGTGATTGCTTTTCAGTAGTAATTATCAGAAAGTGTGACTAAATTCCACCAATTTATGAGTACGTGGTTGTAGTTTTTGGAAAACTTAAGGATTTTGTTGTTAAATTTTATCCTATGATCAGACCGTTTCATGTAGTTGCATGAAATTTGAAACCTTTGGAATTTTGTGTTGTCATGCGTTGAAGGTGCTTGATGTATGGAATATTAAATCAATTCCTAATAAATACATTATAAAAAGGTGGACAAGACAAGTCGGAAGTGGGTCCGTAATAGAAGCTAGTTGGAGAAATGTTCAAGATATTTATTTAGATATCACAGAGTGTTATAGAAAACTTTGTACTAAGTTAGTCAAGTTGGCATCTCGAGCATCAAATTTTGAGAAGACATGTATTT
The DNA here is from genome assembly GCA_023935145.1 of Bretschneidera sinensis. Classification (NCBI taxonomy): domain Eukaryota; kingdom Viridiplantae; phylum Streptophyta; class Magnoliopsida; order Brassicales; family Akaniaceae; genus Bretschneidera; species Bretschneidera sinensis. The sequence goes on from CM043705.1 coordinate 11,457,970, forward strand.
TTAGACAAAGCAACATATGAGCTTTCTAAAAGGATTGGAGATTTTTGTATGAATGATTTAGAAGATCTTGATGATATTTGTGGAACTCTTCAAGATATAAGTGAACATGTTGAGCAAGATAACCTTGTTGATTCTTTACTTCAAAAAGTAAAAGATTTGAAGAAGAATGATAGTTGCAAGGGTGGAAGGTGCTTAAAAGTTGGGCTAAGAAGCAATCTAAGAAAAAGAAAAAGTGTCTAAGAAAGATAATTTTGAAAGCCAAACGTATAAGGTAAAGAAATTTTTTATTTAATTTTATTTTCTATATAGTGTAATGAATACATGTGTGTTTTTGTGTATGTGTATGACATAGCAGAATTTTTTTTTATTGTCTTCACCATATAGAAACATGAAGCTCATCCATGCATCTCTCATGATATTTGCGAATCTCAAAATGAATATCATATCTATAAGGTATACAATGGGCTTGGCTTACTTTTTTTTTTTTGCTTTTCATAGTCAATTTTTAATTGCTTGATTCTGTATGATGTTTGAACTTTAACTTACAACAATGTGTTCTTATTGAGAGTGTAAGGTTTTGAGTTACCTAACTTGATATCATAGATGAATTACAAGTATAACAATTCGAAAGAGCGTATATATCAAGGTGGTTTCCAAGATTTATTGGTAAATTTTCTTATACATTTGTGTTAATATTGTTCTTTAATTGTTTTTGAAATATTTTTAACATTTGCATTTTTGTCATCATAAAATACGGTTCATTTGAAAACAATTCCTTCATGCATCCTCTCAAGCCTCATACATGGCTCCTTATTTTACTCAGGTAATGTTATACATTAATGCCAATTAAATGTTGTTAATTTACTTTATATCATAATATATGCGTTGAATGTGTATAATGTAAATAAAAGAGTTGACATAAATACTTGATATATATAATAGGGAATGGATACAGGATGTAGTGCAATGCCAACTCACAGTTCTTTCTCCTTATAAAAAATTGAGAATCATAATTAATTTGTGGTAAGTAAGATTAACTAATGATATTGTGACTTAATAGATTTTTTTTCTCTTCTTTTATATTATTTTCTTTTGTTTGTTACTTATTTTTTTTATATAAATTTTTTAGATGAGGATCAACAATTTTAGTACTTGGAGTTACTTTCTTTCAAAGGGAAGTTATAGATGGGAAGATTATTAGAAGTTATCCATTCCTCTATTTTTTTTATTATGTTATTGTCTAAGACTTAAAGTCTGACTGACGGGCTTCAACTTTCATTTGAGTTTTAGATGAATTATAGAAGAAATATTAGACTTGGGACTTAATTTAGGTTATTTTTGGAAACAATGTGTTTTTATACTTTACTTCTTTGAATGATATTGATTTCGTTTATTTTGAGATTTATTACGTTAGTTCAACTGCGATTGAAATTGTCCATATCTCAATGTGATGAGACAAATAGATTATCAATTTCAACTTTCCAAATGTTCAAGAGGAATAAAAGAAGATTTTCAATCAATAAATACATCAATTTCATCATGTTTATAATATTTTTATAAACTATCAAACTTAACATGATTGACATATATTACTTGTGGAATCAATTTCGTGAAAATCTAGCATGATAAAAAAATCACAAATCATTGAACTTAGCATGATCAGCACATCAAAGCCGAAGATTGTAGTTCGAGCACCTATTTTTTGCTTAGTAGTTGATTATGAGAAGCAAAGGAGTAGACCATAAACCAAGCATACTCCAAAATATATTCTAGCATTGTAAAAAGGTAGAATGAATGTGGTATTGTGATTGAAGTTTTATCTCTATTTTTTTCATCAAAACCAAAAATAGAATTGCATTAAAGAAATACAGATGATGTACATACATCTGAGAGCAACTAATAACTAAAATCCTTATGAGAGAGATAACTACACTACATGAGATAGCTCTCTTTTTTGTTCTAAAGAGCAAAAATAATAAAATAGACTCTTAATAAGAATGGACCATCCTAAGGATGCCCAAACTAATCACAAAAGAAAAAAAATTTAGTCTCTAAACTTGTTAGAACATAATCCAATCATCTTTATTTATTCATACCAGCTTGCATTATTGACAGCATGCAGCTCCTCGTGCCTTAGTTTTCACATTCCAACCATCCTATGCAAAACCATCATAATAAAAGTTACTTTCACATAATACAAAAAAATCGAATTAGTCGTATGGTGCATTAATATTGAGAATAATTTATACATATTATAAAGTTAGCCATGCCAACATAATCTAAAACACTAATTTCATAACCCATATTTCAATTAGATCAAAAACCCATTTTTTTCTAAAGTAAATTAATGGTGTTTGTTTCATAATCTCTAATGTGTTAACGTGGTCACGAGTATTTCAAAGAATCCATATGAGAGGCAATACCTGAGTCTTCTAAAGAAACCTTGAACATTGGCATTCCATATGGTAAAGCTTCACTGTTAGTATAGATCCCACAACAATCTCAATACCCATTTTTAGAAACCTTAAGTTCCTATCATCCTATGGTACACAATAGTTAGGGAATGATACACAATAATTATAGGAGATTACAGATGAGAAAAATAAGCTGATTATCCTACAATTACGTTCTATCATGCCCCCGCAAGCACAAGGATCCAGAGCGGATACCAAGCTTGGAACGATGAGATTCAAACAGCTTCCGAGCAAGAGGCTTCGTTAGAGAGTCGGCAAGTTGATCAGCAGTGTGTACATGTGAAACACGCAGCAATTTCTTTGCAACTTGGTCTCGAACGAAATGAAAATCAATTGCTACATGCTTCATCCTAGAGTGGAAAATGGGATTAGAGCACAAATATGTTGCACTGATATTGTCACAATAAACCACCAGAAAAGAAGATGAGTATACACCAAGTTCATGGAGCAGATGAGTGAGCCAATTAATTTCTGCAGTTGTAGAAGCAATACTCGGCTTCAGTAGTAGACCAAGCTACAGTTGCCTGCTTCTTAGAGCTCCAACTTATTGGATTGGTGCCAAGAAGGACAACATAAGCTGAGGTTGATGTTCTAGTATCGACATTTCATGCCCAATCAGCATCTGCAAAAGCAATAAGAGAAGGTGGAGACCGACTACTTAGAAACAACCCAAAATCAAAAGAGTTCTTTAAGTATCGTAAAACTTGTTTGACTGCAGTCCAATGATTAGTAGATGGTCTGTGCATGTATTGAGAGAGCTTATTGACCGCAAAGGACACATCCGGGCGAGTCAGCGATAGATACTGTAGAGATCCAAGGACTTGTCAATATTCAGTAGCATCATGAGAGGGGTAACCATCATCAAGTTTCAAGGTTTCACTAGAAGACATTGGAGTACTAACTGCTCGAGCTTCATGCATGTTTGTCTTTACAAGAAGATCACAAATATACTTGTGTTGAGACAAGAACAAGCCTTCAGTTGTTCGGGTAGCCTCCACCCCTAGAAAATAGCTAAGTTGGCTGAGATCCTTCAGTGAGAATCGATGAGCTAGAGATTGAACAAAGGTATTAATAGAGGTAGCATCACTACCAGTTACAATTATATCATCGACGTAGACAAGCAAATAAATAGTATGTCGACTAGTTTGCAAAATAAAGAGAGATGTGTCACATTTAGAATTGATGAAACCTTGAGCTAACAAAAATGATTTAAGCTCATTGTACCAGGCACGAGGGGCTTGGTGAATACCATAGATAGCCTTGTTTAACTTGCAGACATGAGAGGGTAACTTGGAGTCAACGAAGCCTTGCAGTTGCTGCGTAAAAATAGTGTCAGTGAGAGTACCCTGCAAAAAGGCATTGTTAACATCCAATTGTTTCAAAATCCAACCACGAGACATCGTTATACTGAGAACAAAGTGAACAGTGGCAGGTTTCACGACCGGGCTAAAGGTTTCATTGAAATCAATACCCGAGCGTTGATGAAATCCTTTGGCTATAAGCTTGTAGTGGGTAATGGAAACATCAAGATTTTTCTTGATCCTAAATACCCATTTACATCTGACAATATTTTATGTGGGAGAATACGGTACAAGTGACCATGTATTATTGTGACAGAGAGCTCGAAATTCCTCAGACATGGTAGTTCGCCATTGAGGAAATTTGTTAGCTTGTGAGAATAAGGTGGGTTCGATGGAGAGATTGATCGAGGTTGAAGTAGTGGTGGTAAAGGTGAATAATTTTTTTTGGTTTAAAGATTTGGTTTTGAGCCTTTGTTTTCATCCGAGTGGGTTGAGGTGAAGGGGAGTGTTGAGGAGAGTTTGATTGGGCAAGTACTGAAGAAGATGAGGTAGAGTTACTTACCTGTGAGGGAGATGAATTGGAATCATCCCAAGAGAGAGGTGGAGAAGGAACAATCTGAGATAGCTGATCATAAGAAGAAGAACCACCGTGTGAGGAACTTGACCGTATCACATCTGTGGAGAGAGGGGAAGAATTTTCGATAAGATTAATTGGTACGAGAGAGGGAGGAGTTGTTGTCATATCTGTGGATGTGGGTTCATTTGACAGAGGTGGTGAATTTGGTAATTTGGTGGAAGAGTCATCAGAAATAATGGCCAGATTTTTGCCTGTAAAATAAGAAAGCAATCTTGCAAATAATTTGTTAGTGACACACAAGTCAGAATATGAATTTTTTTTAAAGGGGAAGTGATTTTCAAAAAATACAACATGACATGAAATAAATATTTTGGATGATTGAAAATCAAAGTATTGAAAAGCATTATGTTTGACTGAGTAACCAAGAAAAACAAAAGGCCTGGAACATGGTTCCAATTTATGAGCTGTGTAGGGTCGTAGCCAACGAGAACATAGGCATCCAAATACTCTTAAGGAGGTGTAGCTGGGATGGTGGTGAAATAGTGTATGATAGGGAGGGTTATTTCTTAGAGTGGGTGTGGGCATGCGATTTATGAGATATGTGGCGGATTGGAAGACATAGGACCAAAATTTGAGCGGAGTGGAAGCGGTATGTAAAAGAGTGAGACCAGTTTCAACTATATGTCTGTGTTTGCATTCAGTGGAACCAACATGTTCAGGTGTGTAAGGAGGTGATGTGAGGTGTTGGATACCAAACCGTTTGAGAGTGTGAGAGAGGGCTTGATATTCACCACCACTATCACTGTACACTGTTTTAATTTTAGCCTCAAAAAAATTTTCAATTAATTTCTTAAATTGTTTAAAGACAGTTGGCGCATCATATTTTAATTTAAGTGGATAAAGCCATGTATATTTAGTGAAATAATCAACAAAAATAATATAATAACGAAAACCATCAATTGAGTTAACAGGTGTGAAACCCCAAACATCTGAGTAAACAACTTGAAATGGTTTATCACAGCCTAGTGAAGAATTTTTAAAAGAAAGTTTGTGACTTTTGTTACAAAGAAAAAAGTCACAAAAATCAAGATTATTGAATTTATTTGAAACAAAAATATTCTAACTGGCAAGTAACTTTTGCTGGATGGGTGGTGAAGGGTGACCAAGACACTTGTGCCATAGTTGAGAAGACGAGGCAAGAGAAGATTGAGGGTGAGGAGATGGCCACTCATACAGATTGTTCCTACTCCGGGCTCAGACCAAGGATGCCCCCGTGCTCAAATCCTTCACAAGAAAAAAATTAGGAAAGAATTCTATAGAAGTGTTATTTTGTCTACGAAATTGAGAGACAGAAATTAGATTTTTTTTTTTTTTTTTTTTTTTTTTTTTTTTTTATAGAAGGTGCACACAAAATATCTAAAGTAAATGAAGTAGATGGTGAATCAATAGTAGAGTAACCAATATGAGAGATTGAGATACCATTACCATTGCCAACTATTACATCCTCACTTCCAGTATAATCCGAGTGCATGAACATATTTTGAAGATCAGATGTTATGTGATGTGTAGCCGCTGAGTCGAGTACCCAATTGTTGTTTGATGATCCAGAGTTACCATCCATGTAATGAGCTTGCAGCTAGGAGGGTTTGCCTCGGGAATGATAGGTTTTTGCTGGTTGAGAATAGGTGGAACTTGTGAGGAGGTTCCATCAGTTGCAGGTGAACCAGTTTTTGAAGAGAGAGATGAGGCCATGTGTTTCACGCTGAAGGAAGTGAATGATTTAAAAAAAGGAAGAAGAGATGATCGACTATTCAAAGATAGTGAGGCTCTGATACCATGAAGATTTAGAGAGAATTGTGTAAGAATTGTGATATCAATGTTATTACAATTGTCAACTCTTATACACAGTTACAGAGAAGACTTCCTAGAATATAGTGATATGTTTCCTAGACTGTAGCTGTAAAGGAGGAAACAAATCACAAGTAATTAAGGGAATGATACACAATAATTAAGGAATGATACACAATAATTATAGGAGATTACAGATGAGAAAAATAAGCTGATTGTCCTACAATTACGTTCTATCAGTAACTGCTACTATAAACTATTACTACTAGTGAGTTCTCTCTGTTTCAAACATGGAACACATAAGAGGTCACCAACACAGAATTTAGATGGTCCACACAAATAGGAAAGTCTCCTCTCTCTTTTTTACACTTGAAAATCAAATGATTTTCTCATTGAAAAAAGAATGTGCATTACATCACCATTAAGGACATGTCAACCTAAAAGGATCAATTTAGGACAACAATTCAAGACAAACTCTTCACATAAGTTTTGGATTCAATTCTTCAATGAGCATAAATAAATTTTTTGTTTCACTTTGGTGAAATTTATTTCGAATTATAATCGCACATGCAAACAAAATAATTTCATATATAAAAATATAGCAAGGTTAAGGTCCATGTATCTCCCCATTGCCAAAAAAACAAAATTATCACTTTATAATCTTTTTTTGTCTAAACAAGATCGGTATACCAAGTGCATGTACCAGGATGCTCTAACAATGAACTTTATAAATTTTTTTTCAATATTCATGTTTTTTTTTTCCATTATTCAGTCAATCAATAACAATAGAAAAAAAAAGTATTAACTTGAATTTTCCAAATGGCTACTCAATTAGTGTACCCCATTAAATAACATCCAAAATACTTATTTTCCTTGGTTTTCTTGGCAACTAAACATAAGGTAATAAAAACTAAACCAAAGAATTGAGACGGTAAAAGAAAAAATGCCCCAGAGAAGATTAAAAAGCACCAACTCATTTACATGATACAACTTTGGAACGAACACAGAAAATAGAATATAGAAAACAATAATCAAATACAGAATTAAAAGATTTCAAATTTAAATCCTAATCCCAATTAAATGAAAAATACCCAGTAACCATTGATGATCACTTATGCCTTAGCCAAATATAATTTGAATTTTGATAGCTTAATTTCTCTACAAATGAGATTTAGGAAAAATAAAACCAACTTGAGATCGGAGGTAGCTTGTTGACAAAGCTAAGAACCCACGTCCCACGTCACAAGAGGTAGTTGGAGATTGCCGGAGTTGAAAAAGATGACAAGCTTTGAGAGAGACGGCAACCGTAGGGAGTGAAGATAAGGAAGGAAGTTTAAGTTTTCAGTATTCTAATTTTTTTACAGAATAAAACATTAAAAAATGTTGAAAAAAGTTTTGGAAGAAAAACTAACGACACTTTATGATCTTTGTTAAGTATATTTTAATTGACCTAAACGATGACATGACATTGTTTTTATTAGTTGGAAAAATTTTGTCTATTCAAAATAATTGAAGGGTTAAGATGGGTTTAACATGAGCCTAAAATTCCCCCTCAAAATTGAGAGAACCGAAATCTGATCATTCTATAGTTTAAAATTTAAATACTTTCTTGGATTATTTGTAGTGATGGAAAAGGGTTGAGTTTTGCCAAACCTGCCCCACCATTTGCATCATCATCTACCTAAAAGTAAGGGTATTTACGTAATTGACAGTCTAACTGGAGTGGATCAAAATTGACTAAAACCGACTGTAATACCCGTATTTGTAAAGTAAGGGTAAAGAAGTACTTTAATAATTATGACATAGAGTTAAAATAATATATATTTATAAATGCGAAAGATTTAATTTTTATAAAACAATTCCAAAAAAAAATTTGGCGTCCAGAAGAAGAAAAAAAGAACGTGGCAACAGGTGCTGCCACCTGTTGCCAAGTTAGGAAGGTGATGCTGCATGTAAGACAACATCACATTTTGGTGGCAGCATTGGGAGGGGGGGTAGATGCTAAGTAATGGGTTAAGTTAGTATATATACGTATAAATTTAGTTATTTTATTTTTTTACTTACCAAATCCTGTTTGGTTTTCCTTCAATTACGATTCAAATTACTTTCTTTCTTTAACCACTTGGGGACCCAAAAAAAGGTTGAAAGAGTAAAATTTTGAAAAGGTTTATGGGAGAATTTTATGGAGAATCATGGGAAGCTGTAAGAAAAACAGAAGGTAATAACATGAAGTTTATTTTTGAAATTTTAGCATACATGAAATTTTTCGAAATTAAAAGTGAGAATTTTCAAAGGGTGTAAATTATGAAGGAATTGAAGAATAAATTGAAAATTTTAATATAAATATTATACCAGGTATTGACGATCAACAACCGGGGGAAATTGCTGAGAGGAGCAGGAAAGGAAATGAGGTGATCCACAGGTAGTTTTAAGTACTACATGGTAAGTTAGATTTACTTTAAGTAATCAAGATAAATATGAAATATCTAGTGATAATATTAGAATAATTTATTAATTTATGCTTTGATGGTAGATGAAAAATTGATTGATAGATATGATAAGAATAATAGATGTGTAGAAAATTATTATATGAGAAGTAATATTATTAGAATAATGAGTCGATTTAATATTAAAGGTGATAAATGAAATTCTTGACGAGCTATGGTTGATGATTTGATATGATTTATGAGGAGAGATATTTAGTGAAACTTTTCAAATAATAATTTGAAAATAATCAGGAAAGCTAGTCTAAATGTTTGAATACATACTTGTTTTTATTTTATTATTCATATCATTATTCATATGCATATGCATGAAATAAAAGAACTAGGAGGGCAGCCAGTCTAAATGAAAATAAAAGAACCAGAAAAGCAGTAGGTCTAAATGAGAATGAAAGAACCGAGAAGGTAGCTGGACTAAATGAGAATGAAAGAACCAGGAAAGCAGTCGGTCTAAGATAAAAACATATCGACATGTGGGAAGACGTTCTGTAATACCTATATTCATAAAGAAAGGGTAAAGACATAATTTGATAAATATGACATGGAGTTAAAATTAAAATATATATAGGCAAAAGATTTAAGTTTAACAAAATAATTCTAAAAAAAACAGACGTGTGGTGGTGTAAAGAAAAAGAAAAGAAAAAGAAAAAAAATGTCTAGATAAAGGAAAAAGAAAAAAAAAGTTAAAAAAAAAACCACAGATTCATGCAACACCTGGAAGTCCAGGTGTTGCAACATTTTGCAATTTTGCTGAATGTTATGCAGCTGTTGATTTTGAAGCGGTGACGGTGCCGCTAAAGTATTTTAAATATGATATTGTTTTATTAGTTTTACCAAATCCTGTTTGGTTTTCTTCAATCTCGAATCTAAATTATTCTATTTCTTTAAACACTTGGGGACCGAAAAAAAGGTTGAAAGAGTAAAATTTTGAACAGTTTACGGTAGAATTTCATAGAGAATCACGGGAAGTTCTAAGAAAAACAGAAGGTAATAACATGAAGTTTATTTTTGAAATTTAGCATACATGAAATTCCTGGAATTTAAAGTAGAATTTTCAAAGGGTGTGAATTTTGGAAGAATTGAAGAATAAATTAGAATTTAATATGAATATTATGTCAGGTGTTGATGATCAACAACTGGGGAAAATTGCTGAGAGGAGCAGAAAGGGCAATGAGGTGATCCACGAGTAGCTTTAAGTGCTACGTGGTGAGTTAGATATACTTTAAGTAATCAAGATAAATATGAATTATATAGTGATAATATTTTAATAACTTATTACACTATGATTTGATAATAAATGACAGTTGTTTGATGGGTATGATAGGTATGATAGGTATAAATGATATGTGGAAAGTTATTATATTAGAAGTAATATTATTGGAATAATGAGTCGATTGAATAATGAAGGGGATAAATGAAATTCTTGATCAGTTATGGTTGATAAATTGATGTGATATATAAGGAGAAGAAATTAGCGAAATTGATCGAATAGTAAAATGAGAAAATGTAGGATAGTTAAATTTAATGTCCGAATACATATTTGTTGTTATATTACTATTCATATGAATATTTTATATCATTGTTCATATGCTTATGCATGAAATAAATGAACCGGGAAGGGGTCGGTCTAAGATAAAATAATGTTGACATGTGGGAAGATGTTCCCTAATAATAATTCATGCATTGCATTTGTTTTAAGTATTGATTTCATTACTGGAATGCTGAAGTGTTGGCGTTATTTTAAATTTATAGATGAATGCGTCTCACAGAGAGACAATTATGGTGAGAAAGAAACATAGAAGTATGATATGATAAGAACTATCTAAATGGTATATTATATACTGTGAACCTCATAATGAGATAATTATAAGATAATTGATGGTCTTAAGGTGAACATATATATAAGATGAAGAGATTGATAGAGAATGAGAGTTAAGATATATGTAGTGATAATAGAACGCTATTATCAAGTATATGGAATATAAATGATTAAATATTAAAAGACTATTTATATGAATTGAGTACTTCTTGTAAATTTAATTTACTGAACTTGTGAAGCTCATCTCTCAATGTTAAATTATTTTAGGCAATAGGCAGGATAGATAGTTGTTGAGCTGAGATTCAGACGGATTTATTATCTGTAAGTCATGTGGTCCACATCCTCAAACTAATGAGAAAAAAATATTTGTAAATATTCATGCGTATTATGTTGTATACAATGTTTAAGTTGAGATATGAATGATGTATCTCCCATGTTAAGGGTTAAGTATTGATGTAAATTTGCAGTTGATAAATTTTTATTGTTGCATCTATGTGTCATGATGGGATTTTCAAAATGTGATGACACCATCTCGGGAGTGGCCAACCCAGGATGGGTTGTTACACGTTCCCAATAATAATATCATTTAACTTCACGCATTGCATTTGCTTTAAATATTGATTGTTTTTGCTTGATATCTTAAAGTGCTATTTATGATTGTAAATCTATTGATAAAGGAATGAGTCTCACAGAGAGGCAAATATTCTAAGGAAGAAATATAAAAATATATCTGATGAGTAACTTAAGAAGAGATTGTTGAATAGGGGAATTATGAAATTGAGTATGGATTATAGAATATTGTTATTGAATTATTTGAGGAAAAAGATGAATGAATATCGGGAGAATTGTTAGAAGTAATTGAATTATAAGATGTAACTGAGAGTATACAATTGAATACTTCTAATAAATTTAATTCATTGAGGTTGTGAAGCTCACTCCTCATTGTATATTGATTTCAGGTAACGGGCAGGACAAATAGTTTGGTGCGTTGAGGTTTAGACGAAATCATTTTCTGTAAGCTAAGTATATGTCTACATCCTCAGACTAATGAGAAAATAAAATAAAAATTTATTTGTAAATATTCATACATATTACGTTGTATAAAATGTTTAAGTCAATATCAGAATGATGTATCTCCCATGTTAAGGGTTGAGGATTGATGTAAAAAATTTTATTGATATTATTTTTATTGTTGCATATATGTATCGTTCTGAAAATTTTAAAATGTGACAACATTGTCTTGAGGGTAACCAACCCGAAATGAATTGTTCCACGAACCCTCTCTCAAGCGTGACCTAAAGATAGATAAGCTTGCCTGTCCTTTATGATCCCAAAAAATAACCTACCCCATAGTGACAGGGTGGAGAAGAATGAAGATTCTTCATTAAAAAAGTGTTGATATTCGAACATACAGACCGAGAACATTCCAGCAATCACTTAATAATATCGTGACACTTGTCAAAAATCTACTTATAATTTACCCTATTATACCTTATAAATCAATGGTGTTGTAGTGGGTAGATAAAGTTAAATTGGATATATGGCGATTCCAAATGCAGACTTATCTTTACAAATTCATAATTATATATCCGAAAATACCATAAAAAGCGAAGCTTCCCCTTGGATAGAAAGCGAGTGATATATGTAGATAGGCAGGAAAATAATTCACAAGCTGTCTTCCTTGAAAGGCTTGCTTGACTAGGAGGTTCTTGAAACTTGAATCCTTGAGCCATATGTTGACTCTCTCTCTCAATGGGTGTTTCATGCTCAATTTGTCATAAAACTTGATATTGACAAAAATAGTTGTCTATTTAGAGACTATTTCTCTTATAAAACTTGATATTGACAAAAGAAATGTCTATTTCTCTCTTTCTCTCTCTCTCTCTCTTAATTTGTTATAAAACTTGATATTGATAAAAAAATCTCTCTATCTATTTCTCCCCCTCTCAGTATTTTATTCCCAATTTGTCATAAAACTTGATATTGACAAAAAAAAAAAAGAAATTGTAGTTTGATTACGCCCAAAGAGTAATGTGGTAGTTGTAGCACAGCCTTGGGGTGTCGATTCCACAGGGAAACAAGTTAACTACAAAAGAAGGTGTGAACCTTAACACAAACGATAAAAGATTAAATAGAAGAATCTAAGTTGTGAGCAAATTGAGTAAATAAATTGAAGAATATGATGGATAGATATAACAAGGTTCCGGGAATCCTCCCTAGGTTCATTGCCTTATTTCAATCTTGATTCAATTATTTTTATCTCGATTGCAAGTTTCACATCCCAAACAAGCAATCGAAAAATATTCAATTAAGCACAAGTAAACCCTAATGTAATTGTTATGAAGTACTCTTTACTTTCAAGCACACATGACCTAACTTATAGATTATCAAGAAACGACAATATATCATAATGACAATACTGCAGTAATGGACAAATCTATAAGAGAAATCTACCGGACTCAATCACACCTCAACAACATCACATAAGAAGAGCATGACTAGACTTATATGGGAAAGAAAGATGCAAACACCGGACTAAGGAAAAATCTTATAAATAGATTAAATAATAAATCATAACAATGTTTAATGATAATAATTCAAAACTACAACTGAATCAATAAAGGAAAATAAGAACAACTACACCTAAGGATTCATCCTTTTGCCTTGCTCGGAGATTAGTTGGCCATGGGGCTCATGTTTCCTTGAGCTGCCTCCGGCCTCTCGATGATCTCCCCCTTGGTAGCAAAGCTTCGAAGATTCCTCAACTTGCCCTCCAAAATTTCACTGGGTTCCTCCTAAAGGCCCTATAGATTTGTTCCTAAAAGCCCTCTGGATCTGATCCCCGATGATTCTCAAAGCTGAAGTGGAGTGGGGTTTTTATAGGGAAACTCCCAGAGTGCTATGTGTTTTCTATCCAATGTGGGATACTGCCCGAGTGCGCTCGATCGTAGCTTGGTGCGCTCGAGTACACTATGGTAAGCTACAAGTTATTTCTGACCGATGTGGGATGTTGTGAGTGCGCCATTGCGATCGATCGCAGGTCTGGTGCGCTCGAGCGCACTAGGCATCTTCCGACTTGACATTCGTCTACTAAAATGGCCATAACTTTCTCTAGAAAAATCATTTTTATGAGCCGTAAAATTCTCCAGAAAATAAACTTATGGATCTTTCTAAGCATATATGGCTCATCTCCTGGTTCTTCCTGAATCAATACAGTTTAATTTTTAAAAATGACTAATCTGTACGGGCAATTCTGACAATTTAGTAAAACTCTTTTCTAAGTGCTTCCTTTTATTCAAAAACCTGCAACACATAAAAAACCCAGAAAATATATAAAATAAAGTGAAATAACACAACTAAAAACCTAATAATTGTAAATTAAGGGGTTTAAATATAATTATTTAAACACTTATCATATTTAAAGACTATATCTGAAATATTCATGGTTGTTGGGAGATAACAAGTGTGTGTATATATATTAATTCGCTTGGGATTAAAATCAAACAGATAAGCCACTCTTATCTTATATGAGGAGGTGAACACTATAGTTTTCCTTCAATTCGTTCCATTAGTCAACAATTTCCATCTCAAAAGTCGTGCTTGAGAAAAGGTTTAAGTGGAAATTAGAATTACAATTTTTTTTGGGTTTAAATCTCCACTTAAATCCCTTCTCAAACGTCATCACTAACTCACATTTGTAACAAATACTATTTGACATGAATGTTCAGCTATATTTTACAATTTTACTTATTTCTAATTCTTTGACAAATTCGTATCAAGCAGTGTATCTCTATTACATGATCTATACAATCAAATAACCAACACAAGCTATAGTAATTCTTAGGTAAAATGGAAATAACACATCATTTTCAACGTATTAGACCTAGCAATCACTTTCTGATCATCTGCGATTGACATGCAACAGGAAAAAAAAAATTCATAGACCAGACTCAAACGGCACACCGGTTGCCGGAATCCAAGAATTTCCGGCCAAAAAGTTCCCAACAGTAAACCTTCCAGCTTCTGCGGCGCTCATTGTAACATGAACCCCTGGCCACTTGACTCTACCACCAGTACTTGCACCACTCCCAGTATTCATATATTCACCAAAGTAAAGAGTGTTCAAAGCAAAATTTCCACTCCACGGTACCCAACCAGCAGGATCAATCAATCCATCTAAAGCACTTTTCATGAACACAGTCCTCGAATACTGTTGCCAAGGCCTGCCCAGATAAGTCTTGAACGATCCTTGTACAGCTCTCAAATCCGAAGAGGCCGTAACACGCGAGTTGTGAATTATTATGCCTGTGTTCTCGTTAGGGTCTTTTCTTGCTTGCGCTGTGATTGTGTTCTTTTGGTTACTCATAGGTTTACGTACGTAGATGTTGCAGTTTTGGAGAACAGCAACTGCGTCTCCAAATATGAAGTCTATGGTTCCATAGATATCGCAGTCGCGGTAGAATTGGCGTTGAGAGTACAGATATAAAGTGTCTTGGTAACCCTTGAAGCTGCAACTATAGAAAACTGAGAAATCAGAACCGGAACGGAGGGCTACTGCTTGGTGTTTTTCGGGTCCGGCTGTGTTTTCAAACGTTATGTCACGTGCCATGAAGCCCTCTCCTGAAACAGCTGCAATATGGGAAAAATTAATCAAAATTAATTTACGTACCAATGAAACTTATCACAGGATGTTTGTTTACATAATTACCACAATGTTACGTACTTATGTCATCGAAGAAAGTAACAGCGTTTACTAATGTTGCTGAAATGTCAAACAATTGACTATACATATAATTATTTATATGATTAAGGTATAATTTAATATTGCCAACAATTTGATTAGAAAACGCCTTATTTATTTATTTATTTTAATGAGGCAATCTTATGGGCATAAGTCTTACGCAGAGATTGTTGGTTTACGTAGAGATTGTTGGTTGCTCCGAGTGTAAAATATTACACTTAGTGAAAATTTAATTGATATTTTAAAAAAAATTCATTTATTCATTTTATATATTGGAGAAATTCTTAAACGCACTTAATGCAAGACACAATTTTTACATTGAAACTTACTTGGTAATTGTTAAGTAATTTCATTGATAACATCAATAATGATTATATGAATATTACCAATAAAATTACTTAACTGTTACTAGTAAAATTTTCACTCGACGCAAAAATGATGCTTTCAGTCTTCATAAATTTGAGATAAACGTGTAATTAAGTATGGTGAGAACGTTTCTTAATGGGTTTTTCAGATTAATTAATTATAATAAAAAACATAATTAATAAATATAACTATAAAAAAGGAAAAAAAGAAAAAAGAAACATTTACCAAAAGTTGCTGAGCGAAAAGTAGTGGAACCAGCTTGAACATTCTTATTTCCAGTAATAATGGTAGCATCAATCCCATCTCCAACAAGCATTAAATTCTTCATAGTTTTCTTAATCTCAACATTTTCTTTATAAACACCAGCTTTAACATAAATAACGAACCTCTTTGTGGACCCACTCCTTAACTTAACCGATGCAGCTACAGCCTCAGAGATTGTCTTATAATTACCTGACCCATCTTGTGCCACAACAACATCACCCTTTGCTGCGCCACTTTTCTGAAGAAGCTTTCTCTCAGAACATGAAACCCAATATGGAAATTCATCCACAAGTAGGCGTCTTCCGCCAACTTGATTAGTATTAGTAGATGAAGATTGATCAACTATGGCCATATTTATGGCAAGTGAATTGCTAATCAACTTTGATATATTTGAGAAAGATTCGAAATGAGAAGATGATGAGCTGAAAAAATTTTGAAACCCATTTTGGCAAGTTTGTTGATTGGCAATTGAAGCACTTAACCAAGTTTGGGTGTCTATTGGATTATTATTTGAAGAGCTAATGGAACGGTTAAGCTGGTTAACCGTATCCTCATAAAGCTCCAAACAATCAGACCAAGCCAACTTGTCTCGCTCATCAAATGAACTTAAGTCCATTGTTGACACGAGCCGGTGTGCCTCAATGGCTTGGTCAATGGTGACTTTAAGGGCTAAGTCACGGAAAGCAAACTGATGGGTTTGTTGTAAGGTTTGTACAAGAATACTTCCCATGAAATGGTTGCAGACTTGAGGGTATGGAGTTTGGTTACATGATGTTATTGTGGCAGTACCATGGACTGCTAGGGAAATAATTAGAAGAAATGGTAGGACAAGTTTTTCCAAGGAGGGCATGATTTTATTTGAATATTAGAACTTTCTCTAGTTTGATTTGATGAAAAGATTTGGAGGAAAAGGTTGTTTATATAGGCTATAGCTACAAGTTGGGCATGAAAATTAATGGTAGGACAAATGACAATGGGTAGTGACCGAAATCGATAATTGAATGTGATATGGGGATATTTTACGTTTTAAAATTTTACCAAAAAAAGAAGAAGAAGAAAACAAGACAAGATAATTGATGAATATCTAATAGAAATTTCTCTTGTTTAATCGAATTGATGAAAATTTGGGAGAGAAGTGTTATTTATATATTGGATAGCTACAAGTTGGACCATGGGTGCTGTAGTGGTACAAGATATTTGAAAGTGTTATAGGGCCATATATGCATGATACTTACGTGAAAATAGAATCTTATGGCTTGTTTATGAATGATTATGGTTTGTTTTTGAATAATTGAGTGCCACCTATGGTTTTAAGTTGAAGCAGTCAAGTTACGCCATTGGATTTGTGTCGCTTTCATGAGATTTTCCTTATACAAGGGGTTTTCAATGCCACCTTATACAGGGGGTTTTCCAGGCACACACAAAATGACTCGTGCAGCTTTAATTGAATATTTATGAATACATATTCTATTTTCCTTATACAAGGGGTTTTCAATGCCACCTTATACAAGTGATTGAAATACAAATCTAGCGTCCCTATATTGTAATTGTTTAATATTGTAATATTAGAAATTTATATTTATAAAGTGTTTATAGAAGAGTGCTCTAATAAAACTAAAGTTTCTTATTTATAATAGACTAACAATTCTTAATATTATTTATATTAATAGTATATACATTTACGGATACATTTTTTTCAGTAAGACTTGAGAAGCTGCATTATTTTTCCAACTTCCTCGTGGATATTATCTTATATGAAAAAGAAAATTATTATTTTTATCATATTATTCATATAAATGAAAAATGGTTGTTGGATCTTTTGGGTCATCCACTAAATATTTGAAGGATGTGTGTACAAAAGTTGAAGTCATTCTCAAACCAAAACCATTTCTAAATCATGAGAGCCTAACTGGTACGACCACCTCTCAAGTCTCTACGATAATCCATCGGCATTAACTTTTGTTTTCCCTTTCCTTCACTCCATGCAGCACGTTATAAGCCACACAACTATTTCTGGTCCCAAAAAAACAGCCAGGCTAATTTCCTGAAAAGATTGACTTAGTTTGTCGCTATTTATATCAAAAGTCGTCCACATTACACACAATCAAAGCAAAAGAAATTAGTATACAACTGTAAATGTTAACCCAAAACATATGGTACATAAATACTCATTAATAACTTGAAAAATCACTCCCATTCATCTGACCAAATTGTTTAATGTTTGTAACCAGGATGACAATGACAGCCGCACACTTCACTCTATAACGAAAAAGAGAATATTAGAGCCGCACACACACTGAGGGTATAGCGGAAAAGTGATTCCTTGAAATTTGCAAGTAATATATGTTGGAATTTTGGATTCATTTATGTTATAACATTGTACATGTAGACCCGTTATCTAATAAAGGATCCAATTAAGTGGTATAATTTTATGGGTCTTCAAAGTATCAAGGTTTTTTAGTATGAACCACCTTATGTGCAGAAACGCGAGTGGTATGGGTCCTTGTTAATGGGCCAAAGACCCAATGCACATGTGTGAGGTAACTATTAGGGTTATGACCCCTAAGGCACATGGATATAAATAGACATCAGGAGAGGGTGTTTAGTGTGTGTTAAACTTTATTGAAACAGACAGTTCTTCTCCCTCCACACTAACATTCAGTTGATTGGTTACCATACCAAAGGTGATTCTCCCTGTAGTCTTAGAAGATCAACCCAAGGAGGCTTGCTTGCAATGGATTCCGGTTTGTTTCTAACTCATCTTCTCAATATATATATATATATATATATATATATAAATTCTTGACAAGTTTGATATGAAAAGTTCTTAACTGTATAATTGATTGCTTGTGTAATAGTATCAAGATTATAATATAACAAGTAGTATCAGAGCCTTTCGTGTTAAATTGTTGAGATTTATATGAAAATTGAGTTTATTGAATTTTCTCCCATAAAGCATGTTTAGGGCAGAAATTGCTATAAATCCATGTCTGAGATTTAAATCTTGTTAATTTGCTGGCGAGAAGCTTGATGAATGTCTAATTAAAAACCTTGTTGTTCTTCTGTTTTCTCGGGAATCAAAAGGGAGTTTATTATTCATATTGCCTTTTTGTTTATTTTTGTGACTGCCAGTCAAATAAATATTTGCTCCTTTTTTATAATTAATATACATTCTCTGATGGTTTTAGTAAAAAAAAAAAAAAAAAACCATCATTAAAAATTTTCTGTTTGGGTATTGCTTGATTTTATTTTGGGTTGTACTCCTTTATGTAATTTAATTGGAGTTTGGCTGCTGTGAATAGTAGTGACTGCTTAAATAAAAAAAAAATGCACATATTCACGTTATACAGAAAATGGCTTCTTTTGTCTTTCTCTGTTTTGATATCTTATTTGGAGAAAAATAAATGTTTATGAAAATTAAAAATGGGCAGAATTGAGGTATAACTTTGTAGTTTTGTCAACCAAGACATTGTTGATTGTATATTACATGCTTTCTTGTGTTATGTTGCTGGATGGTTAATTGTATTTTACCAATCAGGACACTGTTAGGACCTAGTTTTACTTGAAGTGGAATATATTTCATCATTCAGTGATGTCCATATAAGTGCTTGCTAAGAAAGTCAGAAAAACTGAAGTATTATAAATAAAGAAGTAAGAAAGTTGATTATAGTCAATGAAAAATCTGGTTTTGAAGAATCTAAATATATTTGAAAAGGGAACAAGAATTATATCTCCATGATACACTGTGAAACTTAAATCTTTAGATTTAAAGATTTTAAATTCCATGATTTATGAACTCCAGATTTCAGAATCTTGGAAAGAGAATGTAGCCTTAAAGCTGCTGCTTGTTTGATTGTCTTTTAGGAATCAGAATTTTAACAGTCTTGATTTGTGTATTCAGTTACTCTACTTAGGTAAGCAAAATAATAATAATAATAATAATAATAATAATAATAATAATAATAATTTTTTTAAGGATTTTGTTCCGAATTTTATGTTTAATGTTTTTGATGAATGAATTGAAATATTATGTTGCCAAAGCAATCTCTAATATGTAAATTTATTTATTTTAAGACATGTAAACATGATATTAATATGTGAAAATAATCGGCCCAAAGGAAAGTTATTTTTGCATTGTTAATAGATTAAAATAGTTGTAAATATGTGACAAATAAAGGTTGTCATGCGAATAATGTGTCGGTTCAAAGAAAGGCACATTATTTGGCAGGTTGGGTTGTCAATATTCATGAACTATGTTTGAAATACCACTTACAAGTTGATATTTCTGTCCAAAGACTAAGTATTAATGTTGTGTTAGGTATCTTGTTATGGGCCCACATGCATGTATATATGTATACAGTTTTGTTTTGATTCATATATACATGAGTTGTTACTAATTGTGAGCTTTTGTTTTTGTTTATAGCAACATCGATTTCTGCTAACATCAACAGCATTCCTGTGCTTAACGGCACGAATTTCAAGAAGTGGCAAGATCATGTTATGATCGTGCTGGGGTGCATGGAATTAGACTATGCATTGAGGGTCGATCGCCCCGCACATTTGACCAGCGATAGTACCGCTGAGCAAAAGGTTGTATATGAAAAGTGGGAGCGATCAAACCGTATGAGCCTAATGATTATGAAGCACTCGATTCCGGATACTATCAGAGGTTCTGTTCCTGATGAAAATGATGCTAAGAAATTTCTCTCCCAAATAGCAGACCGATTCACCGCAAATGAAAAGGTCGAGACAAACACCATCTTGACTAAGCTTGTCTCAATGCGGTACAAGAGAAAGGGGAATATAAGAGAGTACATCATGGAGATGTCAAACCTTGTGACAAGACTAAAGGCATTCAAATTGGAATTACCAGAAGACATTCTGGTGCCCTTATTCTTGATCTCTCTTCCTACACAATTCAGTCCTTTCAAAATAAGTTACAATACTCAAAAGGAGAAATGGACTTTGAATGAGCTGATTGCTCAATGTGTCCAAGAAGAAGAGAGACTTAATCATGAAAAGGTTGAAAATGCTCATTTAACATCAACTTATCAGGACCCCAGTTCCAGCAAGAAAAGAAAGATGAATATTAAAGGAAAGGAAACTGCAGAGTCTGAAAATTCACACCACAAGGGACAACAGAAACAAGATAAAGGTATAATTTGTTTCTTTTTCCACAAAGCTGGTCATGTGAAGAAAGACTGCACAAAATATGCCAAGTATGTGACCTAGCGTGAGAAGAAGGGTAAGCTTATAAACTTTGTTTGTTCAGAAATTAATTTGGCCTTAGTACCTAAGAACACTTGGTGAATAGATACAGGTGCAACTACTCACATAAGTGTTTCTATGCAGAGGTGCATAAGGAGCCGAATGCCAACTGATGCTGAAAGATTCATCTATGTAGGAAATGGCGAAAGAGCTCCTGTGGAGGCAGTTTATTTATTTAGATTACAATTAGAATCTGGTTGTAATTTGGATTTGGATGAGACTTTTTATGTATCTTCTTTTAGACAGAATTTGCTTTCTATTTCATGTTTGGACAAATCAGGTTTTTCTTGTTCATTTGGAAATAGAAAGTTTAGTCTATTTCAGAATTCAAATTTGTTTGGTACCGGTTCTTTAATTAATAATTTATATAAACTGGATATGATTGCCTCCAAATAAAACGAATCCTTGCATACCAGTAATGTTGGTATTAAGCGCAGATTAACAAATGAGAATTCAGTAATATTATGGCACAAGCGTTTAGGACATATTTCTAAACAAAGGATTCAAAGACTTGTGTCAGAAGGAATTCTTGATCCCTTAGATTTGTCAGATTTTGAAGTCTGCATTGAGTGCATTAAGGGAAAACAAATAAATGTTAAAAATAAAGGTGCTAATAGGAGTAATAGTGTCTTAGAATTGATACATATGGATATTTGTGGTCCATTCCCTACAACTTCTTGGAATGGACAATAATATTTTATCACTTTCATAGATGACTACTCCAGGTATGATTATCTTTATTTAATTCATGAGAAGTCTCAATCTATAGACATGTTCAAGAATTTCAAAGCCGAAGTTGAAAATCAATTAGGCAAGAAAATTAAGGCTGTCAAATCTGACTGTGGAGGTGAATACTGCGGTAGATATGATGGATCAGGTGAACAACGTCCCGAACCCTTCACCAAATTTTTGATGGAATGTGGGATCGTTCCTCAATACACCATGCCAGGGACTCCTAGTCAAAATGGTGTAGCTGAGAGATGAAATTGAACCTTAAAAGATATGGTAAGAAGTATGATTAGTCATTCTTATTTTCCAGAATCACTTTGGGGTGAAGCCATCAAGACTACAGTTTACATCCTGAAAAGTGGGCTGAAGTCATGAAGGATGAGATGAAATCAATGAATGACAACGGTGTTTGGGACTTAGTAGAGTTTCCCAAAGGTGCGAAACCGATTGGTTGCAAATGGATATTTAAAACCAAACGGGATTTGAAAGGCAACATTGAAAGGTATAAGGCCCGCTTAGTCGCCAAAAGTTTCACTCAAAAGGAAGGCATTGATTATAAAGAGACTTTTTCGCTGGTTTCGATGAAAGATTCCTTTAGAATTATTATGGCACTTGTAGCTCACTATGATTTGGAGCTACATCAAATGGACGTTAAAACAACGTTTCTCAATGGAAACATTAAAGAAACAATATACATGGTGCAACCAGAGAACTTTGAGTCCAAAGATTCAAAGCATCTTGTATGCAAGCTTAAGAAGTCCATTTATGGCTTAAAACAGGCATCCCGACAATGGTATTGGAAATTTGATCAGGTAATTACATCTTTTGGATTTAAGGAAAACATCGTTGATCAGTGCATATATCTCAAGTTCAGTGGGAGAAAATTTATTATCCTGGTGCTATATGTAGATGACATTCTACTAGCAAGCAGCGATATAGGCCTATTGCATGAAACCATGAGATTTCTATCAAGTAAATTTGAAATGAAAGATCTTGGTGATGCGTCCTTTGTTTTGGGTATACAGATCCATAGAGATCGTCTAGAGGTATACTTAGACTGTCACAGAAGGCCTATATTGATAAAGTGCTAAGTAGATTTGGCATGAGTGGTTGTGCACCAGGAAACACACCTGTGGCAAAGGATGATAAGTTCAATTTGCTCCAATGTCCAAAAAATGAACTTTAGAAGAAGAAAATAGAGAAATATCCCTATGCTTCGGCTGTTGGAAGTCTCATGTATGCACAAGTATGTATGCGACCGAACATTGCGTACATTGTTGGAATGCTAGGCAGATATTTGAGTAACCAAGGCGTGGATCATTGGAAAGCAGCTAAACAGGTTATGAGATATCTACAGAGAACGAAGGATTATATGCTCACATATCGGAGATCAGATCTTTTGGAGATCGTTGGGTATTCAGACTCCGATTTTGCTAGGTGTCTTGATAGCAGGAGATCAACTTCTGGCTATGTCTTTATGTTAGCTGGATGAGCTATATCATCGAAGAGTATGAAACAGTCACTAGTAGCTACTTCCACCATGGAGGCATAGTTCATCAAATCAGGGAATATGGCTGCGAAATTTTATCACTGGGCTGCGCATGGTTGATGGTATTGATAGACCATTAACGATTTATTGTGATAATAAGGCTGCTGAGTTGTATTCCAAGAACAACCGAAGCTCGTCGAGGTCAAAGCATATTGACATCAAATTTCTGATTGTCAAAGAGAGAGTTCAGAATTCTCAAGTGTCAATTGAGCATATCAGTACAAACTTTATGATTGTGGATTAGCTTACTAAGGGTTTGCCACCTATATTGTTTCATGAGCATGTTGCTCACATGGGTGTTGTTCTTTTGGACCATATGCCCGTATAGTGGGAGTTTTTATTTGGCCTTTTACTTTTGCTTAATTGACATGGTTATGTTGATTACTCTATGATGACTTTCATTGCAGTTTTGCATTTAATGTTTGAAAGTATTTTATATGATTCTTTTGAGTCATATGGAGGACCAGTTGGAAATTGATATGTTTAAGATTATGTTTCATGTAATTTCCATGTTACACATCCATACTAGATCTATGTCGTTAATTGTGTTAGTGTTGTGACCATTGATGGGTCTAGTTACGATAAATGTGATAAAAGTTGTTTTGATCCTACATTGATATGGTTAATGGACCAGATTGTTGTTGGATATTTTGGTTTAGATAGCACAAATGAGCTCAATTAAGGTTATTTTCATGTACAATATAAAGGATAACATATGTAACCCAAGTGAGAGATTATTGGAATTTTGGGTTCAGATATGTTATAACATTGTACATGTAGACCCGTTATCTAATAAAGGACCTAATTAAGTGATATAATTTTATGGGTCTTCAAAGTATCAAGGTTCTTTAGTATGGGCCACCTTATGTGTAGAAACCCGATGTGGTATGGGTCTTTGTTAATGGGCCAAAGACCCAATGCACATTTATGGTCCCTAAGGCATAGGGATAGACATCAGGGGAGGGTGTTTAGTGTGTGTTAAACTTTATTGAAACAGACAGTTCTTCTCCCTCCCCACTAACATTCAGTTGATTGGTTCCCATACCAAAGGTGGTTCTCTCTGTAGTCTTAGAAGATCAACCCAAGGAGGCTTGCTTGCAATGGATTCTGGTTTGTTTCTAACTCATCTTCTCAATATATATATATATATATATGAATTCTTGACAAGTTTAATATGAAAAGATCTTGGCTGTATAATTGATTGCTTGTGTAATAGTATCAAGACTATAATCTAACAATATGCACTTGAATTTTGGAGGCAGCATTCTAGCTTCCTTAGCTAATGGTTATTTTGTGTGGGTGGAAATGAAAACACAAAATAAAGAGAAAAAAAATAGTGGACTCAAGTATTTAAAAAAAAAGCTAAAGGATAAGAAAAAGGTATAAAAGTGGTGGAGGCTTTCAAACATCAAAAATACTTTGGTAGATTGGGTCTAAACCATTAGTTTTAGACCTGTATGAAATTTCATTGACAATTTTAGAGAATTTCACTGGTAATGTTAATAAGGTATGAGACTTAAAAAATAATGTTATCAATGAAGTTCCTTAAAATTACCAATGAAATTTCAGACAGATTTAAAACATTAGTTCACTACAAGAAATTCGAGTTTGAGCAAGTGAATTTTAGCAAGGATTAAATATTTCTTGGCCAAAGGTTGTCTAAGGCAAGGACAAAATGACGTGCTTACCTAAGATATTTGCGGGTCGACTTATGGTAAGGACTAATTAAAATCCTTATAAAAACGTGCATGTTTTGGTGAGGACTAAAAAATTTCCTCACCAAAGCACACTCTTTAGTGAAGACTTAAACTTATCCTTGTAAAATATCACTTTCAACGAGGAAAAACACAAGACCTTACCAAAATCAAAACGAAGTAGTTTTGACTTTATTTCTCAAAACCCTCACCAAAAACCTCATCTTCCTTTACGCCAGTATCACACATCGTCTCACTCACTCCCTCATAATTTTCACCTTTGCGCTGAAGTACCCCTCCCTAGCTTTTTCTATTTTCCTCTCCAACCCTCTCCCTCCTAATTTTCATTTGAGTACTATCTCTACCTCAGCTCATCGAACACCTAGGTATCACCAAGTTTTTTTTTTTTTTTTTTTTTCGGTCTCTCTGAATCTCTCATTCTTTCTTTCTTAATTAATTATAATATCCCCTTTTCTCTCTTTGCTACTATATCTACTTTTGGAGCTTCCTCGAAGGAAAGATAAGAAAAGTTCAGTTCTTCCTTGAGTATTCAATGTTCAATTCCAATTTTTCCTCGAAAGGCCCAACTTTCATTGATATATCAAAATGCTTATATCAATTTTTTTCCTTTCCTACAAGGAAACCAGATTGACTGCATTTTAGAACTGTGATTAGATTGTGTTTTTCTATTTTGCAATGTTTTTTTTTAATATCTGAAGGCTTATGAATACAAACAATGTTTGAGACTACAGTAGATGTGGAAGTAAATACCCTAGCTGATGTTTTTTCTTCTCAGTGTTGTGCCTACTCTAGTTATACAAGATTAAGTCTATTGCTTTATTCAATACTTCTCTAGATGAAAATTTTCTTTTACCATCCTCAAATTCTTCTTACGCTATCCTTAGCACTGGTATGAATAAAACCATTTCAATATTACCCTAACGTCATGTTTTTTTTCTCATTATCTAGCTTCTAAAGGTTTCTAAATTATGATTTGTAGTGGTCAATTATTGATTTCATCAGTAGGGCATTGTGTTGTTGGTAAGGGTTCCTAGGTTTTTCTCTGTGGAGCTAGTTTCAGCATTTGTTATGGAAGATCTTCAAGAGAGTTAATCGTCATCCTTTTTTTCCTCTTCACCCAACACACAACCATTGTCAATTGACGTGGAACTATGGCTAATGGCTGAGCAGAGGACCCAAGAGATATTATGTGCCGTTCAACTTGCTCTTGTTTCAAACAGGAGTAGGAACGAGATTATTGATTATGTTCAGAGGCTAATCAATGACTACTACAAAATTGAGGTGAGAATTCACTATTTCAATTGTTATAGATATTGTTGTCAAATGTTTTTTTGATAAGTATTGTTGGCAAATGTTGAATAACTGATTCTTTTCTTTTAGCTTTTGTTTCTTTCATCCATTATGAATCGGTTCCCTTTAAAATTTTGTGCTTTTTTCTTTGAATGGCTTACAAATGACAGATCCTTCTTGGCAATGCATATATATTGGTATTGCGGTTGATGAATGTTAGTTTCCAAATTTTCCTTTTGTTGCTGCAAAAGGAACTGGTTTATGATATCAGTAGCTCACGAAAAATCATTTTTCATTTCTCTTTTGATATGAGGAGTAGAATGGTTTCTCTATACGTTCTTGTGCATAAAATAAATGATTAAGATAAGAGATCATTAAAGGGTCTAGATCATCCACGTGTACATATGAGGCCACCAATGATATCTGACTATTTAGTTACTTAACTTTTGGATTACTAGATTGGTTTCTCTTGATGTTCATGTGCATAAAAAATATGATTACGATCATAGATCATTAAAGGGCCTAGATCATCCACGTATATGTCAAGGACCACAAATGATCTGCCTATTTAATAGGCTCACTCATCGGTTCATCAAAGATCAGGGATCTATCGTAATATAATTGATTTTCTATTTTCGAAAAACAACTCCACATATTGTCATGTTGGTATGCATATATGACCTGACAACTGGAATGATCATTCTTAATGCCGTATCTAAATTTACAAGGAAAATCTGAGGTGTTTTACATTTTAGTAAAATAATTAAGATCAACTCTACAAGCTCTCTTTGCCTTTTAAATTCACGATAAATAGCTTCCTAGAATTTTAAGTAGGGTTGTTTAATGCCACTGCTAATTAATTGAAGCTTGATGGTTTGTTTCTAATTTTGTTGGATAATGTCTTACATTTCAGTATGTTGTACATGCATTAGGTCTAAGTATTTATTTCGAGTATTTTCAAAAACTTCAGCTCAGGAGAACTTTTATTCGTGTCTTGACGACTCTTTTGAATAGCTTAAAACCTTTCAACTCTAGGCACCAAAGTATAGTCAACCCTTCAATTTTGGGGATTCTTTCATAATATGGCTTGGTGGTATTTTGTTACATATAGCTCATTACTTTGTTCTTTCTTAATTAAATCTTCACTTAGGTGCACTCTAATTCTTGGATCTGATAGTGTTTTCAAAAAAAAAAAATAATTCTAGGATCTGATAGTCACTCTAAAAATGCACTTGAATGGTGCTGTGAGGAGGATCTAAAATTTAAAATGTTGATATATTATCCATAATTTTTAAGCTTTCTCTCTTTCTCCTTCATTTAGCTCATTGAAAATGCTTATGATCAAGTTTGTTAAATTTATCAATTATATTTCTATTTACAGGAGGATAATGGCAGAAAATAAGAGAAGATACTACTTTTTTTTCTTCAAGTTTAGCATCATATCTGTCTGATTCTTCCATATATAATTTTCACTAGAATGGACAGGCAGTATATGCCATTTTCTTTCTTTATTTGGTCTAGTGTATGCCTAGTGCTATTTTCTCGGTTTTTATTCTGAGTTTGGGCTATTTTTTGTGTGATCCGCGTCATATAAAGAATGTCGGTTTGTTTTTAATGGTTGTAAGTCTTCTTTTGTTTTCAGTAGATGCTGCATTGTGGATGGTGGCTCATGATCCATGCTTAATCTATGATTTATTCATGCTTATTTCAAATGTTATTTTAAAAAGTGATTTTTAATGGGGTGTGTTCTATTGAATTTTGCAAGATGAAACTTGATCATATGCATGCATAGATGGATGAGCGAATAAAAATTTCATTATGTAGTGAAGTTCATAAACTTTCTTTTGGTGTAGAGATCTTGATAAATTGTTAAATTTCATTATGTTTAGATGAGTGAATGACTGATTTCATTATATGTAGTTGAACTTTAATTCTTTTGATGTAGACATCTTGTTTAACTACTATATATATAAAAGACTATATATAATTTATAATTTGAATATTGATTCAAGATTGTATGGATATGAAAGACTGAGTTAGCAAATATTGAATGGGAGTATGTAACCACAATAAATTATATTAGTATTGAAGAAAAAATATTATATTAAAAAACAAACAAGACTTTTGGTAAGGATAATCTTTGCCAAAAGATACCCTAAGGTAAGGAAAATCCTTACCAAAAGTCTCACACGCCTAACAATTCAACAGGTACGGCGGGTGTTATAAATATTCGGTAAGGAAAATAATCCTCACCAAAGGTATGTAAAGGTTACTTTTACTTGTTTGGTGGACATCTGGACATGTAATAGTCATTAGAGGATATTTATTTGAAACATTTTTGTCTCGTCCAATATCAAAAAAGATTGTTTTGGACTGAACTAAAGAGGAAAAGACATTTCTCAAAGTGATTAAAAAATATAAAATTTATGAAAATTACTATTGACTTTTCAGCAATTACAAGTGAAGTTTTTATCAGTTCAAGAATTTTTTTCCTAACGTGGTGTCTTTACCTCTAATAGTTGTTATTTTATGACATTTTATGTTGTTATTAGAGTACTAGGAAGTTTTAGAAAGTTCTAGATAATTATTTCCTACAACTTTGTAGTCTTATATATAAATGGACTTGAATGCAACAACATTTGGGTTTTTACTTATGAAGATTTTGCTATGGCTCAAGAAAAAGAAGCCTGCAATGAGGTAAACAATAATTTCAAATTTGATATTACTTATAAAGAACTGCTTGATACTTTTGATGAAGCATCATTTTTTATGAAAAAAAGGGGAAGAATTATATTAAAATTTATTGGAGAGATATATAAAATGGGAGTTTATAATAAGTTAGTAGAGCATTTGTTTTTTGTTTACATGAGTGGGATAAGCCTATAGTAGACAACAACAAGCTTAGGTCAGGAAACTCCAACCAAGTCATCTCTAAGTAGAGAAGCAACATCCAGTCTAGCATGCTACCATATAAGGTTCGTTCACAGCTTCTCCATGGAAAGCTAGCCAATCTGCACACCTGTTAGCTTCCCGATGGATATGGCTGATATGACAAACCCAATTCCTTGAAAGGAAGTCTTTGCTCATCTTAATGGGACTAAAGTTGTAATCAAGCATTTGAGAAGGACCCAACACTTTACCAACTATAAATTTAAGAGTATGATTCCAACTTGACTTTCTTGTATCATTGAGACCAAGACACAAGAAGACCATAATAGATTCCCCACAATTCAGCAGTGAGAATCGAAGACTATCTTACATTGCCTGAAAACCCTATAATCTAATCACAACTGTATTTGATCATTATTAAATTGCTCTTTTTCACATATCTTGCACACACATTATGCTTAAATTTGTTATATATTTTTTATCATGAAAAAGAGGAGATGGTTGACCTTTGGTCTCAATCAAAAGCTTAATTAGCTTGATTTTGTTGATAATAAAACATTATTGAAGTGTTTAACATTTATGTTTAATATGCAAGATTGTTTGAATAAAATGGAAAACGTTTTCGTCCTCAAAAAAGCCAAAAAAGTGAAGAAATATGATAAACAAAAGTTTCTGTCTGTGAGAATAGACTCCTAAAGCTGGGAGGCGACTATTAGTCCTCTAGAGTTAACTACCAAGTCTAGGGTTCGACTCCTAGTGTATTCTAACTGATTTTAAAATGCTCCTATGGCTCAGTTTGGTCTTCAAATGTTAGGAAACTTCAAGACACTATAAATAGAGTCCCAATGATTTTTTGGAAGAAGAGAAGAACATATTATAAGGAATTAGTCCATTGATTATCCTTCTCTTCTTTTAGAGTCCAAAAATCAAAATTTTCTTATATTTGTATAACTATCATTGTGATAATTTATAAATTACTCACATTTTTAAAGAGTTGATAAGAAGGTTTGAGTGTAAACCTAAAACAGTTGTAAGAGTTCAAATGTGAACCATAAAACACTTGTAAAAGGTTAAAAGTGAACCTTAGCAAAACTCTTGTAAAGGTTGAAGTGTAAACCTACAAAATACTTGTGTGAAGGTTTGCAAGAGTCTTGCAATTCTAACTTGTTATTTTAGAATAATGGAACGTTCAAGGCAGACCCTTGAGGAGAGTGGAAGTAGGTGCTCGAGTTGACGCCAACCACTATATGTTGTTTGCATATACCTATCCTTAACTCCTTTACACATTGCATAAACACTTGCTTTTTTTTGTATGAAAGCAAGCAAATCTTATAGATTAGCCAATATCAAGGTTCATACAGACCAAATACGAGAAATATCCGCTTGAGAATCAAAGTAAAAGGCAATAGAAATACATCCAGGGGCATAATCAAAAGTACATGTACATGGCTGCTTAGAAGTAGTACCTTTGGTGAACCCATTCGCAAAAATCGTTTGCTTCCCGATACACTTGTTAAAGCTTATAATTGGAGAATATGGAGAGGAATAATCAATAATTATCAATCAAAGTCCCAAAAGGGTGCAAATTAGAATCTGATTATGAAGGAGAGAAAATAACACAAGGGCATCACACTCAATAACAATATTTTTGCGTTCATACTAGTTAAAAAACCAAAGAGAGGAATATTATTGTGTCCTCCAAAGAGTACCAAGCTGGTAGTACATGCTGATTCACCCAACCATTGATCTCTTGACAGGTCCCATTATCTTTCTTGAATAAAAAAAATAAAACAAAGCTTTTAAACACAGTTTTTCTCCTCTCTACACGCGCTACCCCAACTCAGCCAAATATCTAAAATGGCTTGAAATTTTCAGTTGATGCTTAAACAAAAGCTCGATGAAAATTAAATTTTTATCATCATAAGTTGTACTTATTTTGGAGCATTTTCTCCATTCTCTTACCCTCTCAACTTGTCTTTAATCTCTCTCTCTCTCTTAACATTCTAGTTTACTATGCATATCTAAAATCTGCATTTGGAAATTTGGTATGACTCACTTTTTACCCCAACATATGTAAGTTTGGGTCGCAATATAAAAAACCGACCAAGAATCTCACGTTTAGGCATTATGTTTATGCTTCCTTAATTTGTATTAGGATATCAATTATGGCAAAGTATATATGAGTTTTATGTTACTAGGTAAATAATTATCGCTATAACGCTAATATGAGTGTCATTTGTTTGATGAAATGTCTGACATTGTTTTTTTATTTTTGCATATGAGAATTTATGAGAAAATTGAAAGTGGAACAATATTGAGCTCCAAATTGTTTCTATATATCTTCTTTTCGGTTTATAGGCTGAAATTTTGTATTTTTATACTAACAAAATGCTACAATATTAAACTATACTTATGTTTTTTTTTTCTTCACTTGTTGAATTAAATTTCTTTTGTTGTTCTTTCCATCTAGTGGATTGAACAATTTATGTTTGCTTGGATTGAATTGAATGTCTTCTTGTTTTAAATATATGGTAAAGTATTTAATTGAAGCACTCGTTTACATCTCATAATGCAATTTAATTTATGAACACATTTATTTAAAAACTGATAAAGACCCTATTTGAGCCCCAAAACTCAGTAGCCACACTAGTAGAGTGGACTAAACATTTGTAGAACCCCATAACCCATCTGGATGCCTTATCTCTGATAAGACCCCCCACACTCGCTAAGTTAGGATTACCAAAATACTTCCCATCAGTATTAAGTTTAAACCATCCTTTATTAGGAGGGTTCTAATAGACCAAATTATGTTTTTTCCTAGAGAGGTAATTTGATTTCCATAATTTTTGTTATCTTATTATGAATCTTTAAATCCCAAAGTGATGTGTAATTAACAACAATGTTATCAGAAGAAGAAAGATCAACAATCCTATAAGCATATGAAAAGCTAATATCCTCACTATTCGACATAACCCAAATAACTTGGTCCCAATTACTCTAGTGAGTGGTAGTTGGGACAACTCTAATACTAAGCAAAATCTAATCAAGAAGAGTGCAAGAAAGGTTAAGGTGCCAATATCTTGAAGTGTTTCTCATCTAACTAACTCTAAGGTGTTCCTCCACAAGGGGAAGAGGACCTTAGATAATATTTCTTAAGGGACCCAAGCTCGTCCAATTAACAAACCATAATAACTTATTGGTTTCATCCCTAATGGCCCATTTTAGGCCTTTCTTACAGACATTCCACCCATTTTTAATACTTTTCCAAGTGAGTGAACACGACCTATCAACATTGGAGGCTTCAACTGATCTTTGCCTAGAGAAATAATTAGCTCTAAGGACTTTATTCCATAAGGAATACTCTTTTTTAATAAGTTTCAATTTAATTTTTGCAAGAAGAAGAAGGTTTCTATACTTCATTTTATTAAGGCTAAGACCCATTTTGTGCTTGTGTTTTAAGTACTTGTGCTTAATTGCTTTATGGTTTAAGTTTTAATATATTCTTAAGCAAGCAAAATTGCCTTGAACTTATTTAAGCCAACTTGCTTTAAGTTGACTTAAATAAGAAACCAAACATGGTCATAGGGATACGCAGAGTCATATATGGAAAGTATAAATTAGGTCAATTATACATTAAATACCTAATTATAACAAGATCTCATAATATATTGTAATATATTCTAACATCCTCCCTTAAACTCAAGGTGGCAAAGGACATACCAACTTGAGTTTTCAAACTAACTCATGCAAACAACTAGGTAACTGAGCTTTAGTGAAGATATTAGTAAAATGAGCAACGGAGCGAAGAAAAATGAGGCGAATGGTACCACAGTCGATGTATTGGCGGATAAAATGACAATCATTGTCAATATGTTTGGTCCGTTCATGAAAAACATCATTATGAGCAATAACAAAGGCACTTCGATGTGTAGAATATTCATATCCTATAGTAACCAACGAAGCCAAAGAAGTTCAGCAGTAGTATATACAATTGCTCGATATTCTATCTCTATACTGGATCAAAAAGTAAGAGTCTATTTCTTGTTGCGCTAGGAAATAAGCGAGTCACCAAAGAAGAAGCAGAAACCAGTGGTAAAGTGATAATTAGTAGGATCCCCAGCCTAATCAGCATTAGAATAGGCATGTAACTCAATAGAAGAGTAAGATGAGAAATGCAAGCCATGAAACAATGTGCCTTTGATATACCGAAAGATGCAGAGAACAACAACTAAATGATTTATACAAGGTGCAGACATAAACAAATTAACAATATGAACAACATAAACAAGATCAAAATGAGTTACAATGAGATATGCCAAGCTCCCAACCAACTTACGATAAAGTGTGGGATCATTAAGAGATTGACCATCAATAAAAGTGAACTTGACATTGGTCTCAAGATGAGTAGAGACGATCTTGCTATTTGTCAAACCAGGGTGAGTAATAAGATCATAAGCATACTTAGCTTGAGATAAATAATAGCCAATGGAATTAAAGGATACTTTAATACGCAAGAAGTAGCTAATAGAACCCAAACCCTTCATTTCAAACTCTTGACTAAGAAAAGCTTTGAGCTTAGAAATACCTTGAGATAATAACTTGTCATGATCATATCATTAACATACAATAGGAGAAAAATATGCCCTCTGTCAATTTCCTTGAGAAAAATTGTCGTGTCATAGGGACTTAAAGTGAAACCAAACCGACTAGTAGTAGAGCTAAATTTTATAAATCAAGCTCATCGAGCTTGCTTAAGACAATATAGAGCCCATCGTAGTCAACACACTTTATCAGGTGAGTGATAATAACTAGTAGAGGGTTTCATTAAAGTTCTTCATCAAGATCATCATTGATGAAGGCATTCTTGATGTCCATTTGAAACATATTCCATTTTCATATTGTACCAGTAGCAACCAAACTATGAACAGATGTAGGACAAGCAATAAGAGCAAACATTTCTTCATAATCAACACCATATTCTTGAGCATAGCCTTTATCTACAAGACGAGATTTAGAATGTTCCACAGACCCATCGGAATGAGTTTTGATTTTATAAACCCACTTACATCCAATGATAGCTTTACTATAGGGTAGATCAACTAAGTCCCAAGTATGAGTTTTATCAAATGCCTAGAGCTCATCATTCATCGTTTGTTACCAAAGAGGATAAAAACTGGCTTCCCAATAAGATTGAGGTTCACATAAAAAGAAATTATTAGGAAACCACCTTCAAGATGCTCAGGAGGTGATCTTCCAAACACCCAAGTCTAGAGTGACTTGTATAAAGAAAAGAGACAACAACCAATTAAAGCAAGAAATAAAAGAACACAAGAAATTTGTTGACGAGGTTCAGCAATATGCCTACGTCCCCATGAGCTCCTTCGAGCTCTCTACACTATCTTATCAATGGAGTTCTTTACAATCAGCAACACCCTTCCAAGAACTCACAGGTTCTTGAAGAACAAAAGAAGAAGTACAAGAAAGTGATAAGAATTAACCTTGGAATTTTCCTAAGAAAATTCCCCTTACAAGCCCTTGAATCCCATTTCTATTCTACTCTCTCTTTCTAAATAACCAGCCTTTACAATGAGTCTCTCTTGTTTTGTGTCTTTGCACTCTTACAATTGATCTCACTTTCAATCACAAGTTTTTCACAAGTTATGTTATGACTTTTGAAGCTAGGTGATCCTATATATAGTACACCAACTTCTTGTCCAATCTTGAGGGTTAATATCCACCCTTAGATCTTGAGGAACAATCGATCATAGCCTTTCATCAATCCTTAGTAAAGCTGTGTGTTTTAAACATGCCTCACACACCCTTTGAATTACTGAATCAGTGTGCATTAATGTGCCTTCGAGCCGCGGCCTAGAACAGGACAAGCTAAGACCTGAAGCAGGGCTGAACATCCTCCACTTGCATCTATTCTGGGCGCCGCGGCTTAGGGGAGGCTTAGTCACTGCGCACACCTTCTCCAGGACTCCTCCCTTGCTGGGCGTCGTACCCTGGAAGATCTGGGCTGTGGTGCACATTGGTGTGCATTGATGCTAATTTTTTCCTCATTCCTTGCAGCCATTTAATGTTAAGACAAATACCAACAATATTTACCTTTGTCTAAGCGATTAAACCCGAACCCATGTGCAAAGAACTCAGTACCTAAACTCATCTTGAGTCATCATATCAACCGACTCCAATCCTAAGAAGTCCAAGGTAATGATTGAACTTGCTTAGAGGTAGAACTTTAGTACCTAAATCCGTAGGGTTTTCTTCTGTGGCCACCTTGTCCACATGAATGCATCATTCCATAACATATTCTCGAATGAAATGGTATCGAACATCCATGTGCTTTTTCTTCTCATGGAACACCGGATTCTTGCATAAATGTAATGCACTTTGGCTATTTGAATACACTAGGACCTGCTCCTCTAGTACCTTCAACTCTTCCAGCAACCCTTTGCACCACGTAGCCTCCTTGATGGCTTCCGTAGCCGCTATATACTCAGCTTTGATTTTTGAGAGTGCTACCATCGGATGTAATTGAGCCTTCCAACTTACACAACATCTGTTTATGTTAAAGAAGTAGGAGGTAATAGATCTTTTTTTATCCTGGTCAGCTCCATAGTCCGAATCCGCATAACCTTCAAGACAGATGCACTTACCCCTCTTCTCATAAACCAGCCCTACTTCTGGGCTTCCCTTCAAGTACTTCAGCAACCACTTCATCCCAAGCCAATGCTCCTTTCCAGGATTACTCATAAACCTACTAAAGACACTCATTGCATGAGCAATGTCAGGTCTAGTGCTTACCATTATGAACATGACTGAACTAACCGCACTAGAGTAGGGAACATTTTCCATTTCCTTCTTCTCCTTATCTAATATTGGACATTGATCATTGGAGAACTTGAAATGACTAGTAAGGGGAACCTTCATTGGTTTGCTATCTTCCATAGAGAACTTAGATATCATCTTCTCTATGTAGGAAGTTTGAGAGATCTTTAATCTGTTTCTCTCTCTTTCCCGGATAATGCACATCCCAAGGATCTTCTGTGTATGGCCAAGATCCTTCATCTCAAACTCCTCACTAAGTTGAGCCTTCAATTTTCTTATCTTCTCCATGCTGCTCCCAACCAGCAACATATCATCAACATAGATGAGGATGATCACCACTTCTTCCACCTTGTGCCCTGTGTAATACAAGCACAAATCATAGTAGCTCCTCATGAAACCCAAGCTGGTTACAAAGGAATCAAACCTCTTATTCCATTGCCAAGGTGATTGCTTCAGGCCATAAAGAGATTTCTTCAATTGGCACACCAAATCTCCCTGCCTTTCTTCCTCATAGCCTTCGGGTTGCCTCATGTAAATGGTCTCATCAAGCTCTCCATGTAAGAACGCGGTCTTCACATCTATTTACTCAATTTCCTAATTGAATTGGACCACCATTGCTAGCACTATCCTTATCATCTTGTATTTCATAACTAGTGAGAATATTTCGATGAAATCTATGCCTTCCTTTTATGTGAACCCCTTTCACCACCAGCCTAGCTTTATACCGGACTTCATCCCCTGGAGTGTTCCCTTCTTTGATCTTGCAGATCCATCTACAATCCACAACTCTCTGTTTTTCTGCTTTGGGCACCAATTCCCAAGAGTTGTTCTTCCTCAAAGAATCATTTTCTTCCTCCATAGCTAGCTGCCACTTTGACGAATCCTTATATTCCATGGCTTCCATGTAAGTTTCTGGTTCAACCATCCCTTCTTCTGTCCAAGGAGCTGCTACATTACCATCCGCAAACCTATATCTCAAAGGTGGTCTAACCACCCTCCTTTCCCGGTCTCTTGTGAGCTGGTAGTCATTCTGACTTGCTGCATCAACCTTTTCTAGTTCAGCCTCATCTTGAATGCCCTGAGCTTGGCCTTCATCAATGGGCTCTACCTGGTCCGAACCTTCTTGCCTTCCTTGCTCTACCTAAACTAAATTCTTCTTAATGCTATGCTTCACAAATTTCAGATTGGTTTGCTCACTAGCTCCTACAGGGTTAGTTTTCTCCAAATAGGGAAATAACAATAACATCCCTACTTATTATGAGTTTCATTCCTTTTGGTTCTAAGGACCACAACCTATACTCCTTAACCCCATCACCATACCCTAGAAATACATATTTTCTAGACCTTGGGTTAAGTTTATCATCCTTTTGATGAGCATATGCAGCATACCCACAAGTCCTAAGGTTGCTCAACTCAGGGGGTTTCGCACTCCACATTTCCATGGGAGTCTTAAGGTCTAAAGTCCTAGAGGGTGATCTATTAACCAAGTATGCAGCTGTAGACACAGCTTCTCCCCAAAAATATTTTGGTAAACCGGACCCAATTAAGATGCACCTAACCTTTTCCATAAGGATTCTATTCATCCTCTTAGCAACTTCATTTTGCTGAGGGATTTTCACAACCGTTCTATGTCTTAGAATACCATTTAACTCACAGAATTTATCAAAATCTTTATTGCAAAATTCTAAGCCATTATCGGTTCGTAAAGCCTTAACTACCCTACCATTTGAGTCTCCAACAACTTTTTCCACACCACAAATTTATTCAAAGCATCTAATTTATTTTTAATCAAATAAACCTAAACCTTTCTTGAATAATCATCAATTAAAAACATAAAGTAAAAGTTACCTCCTGTGTTGGTGTTCTTGTTGGTCCCCAAAGGTCCGAATGAATATAGTTAAGAATTCCTTTAGACTTGTGCACTTCGGTGTTGAAGCTAACTCGGTGTTGCTTTCTAAGAACGCAACACTCGTAGAAATCCAATTTCTCTACTTTGTCATCACCAAGTAAACCATCCTTACTGAGGACTTGCAGGCCCTTTTCGCTCATATGTCCCAAGTGAGTGTGCCAAAGTGCTACCCTATCCATCTCAGCCATCAAACTTGCTACTTGATCCTTGATTTCTGTCTCTCCGATCATCTCATAGAGTCCATCTTTTATTGCCGCTTTGATTACTACCAAAGATCCCTTGGTCACCTTGATATTTCCTCATTCTGCTTTGTATGTATACCCCATAGAATCTAGTTGCCCCAATGAGATCAAATTCCTCCTTAAATCTGGGAGATACCTTACATTTCGTAGCAGCCTTATGACTCCATCAAACATCCTCAGCTAGATGTCTCTTATCCCCCTCACTCGGCAAGAATTGTCATTCCCCAAGAAAACTCTTCCATCATTGATTTCCTTGAAATTCTTAAACCATTTCTTGTGAGGGCACATGTGATAAGTGCACCCGGAATCCAAGATCCATTTCTCGTTGCCTTACCTCCTGCTCACATTTGAGCACACAACAAGAACATCATCTTGCTGTTCTGCTTTAGCAACGGAAGCCTCTCCATTGTTGGTATGGCTTCTCCCTCTCTCATCCCACAACCTCTTCTTGCAATCTTTCTTGAAGTGACCCTCCTTATTGCAGTAGAAGCATCGCCTTCCTCCAAACTTTGGTTTGCAATACGATCTCCCACGGCTCTGCCCTCTACCTCTTGATTTCTCCTGGTAGGTGCCATGAATGCTGCTGCCATTCCGAGTTGCTGGCCTTCCTCTTACGAACAACCTTTCCCCACTTGATGCCTCCTTACTCTTGGCTTTGAAATCATGAGCCCTTATAGCATTGACCACAATTTCTTTGGTTAGTGTATCTCTTCCATATTCAATTGCATTAATTAAACTATCAAAACAATCAGGAAAAGAATTTAATAACATAACAGCCAATTGTTCATCCGGGAATTTATACTATAACTAGCCAAATCTTGAACTAGTTTATTAAAGACATCAAGATTATCTTGCAACTCTTTATTAGGATCCATTTTAAAAGCAAAGATTTTTTTAAGGGAGAGTTTTGGTAAGAAACAACTCATCTAGTTTCTTCCATATGATAGCAGGATCTTCTGAGTCCCCGCACTCCTTTGTGACACTATCCGACATGTGCAAGAAAATGGTGTTGTATGCCATCTTCTTCATCTCAATCCGTTGGTCCTCCGTGATACTTGCTGGAAAAACATCATGTTCTCCAATAGCCAAGTCCACCTTCTGTTGCATAAGAACAACCTTGATCTTCCACTTCCACAGGGAAAAATCTCCCTTTCCATCAAACTTCTCAACAACGAAATTTGAACCCATCTTGCAGAGATGATCTAGATTTGTGCAACACCCACAAATACTTTCCAACTTCTTCTAAAACTCAAGAACATGATCAAAGATTGGTCTCAATACCGTTCTTTAATCAACCTCAAGAACACGATCTGATCTTGATCTTTACTCCGTTCTTGAATCACCCAAGAAGTTTGTTCTTTGATTCTTGGAGTCTTGCTCTGATACCTTCTGTTCTTGCTCCGATACCCAGCTGTGTAAGCGCTGATACCATTGTTGGGAAACCACCTTGGAGATGCTCAGGAGGTGATCTTCTAAACACCTAAGTCTAGAGTGACTTGTATAAAGAAAAGAGACAATAACCAATTAAAGCAGGAAAGAAAAGAACACAAGAAATTTATTGACGAGGTTCAGGAATATGCTTACGTCTTCGTGAGCTCCTCCGAGCTCTCTGCACTATCTTATCAATGGAGTTCTTTACAATCAGTAACACCCTTCCAAGAACTCACAGGTTCTTAAAGAACAAAAGAAGAAGAAGTACAAGAAAGTGATAAGAACTAACCCTGGAATTTTCCTAAGAAAATTCCCCTTACAAACCCTTGAATCCCCTTTCTATTCTACTCTCTCTTTCTAAACAACCATCCTTTATAATAAGTCTCTCTTAGTTTGTGTCTTTGCACTCTTACAATTGATCTCACTTTCAATCACAAGTTTTTCACAAGTTATGTTATGACTTTTAGGTGACCCTATATATAGTACACCAACTTCTTATCCAATCTTGAGGGTTAATATCCACCCTTAGATCTTAAAGAACAATCATACATAGCCCTTCATCAATCCTTAGTAAAGCTGTGCGTTTTAAACATGCCTCATGCACCCATTGAATTTCTGAATCAGTGTGCATTAGTGTGCCTTCAATTTGCGGCCTAGAACAGGGCAAGCCGCAGCCTGAAGCAAGGCTGAACATACTCCACTAGCATCCATTCTGAGCGCCATGGCCTAGGAGAGGCTGAGCCGCAGTGCACACCACCTCCAAGGCTCCTCCCTTGCTGGGCGCCGCACCCTGGAAGATCTGAGCCATGGCTCACACTGGTGTGCATTGATGGTGATTTTTTCCTCTTTCCTCGCAACCCTTTAATGCTAAGACAAATACCAACAGAAATGGTAGAAAAACAATAGTAATCATGAAGATGAACATGTGATTTACTTACTCGTATAGAAAGACGACCAACAGTCAGGTCAAAAGACTCGGGAAAAGATGGACCAAAACCATCAGATGGAGCAGACTCTATAGACTTAACCACATTTTTAGAAGAAACCTATGGAAGTTCAATTGAAAGTTCTGAAATGTTATCATTAGGAAATAATTCAATTAAAGAATTTGAGAAAATTTAAATAGAGTTACGCAGAGAGAATGGAAAAGAAGACAAGGAAGAAAACATTTTGTATTCCCAACAGACATCATGGCGAGAAAAGCGAAAATTATACATTAGGGGAGTATCATAAAGGTGTTTATATGGAGATTGGTGCTGAGTGACAGAAGAATGAGTAAAATTGATGAGAGCTATAAAACGCATCTTAATAGTACTTACTTGTTAGCATTTTAGAGTTGATCTAGGTTTTAATTGCACTTTTATATGTTAACAACTCTAAAGTGTCATCTTTGGATCACTAATTTGTTTTGATGCATTTTTAGGTATTTTGAGTCTTAAAGAGATGGAAATGCTATTGTTGAATGAAGCACAAAGATTCCATGTATACCGGAGCAAAGAAGTGCTTTCAGAAAGGCTAAACAAAGAGATCCAAGCATGTGCACCGTGCCTTGGAACCAGTTGGGCCGCACCCTCCATAATAGAGGCCAAAGCAAGCAAACAAGGCCATCAGGTCAAGGTGTGCTGCGCCCTGAGGTGTGAGGTGTGCCCTGGATTAATCTAGGGTGTGCTCTGAAGGGCTATGGTGCACCCTGGATGGAGCTACGCTGCACTTTCCAGCAAGTTCACAAAGCTGGCTTAAAACCAAGCCTAGGCGCACACACGAACTTTGTTCTCTGAGTTATGATGTAATTAGGTCTTTAATGATTGTTTAAAACCCTAAAACACCCTTGGACCCTTGTATTATAAATAGATCATTTAAGGTTTGATATTAGACACTGATTAAGCTTGGGAAACTTAAGGAAGCAGCTGATTCTCCGCCATCAAAGTGTTCAACCATGAGCCCCATGGCCAACTAATCTCCAAGCAAGGCGAAAGGATGAATCCTTAGATGTAGTTGTTCTTACTTTCTAGTTTTAATTCGGTTGTAAAGATTTAATGTTAAAACATTGTTTATGATTTATTCTTTGATCAAACAAAAATAATTATGGTTCATGTGACAGCTGCACTTTTTATTCTTTTTATCTTAGATTTTTTTAATCCGGCGATTGCATACTTCTTCTCCATATAAGTCTAGTCTTGCTCTTCTTATGTCAAGTTGTTCAGGTGTGATTGAGTCCTGTAGATTTTTTTTTTAGGGTTATCCATTACTGCGATATTGTCATGGTGATATATTGTCGTTTCTTGATAACTCTATAGGATAGGTCATGTGTGCTTGAATCGAAATCAATGAGTATTTCATAAAGCAATTACTTTAGGGTTTATATTTGTGCTTAATTGAATATTTGCCGGTTGCCTGTTTGAGATGTGAAACTTGCAATCGAGATAAAAATAACTGAATCTTGATTATGATAAGCCAACGAACTTAGGGAGGATTCCCGGACCCTTGTTACTTCTCCATAATATATTCACACGACTATTTACACAATTACTATCAAAAATCAAATTCTTTCATTTAATCTTTACCGTTCATGTTTAGGTTTATCTTCTCTTGTAGTTAACTTGTTTCCCTGTGGAATCGACACCCCAAAGCTGTGCTACAACTACCACGTTACTCTTTGGGCGTAATCAAATTTTGACGTCGTTGCTGGGGAAACGCGCTTAAGTACAAAGAAGATTGTCAACTCTAAGACGAAATGGTAATATCTTTTCTTTATTTAAGTTTTTGATTTTCTAATTTTATTTCTTCTGTTTTATTTATTTTATTTTTAACTCATTTCTTTTCTTTAAGTTTTGATTTCCCGATTTCATTTATTATTTATTTAATCTGTTTATTTTGTTAACATGGCTGAAAACCCTAATGAGAATGTTGCTAGGACACTTAAAGATTATTTACATCCTAGCCGAATAGCCACCCCATCTTGTATCATGTTCCCCCCTAATGTTCAGCAACCTGATTTCAAACCGGGCATGATCCAATTGCTACCAACCTTCCATGGGTTTGAGAATGAAAACCCCTATATCCACATTAGGGAATTTGATGAAATAGTAGCAACCTTTCAAGGTAGGGCTGATATGGTAGACACCGTCAAACTTCGGTTTTTCCCCTTTTCACTTAAGGAAAAAGCCAAGGCTTGACTGTACTTGTTAAGGCCTAGGTCCATAGGTAGTTGGGATGAGATGACATGAGTTTTCTTCCAAAAACACTTCCCAACCAATAAGACCAATAACCTCAAGAGACAAATCTCAAACTTTGCACAAAAAGAGAGCGAAACCTTATATCAAGTTTGGGAACGTTTCAAGGACCTGTTGAATTCTTGTCCACACCATGGGTATGAGAGTTGGTGGGTAGTTAGCTATTTCTATGATTGACTCGTAAGTAGGGAAAGGCAGTTCATAGAAATGATGTGCAATGGGGATTTTCTTCAAAAAGATCCCAACCAAGCCATAGATTTCCTAGATGACCTATCAAAAAAATCCTACACTTGGACAGGACCAAATGCCATGGAAAGCACTAGGAGAAATCAACCCGCTAGGATTTATCAACTTAAGGAAAGAAGATAACCTTCAAGCCCATTTAGAGGCCCTAACTAAAGAAATTGAAGCCTTAAAAACAAGAAATACTAGAGCCCCTGAACTGGTTGTTTGGTCAGAATCCCACGAGCCTTGTTTCATGTGTAATGGGGTAGATCATTTACCTAAGGATTATCCGTTTATTTTGATATGAAGGAAGAGTGTAATGCTGTAGGTATACCCTTTGGGAAACCACACTCACCCTACTCTAACACCTACAATCCCGGTTGGAAGAATCACCCTAATTTCAGGTGGAAATCCAACATGCAACCCCCTGCCTACTCTAGTACGCAATGGCAATCGGAAACAACCTCATTTAATGCACCTCAACAATCTTTACCTTTCTAAGATATGTTTAAGTCATTTATGCAAGTAC
The DNA here is from genome assembly GCA_023935145.1 of Bretschneidera sinensis. Taxonomy (NCBI): domain Eukaryota; kingdom Viridiplantae; phylum Streptophyta; class Magnoliopsida; order Brassicales; family Akaniaceae; genus Bretschneidera; species Bretschneidera sinensis. The sequence continues at coordinate 11,501,701 of CM043705.1, forward strand.
ATGCCAAGAGTGTGGAAAAGCAAGGCAAGATAAATCAACAGTTATTAGAGGAGCAGCAAGCGATCAAGGAGGAACAAAAGGTAATAAAGAGTCAACTCACCAAGTTGACTAGTTTCTTGACGATTCAAGAACAAGGTCTGTTTCCTTCACAGCCACAACCTAATCCAAGGGGACAACATATGGCACAAACCTCCAATCCTGAAAATCAAAGCATTAGAGAGGTTAATGCCATAATTACTCGTAATGGTAAGAAAATTGATGGACCCACTCTACCATCAAACCTGATTCCTAACACCGTGTGCAACAAAGATAAAGCCCCCAAGGAACAAGAAGCCCATGATAATTATTTTCCACCGGTGCCTTTCCCTTAAGCACTCCTTAAACCTAAAGAGATAAATACAACACTAAAAGGTGAGATTCTTGAACAACTTTAGCATATTAAAATTAACCTCATTCTTCTTCATGTTATAAAGCAGATTCCCAACTATGCTAAAGTCATCAAGGATCTATACACACTCAAGAAGAGTCACAATGTGAAGAAGACAACATTCTTAACGGAGCAAGCAAGTGCAGTAACTGACAGTAAGACACCGCCCAAATATAAAAATCCGGGCTGTCCAACGGTAGCTTGCCAAATTAGAAACAAATCTTGTGGCCAAGCAAATGAGTGCTTTTGGAAGGCTAAACAAAGAGATCCAAGCATGTGCGCTACGCCTTGGAACCAGCTCAGCCACACCCTCCAGAACAGAGGCCAAAGCAAGCAAAGAAGCCATCAGGTCAGGGTGGCGCCTTGGACCAAGGGGCGCCGCGCCCTGAGGTGTGAGGTACACCCAGGATTAATCTAGGGTGCGCCCTGAAGGGTTGAGGTGCACCCTGGATGGAGCTACGCTGCACCTTCCAGTAAGTTCACAAAGCTAGCCTAAAACCAAGCCTAGGCGCGAGAAAATCCAAGCCTAGGTGCCCACACAAACTTTGTTCTCTGAGTTATGATGTAATTAGGTCTTTAATGATTGTTTAAAACCCTAAAACACCCTTGGACCCTTGTATTATAAATAGATCACTTAAGGTTTGATATTAGACACTGATTAAGCCTAGGAAACTCAAGGAAACAGCCAATTCTCCTCCATTAAAGTGTTCAACCATGAGCCCCATGGTCAACTAATCTCTAAGCAAGGCGAAGAGATGAATCCCTAGGTGTAGTTGTTCTTACTTTCTAGTCTTAATTCGGTTGTAAAGATTTAATGTTAAAACATTGTTTATGATTTATTCTTTGATCAAACAAAAAGAATTATGGTTCATGTGACAGCTGCACTTTTTATTCTTTTTATCTTAGATTTTTTTAATCCGGTGATTGCATACTTCTTCTCCATATAAGTCTAGTCTTGCTCTTCTTATGTCAAGTTGTTCAGGTGTGATTGAGTCCTGTAGATATTTTTTTTAGGGTTATCCATTACTGCTATATTGTCATGGTGATATATTGTCGTTTCTTGATAACTCTATAAGATAGGTCATGTGTGCTTGAATCGAAATCAATGAGTATTTCATAAAGCAATTACTTTAGGGTTTATATTTGTGCTTAATTGAATATTTGTCGATTGCCTGTTTGGGATGTGAAACTTGCAATCGAGATAAAAACAACTGAATCTTGATTAGGATAAGGCAACGAACTTATGGAGGATTCCCGAACCCTTGTTGCTTCTTGTTGCGCGTTTATCTACCTAAATAAATAAGTAAATAACCGTATAGTTTTACTTGCAAGTGCACAAGGTCAATGGTAGCATAGTGTTCAAGTGCGAGATCACTTCCACAGGGATTGGTGAATTTCGTTTTAGAATCAGTTTCTTAATAAAAAAAAATATGAAAATAACTGTGAATTAATAATAATGAGACATAGGGCTTTGATATCCACCATTAGTCAAACTTTCCCAATGAGTAATAGGTTAATGCACTAGCCTTCCTATGAATACCTGATGGTTGCCAACCTAAGGGCATGGTATCTACTCCTTAAGCTATTGATTTCCCTAAGTACCGAGTTAGGCATGGTATCTACTCTAACTCTTTTCTTTCTTAAGGGATTCAGCATGGTATCTACTGAGTTGTTCCTTAAGAAAGCATAAGATTTATGGAAATTGACAATCACATGAGACCTAAGGCATGGTATCTACTCTCGGTTTCCCATGTTGATTAATCCAAAAATCTGGTGTGGATATCTTTTGTTACTAGTGTTAGGCCCAGGACTCGGTCATCCAAATTGGTCTAACTAACTAATCCATACCACATGCACATATTGATAAGACATACACATATGATTAATGTAAATAAACATAGGCATTAATCAAGTTAAGCATCATAATTAAGGCTATTGTAAAGAAAATCAATGAATATATATATGGGAAGCATAACTAGGGCTTCAATCGAGCCCTATAAAGAGTTAGTTACACATGCTGTCTAAGATAAACATCATAGCATAAACTAAACATAAACTATAAAACCCAAAGAATACTATGGAGACGAGTTGTCAATCCTCTCTAAAGCTTACAATTCCGAGCTAAGCAAAAGATAAAAGAAGTGATGTCCTTTGTGTGTCTTTACAGGTGTATTTATAGGGGTTGAATAACCCTAGAAGACTCAGGAAACCCTAAACTTCCTAAAACGTAAAACCTCCTCTATTTCCAAAATTGGTTCTGTCGTTTTACTATTCACATCCGTACATGTGCGCTCGATCGCATGCGTTTTTCGCTCGATCCTTCCTGTGTGCGCACGAGCACTTATGTGCACGAGCACTTATGCGCTCGATCGCACTTTTGCCAGTAGCTGCTCCAGGAATTCCAGACTTCTTCCTTTAGGTGCCAAAAATGCTTCTTTTTATCCAAGACCCTGTAAAAACAAGTGAAACACAGAAAAGAAATAAAATGGACTAAATTAACATAACTAAGGACTTAAAAAATGTAAATAAGGGGGCTTAAATATGAATATTTAAGCACCTATTACACCCCCAAACTTATATATTACTAGTCCCTTGGCGATACAAAACTAAAAACTAAAACAAAAAATAATGACACATAGATAGATCGAATATTCATAGTGTCCACAAAAGTTTAGGTCTTCACACAAAATTATGATGCGCATTCATGAGCAAGCTTAACAAATATAAACATATCTTTGCAATGAATAAGATTTTTGAACGTAAATCACTTTCATGAGGTAGTTTAAGACACAACAAGTTTGACTATAGTGTGTGGTGAACTAGCACATAAAAGATTAGGTTTCCAAATAATTCTAATGTGTAGTGTTTCGATGTCTCAAGTTTCACCAAATTTCCTATTAGGATCAACAAAAATGGCATAGTTTTTCTTTTTTTCTTTTGTTTGTAAGATTTTTGCCAAGTTAGTTCCCTTAAGCTTTCTATTTGACTAATGTAGCGAGTGTTTAGCTAATGACTCCGAAGCCAGATGGTCTTAAGGCATTAGGTGTAAAGACACCCCTAAGGACTTACTAACTCGAGTAAAAAGGCTACGAAACTAACAGGTCTTAATGCTACCAATCAGAATTTCCACGTTTTGATGTGACACTCACTGCTTACTGAGGCAAGAGGGCTAGTTACTCAGTGAAAAGTTCTTTTTAATGATCATAGTGCACAAAATTTTCACCTTTTGACGTGACACTCACTATTTACTGAGGCAAGAAGGCCAGTTACTTAGTGAAAAATTAGTTTACTGATATTTAGGAGCATTTTTCTTTTTTGAGAAATAATAATTTTTTCTATTTATGCCAAAGAGTTAATCTAATAGGTCATCTAGTTCACAGTTGAGTAAAAGAAACATACAAATCAAAATTACATGTCATACCCCACACAACTATGTGCTAATGTGCTCGTGATAGTTCAGGTCAAACTTGTGAATCCTTAAATGCCTAAAAGTAAGTGATCTATGCTCAAAACTTAATTATTGGCCTATATGTTCAAAGTGTTAAGCTCACTTATGAAGTCAAATCATATTGTTTGTTTAGATCACCCAAAAATTTTGGAACAGAATGAACATGCATTTATCTATAAAAAACAAAAAAAAATATGAGACATAGTGTATGTGTGAGTGTGTCCCCATACCCCCAAACTTAAATTGCACATTGCCCCCAATGTGTGAATAGCATGGAAGGAGCTGACCTAGGAGATGGAGAACTATATGTTTGGCATGGCTCGTAGCACGCCCCCAAACTTCAACTGGATGCACTCACTCTGTCCTTGAAAAATAAAGACAAACAAACATAAAATGAAAAACAAGTAATAATAAACAACTATAGAAAAATAAATACTAACAATAAAATAAAATACTAAAAATGATATGCTTTGAGGTGCCTCCCATGAGTGCTAAGTTTAAATTCTTCAGCCAGACAGGGTATCCTCTCACTACTGATCGTCGGGTGCTGCAGTCGAAGAGGTATCGGGTATCGGAGGTAGGCGATCAAGAATGGCTTGTAGTATCACCTCTTATCGTGCAAACCGTGCCTTCAAACCATCTATGCTCTGGTGCATGAGTGATGTGGCTGGAGAGACCTCACCTCGAAAAGAGGACAACTCAGCGAGAAAGTGCTGGGACTCTGTGGGTCCTATGTCCGGATGGTCCTCCTCTCGCAATGGGCTAACTGCAAGGGTCTCTGTCTCCATATGATCCTCCTCAACCCTCTCAGCTGCAAGTGCAGGGGCTGGGAGTCCTCGAGGCATGTGTGAGAGGCTATGTGTCCACTGAGCCTTCCCGAAGAAGGGATGTTCTCGCACTGGTCCATCGCTGGTGGTCCCCTTAATCCCTTTATTCTTGAAGATGTATGAGAGTAGGAATGAGAATAAGAGCCCCTATGTATTGGCCATGGAGGTCTGACAACCATGGACATGATCCCAAAATTTATGTAGCTGGCTCCATATAACAGTGGGAAGAGAGTACCAATGACCTCTGTGGAAGGCATACAACGTCTGTAGAAACTGGTCTCTCCTATGTGTCTTATTCCCTAAAGGACACACATTGCGCTGAAGGATAGTGTCTACAAGCCAAAGTCATGGAGGCAACTTTGGCTGGCTCGCTGCATTATTGTGTCTGTTGGCGTACTAGCCAATGCACATATCCTCAATAATCGTGGACAGGTCAAAAGAGTCCGGCTGCTCCTCGATATCGGTGTCCTCCGGAGGGGACTCATCACAGCAACGAAGAACAGTGGCTATGTCGGCACTAGTCACCTCGATAGATGTGCCCTAGACTGATGAAGTCAATACTACTGGTTTGCTACAATCAAAAGACATGCTTTCATAAAATTGAACTACCAGCTAGGTGTAAGCAGTCGAGCAAACTGGTTTAAAAAGCCTCTTTAACCCCCAGTGTTTAAATGCTTGGACCGCTTATTGAGTGGCATCCATTTGCTTGAAGACTTCGTCAATGGTGAAAGTCATCTCGAATAAAAGTTCTCTCTGCTCGATGCTTGGCCGGGATGACTGTGCACGGTTGCTCAAGGCACGAGAGGTGGAAGCGGTTTGCTTTGACATGTCAATCCTAGTTTCTATCAAATTTGCGATCGATCACGAATATGTGCACTCGATCGCACACTGGACTATGCGCTCAATCGCAATTGTCGTGCGCTCGATCGCACGCGGTCAATCTTTTTCTCGAACAGCTTGTGGGAGACAAAAGCCCAAGCTATGATCTTATGGATTCGAGAGTGTTCCTAACCTCCTGTAAACATAATAACACCCAACCATACACAAGATACCACATATATATATACTGAAAGTGTAAATAAAACATTAAAAATTCGTGTGTGTAAATAAAATGGATACCTTATGTGTTGGAGGGGATGTGTAATGGGGAGAAGGACATGGCAGTGCTGGATAGTGGTGATGGTGGTGTTGATGGTGTGCCAGAGTCGTTTGGTGGTGAGTGAGTGATGATTTAAAGAGAGTGAGAGTGGTGTGTTGCGGAATGGAGAGTGCGAGTGCGTGAGTGTGAGTGAGTGAGTGAGGGCAAGGAGTGAAGTGCTTAAGTCCATCACGTGACTGTCTGCCACGAGTGCACTCGATCGCACTTGGAGTGCGCTCGAGCACACTGAATAGTTCGCTCGATCGCTAAGTGTATCTATGGACAAAAATAAAAACTTACCAAGGCTGGAATGATAAAGCAAGAACAATACAACCTTACTGTGCGTTAGTGGCCTCAGTACCACTAACCTCAGTAGAGGTACTTGAGCTACATGATTGGTAAATGTGAAACGTCTCAAGCACTCTCTTGATACAGTGCTACTCCTATTGAAAGGGGCACTTATAGCCCACATAAGGTGGTTCAAGTGCCATTGACAGCTGCTGCATCTTCAATCTTGGTGCCTGGTTAATAAAATAAGGAAAATTCGTATTAGTAAGTTCAGGATTTTCAACTTGAGGATTATACTTACTTGGAGGCTGTGATGTGTTCTTGATGGGGTGCATAGTTCTATTGATGTCTTTAATCACATCGTTATCCTCTGGCCTAATTTCCAATCTTATGTCCTCATGGTTGGGGATGGTCTCCGATGGAACAGTGTGATGGACCTAAGAAACTTTCTCAACAACACCTTGCATCAAGCTTACGTTAGAGTATGCATTATCATCTTTGGTTGGTTTTAATGTATTAAATATTTGAAATTCCATATCCTAATCATTTACTATCATCGTGACGATGCCCTTTTTTACATTAATTTTGGTATCAGCAGTTATTATAAAGGGTCTTCCCAAAATGATGGGGAGGGGTGATGGCATATGACATTCTTCCATATCTAAGATGATAAAATCAGCGGGTAAAATAAATTTACCTACTCTTACCAAAACATCCTCGAGGATACCTCTCGGTCGTTTGATGCTTCTGTCAGCCAATTGCAGAGTGATGGTGGTCGGTTGGAGCTCCCCCAAACCTAGTGTTTCGAATACACTGTATGGAAATAGATTGACACTTGCTCCTAGATCCAATAGTGCATACTCAAATAACTGGTCACCTAGCCTGCAAGGAATGGTGAAACTACCCGGATCTGTTAGTTTTGGTGGTAATTTTCTTAATAGTACAGCACTTACCTCTTCAGTTAAGGCTACTGTCTCATGTTCCTTAGATGTGGAGGTATGGTCTAGAGATGCTTGTGTAGGCTCATTGGTGCCGATGATCTTACCATTTCTTAAGATTGTTACAGCATTCAGTTGCTGATGTCCTCTTGGATTAGGCAGTGGCTGGGCTGGGAGCTCTCATTGCTTTCTGCTACTTAATTCCTTGGCCAACTGTCCCATTTGTACCTCTAATCCTTGAATGGCTTAATCATGTTTTGCAATGGTTTGTCTCATTTCAATTTGAAATTGCCTTATTTCTTCCATGAACTGACTTTGTGAGGTCATTAATTGTTGCTACTGAGGCGCCAATTGTCTCACAAGACTTTCGAGGTCGTTCTTCTTTGGTTTGGGAACAAATTTGGCTGCTAGTTGGAAGTTTCTTTGCTATCCTTGACCGTTCTGATTGTTGCTCCATGAGAAATTCAGGTGATTCCGCCATCCAAGGTTGTATGTGTTTGCATACGGATTGTTCTTTGGCGGGTAGTTGTTAGGCCCCACGTAATTTGCTTATTCTGGATCTGCAGATGAATACAAGGGACATGTATCAGTGTTATGATCAAATTGGGAACATATCGCGCATACCTGAAGCAATGTAGCTGGTAGGCTAGATGAGGCATTCTGAGCAGCCATGGCTTTAACCAATAGGTCTAGTTTCCTCTCCACAGCAGTTATTTGAGGAGAAGATCCTCCTTGTAAATTTACCTCATACATACCCTTACCCTTGGTTACATGTCTACCTCGAGAGGAGAACTGCTGTGTGTGTTCGCATAGGGTTTCGAAGAGCTCCATAGCTTCTTCGCTGCTTTTCTTCATCAGCACTCCTCCATAACTTGAATCAACAATACTTTTGTTAGTATCACTCAAACCTTCATAAAAAGCTTATACCAGTTCATCTTGAGGTAGGTTGTGATGTGGGCATTTGAGTAGCAGCTTGTCGAAGTGTCCCCACACTTCGCAGAAGAGGTCCCCATCCTTTTATTGGAAGGACTGAATCTCCTTCCTCATTTGCCTCGTCTTTTGGGCTAGGAAAAACTTCCTTAGGAATTTGCTAGCCAACTCTTCCCAAGTGTGGATAGAAACTGCAGGCAAAGAATTATACCATAATTTAGCATTATCTTTTAAGGAAAAAGGGAAAAGAATTAACCTTATTCCTTCTTAGTCTAGGACTTGGATGTCCTGGATCCTGCAAAGGTCGAAGAACTCTAGAAGGTGCAAGTGTGGATCCTCATTACGCGTACCCCTAAAGTGAGTTAATACATTTAATATTTACGGAGATATGTAATAGTTTCCTGCCGCCTCGGGTTGATATGCAATACATGATGGCTGATCAATGTTCTGTGGAATGGAGGATTGCTTCATCGGTACTCGTGCAAGTGGTTGCTGGTTTTCGAGTTGTTCCGCCATTGGTGCTTCGTTCTCGAATTCTTCTTCATTCTCCTCGAAGTTGTTCCTAAGCCTTTTTCGGATGGTCGGCTCAAGCTCGGGATCGAGGGGAAAGAATGTTGGATGTCGGGATCGAAGTCTGTGCATAAATCAAGTAAACCAGCTTCAGTGCATCAGTTCAACTCTGCTGCTCGGGTAACTCTCTGCCCTAATTGCGCTCGATCGCACAAGAGGTGCACTCAATCGCAAGTATCACAGAAAGTGTGATTAGGGTTTGATGTGCCTGAAACAGAAAGGAAATCAATTAGGGCTTGATGAAGAATAAAAATAAAGGTGAAAAACAGAAAATAAATTTTTTTAGAAAAATTAAAGTAAAATAGAATAATGATGGTTAAACTAAACAAAAGTAATTTTTAAAAGGAAATTTAAGCGCAATCCCCAGCAACGGCGCCAAAAACTTGTTGGGCGTTTATCTACCTAAATAAATAAGTAAATAACCGTACAGTTTTACTTGCAAGTGCATAAGGTCAATGGTAGCATAGTGTGCAAGTGCGAAATCATTTCCACAGGGATTGGTGAATTTCGTTTTAGAATCAGTTTCTTAATAAAATAAAAAAAATCAAAATAATTGTGAATTAATAATAATGAGACATAGGGCTTTGATATCCACCACTAGTCATACTTTCCCAATGAGTAATAGGTCAATGCACTAGCCTTCCTATGAATACCTAATGGTTGCCAACCTAAGGGCATGGTATCTACGCCTTAAGCTATTGATTTCCCTAAGCACCGAGTTAGGCATGGTATCTACTCTAACTCTTTTCTTTCTTAAGGGATTCAGCATGGTATCTACTGAGTTGTTCCTTAAGAAAACATAAGATTTATGGAAATCGACAACCACATGAGACCTAGGGCATGGTATCTACTCTCGGTTTCCCATGTTGATTAATCCAAGAATCCGGTGTGGATATCTTTTGTTATTATTGTTAGGCCCAGGACTCAGTCATCCAAATTGGTCTAACTAACTAATCCATACCACATGCACATATTGATCAGACATACATATATGAGGAATGTAAATAAACATAGGCATTAATCAAGTTAAGCATCATAATCAAGGCTATTGCAAAGAAAATCAATGAATGTATATATGGGAAAGCATAACTAGGGCTTCAATCGAGCCCTATAAAGGGTTAGTTACATATGCTGTCTAAGATAAACATCATAGCATAAATTAAACATAAACTATAAAACCCAAAGAATACTATAGAGATGGGTTGTCAATCCTCTCCAAAGCTTACAATTCCGAGCTAAGCAAAAGATAAAAGAAGTGATGTCCCTTGTGTGTCTTTACAGGTGTATGTATAGGGGTTGAATAACCCTAGAAGACTCAGGGAACTCTAAACTTCTTAAAACGTAAAACCTCCTCTATTTCCAAAACTAGTTCTGTCGTTTTATTGTTCATGGTCGTACATGTGCACTCGATCGCATGCGTTTTGTGCTCGATCGCAAGGCTGTGCTCGATCTTTCCTCTGTGCATACGAGCACTTATGCGCTCGATCGTACCCAATAGTGCGCTCGATCGCACTTTTGCCAGTAGCTGCTCCAAGATTTTCAGATTTCTTCCTTTAGGTGCCAAAAAAACTTCTTTTTATCCAAGACCCTATAAAAACAGGTGAAACACAGAAATGAAGTAAAATGGACTAAATTGACATAACTAAGGACTTAACAAATGTAAATAAGGGGGCTTAAATATGAATATTTAAGCACTTATCACTTCTCCATAATATATTCACACGACTATTTACACAATTACTATGAAAACTCAAATTCTTTCATTTAATCTTTACCGTTCGTTTTTAGGTTTACCTTCTCTTGTAGTTAACTTGTTTCCCTGTGGAATCGACACCCCAAAGCTGTGCTATAACTACCGCGTTACTCTTTGGGCGTAATAAAAAATCTATGGTATATACAGCAGTAAGAGTGGCTTTCTCCTAAAAACTTTTAGGAAAAGAGGCCGAAATGTAAAGACCCATCCCGGGTTGGCCACCCCTCAGACGGTGTCATCACATTTTGAAAATCCCAGCATGACACGTATATGCAGTAATAAAAATAAATAACACCAAAAGGAATTTTTCATAAATCCTTAACTCTTAACAGGGGAGTTATATCAATTTGATATTTAAACATTTGATACAAAAAATGCATAAATATTTACAAATAAATTTTTATTTTATTTTCTCATTAGTCTGAGGATGTTGACACGTACGTGACTTACAGAAAATGATTTCTTCTGAACCTCAACTCACCAAACTATTTGTCAAGCTTACTACCTGAAAATTATTGTACAATGAGGAATGAGCTTCACAAGCTCAGTGAATTAAATATACTAGAAGTACTCATCTGTATAAACAGTATTTTCATATTTAAATCAATTTATATCTTATACACTTGATACTAGCACTTTACTATCACTTCACATGTTATCATATCCATTCTCTATCAACCTATTCCTTTTATTTATTGGTTCACCTTAAGACCATCAATTATCTCATAATTACCTCGTAATAAGTTTCACTTCATAAAGTCTACCATTTAGATGGTTTTTATCACCATAACTGTCTCTCTGTGAAACTCATCCATCTACCCGGTTCTTTTCTTTGCAGCTTGTCTCGGCTGACACAGAATTTTTTCAGCATATACTGACTGTCATGGTGTCTCTTTTATTTCCAGCACATACTAGCTGTCACTGTTTTTCAATTAGACCAGCTGCCTTCTCGGTTCTTTTCTTTTCATTTAATGCATATGCATATAAACAATGGTATGAAATATGCATTTGAACAGTAATATAAAAATAATATGAGCTCAGAATATCTAAATTGACTATCCTGATTTTTTCTCAAATTATATCAAATTCCACTAAAATCCTCTCATCCCAAATCAGATCGAATCAATCCATCAAAGTTTGTCAAGATCCACTAAATTTCATTCCAAATAACATCAAATCAATCCATCAAAGCTTGTCAAGATCTACTAAATTTCATCTCCTCATAATTCGTATCAAAACATCAACCATAGCTCATCAAGAATTTATTTATCACCATCATTATTAAATCAACTCATTATTCAAATAATATATATTTTTTCCCTCATAATAATTCTCTACGTGTCCAATATTCATATCATATCTATCACCAAAACAGAAGCTAATAATTTAATTTAATATTATCACTAGATTTTTCATTTTTATTTAGATTACTTAGAGTAAATCCAACTCACCATGTAGCTCTTAAAGCTACTCGTGGGTCACCTCCTTGCATTTTCTGTTTCTCTCATAAACTTCCTCTGGTTGTAGATCGTCAACACCTGACATCATGTTTATATTAAATTTATAATTTATTCTTCAATTTGTTATAAACCACACACTTTGAAAATTCCCACTTTGAATTTAGAGAAACTTCATAAATGTCAGAAATTCAAAAATAAACATTATGCTATTACCTTATGTTTTTTTGATAGGTTTTCGTCATTCTCTATGAAATTCCGCATAAAATCTCTTCAAAATTTTGCTCTTTCAGCATTTCTTTGAGTCCCCAAATGTTTTGAGAAAAAAATGAGAGTTTGAAAAAAACTGAACAAAATCGTTCAGTATGAATTATGTTTGAATATATATATTTTTCTTTGCTTCAGCAGTTCCCCACCCCCCCTTGCATTTCCCGAGCTCCCAAATTTGCTCCACATTTTGGAGATGTACAAGGCCTGCAAGCCTCCTTTCACCAATTCTAAACATTTGATAGCAGGTGCTGCCACCTGCTGCCACATTTTTTTCGTTTGAATTTTTTTATAATTAATTTTTTATTCTTATTTTCTTTCTCTTGGACGTTCAAGTCCAAATTTTTTTTTGTTCTTTTAATGATGTTCACATCCAAGATATTTTGTTTTCAAAAGAATTATTTTATTCAATACTAAATCCTTTGCATAATTATATTATTTAAATTTAATATCATATTTATTAAATTACTTATTTACCCTTACTTTACGAATACGGGTATTACAATTCTACCCATAAAAATTTCATCTACGAAATTTTCTTACCTAACTCAAGAAGCAATTGTGAGCAATACTTCTTCATAATTGTCTCACTCTTTCATGTAATCTCTTCAACATCCTTATTCCGCCACAGAACTTAAACTAATAAAATTTCTTTATTATACAAGATTTGTTCCTTCCTGTCTAAAATCCTTACTGGTACTTGTATGTACACCCAACCTTTCTGAATTTCTATAGCTTCGTTTGAAATATTATAATATTCATCAGGTAAATACTTTCTTAAAAGTGAAACATGAAATACATTATGCCACTACTTCCATTCTGTAAGCAAACCTAGGCTATTCACAACTAGTCCAACTTTCTCAACCACCTCACAAGGTCCCACAAACCTCAGATTCAGCTTTCTTTTCATGCTTAAATTTCAATGTACCTTTTCATTGAGATATTTTTTAATATGCCCAATCACCTACTTGAAACTTAAGAAATCTCCTTTTATTATTAGCATAGCTATTTGGTCTACTCCATGCTGCTTTACGGTTCTCTCTAACTAATTTGATCCTTTCAGCTGTTAACTCAATGATTGATGGACCAGATATATTTCTCTCTCTCATTTCTTCCCAACATATAGTAGTTCTACATCTTCTACTATACAATGTCTCAATCAGTGCCATCCAATACTAATTTGATACTGATTATTATAAGCAACTTCAATCGATGGCATGTAAGTATCCCAACTTACTGAAAAATTCATCACATTTATCCTTAACATATCTTCTAGTTCTCTAAAAATCCTTTTTGTCTGAGTATGTGTACCCGTGGCTTCCTAAAAGCCTCTCTAAAACCAAGATGTAAATCTAGCATCTATATTTGACATTATGCTCAATGGTACTCCATACAATCTTACAATCTCAGCTACATCCCTCTTCAATCCTGACCATCAGAATTTCTATCTCAAGCCTCTGTACATCTTATTGTTACTTGGTTGCATCGAATCTACACCATTATGTACCTTTCTCAATATCTTATTTCTCAACTTTGTAACATTGAGAGCACAACTCCTATGTTCCAATACCAAGGTACTCTCACTTGACATTTTGAACTCCTAGTGTTTTCTAGTAAGCACTCACTGTTCAATCTTTTCTATCTCTTCATCTCTTCCTTGCATCTCTAAAACATTTTTCTATGGATTATTGTATAACCATATTCGTTTACCATGATCCTCTATCATTGATATTCAACTTCATGCTTATCTCTTTAAATCTATCATTAATTTCCCATCAGGATTCCCAATAGTAGTTAAACTTCTTGTAGAATTTCTACTCAATGCATCAACTATCACCTTCACATTTTTAGATGATAATGAATTGTACAATCATAGTTACTAATCAACTTCATCCACTATCTTTGCCTCAAATTCAGCTCTTTCTACGCAGGTAAGTATATCAAACTCTTATGCCTTATGAATATCTCATAAGTAGGTCAATACAGATGATGTCTCCAATATTTAAAGTAAACACTATAGCAGCCAATTCTAAGTCATGAGTAGAAAAATTTCTATCATGAATCTTTAATTGCCTAGAAGTGTGGGCCACAGCTTTCCTATGTTACACATATCCCAATCATTGATGTGACGTATCACTATATACCATAAATCCTTCATTACCATAAGGAAACACCAATACTGGAGCTGTAATCAATTTCTCCTATAAAAATTGGAAATTTTTCTCACACTTCCCTCCTTATACAAATCTCACATCTTTCCTGGTCAGTCTATTCAACAGTATTTCAAGAATAGAAGAATTATGAAAGAATCTTCTATAATAACTAGCTAACCCCAAGAAGATACTAATCTCAGTTACATTAATTGGTTTCTCCCAACTTAACATTATCTCTACCTTTTGTGGATCAACTGTTATGCCATTTTCAGATATTACATGTTCTAAGAAAGTTATTTTATTCAGCCAACATTCATACTTAGAGAACTTATATCATACAATCTCTTTCTCCTCAAAATCTCCAACACAATTTCTAAATGTTTTACCTGCTCTTCTTTAGTCTTAAAATACACCAAGATGTTATTGATGAACACAACCACAATTATTAAGAAATCGTTCAGACATTTTATTCATCAAGTCCATGAATGTTTTCGGAACATTATTTAATCCAAATATCATCACAAGAAACTTATGACCATAACGTATCTTAAAAACAGTCTTAGACACGTCTCCCATCTCTATCCTCAAATGGTGATAACCTGATCTCAGGTTTATCTTAGAAAACACTCTCACACCTTGCACTGCTCAAACAATTAATTTATTTTTAAAGGCTTTTATCATTACATCTTCCTTCTTCATGAACAACGCAGGACTTCCCAAATACATTAGGTTCGATAGATTGTTTATCCAAAAATTCTTAAAATGGTACATTCAACTCTCTCAATTCAGCTGATGTCATTCTGTAGGGTGCTATTCAATATATGTGATGATCATAGTATCACATCAATAGAGAATTTAATCTCTCTATTGGGAGGTAACTTAGGCAACTCATCAAGAATTACGTTAGAAAAATCTTTCATCACTAAGATTTATTCTAAGTTCCTATTTTCCTTTTTAGAATCCATTATGTATGCCCAATACTCCTTAAAACCCTTCTTCAATCAACTTCTAGTGACAAGAGCAAAAAATAAGATAATTCGAGAGTATTTTATGTTCTCTTTGAAAGTTAAACTTCTTATGTCCATATCTTGAACATTATCTTCTTTCTGGAACAATCAACCTAAGCGTAATATGTCGACAACCAATTCATTCTCAAAATATATTATATTCAAAGATAATAAATCAGCTTTAGATTCTCTATCACTGATACAATTTACCCCACACTTGTAAACATTTATGATTATAACTCTATTTCTAGTAGGAACTTCAACAAAAATTATTTTGCATCAAAAGACTAATACATACTTCAAAAGACTTCATATGAATACTGGATGCAAAAGAATGGGTTTCACCAAGATCAACCAACATTGATATATCCACATTTTCTATATACAAAACACCTCAAGTTAGAACAATTATGGGATAAATATCTTATCTAAATATATCTATGATAAGCTTCTGTCTCTCAATCATACATCAGATTACCACTTCCCTTTAGTGGCATACTTACTTCCTCTACCATGACTCCCAGTTCCCATAACTTGTCTCTCAAATCTAAGGGTCCCACCAATAGTATTATGAGATATAGGAGTAACAGATCTTGCTTGTCTCTGACTCTATAATTCAGTTCCCTGTGACAAGGAATGCCTCCTCTAGGGTGGTTTCTCACTCTGTACATTCATACTACTAATACTTTTATAACCTTCATGTTTAAACCTCTTTAACTACTCTTTCTATTTCCCTTAAACTCCATCACATCCTTCTCAATCTGAAGTGTTGTATACACCAATCTGACATAATTCATATGCCTCATATAAGATAGTTTTGATCAAATCTCAAAACATAGTTCATCTTTGAACCTCTTACACTTATTCTCTTTTAGATCTACCATTTTTCGGTACAACCATTGACCAGACCATAAATCTGCTATCATACTGAGCAACAGTCAACACATTTACCCCAAATAAATAAAATTGCTATTTTGTTGGGCTCTAAAGGTCTAAGGAAAATATTTATAAAAAAAAACCTCCTTAAACCTATTCCAGGTTAAGGGTCTAACAACATCTGTACTTACCCTAGGAATAATATCCTCTCATCATTCTAAAGCTTCTCCTTCTTACTCAAACGAAGCAAAGGCAACCTTCTGCCTGTTAGTTACTGGTAAAATACCAAATAATCTCTCTAAATGTTTCTCCTAAAACTATGGCTTAAAAGGTTTTATAAATTATTTAAACGACAAAGCATTCAACTTAACAATCTCACTGCATCTCATATATAAACTCACTTTTCCCTATTTTTAAACGTCTATCATTACTGGATTAACAATAACCTCAGGCACTGCTCTAGCCTGTTCATCAAGTTTATGTTTTAGCCTATCAACTCTATCATTTGTTACTTTCATTTTCTCAAGAGCATGCGTAAGAGTTTATCTTAGCTCATCTCTTTACCAATATTAATCATATTAGAAATATTAGTTATACTATCAACATGTTCCCTTCTAGAAACGATAAATTCAAACTCAACCTTGACTTGTCAAAAATATTGGGGCCTATCACGCCCTCTCAAATAAACAATTCTAACTCTAGTTCTAGCGTGTCCATGTGTCATCCTCAGACTATTCATTAAAATATAGTTTATTTAATCTTCCACTTTCTAAGTTCTCATGCAGTCTACAGAATCTTAAAACCTAATGCTCTAATACCAAAATTGTAATGACCCATCCCGGGTTGGCCACCCCCGAGATGGTGTCATCACATTTTGAAAATCCCAACACGACACATATATGCAACAATAAAAATAAATAACACCAAAAGGAATTTTTCATAAATCCTCAACCCTCAACAGGGGAGTTACATCAGTCTGATATTTAAACATATGATACAAAGTAAAATGCATGAATATTTACAAATAAAATTTTATTTTATTTTCTCATTAGTTTGAGGATGTTGACACGTACGTGGCTTACAGAAAATGATTTCTTCTGAACCTCAACTCACCAAACTATTTGTGAAGCCTGCTACCTGAAAATCATTGTACAATGAGGAGTAAGCTTCACAAGCTCAGTGAATTAAACTTACTAGAAATACTCATTTGTATAAATAGTATTTTAATATTTAAATCAATTTATATCTCATACATTTGACAATAGCACTTTACTATCACTTCACATGTCATCATATCCATTCTCTATCAACCTCTTCCTCTTATTTATTGGTTCACCTTAAGACCATCAATTATCTCATAATTACCTCGTAATGAGTTTCACTTCATAAAGTCTACCATTTAGATAGTTTTTATCACCATAACTGTCTCTCTGTGAAACTCATCCATCTACCCGGTTCTTTTCCTTGCAGCTTGTCTCGGCTGACACAGAATTTTTCTAGCATATACCAGCTGTCACGGTGTCCCTTTTATTTCCAGCACATACTAGCTGTCACTGCTTTTCAATTAGACCGGCTGTCTTCCCGGTTCTTTTCATTTCATTTAATGTATATGCATATGAACAATGGTATTAAATATGCATATGAACAGTAATATAAAAATAACATGAGCTCAAAATATCTAAACTGATTATCCTGATTTTTTCTCAAATTATATAAAATTCCACTAAAATCCTCTCATCTTAAATCACATCAAATCAATCTATCAAAGTTTGTCAAGATCAACTAAATTTCATCACAAATCACATCAAATCAATCCATTAGCTTGTCAAGATCCACTAAATTTCATCTCTTCATAATTCATATCAAAACATCAACTATAGCTCATCAATAATTTATTTATCACCATCATTATTAAATCAACTCATTATTCTAATAATATATATTTTTTCTCTCATAATAATTCTCTACACGTCTAACATTCATATCATATCTATCAACCAAATCTGCATCTATCACCAAAACAGAAGCTAATAATTTAATTCAATATTATCACTAGATTTTTCATTTTTATTTAGATTACTTAGAGTAAATCCAACTCACCACGTAGCTCTTAAAGCTACCCGTGGGTCATCTCCTTGCATTTCCTGTTTCTCTCAGAAACTTCCTCCGGTTGTAGATCGTCAACACCTGATATCGTATTTATATTAAATTTATAATTTATTCTTCAATTCGTTATAAACTACACACTTTTAAAATTCCTACTTTGAATTTAGAGAAACTTTATAAACGTCAGAAATTCAAAAATAAACATTACATTATTACCTTCTATTTTTCTGATAGCTTTTCGTGATTCTCTACGAAATTCCACAGAAAATCTCTTCAAAATTTTATTCTTTCAGCATTTCTTTAAGTCCCCAAGTGTTTTGAGAAAAAAAAATGAGAAGTTTAAAGAAACTGAATGAAATCGTTCAGCATGAATTATGTTTGCATATATATATTTTTCTTTGCTTCAGCAGTCCCTCCCCCCCCCCCCCCCCCTTGCATTTCTCGAGCTCTCAAATTTGCTCCATGTTTTGGAGATGTGCAAGGCCTGCACGCCTCCTTTCACCAATTCTAAACATTTAGCAGTAGGTGCTACCACGTTTTTTTTTATAATTAATTTTTCTTTTCTTATTTTCTTTCTTCTGGTCTCCTCTGGATGTTCAGGTCCAATTTTTTTTTCTTTTCTTTTAATGATGTCCACGTCCCAGATATTTTTTTTTCAAAATAATTATTTTATTGAATACTAAATCCTTCATGTAATTATATTATTTAAATTTCATATCATATTTATTAAATTACTTATTTACCCTTACTTTATGAATACTGGTATTACATGAAATGACTAAGGTGTGGACAGTTTCAATTATATATCTATATTTGCATTCAGCACACCCATTTTATTGAGAAGTGCAAGGACATGAGCGATGAGGAAAAACACCTTAGCTTTGGAGAAAATAAAGAAAACTAGATTCTAGATATTCCATGTTATTGTCAGCATGAAAGGTTTTAATGGAACATGAAAATTAAGTTTTAACCATAGTAGCAAAGTTTTGATAAATCGGTGGTATTTAAGATCGATTGCGCATAAGATACAACCAAGTGTAGTGAGAAAAATCATCAATAAAAATGACAAAATATTTTGATCCCAACATAGTAGCCTTAGGAGAAGGACCCCAAACATAAGAGTTAACTAAATCAAATGGAGCAAATGAAACTAAAATACTATTATTAAAAGGTAAAGCATTTTGTTTAACAAGCTACATAGTAAACAATCAAAATTATCATCCTTAACAGAACCAAAAGAACCATTGAAAGTAACTGAAGCAATACACTAACAGAAGCATGACCCAAACACGAATGCCAAAGACACAAATGAGAAATATTCGATGCCGAAGTTGAAGCAAAAATGCAAACCTGTTTTAGGAGGGTTTCAATATTACTAACAGAAAACATGTGTGTAAAGGATGAACCATCATAAGAACCTTCAGAAGTAGCGGCAGTGATGAACCAAGATCCAAAGTTGAAGTTAGACTACACACCTAGTTTAAATTGATTACCTCGAGTAAAATTACCTTGTGGTGGTCAGATGAAACAATTTGCAAGAAAATGACCATTCTTATGGAAATATTGACAATCTTAGTGGGATGATTTGCAGTAAAATGTCCAGGTTTTTGATAATTCCTTCAAATCTTTTGATATCAAGAAAAATAGGTAGCAAGAACGGCAAGCATAGTATTGGTGCGTTGAGATCGCAATGTACCAAGACGGGTTTCATTGAAAATCAATTCAGAAAATTGCACTTTCAAGAGTGGAAAGATGATTGGGATGAAGAATAGAAGCTCTAACATATTCAAAATTAGTAGTCAAAGTCATTAGGAGTTGAATCAAATGTATATTATTACAGTAAACCACAAATTTATTAGCATCAACATTATTAGTCCAAACAGGCTCAGAAAGCTCTAACTGATCCCATACATAATGCACCTCATCAAGAAAATTAGTTATAGATTGTCCAAAGTATTTTTCATAGTATGGAGCTTACCTAAATGTTGGTACTAATGAGCAAGATTTGCAGTAGTATAATATTGTGCTGACAAGTCCCAAACCTCTTTAGCAATTTCAAATAAACCAAACTAAGCATTAATGGATGGAAGGGAGGTGTTTCAGAATCATGTAAGTATCTGATGATTCTTACTATCTCAATTCTCTACTCGTTCAACAAATTTTTCAGCATTCTCTCCCTTTCTACGAAGAGAAATTTTAATATCACTAGTAACATAACACCAAAGTTTATGATTTTTAAGAAAACTGGGCATGTCATGCATTGTACCCAAAATGATAATTAAATCTATTCAAAACAGTTTGAATAGGTTATGCAACGTCAGATTTTTTAGTAAGAAAATTCATTACACCTAATCAATAAGAATTGAATTATAGGAGCAAATTTTGAAGAAACGAACCTCAAAATTGAAAAAAGCACGTCGAAAAATACTAAGAAGTGCCCTGATTGACACAAAGACCGATCAAAATAGGTCTGAACCAGACTATTCAAAATTTTGGTCAAACTGGTCAAAGTATGTGGTTAACCAGATGAATTGGCAAATACTTGAACTCAAATTAAATTGCGGAAAGATGAATTTGCATGTATTTGAAATATGATAGAATCATGATGTCACACCACTATTACTCAAGTTAAATTGCACAGCAGGTGCAATTTCGCAGAGCAGGTCGATGGAAGGTGCAAAGCGTCACAGTTTGACCCGATGCGAGTAGGGCTTAGGCTGGTTGGAACAGCCTGAATGCTTACATGTGAGGTCACTTGTTGCCGGCGAGATGATCGGTATTGTTGGTTTTCAGATCGTAGCGATGGAGTATAGCTTATCTAAAGCAGACATAAAGTGTTTGCTGAGAAAGACAAAGAAGCCCGTCGCGACGACAAAGACAAATGACTACACGGACATTTATATCAAGAACAGAACTAAAAAGAACCTTAACTCTGATATCATAGAAATATGGTTAGGAAGAAATGTATTTTGTGTCTTTGAATTACAACTATACAGCAGTATACATAGTGATACATAAAACCATGTATGAAAAGTATAAATTAGGTCAATTATACTTTAAATACTTAATTATAACAAGATATCATAATAGATTTTTATATATTCTAACATGATACATCAAGAAATAAGCTAAAAATGTTCATTTTTTTTTCCTTTTGGTTTCCTTTATTTTGTACTCTCCAATCGAAGTCATATTGTCTGCAAGGCGACATAACAAATAAATTCCAGCTATCTCGTTCTAGAATATAAACCAACAACAAGCGATACATTGCTTTAACGTCACACGAATAAGAAGCCTTAGATTACCGTAACACAGTACGGATTATTTGGTAAAATGAAAAGTTACTTGAATTGTCGTAATTATATTATCAATAATGACGAGTGTAGAATGAAATCGTCAATAAATTTAGCCAAAATAAGAATGGACTAATAAAGAAACCTCACATAAATTTTCGTTTTTAGTCATGCTCAAATTATCCATTACTATTCGAGTTTCTCATAATTACAACTCAAGCTTCATGATGGTTATATTGTCAAAATGTGCTGATTTTTTTATTATACACATATACTCTTATGTTATATATATGAATGATGTTATTAGTACTCCAAAAATTATTTTTGTCACTACTTTTGTTTTGTTTTCGTACTTAAATTTACAATAATGTCTTTAATTAAATTTTATTTTAAAAAACATCTAACTTAAATCAAGGATATTATTTTAATATTATCACTGGATATTTGATTTTTATTTAGATTACTTAAAGTAAATTCAACTCACCATGTAGCACTTAAAGCTACTCATGGATCACTTCCTTGCCTTTCTCGTTCTTCTCAGAAATTTCTCCCGATTGCTTATCGTCACCACTTGACATAATATTTATATTAAATTTCTAATTTATTCTTGAATTCTTCAAAAATCACACCCTTTGAAAATTCCCACTTTGACTTTCAGAAAATTTCATGAATGCTAAAAATTCAAAAATATAAACATTATGTTATTACCTTATGTTTTTCTGATAGCTTCTCGTGACCCTCTATAAAATTCCTTCGTAAACCTCTTCAAAATTTTGCTCTTTCAACCTTTCTTTCGGTCCCCAAGTGTTTAGAGAAATAGAGTAATTGAAGGAAACTAAACAAAATTTTAGTAAGTATAACTTAAGTTTACATATACTTCACACACACACACACACACACACACACACACACACACACACATATATATATATATATATATATATATATAGAAGATGTGAAAAAAAAAATATATCTTTGGCAACCCCTCACAAGCCTCCACGTTTTTGGCCACCTACAAGGCATACAATTGTCTTCCTCTCTACTTGGCACACATACAATAAACTTGGCAGCAGGTGCTACCACTTGTTGCCATGCTTTTTTTTTTCTTTTTACTTTTTAGAATTTTTTTTCCTTTACTTTTTACTTTTGTCTTCTTTCTGGGATGTGAACGTCCTAGATTTTTTTTTTTAGAAAACTTTTTTACCTTTCTTTTTCTTTTTTCTTTTCTTATATACTGTTCACAATTTTTTTTTTAAATTACTTTATTCAAATACTAATAAACTTTTCACATATATTTTATTTTAATTCAATGTCATATTTATTAAATTACTTTTTTACCCTTACTTTATGAATACGGGTATTACAATTCTACCCACCTTATAAAAATTTCGTCCCCGAAATTTCCTCACCTAAAATCAAGAAAAGAGTTGAGGGTAATCCTTCCTCCTTTTTGCTTCATGCTCCCACATGACTTCTTCAACATCTTTATTTCGCCATAATACTTGAATCAAATAAATGACTTTATTGCATAAGACTTGTTCCTTTCTGTCTAGGATTCTGACTGGTACTTGCATAAAAGTCAAATCTTCCTAAATTTATATTGCCTTATTCGAGATACTATAGGATTCATCGTGTAAGTACTTTCTCAGTAGTGACACATGAAACACATTATGTAATTGCTTTAATTTTGGAGGCAAATTTCAACGATATGGTACTGGTCCAATTTTCTCGATCACCTCATACGGCCCCACAAATCTCGGGCTCAGCTTTCCCTTCTTCTTAAATCTCAACACTCCCTTCCATAGAGATATCTTCAAAAATACCCAATCACCAACTTGGAACTCGAGAGGTCGTCTTCTTTTATTAGTATATCCTTTCTGTCTGTTTTGAGCTACTTTGAGGTTCTCCCTAACCAGTTTGATCCACTCAGCAGTCAAGTCTATCATTTATGGGCATATATCTTTTTTTCTCCAACTTCTTCTCAGAATACTAGAGTTCTACATCTTCTGCCATATAAAGCCTCGAAGGGTGCCATCCCAATACTAGTTTGATACTGATTATTGTATGCAAATTCGAACGACGGTAAATAAACATCCCAACTCACTGAGAAGCTCAATACACTTGCCTTCAGCATATCTTCTAGTATTCTGATGATTTTCTCCATCTGCCCATCAGTCCGTGGATGAAAATTTGTACTAAACTGTAATTGTGTACCCATAGCTTCTTGGAAACCCCTCCAAAATCTAGAGGTAAATCTAGAATCTCTTTTTGATACAATACTCAATGGTACTCCATGTAATTTTACTATCTCTGCTACATGCAACTCAGCCAACTTTTTTGGACTCTAAGTAGTTTTAATGGGAAGAAAATGTGAAGACTTAGAAAGTCTATCCACTATAACCCACACAGTGTCATGTCCCCTCTGGGTATGGGGAAAACTAGAGACAAAATCCATACTCTTATTTTCCTATGGTCACTTAGGTATTGGAAGAGGTTGTAATAAACCTGCTGGATGTCTATTTTCAGCCTGCACTTGTTGACAAATCAAACATCTAGAAATATATTCTGATACATCCTTCTTCATCCCTAACAACCAATAATAATGTCTCAACCCCCTGTACATCTTATTATTACCTTGGTGCATGGAATATACAGAATCATTAGCCTTCCTTAGTATCTCCTTTCTCATCTCCACATCATTGGGAACATAAACTCTATGCCCCATTACTACCATACCATCTTCTCTAATTCTAAACTCAGTTGGCTTCCCACTCAACATTTCCCGTCTGATCTTCTCTATCCCATCATCTTTACCCTACATCTATTATAAACGGTCAATAATAGAAGATTGTATCACCATATTTTCTGTTAATACTCCTCTATCATTGACACTCAATTGCATCCTCATTCTTTTTAATTCTATCATCAGGCTAGTATTATGACTTCCAATAGCAGCTAATCTCCCTGTAGCCTTTCTACTCAATGCGTCAGCTACTACATTAGCCTTTCCTGGATGATAATGAATTATACAGTCATAATCACAAATCAATTCCATCCACCTCATCTGCCTCAAATTCAACTCCTTCTAGGTTGGTAAATGCGTCAAGCTTTTATGATCAGAAAAAACTTCACACTTGGCTTCATATAGATGATGTCTTCAAATCTTCAAAGTAAACACTATAGCAGCCAATTCTAAATCATGGGTCGGGTAATTCCTCTCATGGTTCTTTAGTTGCCTATTTGCATAAGTTATAACTCTCCCATGTTGCATCAACACACATCCCAACCCCTGATATGATGCATCACTATAAACCACAAATCTTTCATCACCAGAAGGAAGTACTAATAACGGGACAGTAGCCAATTTCTCTTTCAACAGCTGGAAACTTAACTCACATTCCTCCCACCTAAACTTCACATCCGTCCAGGTCAATTTAGTCAAAGGTCCAGCAATCATAGAAAAATTTTGGATAAATATCCTATAATAACCAGCCAACCCCAAAAAAAAGCTTCTAATTTCAGTTACACTCGTTGGTCTTTCCCAATTCAACACTGCTTCTACTTTCTGTGGGCCAACTACTATCCCCTCTCCTAACACAACATGCCTTAAGAAAGATATTTCGCTTAACCAAAACTCACACTTAGAGAACTTCGTATATAATTTCTCTCTGCTCAAAATCTCCAACACTATATCTAAATGTTGTATATGCTCATCTTTATTCTTGTAATATATCAAAATATCATCAATAAACACAATCACAAATCTATCCAAGAATGATTTAAAAACCCGATTCATAAGGTCCATAAATGTTGCAGGAGAATTAATCAATCCAAAAAGCATCACCAAGAACTCATGATGGCCATAACGTGTCCTAAAATCAATTTTAGGCACGTTCCCATCCTTTATCCTCAATTGATGATAACCTGATCTCCAGTCTATCTTAGAAAACACTCTAGCTCCCTATAACTGCTCGAATAAATCATCTAACCTGGGCAAAGGATATCTATTCTTGATGGTGATCTTATTTAACTTTCTATAATCAATACACAACCTCAATGTCCCATCATTCTTCTTGATAAATAACATAGGGGCTCTCCAAGATGACATACTAGGTCGGATAAACTGTTTATTTAGCAATGCCTGAAGCTGAACTTTCAACTCTCTCAATTTAACTGGTGCCATTCTAAAGGTGCCGATCTTGGAATCACCTCAATAGAAAACTCAATTTCCCTATTGGGAGGCAACCCAGTCAATTCTTCAGGGAAAACATCAGAAAAATCTGTTACTACCAAGATTTCTTCTAACTTCCTACTCTTTTTGCTAGAATCCACCACATATGCCAAATACCCCTCATAACCCTTCCTCAACCATTTACTAGCAGTTAAGGTAGAAATAAGACAATTTACAAGCATATTACGTTCTCCCTGAAAATTAAACTCCTCCTGTCCAAGTATCTTGAACATCACATTTTTTCCTAAAACAATCTACCCAAGCATGATATGCATATAACCAATTCATCCCCAAAATTAAATCAAAATCTGTCATATCTAAAGGCAATAAATCAACTTCAAATTCTCTATCAGTAATATTAATCACACAACCTCGATAGATTGTCCTAATACTAACCCTATCTCCAGTAGGAATCTCAACAATAATTGTATGTATCAAAGGACTAGCACTAGCATTAATAGATTTCATATAATTACTAGATGCAAAAGAATGGGTTGCACCAGGATCAATCAATAATCTAGCAGGCCTACCAAGGATAGATATCATACCCATAACAACATCAAGAGTGGCTTGTGCATCCTGTTGGGTCAATGCATAGACTCTGCCATCTCTAGAATGAATATGGCTGCCACGTCCTCGCTATGCTACTAATCCTTGACCTCTTCCCCGCACACCCCCTGATCCACCCTCGATTTCCTCCCAACACTTCCAACACCTACGTCAGTAGATTTCCCCGCTGGATAATTTGCAGCAACATGTCCTCCCCCACCACATATAAAGCATATCTGCATAAGGTAATTCTGAGCCAGATACCCAGTGTGATTACATCTAAAGCAAACCATTGCCAAGATCATACATCAGGTTACCACTTCCCCTGGTGGCATACTTACTTCTCTACCATAACTCCCAATTCCCATAGCTTGTCTCCCAAATCTAAGGGTCCCACAGGTATTACTCTGAGCTACAGAAGCAACAATTCTTGTTTACCTTTGACTCTACACTACAGTTCCTTGTGAAGAGGGATGCCCCCTCTGGGGTGGTCTCTCACTCTGTACACCCATACTGCTTGTAATATCCGTATTTTAAAAAGTTAGGTAAGTGTATATTTTTATCAATATGACAAACAGTTAAATCCCTGAATGGCTGAATGAAGATTTCTGGAGACCAAGGTTGAAAAGTAAAAAAAAATAAAAAATAAAAAAAAAATTTAAAAAGTCAACTTGGAACAGTAACTCGGGGCAGCATACCTACTGCCACCGAGAGAACAATTCTAAGTGGGATAATTGATATATTGGTTTTTGTTGTTTAATGGGAAGTGGAGAACAAAACATAATGATGATGTTTTTTTTTTATCATTATGTTTGTTTGGTATCTCATGGAGACTATTGAATGAGGGAGCTGCTGAAATTTGCAGCCAAGCTCTCCTATATAATGTGTACGAGAGGTTTATGAAGGGAACGCGAAAGAATTTTTGATTAGTTCCAAATATTTCATCTGTGTTCTTAAAACACTTGGGAATTTAAAGAAAGGTGGAAGGAACAAGATTTTGAGAGTATTTTCGAAAATATTTCGGGAAGCTATCAAAATAGCAGAAGGTAATAAGGTAATGTTATTTTATCATTTATGAAAGTTTCAAGAGGTTAAAATAGAAAATTTTCAAACTGTGTAGTTTATGGAGAAAAGAAGAAATAATAAGAAATTTAAATTCCAATATTATGTCAGGTGTTGGTAGTCAACAATCGGGAGAAAATTCGAGGAAGATCGGGAAAGGCAAAGAGGTGGCCCACGAGTAGCTTTAAAGTGCTACGTGGTGAGTTGGATTTACTCTTAGTAGTCTAAATGAAAAATCAATTATTTCGTGACAATATCAAGTTTAATTATTTAAGTATGCTTGGGTGATCGATGAAAAAGTGATTTACGGGAATGATAGAAAATTGGTCTTGTAGAAATATTTCTCGGTGAGAAGTAATATTTTTGAAAATTATAAGTTTATTTGAGGATAAAAAGCAATTAATAAATTATTGATGAGACATACCTATGTTTTAACACGAATTAGGACGAGATGAAATTTAGTGGATCTTGCTAAATTTTTTTATGGATGATTTAAGATGAATTTTAGTGGAATTTGACAATTCGGATGGACAATTTAAGATGAAATTTAGTGGATCTTGTCAGACTTTAATGGATTATTTGATGTGATTTAGGGGAAGAAGAATCTTGTGGCAATTTTATAATTTGATAAAAATCTGGATGATTGGATGTTAAATTTTAAAGAAACTTTGTTAGATAAAATTTGTTGATAATTAAGATAGTCAAATTAAGTGGTTGGAATCTTTATATTGTTTTTATATTTCTGTTTATATTACTGTTTCATATCATTGTTCATGCACATATGCATTAAATAATATAACCGAAAGAACCGGGAAAGCAACCGGTCTAATGAAATAACCGTGACAGCTGGTATATGCTGGGATGAAAAATAAAAACCGTGACAGCCGGTATATGCTGGGATAAAAAGTGAAAACCGTGACAGCCGGTATATGCTGGGATGAAAAGTGAAAACCGTGAAAGCCGGTATATGCTGGAATTAACCGGGAAGGCAGTCGGTTTGATGAGAATAAAAGAACCAGGAGGGCAGCCGGTCTAAGATAATAATAACCTGTCGACAGATGGGAAGACGTTCCCATCATAATCATTCATGCACTTGCGTCTGTTTTAATTATCGTTGCATTATTTGAAATGCTGAGATGTGGTATATTATTTGTGAATTAAATTATAGAAGGTTGAGTTTCATATAAAAAGACAGTGATAAGACTTATCTAAATGATGGACTTTTTGATATGAACCTCATTACGAGGTAATTAGGAAATAATTGATAGTCTTAAGGTGAACCAATGATTGAGAAGAAGAGATTGATAGTAGAAAGTTGTCATTAGGTTATGCGAAAAATAAATTTTTAATATTAAAGGATTATTGATGGAATTTGGAATACTTCCAGTAAATTTAATTCACTGAGCTTGTGAAGCTCACTCCTCACTGTTCAATAATTTCAGGTAGCAGTCAAGATAAATAGTCTGGTGGGTTGAGAATCAGTCGAGATCTTTTTCTGTAAGCTAAGTACGTGTTAATATCCTCAGACAATCGAGTTAAAGACTTGTAAAAATTTTATTGTAAATATTCATGCATTTATGTATTTTATGTTTAAGTGAATATCATATTTGCTTACCTCTCCTGTTAAAAGAAAAAAAAATCTGGTAATATTATATTTATTGTTGCATATATGTGTCGTGCTTGGATTTTCAAAACGTGATGACACCGTCCAGGGGTGGCCAACTTGGGATGGGTCGTTACAATTTTGGTATCAGAGCATTAGGTTTTAAGATTCTGTAGACTGCATGAGAACCTAAAAAGTGGAAGATCTAAATAAATAATATTCTTAAATGCAGAGTCTGAGGATGACACGTGGTCGTGCGAGAACTAGAGGTAGAGTTCAAAATCATAGGGGACGTGGTAGACCCCCAATTTTTAGGAGGACTGAAGTAGAGGAAGAAGTCGAGTCGGTGGTTCCCGCAAGGGAACATGGTGATAGTGCAGCTGGTACGAGTAGAGCTGGGGAAGTATCTAAAGGTAGAAATGATGAATTGCAAGACGCTCTTAACCGTGCTTTAGAGAGAATAAATGCAGCAGAAGAACGGGCTGCTAATTTGCAAAGAATATTAGAGGAAAGGAATGGAAGAGAACCAGAGGTAGTGAGGCAAGAGGTTCCTGATGGAGGGGTATTTGTAAATGAAATGCAAGGGGATTGTTTTGTGAGGTTTCTTAAGTTTAAACCTCAGTCATTTAAAGGATCTGTAAATCCGGTGGAAGCTGAACAGTGGATTGAGCATGTGGAGAAATATTTTGAGGTCTTATCGGTGTCTGATAAACAGAAGGTTGCTTTTGCTTCGTTTATGCTGGAGGGTGAGGCTTCTCAATGGTGGAAGGATATTCTGCCCAGAATGAGTACACGAATAGATCAACCTTTGACTTGGAATAAATTTAAGGATGAATTCTTTGCAAAGTAT
Organism: Bretschneidera sinensis; assembly: GCA_023935145.1. Classification (NCBI taxonomy): domain Eukaryota; kingdom Viridiplantae; phylum Streptophyta; class Magnoliopsida; order Brassicales; family Akaniaceae; genus Bretschneidera; species Bretschneidera sinensis. Next base: position 11,531,474 of record CM043705.1, read on the forward strand.
TTTCCAGATTCTTTTCGGGCACAACAAGAAAGAGAATTTATCCACCTAAAACAGGGAAATTTATCGGTGGTTAAATATGATAGTAAATTTGTAGCCCTGTCAAGATTTGTACCCGAGTTCGTGAATACGGAGGAAAGAAAATGCAAGAGATTTTTAGACGGATTACACTATGAAATTCGTTTTAAACTCTCTTACATGGGCATAGGAAATTATGCTGTACTGGTAGATAAAGCATTGCAGATTGAGAGAGATTTAATAGAGTTTAAAGATATGAGGGATTGGTTGAAGAGAACTAGATTTGAGGGATCTAGAGGTGGTAGCAGTATGGCTGTACAGGGTGGGAGACCACCCCAGAGGGGACGTTCTTTGTCACAAGGAACGGTAAGGCAGACTCAGAGGCAAGCAAGATCTGTTACTTCAGTAGCTCAGAATAATACCAGTGGGACCCCTCGATTTGGGAGACAGGCTATGGGGATTGGGAGTTATGGTAGAGGAATGAATATGCCACCAAGGGGCAGTGGAAATCTGATTTATGATCGCGAGTCAAGGGTTTGCTTTAAATGTAATCAGATGGGGCATTTATCTCGGAACTGCCCTACACAGATATGCTTTGTATGTGGTGAGGGAGGACATGTTACTGCAGATTGTCCAGTGGGAAGTCAGTTGAAGCAAGCATTGGAAGTGTCGGGAGAAGACCGATGGAGAGAGGCAGCGGATCAGGAAGTGTTCGGGGCAGAGGTCGAGGATCTGTAGCAGAGCGAGGACGTGGCAGTCAGATTTATTCCAGAGATGGCAGAGTCTATGCATTGACCCAGCAGGATGCACAAGCCACTCCTGATGTTGTTATGGGTATGATATCTATCCTTGATAGGGCTGCTAGATTATTGATTGATCCTGGTGCAACCCATTCTTTTGCATCTAGTAGTTATATGAAGTCTATTGATGTCAGTGCTAGTCCTTTGATGCATGCCATTATTGTTGAGGTTCCTACTGGAGATAGGGTTATTATCAGAACAATTTATCAAAGTTGTGTGATTAATATTGCTGACCGAGAATTTGAGGTTGATTTATTGCCTTTAGATATGACAGATTTTGATGTGATTCTAGGGATGAATTGGCTATCTGCATGTCATGCATGGGTAGATTGTTTTAAGAAAAATGTGGTGTTCAGGATACCCGGGCAGGAGGAGTTTAATTTTCAGGGAGAACGTAAAATACTTGTTAATTGTCTGATTTCTGCCTTAACTGCTAGTAAATGGTTGAGGAAGGGTTGTGAAGGGTATTTAGCATATGTGGTGGATTCTAGCAAAGAAGGTAGACAGTTAGAAGAAATCTCTGTGGTAAAAGATTTTTCTGATGTATTCCCTGAGGAGTTGTCTGGATTGCCTTCCAATAGGGAGGTCGAATTTTCTATTGAAGTGATTCCAGGATCAGCACCCATATCCATAGCACCCTATAGAATGGCACCAGCTGAATTGAGAGAGTTGAAAGTTTAGCTTCAGGAGTTGCTAGATAAACAGTTTATCCAACCTAGTACATCACCCTGGGGAGCCCTTGTGCTATTTGTCAAGAAGAAGGATGGGACATTGAGGTTGTGTATTGATTATAGACAATTAAATAAGATCACAATCAAAAATAGATATCCTTTACCCAGGATAGATGACCTATTCGAACAATTACAGGGAGCTAGAGTGTTCTCTAAGATAGACCTAAGGTCGGGATATCATCAATTGAGGATAAAAGAAGGGGACGTGCCTAAAACTGCTTTTAGGACACGCTATGGTCATTATGAGTTCTTAGTGATGCCTTTTGGGTTGACCAATGCTCCTGCGGCATTTATGGATCTTATGAACCGGGTGTTTAAACCATTCTTGGACAGATTTGTAATTGTGTTTATTGATGATATTTTAGTATATTCTAAGAATGAAGATGAGCATATGCGACATTTAGAGATAGTGTTAGAGATTCTGAGGAAGGAGAAATTATATGCGAAATTCTCTAAATGTGAATTTTGGTTGAATGAAATATCCTTCTTGGGGCATGTTGTGTCGGGAGAGGGAATAGCAGTTGACCCACAAAAAGTAGAAGCAGTGTTGACTTGGGAGAGACCCACAAATGTAACTGAAATTAGAAGCTTTTTGGGATTGGCTGGTTATTATAGGAGATTTATTCAAAATTTTTCTATGATTGCTAGACCTTTGACTAAATTGACCAGGAAAGATGAAAAGTTTAAGTGGTCAGAGGAGTGTGAGAGAAGTTTTCAACTGTTGAAAGAAAAACTGACTACTGCCCCAGTATTAGTGCTTCCATCTGGTGATGAAGGATTTGTGGTCTATAGTGATGCGTCGCATCAGGGGTTGGGATGTGTGTTGATGCAACATGGGAAAGTTATAGCTTATACATCTAAGCAAGTGAAGAATCATGAGAGAAATTACCCGACCCATGATTTAGAATTGGCTGCCATAGTCTTTGCTTTGAAGATTTGGAGACACCATTTATATGGAGCCAAGTGTGAAATTTTTACTGATCATAAAAGTTTGACGCATTTACCAACCCAGAAAGAGTTGAATTTAAGGCAGAAGAGATGGATGGAATTAATTTGTGATTATGATTGTACAATTCATTATCATCCAGGAAAGGCTAATGTAGTAGCAGATGCATTGAGTAGAAAAGCTACAGGGAAATTAGCTGCTTTTGGGAGTCATGATACTAGCCTGATGATAGAATTAAGAGGAATGAGGATGCAATTGAGTGTCAGTGATAAAGGAGCATTAATGGCAAATATGGTAGTTCAATCTCCTATTATTGATCGTTTATTACAGCTACAGAGTAAAGATGAGAGAATAGAGAAAATCAGGTAGGAGGTGTTGAGCGGGAAGCCAACCGAGTTTAGAATCAGAGAAGATGGTATGGTAGTATCGGGACAAAGAATTTGTGTTTCCAATGATGAAGAGATGAGAAAAGAAATACTAAAGGAGGCTCATGATTCGATATATTTCATGCACCCGGGAAATAATAAGATGTACAGGGGGCTAAAACAGAATTATTGGTGGTCAGGGATGAAGAGGGATGTAGCAGAATACATTGCTAGATGTTTGACTTGTCAACAGGTAAAATCTGAGAATAGGCATCCAGCAGGTTTATTACAACCTCTTCCGATACCTGAGTGGCCATGGGAAAATGTAAGTATGGATTTTGTCTCTGGTTTTCCCCGTACCCAGAGAGGGCATGATGCTGTGTGGGTTATAGTGGATAGACTTTCTAAATCTTCACATTTTCTTCCTCTTAAAACTACCTGGAGTCCAGAAAAGTTGGCTGAGTTGTATGTGGCAGAGATAGTGAAATTACATGGAGTGCCCTTGACTATTGTGTCTGATAGAGATTCTAGATTTACTTCTAGATTTTGGAGGGGTTTTCAAGAAGCTATGGGTACGCAATTACAGTTTAGTACAGCTTTTCACCCACAAACAGATGGACAGACAGAGAGAATCATCAGAATACTAGAAGATATGCTGAGGGCAAGTGTATTGAGCTTCTCAGTAAGCTGGGATGCTTACTTGCCTTTGATAGAGTTTGCATACAATAATCAGTATCAAACTAGTATTGGGATGGCACCCTTCGAAGCTTTGTATGGAAGGAGGTGTAGAACTCTAGTATGATGGGAAGAAGTTGGAGAGAGAAAGATATATGGCCCAGAAATGATAGACTTGACTACTGAAAGAATCAAACTGGTTAGGGAGAATCTCAGAGCAGCTCAGAGCAGACAGAAAGGATATGCTGACAAAAGAAGACGACCTCTTGAATTCCAAGTTGGTGATTGGGTATTCTTGAAGATATCTCCGTGGAAGGGAGTGTTGAGATTTAAGAAGAAGGGAAAGTTGAGCCCGAGATTTATGGGGCCCTATGAGGTGATCGAAAGAATTGGACCCGTAGCATATCGTTTGAATTTGCCTCTGGAATTAAGGCAATTACATAATGTTTTTCATGTGTCACTACTGAGGAAGTACTTGCACGATGAGTCCCATGATATCACGAATCAAGCGATAGAAATTCAGAAGGACTTGACTATTATGCTAGCCCCAGTCAGAATCCTAGACAGAAAAGAACAAGTCTTACGCAATAAAGTTATTCCTTTAATTTAAGTATTATGACGCAATAAAGATGTTGAATAAGTCACGTGGGAACATGAAGCAATAATGAGGAAGGATTATCCCCAACTCTTTACTTGATTTCAACCAGGAAATTTCGGGGACGAATTTTTTTTTAAGGTGGGTAGAATTGTAATATCCGTATTTTAAAAAGTTGGGTAAGTGTATATTTTTATCAATATGACAAAGAGTTAAATCCCTGAATGGCTGAATGAAGATTTCTGGAGACCAAGGCTGAAAAGTAAAAAAAAAAAAAAATTAAAAAAGTCAACTTGGAACAGTAACTCGGGGCAGCATACCTACTGCCACCGAGAGAACAATTCTAAGTGGGATAATTGATATATTGGTTTTTGTTGTTTAATGGGAAGTGGAGAACAAAAGATAATGATGATGTTTTTTTTTATCATTATGTTTGTTTGGTATCTCATGGAGACTATTGAAGGAGGGAGCTGCTGAAATTTGCAGCCAAGCTCTCCTATATAATGTGTACGAGAGGTTTATGAAGGGAACGCGAAAGAATTTTTGATTAGTTCCAAATATTTCATCTGTGTTCTTAAAACACTTGGGAATTTAAAGAAAGGTGGAAGGAACAAGATTTTGAGAGTATTTTCGAAAATATTTCGGGAAGCTATCAAAATAGCAGAAGGTAATAAGGTAATGTTATTTTATCATTTATGAAAGTTTCAAGAGGTTAAAATAGAAAATTTTCAAACTGTGTAGTTTACGGAGAAAAGAAGAAATAATAAGAAATTTAAATTCTAATATTATGTCAGGTGTTGGTAGTCAACAATCGGGAGAAAATTTGAAGAAGATCGGGAAAGGCAAAGAGGTGGCCCACGAGTAGCTTTAAAGTGCTACGTGGTGAGTTGGATTTACTCTTAGTAGTCTAAATGAAAAATCAATTATTTCGTGACAATATTAAGTTTAATTATTTAAGTATGCTTGGGTGATCGATGAAAAAGTGATTTATGGGAATGATAGAAAATTGGTCTTGTAGAAATATTTCTCGGTGAGAAGTAATATTTTTGAAAATTATAAGTTTATTTGAGGATAAAAAGCAATTAATAAATTATTGATGAGACATACCGATGTTTTAACACGAATTAGGACGAGATGAATTTTAGTGGATCTTGCTAAATTTTTTTATGGATGATTTAAGATGAATTTTAGTGGAATTTGACAATTCGGATGGACAATTTAAGATGAAATTTAGTGGATCTGGTCAGACTTTAATGGATTATTTGATGTGATTTAGGGGAAGAAGAATCTTGTGGAAATTTTATAATTTGATAAAAATCTGGATGATTGGATGTTAAATTTTAAAGAAACTTTGTTAGATAAAATTTGTGGATAATTAAGATAGTCAAATTAAGTGGTTGGAATCTTTATATTGTTTTTATATTTCTGTTTATATTACTGTTTCATATCATTGTTCATGCACATATGCATTAAATAATATAACCGAAAGAACCGGGAAGGCAGCCGGTCTAATGAAATAACCGTGACAGCCGGTATATGCTGGGATGAAAAATAAAAACCGTGACAGCCGGTATATGCTGGGATGAAAAGTGAAAACCGTGACAGCCGGTATATGCTGGGATGAAAAGTGAAAACCGTGACAGCCGGTATATGCTGGAATTAACCGGGAAGGCAGCCGGTCTGATGAGAATAAAAGAACCGGAAGGGCAGCCGGTCTAAGATAATAATAACCTGTCGACAGGTGGGAAGACGTTCCCATCATAATCATTCATGCATTTGCATCTGTTTTAATTATCGTTGCATTATTTGAAATGCTGAGATGTGGTATATTATTTGTGAATTAAATTATAGAAGGTTGAGTTTCATATAAAAAGACAGTGATAAGACTTATCTAAATGATGGACTTTTTGATATGAACCTCATTACGAGGTAATTAGGAAATAATTGATAGTCTTAAGGTGAACCAATGATTGAGAAGAAGAGATTGATAGTAGAAAGTTGTCATCAGGTTATGCGAAAAATAAATTTTTAATATTAAAGGATTATTGATGGAATTTGGAATACTTCCAGTAAATTTAATTCGCTGAGCTTGTGAAGCTCACTCCTCACTGTTCAATAATTTCAGGTAGCAGTCAAGATAAATAGTCTGGTAGGTTGAGAATCAGTCGAGATCTTTTTCTGTAAGCCAAGTACGTGTTAATATCCTCAGACAATCGAGTTAAAGACTTGTAAAAATTTTATTGTAAATATTCATGCATTTATGTATTTTATGTTTAAGTGAATATCAGATTTGTTTACCTCTCCAGTTAAAAGAAAAAAAGAATCTGGTAATATTATATTTATTGTTGCATATATGTGTCGTGCTTGGATTTTCAAAACGTGATGACACCGTCCAGGGGTGGCCAACCTGGGATGGGTCGTTACACTGCTACCACTTCTAAGTCCCTCAGATCTAGATCTCTTCAGCCAATCTCTCATACCTCTCAACTCCATCAAATCCTTCTTAATCTGTAATGCTTTATCCACTAATACAGCATAATTCCCTATGCTCATATAAGAGAGTTTAGTCCGAATGTCATAGTGTAATCCGTCTAAAAATCTCTTACATTTGCTTTCCTCTGTATTTACTAATTCAGGTAAAAACCTTGACAGGGCTATGAATCTACTATTATATTCAATCACCGATAAATTTTCGTGCCTTAGATGAATAAAATTTCTTTCTTGTTGTTCCCGAAAGGTATCTGAGAAATACTTTGCAAAGAACTCATCCTTAAACTTACTCCAAGTTAAAGGTTGTTCTACCCGTGTGCTTACCCTGGGCAATATATCCTCCTACCATTGAGAAGCCTCACCCTCCAGTATAAATGAAGCAAAAGCAACCTTCTGTCTATCTGACACTGGTAAGACCTCAAAATATTTCTCCACATGTCTAATGTACTGCTCAGGTTCCACAGAATTTACAGATCCTCTAAAAGACTAAGGTTTAAACTTAAGAAATCTCACAAAACAATCACCTTGCATCTTATGTGCAAACACACCTCCCTCATGAACCTCTTGCCTCACCATATCAGGTTATGTTCTACCCTTTTCCTCTAATCTTCTCTGTAGATTATCAACCCTTTCTTCAGCTGCATTCATCCTCTCTATAGCACGATTAAAAGCTTCCCTCAATTCATCCTTCCTACTCTCAGATACTATCCCAACTCTACTAGTACTAGCTGCACTATCAACATGTTCCCTCGTAGGAATCACATACTCAACTTCCTCTTCTACTTTAGTTCTCCTAAAAATTAGGGGTCTACCATGTCCCCTCTGATTCAGAACTCTAACTCTAGCCCTCGCACGACTACGTGTCATTCTCAGACTCTGCATTTAAAAATATAGTTATTTAGATCTTCCACTTTGTAAGTTTTCATGAAGTCTACAGAATCTTCAAACCTAATGCTCTGATACCAAAATTATAACGACCCATCCCGGGTTGGCCACCCCCGAGATGGTATCATCATATTTTGAGATTCCCAGCACGACACATATATGCAACAATAAAATAATACTAACATAATTTTTTTTTAATCCTCAACCCTCAACAGGGGAGGCACATCAATATGATATTAACTTACACATAATATACAACATAAAATGCATGAATATTTACAAATAAAATATTTATTTCATTTTCTCATTTTTCTGAGGATATTGACATGTACGTGGCTTACAGAAAATGATTTCGTCTTACTCTTAACCCACCAGACTACTTGTCATGTCTGCTACCTGAATCATTGTACAATAAGGAATGAGCTTCACAAGCTCAGTGAATTAAATTTACTAAAAGTATTCAAGTTGTATAAATAATCCTTTAACATTTAATCATTTTTCTCTCATATAACTGGATAATAGCAAAATGTCTAACATTTAAATAATTCCTATCATATCATATTTATATGCCTTTTCTCACTATAATTGTCTCTATGTGAGACACATTTACCTACAAATAAATGCATAACATCACCAACATTCAGTAAAAATATCAACACGTAAAACAGATGCAATGCATGAATTATTATTATGGGAACATCTTCCCATATGTCGACATGTTTTTATTATCTTAGACCGACCCCCTCCCGATTATTTTCTTTATAGTTTATCCCAGTTGTCACGGTGTCCCTTTTATTTCCATCATATACTAGCTATCAAGGTTTTTCAATTAGACCGACCCCTTCCCGGTTCTTTCGGTTCTCTTATTTAATGCATATGCATATGACAATGATATGAAATATGCGTATGAACAATAATATAAAAACCACATGAATTAAACTATTTAAATTAACTATCTGGTCTTTTCTTAATTTTCTGCTTGATAAATTTCACAATTTTCTTCTCCTCATATATCACATCAATTTATCGACCAAAACTCGTCAAGAATCTATTTATCGCCATCATTATTAAATCAACTCATTATTCTAATCATATTTCTTTTCACATTATAATTTTCACATATCCAATATTCATATCATACTTATCAATCTAATTTTTATCTACCACCAAAGCATAAGCTAATAATTTATTTGAATATTATCACTGAATATTTGATTTTTATTTAGATTACTTAAAGTAAATTCAACTCTTCACGTAGCACTTAAAGCTACTCGTGGATCACTTCCTTACTGTTGACCCCTGCCCGTATTTTAATGATGGCAAAACACAACTGTTATTTAACTAACATGTTTAAACTAAGTTGTATTAAGGATCAAACACATTCAACCAAGGAACAAAGTGCAAAAACTCGAACCAAATCAAGTATCAAGTGAAGACTGAAGATCTAGTATAGGTCTTAAGGTTTAGAACCAATGTAAGTCTCACTCATACATTGTATTAGCTTGTTCAATGGCTCAAACACAAAAGGTTTTTCTAAAACCATTTATTTTTAATGTTTTTAATAAAAAAAAAAAAAAAAAACTGAAGAAAATCTGGGTTGGAAGACAACCCAGTCGACTGGGTACATATACCAGTCGACTGGTATATGGGTCAGAAGGTACCCAGTCGACTGGATGAATTAACCCAGTCGACTGGTACTTTGACCAGTAATTTCCCAGTCGACTGGATGAATCAACCCAGTCGACTGGTAAAATGGACAGAAAGTCCCCAGTCGACTGGATGATATATACCAGTCGACTGGATACCCAGAAGGTCTGAAAACGTATATTTTTCAAGTGAACCCAGTCGACTGGTATCTCGACCCAGTCGACTGGTAGTTCAAAAATATGACCGTTGGACTCCAAATCTGAACGTTTTAAAGTAAATCTTTTTCAAATTAAAGTCCAAAACGGCCATATTAATTGATTGCTATATAAACCCACTCAGCAAAGCATTCAATAACAAGCAGCACATATTCAAAAAGAGTTGATCTCATATAATCAAGTTTTTATACTCTTGAAACACAAAAAGCTTTGAAATAATCTTATTGAGCCATTTCTTCAAGCTTTACTTTGAAAGAGAGACATTTCTGTTGTAATAAGCTTTCATTTGTTGTCTCTCTACCTTTTACTTTACACCATCTTTGTAAAGGGATTACTTCCGAGAGGAAGGGGAAACTTCCGAAAGGAAGGGGATTTTTCGGTTTAAGCAATTCCTGTAAATTGCTTGTGTACGGTTTGTGCAACACCCAGCTAAGTTGTGCGACTAAGTTTTCTTAGTGGATTACTTCAAGGAGTTCCTTGAAGAGAGTGGATGTAGGGTCGGAACGAATCCGATATTGCCGAACCACTATAACTGTGTTTGCATCCTCTTTCCTTAAACTCTTTATTTACAGCTTTCTACTTGTATTAATTATTTGTTGCTTATCAGTTTTTATAAACTTGTATAAATTCCGCGAAAGTTTTTAAAAACCCAATTCACCCCCCCTCTTGGGTTGAAACCTCGAGCTACAATTGGTATCAGAGCCTCGTTCTCTTTATAAGGCTTAAATTCCTAGAGTTGATCCAATGGCAGCAAATAGCTACTCTGAGGGACACTCTTATACTAGACCACCATTGTTCAATGGATCAAATTATAACTACTGGAAAAATAGAATGAAAATCTTCGTCGAAGGACAAGATTACAATCTATGGAGAATTATAGAAGAGGGACCTAAAATTCCCTCAAAAGAAATAGTTATTGGAGAGACTCTTCATACAATGCCTAAACTCAAAACTGAGTTTACTGACGAGGATTGTAGAACGATGTCTCTCAATAGCAGAGCAACAAGCATGCTACATTGTGCATTAGATATTTCTGAATATAACAAAATATCTGCATGCGTTTCTGCTAAAGAAATATGGGACAAATTGCAAGTCACATATAAAGGAACAAGTGAAGTAAAAAAGTCTAAAATTTACATGCTAATTTCTGAATATGAATCTTTTAAGATGTCTCCTAACGAAACCATTTCTGAAATGCACTCATGATTTACTACTATTATAAATAGTTTAAAACTGCTTGGCAAGAATATTGAGGAAGTTGAACTAACCAGAAAAATCTTAAAGATCTCTACCTCCAGAATGGAAACCAAAGAGGACAGCCATTCAAGAGGCCAAAAATCTTGACAAGCTTGATGTTGAGACGCTGCTTGGGTCATTATTGACATACGAGATGGAAGAAATGACTCCCATCGTCAATGATAATGAGAAGAAGAAGAAGCAAATTGCTCTCAAAGCTTCTACGAGCAACAAAGAAAAGGAATTAGAACAAGAAGCAGAGAGCAGTGAAGAGGATGGTGAAATGGCTTTAATCACCAGACGATTCCATAGGTTCTTGAAGAAAAGCAAGAAACCTTACTCAAAGGATCCCACCTCAAAAAGGGAACCACTTATGTGCTATGGCTGCAAGAAGCCAGGACATATAAAAGCTGACTGTCCGGTTTCAAGCAAACCATACAAGGGCTTCAAGAAGAAAGCTATGGTAGCAACTACCTGGAGCGATGACGAAGAAGATGAGTCATCAGACAAAGAAATTGGATACGAAGAGATTGCCAACCTCTGTTTAATGGCAATCGATGATGAAAGTGAGGTAACATCTTCTCCCTCTTCAAAAAATAATATTGTTACTAGTAGTGAAGAATTACTAGAAGTCATAAATGAAATGCATGAAGAATTAAAGAAATTTGATTCTAGAAATTCTGTTCTTAAGAAAGAAGTATCATCTCTTTCTAAGGAAATGATAGTTCTTAGAGAAGAAAAAGAAAAATTATCATCTTTACTGTATAATTCGTCTCAAGATTTTCTTAAAGATGAAAATGAAAATTTGAAAAATAAAATTTCTGAATTAAACAGCACTGTATCTAGACTTATGCTTGGTAAAGAAAAACTTGATGAAGTGCTTTCTTCCCAAAGATTAAGTGGAGGAAAATCTGGTGTAGGATATTCTCCATTGGGAAAACAAAAAACAAAAGAGAGCTTATTCATGAAAGCCTCTTGTGTAGATGGAGCTTCTACTTCGAAAGTTCCTAACCTTGTTAAAAGCACTCCCTTAATAAATCCGAGGAACTCTAGAAACTTAAATGATCATACTAAATTGAAGCATCCTAAAAATACTCATGCTTATTTGTATGCTCATTCTAGAAATGCTCATACACATCCTAGAAATAATCATCATGCTCATTCTAGGAACAATGTGTATAATCAAAGAATGCATTCTGCTCATGCTCAACCTAGGAATCACCATCATAGCTATTCTAGAAATAACTTGCATACATATGCTAGCATATATCCTAGAATGCATCATCGTTCATTTTCTGGAAATGACATGCATTTTCATACCCCTTACCATAGAATCATGTATCCTAGGAACTATCATCCTAAGGATTATAGGAATGCACATGTAAAATTTCCTAGAAATTTCTATGACTATAATGATAGGTCTGTGCATCATCAACATGTTCATAGAGCACCATATATTGTTAAGAAAGTATGGGTCCCAAAAGGAACCGTATTTTCAAGGACTAACCCCAAAGGACCCAAGAAATTTTGGGTACCTAAAAATGCTATCGTATATCCTTGTGTGATGTAGATTTGCCTTCACACCAAGGAGAAAGGTAACTGTTGGTACCTTGATAGCGGTTGCTCGAAGCATATGACCGGTGATAAAAGTGTATTGAAGGAGCTAACTCTAAGAGATGGTGGACTTATGACCATTGGAGACAATACTAAAATAAAGATCATCGGGCATGGAAAAGTCGGTAATGATTTCTCAACTTTAGATAATGTATTGCTAGTACAAGGCTTAAAGCCAAATTTACTTAGCATTAGTCAATTATGTGACAAAGGATATAAAGTCACATTTGAAACCTCTCATTGTCTAGTTATAGACATCAAGAGCAACAAGATCAAATTCATTGGCCATAGACATGAAAATGTCTATATAGTTGATTTGAAATCCTTACATTCCAATAATGAAAAATGCTTTCCTGCTTTTAGTGAAAATCAATGGCTGTGGCATAGAAGGCTTGGTCATGTAAACATGAACTTGCTAAAAATTGTTTCAAGAAAAGATTTAGTTATTGGTCTTCCTAAAATCAATTTTGAGAAAAACAAAATTTGCAATGCTTGTCAAATGGGAAAACAATCAAGGATATCTTTCAAAGCAAAAAATGTTGTCTCAACTACTAGACCTTTGGAACTTTTGCATATGGACTTATTTGGTCCAATTAGTACCATTAGTCTAGGTGGCCATCAATATGCTCTTGTTATTGTTGATGACTATTCAAGATATACCTTTGTTATTTTTATTGCTTATAAGGATGAAGCTTTCAAAGGATTTGAAAAGTTTTGCAAAAAGGTACAAAATGAAAAAGGAATTTGTATTTCAAGCATAAGAAGTGATCATGGCAAAGAATTTGAAAATCAAAGCTTTTCAAAATTTTGTGATGAAAATGGAATTAATCACAACTTTTCAGCTCCTAGAACTCCTCAACAAAATTGAGTTGTTGAGAGGAAAAATAGAGTTCTAGAAGAATTTTCAAGAACAATGCTTTGTGAAAATAATTTACCAAAATATTTTTGGGCTGAAGCCGTGAATACTTCTTGCTATATTTTAAATAGAATTTTGATAAGGCCCCTGCTTGATAAAACTCCTTATGAACTATGGAAAGGGAGAAAGCCCAATATTTCCTATTTTCGTGCCTTTGGTAGTAAGTGCTTCATCTTAAATAACAATAAAACTAACTTGGGTAAATTTGATTCCAAGACCGATGAAGGGATATTTTTAGGATATTCTACTACTAGTAAGGCTTATAGAGTTTTCAATAAGAGAACTCTAGTAGTAGAAGAATCTGTGCATGTAACTATTGATGAATCTAACCCAATGAGTAGTGGAGAAGTTTCCTTTAAAGATGATGCAGATTTTATTCCAAGAATGGAAACTTCTACTCCCATTGTTGACCCAAAAGTGAGTTCTTCTCAAACAAATGAAGGGATGGCAACTCCAAATTTGGACCAACCATCCTCAAGTCAACAAGAGGAAAATCTACCCAAGGATTGGAGGTATGTAAATCATCATCCAATTGATCAAGTAATTGGTGATCCTTCACAAGGGGTAAGAACTCGCTCTTCCATTAGAAATATTTGTAATTTTGTAGCTTATTTGTCTCAAGTAGAACCTAAGACATTTATAGAAGCTGAAAAAGATAATGATTGGATAATTGCAATGCAGGAAGAGATAAATCAATTTGAGAGAAACAATGTTTGGGAACTAGTTCCAAGACCTAAAGATCATTCAATTATTGGAACTAAATGGGTATATAGAAATAAAATGGATGAAAATGGTATAGTAACTAGAAATAAGGCTAGACTAGTTGCTAAGGGATATAACCAAGAGGAAGGAATAGATTTTGATGAAACCTATGCTCCCGTAGCTAGATTAGAAGCTATTCGAATGTTATTAGCCTTTGCATGCTTTAATAAATTCAAGCTATTTCAAATGGATGTGAAAAGTGCCTTTTTAAATGGCTTTATAGAAGAAGAGGTTTATGTTGAACAACCTCTTGGTTTTGAAAACCCTAGTCTTCCAAATCATGTCTACAAGCTTTCTAAGGCTTTATATGGGCTGAAGCAAGCTCCAAGGGCATGGTACGAAAGACTAAGCAAATTTTTGATTGATAATGATTTTGTAAGAGGAAGAATAGATACAACTCTCTTCACAAAAACTCACAAAAATGACACTTTGATAGTTCAAATATATGTTGATGATATTATATTTGGTGCTACTAATGAATCTATGTGTCAAGAGTTTGCAAAGTGCATGCAAGGTGAATTTGAAATGAGCATGATGGGAGAACTTACCTACTTCCTTGGACTGCAAATCAAGCAACTAAAAGGAGGTATCTTCATCAATCAACAAAAGTACATCAAAGATCTACTAAAGAGGTTCGGGATGGAAAGCTCAAAGCCAATTGGAACGCCTATGAGCACAACCACCAAACTTGATCTTGATGAAGGAGGTAAAACTGTAGATTCTAAATATTATAGAAGCATGATAGGTGCTTTACTGTACTTGACTGCAAGTAGACCTGATATAATGTTCAGTGTATGCATGTGCGCTAGATTTCAATCTAATCCTAAGGAATCACATGTAGTTGCAGTAAAAAGAATCCTTAGATATCTACAAGGGACCCAGACCATAGGATTATGGTATTCTAGAGAATCATCTTTTGAGCTAGTAGGATATTCGGATGCTGATTTTGCTGGATGTAGGTTAGATAGAAAAAGCACAAGTGGAACATGCCAATTCTTAGGTGCTATGTTAACTTCTTGGTTCTCCAAGAAACAGAATTCAGTTGCACTATCAACCGCTGAGGCGGAATATGTAGCAGCTGGCAGTTGTTGTGCCCAAGTACTATGGATGAAACAACAACTAGAAGACTATGGCATGAGTCTCAAAAATATTCCTATATTTTGTGATAATACTAGTGCCATCAACCTAACCAAAAATCCTATTCAGCACTCTAGAACCAAGCATATAGAGATTAGACATCATTTCTTAAGAGACCATGCTCAAAAAGGTGATATAAGATTAGAATTTATACCTTCAGAAGATCAAATAGCTGATATTCTTACAAAACCCTTAAGTGAAGCTAGTTTTTGCAAAATAAGAAAGTTGATGGGATTGCTTGATTTTGATAAATTGAATGTTTGATTGCATCTCATTTCATCATTTGCATGTTTGACATTGAGTGATAGAGTATTAATCCATGTTTAATTATTCCCTTCACTCAAAAATGTCATAGATAAACAAATTCGTGCTAAAAATTCAAGACTGGAAATTTTACTAATGGTCCAGTCGACTGGTAAATGTGCTCCAGTCGACTGGTAAGTCACTGCCTGATTGTCTAGTCGACTGGTAATTTTAACCCAGTCGACTGGTAACTCTCTGCCAAAAACTCCAGACGACTGGTAAGTCTTCTCCAGTCGTCTATAAAATCAAATCATGCTTGGAGCCAAATTTTTTCATTTTTTTTTTTGAACCCCCAGTCGACTGGTAACGATAGCCCAGTAGACTGGTATCTCACTGTCAGTTGATCCAGTCGACTGGTACGTTTACCCAGTCGACTGGTAAGAGAAACTGTTCATCTTTTCAAAGGGGCCCAGTCGACTGGTAAGTTTACCCAGTCGACTGGTATCGCGATTCTATAAAAGGGACTGTTCATTTTCGCCCTTCTTACGCCATTTTCAAAGAGCCCAAGCTTTCTCTCTCTTTTTGATCTAAAAACCATCCAAATCCCTTCTAAACACACCGATTTACTCATTCCTAAAGAGATTTTTAACTTTCTACGGTTAAAATCTCTCATTTTTACCAAATTTCCTTTTTCCAAAAACTTCAAATTTCTCGAAAATGAGTGACAAAATCCGTATAAAACTCACAACAAGTGGACCTAATGCGCCCAAAAAGCCTAGGTCTTCAAAACCTTCGGCTTCGGAATCAAAAGGGAAGGGAGTAGCAGGGTCATCCAGCAAGGAGCCCAGAACAGAGTTGGAGCAGGCTCTGTTTTTCAGCCCAGCTGCTCATAAGAGGTATAACTCTATAATCCGTCACAAGAAAATCATGACGGGTAGAGTCGTTGATTTCGACTCCATTCGTCATGGTAATTTCGATATTCTACCAGCCTTTGAGGCAATAAATCTGACCCCACTGGTCAGTATTCATGAAAAATATTACCCGCGACTGATTCACCAGTTCTATGCGAACTTGGTGAAACCCAGTCCTCTGGCTCTGAGATTCAGAACCAGAGTTAGCGGTGTGGAGTTTGAGGTCAACACTGACCTCTTGATGAGCATTCTGAGAATCCCTATAAGGGGGGTTCAATGGAGTCTGGATGGATGGCCAGACAACTTTGAAGTTGAGGAGGCCTGTCGGATAGTCAGGGGCGACCCTAACTATGTGTACAGACCCACTACATTTCACACATGTAGTGACTTGCCCCTCGACTCAAAAATGTTTCAATTGATTGTCAGTTGGACCATCCACCCGAGACTCGGGAGTCGAGGGTATCTATCTAAAATAGATACGGTATTGATTTGGTGCCTAAAATCTGGGCACCACTTCAATATATATCCTCTGCTGCTCGCCAACATGATAAACGGTGAAGCAAACGACTCCGGGTGTCTTCCTTATGGGATGCTCATTACACTCATCCTCCAGCACTTCCGGGTACCTTTGCCTGCCTCCGAGGCTCAGGATATCGGATTGACGGATATCATCAACATCTCATCTCTAAAGAAGATGGGATGTACTGTTCGTGAAGGGTTTCTCTATCCTAAGGCCGGAAAGCGCCTAAGGATTCGAGAGGATGCGAGTGACAGTGATGAGGATGCTGATACGGCTGCTGAGATGGAGACAGATACCCGAGCACCTCCCATTGGTGACTCGAGTACTGGTCAGACTGGATATGGTGACATCCTACGAGCTATCGCGAGTCTTCAGATGACGATGGAGTCCGGTTTTCAGTCCATGCAGTCCGATTATCAGAGGCTGAGCTCCTCCATAGACCACCTACGGGATGACTTCGAGTTACATCGAGAGCACACCGAGGGTTCCCTAGCTGAGATTAGGGAACTTCTTCGTGACAGCTCGGACTCTCCCGCACCATGAGTCTCTCAGTTCTTAGCACTTTTCCAGTTTTTGTCACATAGCACGGACATCTCATGTTTGTTTTTCTTAGTTATGGCTCTATGAGGCCCTACTTGTATTGACTTTTTCTCTATAATGATGTAATACTATTAACCATATTTATTGCATTTATTTACGCTATTTGTGATATGTTAGAACTGTTTTAAATATCTGTTTAGTCACTAAATCTGATATAAAATGCTTATATGCTTGAAAAACTTCCGGTTCTTCCCGGGAAGGCTTCTGAAATTCAAATGAAGCCACATCTTCGCGTACATATTTGTATTCTTATAACCTATTTGACTGTATTGGCTAATTAGCTTATTTTTTATGTTATGCCCCCTTTGGTTGCTGTTGTCAAAACGGGGGAGAAAAATGAAAAAAAAAAACGAGAAAATCTAAGTAAAACGCAACCAATGCATAGATTTAGGGGGAGCATTGCTCCATATCTGTGTAAAAATGTTTATTGATTGGTTGAGTTTAATTTTAGATTGGTTGAAAGAAATATAAACTGTGTTTGCTTATTTACAGGGTGGTTTTACTCGAAAAACAGAGGAGACTCTGTCCAATTTTTTGTAAAATCCTAACACTTAGTTTTTAAAACTGTTTTTACATTATTAGTTTTGTCATCATCAAAAAGGGGGAGATTGTTGACCCCTGCCCGTATTTTAATGATGGCAAAACACAACTGTTATTTAACTAACATGTTTAAACTAAGTTGTATTAAGGATCAAACACATTCAACCAAGGAACAAAGTGCAAAAACTCGAACCAAATCAAGTATCAAGTGAAGACTGAAGATCTAGTATAGGTCTTAAGGTTTAGAACCAATGTAAGTCTCACTCATACATTGTATTAGCTTGTTCAATGGCTCAAACACAAAAGGTTTTTCTAAAACCATTTATTTTTAATGTTTTTAATAAAAAAAAAAAAAAAAAAAAAACTGAAGAAAATCTGGGTTGGAAGACAACCCAGTCGACTGGGTACATATACCAGTCGACTGGTATATGGGTCAGAAGGTACCCAGTCGACTGGATGAATTAACCCAGTCGACTGGTACTTTGACCAGTAATTTCCCAGTCGACTGGATGAATCAACCCAATCGACTGGTAAAATGGACAGAAAGTCCCCAGTCGACTGGATGATATATACCAGTCGACTGGATACCCAGAAGGTCTGAAAACGTATATTTTTCAAGTGAACCCAGTCGACTGGTATCTCGACCCAGTCGACTGGTAGTTCAAAAATATGACCGTTGGACTCCAAATCTGAACGTTTTAAAGTAAATCTTTTTCAAATTAAAGTCCAAAACGGCCATATTAATTGATTGCTATATAAACCCACTCAGCAAAGCATTCAATAACAAGCAGCACATATTCAAAAAGAGTTGATCTCATATAATCAAGTTTTTATACTCTTGAAACACAAAAAGCTTTGAAATAATCTTATTGAGCCATTTCTTCAAGCTTTACTTTGAAAGAGAGACATTTCTGTTGTAATAAGCTTTCATTTGTTGTCTCTCTACCTTTTACTTTACACCATCTTTGTAAAGGGATTACTTCCGAGAGGAAGGGGAAACTTCCGAAAGGAAGGGGATTTTTCGGTTTAAGCAATTCCTGTAAATTGCTTGTGTACGGTTTGTGCAACACCCGGCTAAGTTGTGCGACTAAGTTTTCTTAGTGGATTACTTCAAGGAGTTCCTTGAAGAGAGTGGACGTAGGGTCGAAACGAATCCGATATTGCCGAACCACTATAACTGTGTTTGCATCTTCTTTCCTTAAACTCTTTATTTACAGCTTTCTACTTGTATTAATTATTTGTTGCTTATCAGTTTTTATAAACTTGTATAAATTCCGCGAAAGTTTTTAAAAACCCAATTCACCCCCCCTCTTGGGTTGAAACCTCAAGCTACACTTACCTTTCCCGTTCATCTCAGAAATTTCCCCCGGTTGCTGATCATCACCACATGACATAATATTTATATTAAATTTCTAATTTATTCTTGAATTCTTCATAAACCACACCCTTTGAAAATTCCTACTTTGACTTTCGAGAAATTTCATGATTGCTAAAAATTCAAAAATATAAACATTACGTTATTACCTTCTGTTTTTCCGGTAGCTTCCCATGGCCTTCTACAAAATTTCTCCATAAACTCCTTCAAAATTTTGCTCTTTCAACATTTCTTTCGGTCCCCAAGTGTTTAGAGAAACAGAGTAATTAAAAGAAACTAAACAAAATTTTGGTAAGTATAACTTAAGTTTACGTATACTTCATATATATATACTTCATATATATATATATATATATATATAAGTAAGATATGAACATAATGTATTTGGCAACCCCCCACAAGCCTCCACGTTTTTGGCCACCTACAAGGCAAACAAATGCCTTCCTTTCTACTTGGCACACATACAATAAACTTGACAGCAGGTGCTGCCACATTATTATTATTATTTTTTTTTACGTTTTAGAAAAAAAATTTCCTTTACTTTTTACTTTTGTCTTCTTCTGTCTTCTGGGACATGAACATCCCTAATTTTCTTTTTAAGAAAACTTTTTTTTTCTTTCTTTTTCTTTTCTTTTCTTATATACTGTTCACGATTTTTTTTAAATTATTTTATTCAAATACTAATAAACCTTTCACATATATTTTATTTTAATTTCATATCATATTTATTAAATTACTTCTTTACCCTTACTTTGCGAATACAGGTATTACATTTGGTCTTAAAATCTAATTTATTGTTATGATTTATAAAGATAAAATTATAATTAGATATATAATATATATTTAATTATATACTTATAAAAAGTATATATAGCTATAAATTATATATAATTTTAATATGGTTAGGTTAAGTGATTAACTAACAAATTTAAAAATCAATAATCATAATCATATCTATAAAAGAAAAAAATTTAAACCATAAATTTAACCATTTCTTTTGATAACCATATTTATGATTTGGTTATGTAATGGTTTTTAAATTATTTGTGCCCAACTCTAGGTGTTGATGCGCATGCAGGTCAAACTTTCAAGGGCTAGTGAATCCCCCTTCATGCCAATATGCCATTTACCCTCTTTCCTTTTTTTATTCTAACAGTATGATAGTACAACTACTAATTACTGGAGGAAATTAAAAAAGGAAATAAATTTTCACCAAATTAAAAAGGAAATAAATTTTCACCAGTTAAAATTATTTACTGATATTTTTATCAATCCTACGTAGTTGACCATAATTTCATTGTTACAGTGAAAATCGTGTAGTATTTTTTTAGACACGATCAGCCCTCTTATTTTTAGCCAGACCTCCACACCAGTTTCTTACGGGTTTTCTTCAAGCAATTATAATTTAATTTATTAATTTAAGCTTTTTTTATTTATTTTCAAAAGATGTGTGATTATAGGAAAGAGATGATGTTAAATAAGAATGAATTATAGAGATAAGTTTTTTAGAGGTTAATTTGAATTTTATGTCAAAGTATAAAGATTATTAATGTAATTTATTTCTCTTTCATTTATTGTTGTGATAAAAAATATTTTATTTTAAAAAATAAAATTAAAAAATAGACTAAGCTCCTTTTAAAGAAAGAAAAAAGAGCTTGACAAAAACTCCATTTAAATAATTCCATTTAGAGAATTAAGATTTATAAAATCTTTTTTTAAAGAAAAAAAAATCAAATTTTATGCCACTTGACAAATTATATATTGAAGGCTCGTATTCCTAATTTGGACAGCTATTTACTTAAGATTTTTTTTTAATTCCATGGGCTTTCGTGATAAAACAGCATGAGCCTGCGAGTTTAGCCCAAATAATTTAAATATTTTTTATATTTTCTAGTTTTGAATAAAAAAATAGTATATTTTGTATATAAATAGATTTATATATGCCACTTTAAAGGTTTCAAGAAATATTTAATTCACTTTTACTTGAGAAAGATATGTGAAATTGAGTATCGAAATTCCCGACAGTTTATTTGAAAGCTACTTAGGTGTATTCCTTACGGTCTCTTCCGAGCACAACATACCATTAATTAATCAGTGATTTCCCCTTCCCAACAGTGGACAACATCGTTTTCCAATTTAGGTGTCACGCATCATTTTGTCCTTCTTTAAGAGAAGTTTTTGCTTAGTATATATCAATGAAAAATATATAATATAAAGATTTATTTGACTATTGAATAACATAAAAAGATAGAATTTTTTTCTCATTCAGTGATGAGATAGAATACCAATGTGCTATTTATCTTTCATATCCGAACTAGATAAGAATTTTTCCTTTCCATTGAAAGTCTTTATGATCATGCGATGAAGTGAAAATGGACCTATGATGAACTCTATTTTTTTTTTAATCAAAATCGTTTCAGTATGAAAATAATGAATACCCATAAATATATGAGATATATTCATGTAATAATTACCTAGGATTTAACCAAGTGATTTACTTATTTGACTCAAATAAACACTACAAGAAAATCGCTTATCACCGACGGATTTTTCCCGTCGGTAATACTTATCACCGAGGGATTTCCCTCAGTGATAACCCCTCGGTGTTAAACTCCTCAGTAATACCTTTTTTACTAAGGGCCAAATTATTCCCTCCGTGATAGGTTACCACCGACAGCTATCACCGAAGGACTTGTTTAAAAAAAAATTATTTTTTGGTCATTTTTAAAATAATAATAAAATAATATGACCAACACCGAGGGATGGTTTGTCGGTAATAATAGTACTTATCACCAATCCCTCGATAAAGAGTTGTTTTTTAAAAAAATTAAAAAATTGACTAATCTCCGCACTGACGGATGTGTCCCTCGGTGATAACAATTATCACCGATGGCAACAATCCTTTGGTATTGGTCAAATACAGAATACAACGAAATCGAGAAAATAAAATTTTTCGTAAATTAATAAAATATAATATACTAATGAAAATATAATCGATAATCGAATATTCCCCCCTAAAAAATAATCGAATATTCCAAAAATTCTAAATACAAATGTCTAAAAATAAAACTATGGGCCAGTCAAGCGTGTGTCACCATCAGGGTCCACATGCTCAACATCCGCTTTTACAGCTGGATCTTATATATAGCAGATAACATGATCAAATATATATGTAAACCAAAACAAAAACTAAATAATATATGAAAATAAAACCGTTAAATTATATACTTTGTGAGTCTGCCTTATCTGCTACATTCTATTAAACAGCTGTGACGGTAAACCCTCTTCGTCCGTTACCTAAGTCGTCTATTTTTTTTACCTTGAAATTGCAAAGTTATATATTTTTTTAGCCTGAGACCTCTCAGGTTTGTAACCGGTGATCCAAAATGGATTGCGTTTGTTCCAACAAGTTACTGATAGGCCACGATGATCTGAGAGGAGCCATAACCCCTTGCATGCAGCATGCATGCAACGTGAACAGTGGACGGGTGAAGAACGTGAACAATGCTAGTAGGTCTTCAGTTGCGAATGGGTCCTCAGTAGTTACAAATTTTACGTCACTTTTATTTCATGCAGTTATGCTCTGTTTACGTGTGTTTGCACGTCACTTTATTTCATGCAGTTATTTTACGTGGGTTTGCATGTGTTGTTGTTAGTTTCTAGTTTCCCTTTTGTTTCGATTTTCTTGTGCATGGCTTGCTTATTTAAGTAGCCAAAAGTTATCAATGAAGGCAAGAAATCATTTTTATCTAAACCGTGCGGTACTTTCGCACCCGAAAAGAAAACAATTCTTTTTATTGGGACTTATCATTGGTATCAGAGCCAGGTTACTTATGGGAACCAATAAGGAACGTATTGAGCAGTTAAAGGCAGGGCTCGATGGTGTGCAAGATGGGCTACATAGGATGGAGCTCGGCATGGCGGATAGGCTTTGTCATTTGGAAGCAACTCTTAACCGTCTCTCTGATGTATTGCTTGCAAATCAGAAGCCTCCAAACTACGGTAACCAATACCGTGAAGGCCACGACGGGGGTCGGCATGTTGTATCCTCCAAAACAACGAAGCTTGAATTTCCTAAATTCTCAAGAGATGATCCTACAGAGTGATTCAATCGTGTGAACCAATTTTTTGAATTTCAGAATACTCTCGAAGCCCAGAAAGTCTCTTTGGCTTCTTACCACTTGGAGGCAGAGGCCAACCAGTGATGGCAGTGGATCCGCAGGACGTTCTAAGAAGAAGGACGTGCTCTCCCGTGGGCAAATTTTGAAGACAAACTCTGGGCTCGCTTTGGGCATTCAGAGTGCAAAGATTTTGATGAAGCACCTTCAAGGATAATGCAGGATGGCTCTTTGTGTGATTACCAGTGGGAATTTGAGCGCTTGGGCAATCGGGTACAAGGTTGGACGCAGAGGGCTCTTGTGGGAACATTTATGGGTGGCTTAAAAATGGATATTTCGGATGGTATCCGAATGTTTAAGCCACAGACCTTGAAGGAAGCCATCGGCTTAGCACGGATGAAAGATGATCAACTTACCAGACAAAGGAGGTTTATCAGACCTACACCATCGATACAAGCTCCCCTGGCCCTTCCCCTTACCAATCGAGCAGCACCACTAGCCCCTACCAATCCTGGTAGGTGACTTACCTAGGAGGAAATGCAGCGGAGGAGAGCCCTGAACTTATGTTTTAATTGTAATGACTGTTTTACTACAGGGCAAAAATGTCGAGGACCATGGATACTCATGCCGAAGGGTTACAATGGCAGCGACACTCTTTTATGTGACAATGACATCGAAGATCAACTAGCCAAGAAGAATTATGAGGAGTCTGCCGAACCAGAAATTACGCTACATGCATTAACAGGATGGACTGCAGCCAAGACCATGTGGATAGCTGCCAGAATCGGTTCCCATGACGTCATTATATTGATCGATACCGGGTCGTCTCACAATTTTATTAGTGAGCGTATGGCCAACCTACTGCGGTTACCGGTGGTGCCAATGGAAACCTTCACAGTTCGGGTTGCCAATGAAGAAAATCTTAGATGCCAAGGGCGGTTTGAGGAGGTACTAGTGGATCTACAGGGCACTCTTTTTTCCTTAACTCTTTACTCCTTAGCTCTTACAGGGTTGGATGTAGTGCTAGGGATTCAATAGCTCAAGCAACTTGGCTTCATAGTTTGCGACTACAAACAGTTGACCATAGAATTTTTGTGGGAGAACCTAATTAGGAGATTGTTAGGCATTGACAGGCAAGACATTCGAGCGACATCACTCAAAGAGTTATCCAAGGAAATTCTCCCTAGCCAAGCGCTATTTACATTATGCTTCCAACTTGCCCAAAAGGAACCACAAGAGAATATTCATCCGAACATGCATGAGATATTACAGGATTTCTCTGATCTGTTCATAGAGCCCTCGAGCTTACCACCAACACGGGAGGTTGATCACGACATCACTCTTAAAGAAGAAACTGAGCCAATTAATGTTCGGCCTTACAGGTACGCGCATTATCAAAAGAACAAGATTGAGAAACAAGTCCAAGATATTCTGAGATCAGGGCTTGTTCGACCCAGCACTAGCCCTTTCTCATCACCCGTTTTGCTAGTGAAGAAGAAAGACGGGAACTGGTGTTTTTGCACAAATTATCGTGCGCTCAACGCCACAACCATTAAAGACAGATTTTTGATCCTCATAATTGATGATATGTTAGACGAGCTCTACGGTGCTTCCTACTTTACCAAGCTAGATCTGAGGGCGAGGTACCATCAGGTACGAGTAAATCCACATGATGTCCATAAAACTGCTTTCCGAACACATAATGGACATTATGAATACTTGGTTATGCCATTTGGCCTATGTAATGCACCTTCTACAGTCCAAGCTATCATGAACTCTATCTTCCGTCATCATCTTCACAAATTCATATTAGTTTTCTTTGATGACATTTTGATATATAGTTCTGATTGGGACAAGCATTTAGTGCATGTAAAGCAGACCTTTGAAATATTGAGGCAACACCAATTCTTTGTCAAAGCTAGCAAATGTGACTTTGGGCAACAAAAATTGGAGTACTTGGGGCACATTATCAATTGCCATGGCGTAAAGGTGGATGAACGTAAGATTGTTGCTATGGTAGCTTTGCCTCGGCCTACTAACATTTTGGAACTATGTGGGTTTTTAGGTTTGACAGGATATTACCGATAGTTCATCCAGAATTATGGCATTATAGCTCGGCCACTCACCAATCTTCTTAAAAAAAGCCAATTCAGATGGCATAAGGAAGCTGAAGCCACCTTCCTTGCTCTCAAACAAGCCATGACAACCACTTCTACATTGGCCATGCCTAACTTCAACGATGCCTTCACTATCGAAATGGATGCATCCGGGGAAGGAATTGAAGCGGTCCTGTCCCAGCAAGGCAAACCAGTGGCGTACATGAGTCGAGCTCTCGGAGTGACCAAGAAATCTTGGTCGACATACGCTAAGGAGATATTGGCTATCGTAGAAGCCATACGCATGTGGCGGCCTTACCCTCTAGGCCAAAAGTTCTATATTCAAACCGATCAACATAGTCTCAAGTATTTCCTAAAACAAAGAATAGCAACCCTGGAGCAACAAAAATGGGTTGCTAAGCTCTTAGGCTATGACTACGAAATTATTTACTGACTAGGCTGTGAAAACTCTGCAGCCGATGCCCTCTCACGCAAGCAAGATAGTCCCATTCTTCACCATATTTTCCTTTCGCAGGTTAGTATATGGGAAGAAATTAAAAAAGTTTCAAAAGAGGACCAGTACATTCAGTTAATGGGCCGGGTGGCAACGGAACAACCTGAGGGATCATATACATAGCGTTAAGGGCTACTACTATACAAAAAGAGGGCTGTCGTTCCGGACGATGCACCCTTAAGGGCTAAGCTATTGCACAGAATGCATGACACCAAGGTAGGGGGTCATTCGGGCGTCTTACGTACGTTTAAGAAGTTGGGACAACGGTTTTATTGGCATGGGACGCATAGAGTAGTGCAAAACTATGTCAAGGGGTGCGAGGTATGCCAAAAGATAAAGGCCGAGACATTGGCTCTAGCTGGGCTTCTTCAACTACTGCTAATCCCATGCCAAGTATGGACGACATCACTTTAGATTTTATTGAGGATTACTGGTTTCGCAAGAAAGGGACACCATCATGGTGGTGGTCGATAGGTTTAGTAAGTCTGCACATTTTTTTACTTTAAGCCATCTTTTTACCGCAAAAACTGTGACAGAAAAATTTGTGGAAGGCATCATCAACCTTCACGGGATGCCCAAGTCCATTGTTAGTGATCAGGACCCAATCTTCATCAGCAACTTCTAGCAAGAATTTTTCAAGATGTCAGGCACCAAACTGCATCTCAGTTCAGCATACCACCCATAGACGGATGGCCAGATGGAAGTCATCAATCACTGCATCGAACAGTATCTTCGGTGTTTTGTTCATCAGTGGCCACGAAAATGGTGTTGCTACCTACCTTGGGCTGAATATTAGTATAATACAACATACCATATTTCAACAAGGATGACCCCTTTTCAGGCTATGTATGGAAGACTGCCACCCTCCATTCCGACGTACAATGTAGGACTGTCACCGGTACATGAAGTTGACCAACAACTCATGAACCGAGATGAACTGCTACGACAACTGAAGGCCAACTTAGAAAGATCGGTGAATAGAATGAAGCAGATTGAAGATCAAAAGAGAAGGGACATTTCTTTCTACATCGACGAATGGGTACTTTTGAAGCTGCACCCATACCACCAGCAAATGTTCTTCAAACAGGTCCATCAGAAACTAGCTAACCGTTTTTATGGACCCTACCAAATTCTAGAAAAGATCGAACCTATCGCATACGAGTTACAGCTATCGGAAGTGGCATGCGTTCACCCGGTGTTTCACATGTCACTGCTTAAACGTTACCAGGACAACAGGGGGATTGTTGAGACAAAACAAGTCGAGTTACCACCATTCTCTGACGAACGGGTAGTCATATTGGAGCCTCAAAATATTTTAGACTACTACTGGATCAAGCAAGGAACCCAGCTTGTCGAAGAACACTTAATGCAATGGAAGCATCTTCCAGCCGAGGAGGCAACGTTGGAGCCAACAAAAAGCTACAGGAGATGTTTCTGAATATGAACCTTGAGGATAAGAATCCACTTGATGGCGGAGGTATTGATAGGCCACGACGATCTGAGAGGGGCCATAAGCCGAATCCCAAATATTTGGGATAAGTTGGGACGTGAAAGATTGTTGCATGCAGTATGCATGCAACGTGAACAGTGGATGGGTGAAGAACGTGAATAGTGCGAGTGGGTCTTCAGTTGCGAATGGGTCCTCAGTAGTTGTGAATTTTACGTCACTTTCATTTCATGCAGTTATACTCTGTTTACGTGTGTTTGTATGTCACTTTATTTCATGCAGTTATTTTACGTGGGTTTGCATGTGCTGTTGTTAGTTTTCTAATTTCCCTTCATGCAGTTATTTTACGTGGGCTTGCATGTGCTGTTGTTACTTTCTAGTTTCCCTTTTGTTTCGACTTGCTTGTACATGGCTTGCTTATTTAAGTAGCCAAAAGTTATCAATGAAGACAAGAAATCATTTTTATCTAAACCATGTGGTACTTTCTCACCCGAAGAGAAAACAATTCACTTATCATTTGTAATATTTTTATTGGGACCTATCAAATACTTGATATAAAGACACAAACTTGAAATTGTACAAAGCTTAATCCAAAATAAAAAGAAGAAATAATCATTTTGTTTCATGGATGTGATGGTTTGTTTCCAATTTTTTCAATATTTCTAAACTAACGGTGCTATTGGAAAACTTTGATAACATACTCTTTTCATACACCTTGGACAATTGAGTAGTAATTACTACTACAATTTTCACATAGCTACGATTAGATTTTCATGAACATACGTTTGGGTGTACAAATGTGTGTTTGACAATTTTTATTCTTCTAAAATTTATTGGGGATTTCAAAAGAAAAAAAAATGAGATCACATAGTGCCACACTTTGAGAATGATTTGTTTGTATTGCTAATACATTGAGTTTACTAATACATTTAGTACTAATAAAGAAAATCAATTATGAAATGTATTATAGGAAAATAAAAGAATGATAAAACTCATATAGTAATAGTTAAAATTTCTTTTTTTTTGTATAAATATAATAGTTAAATTTTCATTGGCCCTTGAGTTAATTATTTTATTATAGCTATTTATGTCTCATTTTTTACCTACCACTAGTCTGGCTTATAGGAGTACAAAATTTTATTTTTGTAGTAGATTCGAAACTTAATTGATAATTATTAAGTAATTTTATTGATAATATAAATAATAATTATATGAATGTTACCAATTAAGATATTTAAAATTATAAATAAAATTTTTATTCGGATGCAGGTAATTATTTTCCGGAATGACTGACCCACCAATAAGCGTGGCTCCGCTTCTGCGTTCCAGGTGCTTCTTTGGTCCATACACATCATAAAAAGAAAAAGAGGATAAAAAAAAAAGAAACTTAGAGGTCAATCAAGATGAAGTCATAAAGGTTGCAAATAATTTAAAAAGTTAATGGCAACAAGCTAATGGCAGAGTTTGTTCCCATAGAACGAGATTGACACAGGTTGAGAGTTTTGTATAGGTTGTATGCAGAATGGAAGTGACGTAGGGTTAGCCAAACTTTCCACTACCCTTTTCCTCCCTGTTTTTCTCCAGCTTTCATCCCGTAAGCAAATCTCACTTCTTGTTTTTTCCCTGCCTCGCTTCTCCAATCAATGAATTCCATCAAAAATGAACAGAGATTGTCTGTACAAAGACAATGAGGAGCCGCCACGACTATGCGAGAAAAAGAGAAGATTAGTGGATATACTAGAAGAGAGAGAGAGAGAGAGGAAAAATAGATCTGCTCACAAGGAGAGAGAGAAAAGATTCGAGCCGTTGTGGATACAGAGAGATGGGAAGCAGATGTACTAGAAAAAAGAGGAGAAGCAAATTTATGACGAGAGAAAGGGGAAGAAGGTTACAAGTAAAGAAAGAGAGAGGACAAGAAGGTTCGTGATGAGGGAAAGATATGGAGGAGTTACTATTGAGAGGGAGAACAAAGAGGGCGACATGATTAAGAAGAGAACAATAGAGATTTAGAGCCCTCTTTTGGTCACCCATTTTGACCTCTTGGACCAACAACTAATGAAATTATTTTCCCACTTGCTATAGTAATAAATAATGATTTTTTAATTATTGAAATGATAATTTATTGTAATACCCGTATTTATAAAGAAATAATAAAAAAATATTTTAATAATTATGATATAGAATTAAAATAATATATATTTATAAATGTGAAAGATTTAATTTTTATAAAACAATTCTAAAAACAATTGATGTCCAGAAGAAGAAAAAAAAACGTGATAATAGGTGTTGCCAAGTTAGGAGTGTGATGCTGTATATAAGACAGCATCACACAATCGTGGCAGCAGTTGGGGAGGGTAAGTGCTGAGAATGGGTTTGAAATTTTGCATATATATATATATATATATATATATATATATATATATATGTATATAATAACTTTAGTTTATTTTATTACTTACCAAATCTAGATTGGTTTTTCTTCAACTACGATTCAAATTACTCTATTTCTTTAAACACTTGGGGACTGAAAGAAAGGTTGAGAGAGCAAAATTTTGAAGAGGTTTACGGGAGAATTTTATAGAGAACCACGGGAAGCTCAAAGAAAAACAAAAGGTAATAACATGAAGTTTATTTTTGAAATTTTAACATACATGAAATTTCCCGGAATTCAAAGTGAGAATTTTCAAAGGGTGTGAATTATGAAGAATTGAAGAATAAATTAGAAATTTAATATAAATATTATGTCAGGTGTTAACGATTAGCAACCGGAGGAAATTGTTGAGAGGAACAGGAAAGGCAAGGAGATGATCCACGAGTAGCTCTAAGTGTTACGTGGTGAGTTATATTTACTTTAAGTAATCAAGATAAATATGAAATATATAATGATAATATTAGAATAAATTATTAACTTATGCTTTGGTGGTAGATGAAAAAATTGGTTGATAGGTATGATAGGAATAATGGATGTGTAGAAAATTATTATATGAAAAGTAATATTATTAGAATAATGAGTCGATTTAATGTTAAAGGTGATAAATGAAATTCCTAACGAGCTATAGTTGATGATTTGATATGATTTGTGAGGAGAAAAATTTGGTGGAATTTTTTCAGATAATAATTTGAGAATAATCATGATAGCTAGTTTAAATGTCTGAATACATGCTTATTTTTATTTTATTATTCATATGCATATTCATATCATTATTCATATGCATATGCATGAAATAAAAGAACCGGGAGGGCAGTCTAAATGAAAATAAAAGAACCAGGAAGGCAACCGGTCTAAATGATAATGAAAGAACCGGGAAGGCAGTCGGTCTAAGATAAAAACATGTCGACATGTGGGAAGACGTTCCCAATAATAATAACATTTAACTTCACGTGTTGCATTTGCTTTAAATATTGATTGTTATTGCTTGATATGTTAAAGTGCTATTAATGATTGCAAATCTATTGATAGAGGAATGAGTCTCACAAAGAGACAAATATGCTAAGGAAGAAATATAGAAATATGTCTGATGACTAACTTAACAAGAGATTGTGTAATAGGGGAATTATGAAATTGAGTGGTGATTACAGAATATTATTATTGAATTATTTGAGGAAAAAGATGAATGAATATCGAAAGAATTGTTAGAAGTAATTGAATTATAAGATGTAACTGGGAGTATACAATTGAATACTTCTAGTAAATTTAATTCACTGAGCTTGAGAAGCTCACTCCTCATTGTATAATGATTTCAGGTAGCAAGCAGGACAGATAGTTTTGTGAGTTGAGGTTCAGACAAAATCATTTTCTGTAAGCCATGTACGTGTCCACATCCTTAGACTAATGAAAAAATAAAATAAAAATTTATTTGTAAATATTCATGCATATTACGTTGTATATAATTTTTAAGTCAAGATCAAAATGATGTATCTCCCATGTTGAGGGTTGAGGATTGATGTAAAAATTGTTGTTGGTATTATTTTTCTTGTTGTATATATATGTCGTGCTGGGATTTTCAAAATGTGACAACACCGTCTCGGGGATGACCAACCCGGGATGGGTCATTACAATTTTGGTATCAGAGCGTTAGTTTTTATGATTCTGTAGACTACATGAGAACTTAAAGAAATGGAAGATCTAAATAAACTATATTTTAAATGCAGAGCCTGAGGATGACACGTGGACGTACTAGAGCTAGAGGTAGAATTCGAAATCAGAGAGGATGTGATAGACCCCCAATATTTAGAAGAACTGAAGTAGAAGGGGAAGTTAAGTCTGTGGTTCTTGCGAGAGAACATATTGATAGTGCAACTGGTACTAGTAGAGCTGGGAGGGAATTTGAGGTTAGGAAGGATAAATTGAGAGAAGCTCTAAATCATGCTATAGAAAGGATGAATGTAGCTAAAGAAAGGGCTAATAATCTGTAGAGGAGATTAAAGGAAAGGGGTTGAGTAGAACCTGATATGATGAGATGAGAATTTTATGAGGGAGAAGGTGTGTTTGCACATGAGATGCAAGGGGATTATTTTGTGAGATTTCTTAAGTTTAAACCCCAGTTTTTTAAAAGATTTGTAAATCATGTGAAAGCTGGGCAGTGGATTAGACATATTGAGAAATATTTTGAAGTCTTACCAGTGACAGATAAATAGAAGGTTGCTTTTGCTTCATTTATACAGGAAGGTGAGGCTTCACAATGTTGAGAAGATATTCTGCTTAAGGTGAGTACACAGGTGGAACAACCTTTAACTTGGAGTAAGTTTAAGGATGAGTTCTTTGCGAAATACTTTCCAGCTACATTTCGAAGCCAGTAGGAGAGAGATTTTATTCACTTAAGGTAGAATACCTTATCTGTGGTAGAGTATGATAGTAAATTTATAGCCCTGTCAAGGTTTTTACCTGAGTTTGTTAATACGGAGGGGAGGAAATGTAAACGATTTTTAGACGGTTTATACTACGAAATTCAATCTAAACTCTCTTACATGGGCATAGGGAATTAGGCTATACTGGTGGATAAATCATTTCAGATTGAGAAGGATTTGATGTAGTTTAGAGGTAGAAAAGATTGGCTAAAGAGGTCTAGATTTGAGGGACCTAGAAGTAGTAGCATTATGGGTGTACAAGGTGGGAGACAACCCCAGATGGGGCATTCCTTGTCACAAGGAACTGTAGTGCAGAGTTAGAGGCAAGCATGATCTATTGCTTCTGTAGCTTAGAGTAATACTGGTAGGACCCCTAGATTTGAGAGACAAGCTGTGGGAATTAGGAGTTATGGTAAAGGAGTAAATATGCCGCCAGGGGGATGTGGTAATCTGATGTATAATCGAGAGGAAAGGGTTTGCTTTGAATGTAATCAGACCGGGCATCTGTCTCGGAATTGCCCTACGTAGATATGCTTTGTATGTGGTGAAGGAAGACATGTTGCTATAGATTATCTAGTGGAAAAATCTGCTGACGTAGGCATTGGAAGTGTTGGGAGAGAGGTGGTGGATCAAGGAGTGTGCGAGGCAGAGGTCGAGGATCAGTAGCTGAGAAATGACGTGGCAACCAGTTTCAATCCAGAGACAGTAGAGTCTATGCATTGACCCAACAGGATGCACAAGTCACTCCTGATGTTGTTATGGGTATGATATCTATCATTGGTAGGCCTGCTAGATTATTGATTGATCATGATGCAACCTATTTGTTTACATCTAATATTTATATGAAATCTATTAATGCAAGTGCCAGTCCTTTGATGCATGCGATTATTATTTAGGTTCCTACTGGAGATAGGGTTATTATCAGGATAATTTATCGAGGTTGTGTGATTAATATTGCTGATAAAGAATTTGAAGTTGATTTATTGCCTTTAGATATGACATATTTTGATTTAATTCTGGAAAAAATTGGTTATCTGCATATCATACTTGGGTAGTTGTTTTAGGAAAAATGTGGTGTTCAAGACAATTGGATAGGAAGAGTTCAATTTTCATGAAGAATGTAAGATACTTGCTAAATGTCTTAGTTCTACCTTAAATGCCAGTAAATGGTTGAACAAGGGTTATGAGAGGTATTTTGGCATATGCGGTGGACTCTAGCAAAGAAAGTAGGAAGTTAGAAGAAATTTTGGCAGTGAAAGATTTTTCTAACGTATTCCTTGAGGAGTTGTCTAGTTTGCCTCCCAATAGGGAGATTGAGTTTTCTATTGAAGTGATTCCAGGATCAACACTCATATCTATAGCACCTTATAGAATGGAACCAGCTAAATTGAGAGAGTTGAAAGTTCAGCTTCAGGAGTTACTAGATAAACAATTTATTTGACCTAGTACGTCACCTTGGGGAGCCCCTGTGTTGTTTGTCAAGAAGAAGGATGGGACAATGAGGTTGTGTATTGATTATAGACAATTGAATAAGATCACCATCAAGAATATATATCATTTACCCAGGATAAATGATATATTCGAGCAGTTACAAGGAGCTAAGGTGTTTTCTAAAATTGACATGAGATCGAGTTATCATCAATTGAGGATAAATGGGGGAGACGTGCCTAAGACTTCATTTAGGACACTTTATGGCCATCATGAGTTCCTAGTGATGTCATTTGGGTTAATTAATGCTTCTACAACATTTATGAATCTAATGAATCAGGTGTTTAAACCATTTTTGGACAGATTTGTGATTGTGTTTATTGATGATATTATGGTATATTCCAAGAATGAAGAGGAGCATATGCAACATTTGGAAATAGTGTTGGAAATTCTTAGGAGAGAGAAATTATATGCAAAGTTCTCTAACTGTGAGTTTTGGTTGAGTGAATTATCTTTCTTGGGGTATGTTTTGTTGGGAGAGGGGATAGTAGTTAACCCATAAAGAGTAAAAGTAGTGTTGAATTGGAAAAGACCTACGAGTGTAACTGAAATTAAAAGCTTTTCGAGGTTGGCTGGTTATTATAGGAGATTTATCCAAAAAATTTCTATGATTGCTGGACTATTGACTAAATTGACCAGGAAGGACGTGAAGTTTAGGTGGTCGGAGGAATATGAGAGAAATTTCCAGCTGTTGAAATAAAAATTGACTACTGCCTCAGTATTAGTGCTTCCTTCTGGTGATGAAAGATTTGTGGTACATAGTGATGTGTCACATCAGGGGTTGGGATGTGTGTTGATGTAACATGAGAAAGTTATAGCTTATCCATCTAGGCAATTGAAGAACCATGAGAGGAATTAATCGACCCATGATTTAGAATTGGCTACCATAGTTTTTTCTTTGAAGATTTGGAGACATAATCTATATGGAGGCAATTGTGAA
This sequence comes from Bretschneidera sinensis, assembly GCA_023935145.1. Taxonomy (NCBI): domain Eukaryota; kingdom Viridiplantae; phylum Streptophyta; class Magnoliopsida; order Brassicales; family Akaniaceae; genus Bretschneidera; species Bretschneidera sinensis. The sequence continues at coordinate 11,566,143 of CM043705.1, forward strand.
ATTTTTACTGATCATAAAAGCTTAACACATTTACCGACCTAGAAAGAGTTGAATTTGAGGTAGTGGATGTGGATGGAGTTGATTTGTGATTATGACTGTCCAATTCATTATCATCCAAGAAAGGCTAATGTAGTAGCTGATGCATTGAGTAGAAAGGTTACAGGGAAATTAGCTGCTATTGGGAGTCATAATACTAACTTGATGATAGTATTAAGCAGAATAAGGATGCAGTTGAGTATCAATGATAGAGAAGTACTGATGGCAAATATGATGGTACAATCTTCTATTATTGATCGTTTATTACAGATGCAGGGTAGAGATGTGAGGATAGAGAAGATCAGACGGGAAGTGTTTAGTAGGAAGCCAACTGAGTTTAGAATTAGAGAATATGGTATGGTGGTATTGGGGCATAGAGTTTGTGTTCCCAATAATGTGGAGCTGAGAAAAGAGATACTAAAGAAGTCTCATGATTCTGTGTATTCCATGCACCTGGGTAATAATAAGATGTACAGGGGATTGAGACAAAATTATTGGTGGTCAGGGATGAAGAAGGATGTAGCAGAATATATTTCTAGATGTGTTACTTGTCAACAGGTGAAGTCTGAGAATAGACATCCAGCAGTTTTATTACAACCTCTTCCAGTACTTGAGTGGCCATGGGAAAATGTGAGTATGGATTTTGTCTCTAGTTTTCCCCATACCTAGAGAGGGCATGACACTGTGTGGGTTATAGTGGATAGACTTTCTAAGTATTCACATTTTCTTCCTATTAAAACTACCCGGAGTTCTGAAAAGTTGACTGAATTGTATGTAGCAAAAATAGTAAAATTACATTGAGTACCCTTGAGCATTGTATCAGATAGAGATTCTAGATTTACCTCTAGGTTTTTGAGAGGTTTTCAAGAAGTTATGGGTATGCAATTGCATTTTAGTACAGTTTTTCATCAATAAACTAATGGGCAAACAGAGAGAATAATCAGAATACTAGAAGATATGCTGAGGGCAAGTGTATTGAGTTTCTCAGTGAGCTGGGATGCTTATTTTCATTTGATCGAGTTTGCATACAATAATTAGTATCAAACTAGTATTGGGATGGCACCATTTGAGGCTTTATATGGTAGAAGGTGTAAAACTCCAGAATGCTGAAAAAAAGTTGGAGAGAGAAAGATATTTGGTCTAGAAAAGATAGATTTGACTCTTGAGAGGATCAAACTGGTTAAGGAGTACCTTAGAGAAACACAGAATAGACAGAAACGATATGCTGATAAAAGAAGATGACCTCTTGAGTTTCAAGTTAGTGATTGGGTATTTTTGAAGATATCTCCATGGAAGGGTGTGTTGAGGTTTAAAAAGAAGGAAAAGTTGAGCCTGAGATTTGTGGGGCCATATGAGGTAATTGAAAGAATTAGACCAGTAGCATATCGATTGGATTAGCCCCCAAAGTTAAAGCAATTATATAATGTGTTTCGTGTGTCACTGTTGAGAAAGTACTTACACGATGAATCTCATAGTATTGTTGGAGTGATTATCTACCTAAATAATTATGCAAATAACCGTTCTAGTTTTACTTGCAAATGCACAAGGTCTGTGGTAGCATAGTGTGCAAGTGCAAGATCATTTCCATAGGGATTGGTGAATTTCATTTTAAAATTATTTTCTTTAAGTTAGAAAGAGAAATGACAGTTCGATTGTGAGTAAATAACAAAAATGAAAACATAGGACTACGAAATCCACCCTAACTATACTTTCCCACTAACTAAGGTTTCAATGCCCTAGCCTTATCATGAATATCTAATGGTTGCCAACCTAAGGGCTTGGTCCACACCTTAGGCTATTGATCTCCCTATGCAACGAGTTAGGTATGGTGTATACTCTAACTCTGGTGTATACTCTAACTCTTTTCTCTCTTAAGGGATTCATCATGGGTGTGTACTGAGTTGTTCCTTAAGAGAGCATGAGGGCTATGGAGATCGGCAACCACAAGGGACCTAGGGCTTGGTCCGCTTCTGGTTTCCTATGTTAATTAACCCGAGAATCCGGTGTGGATATCCCTTGTTACTAATGTCGAACCCAGGACTCAGTCATCTAAATTGATTCGACTAACTTATCCATACCACATACATACGTTGATCAGGCACATACATATGAGGAATGTAAATACAAACAGGTATTAATCAAGTTAAATATTCTAACGAGGCTATAGCAAAGATAATCAATGAATGAACATGTGGAAAAGCATATCTAGGGCTTCAATCGAGCCCTATAGGAGTTTAGTTACACATGCTAAGTAAACTAACTATTCTAAACATAATGAAATAAAAACATAAAACTAAAGCCAAAGAAGACTCAGGAAATGAATCATCAGTTCCTCTCCTAAGCTTTCTACTTCGAATCTAGAACAAAAGGTGTGTGATATGTATTTTACAGGGCTATTTATAGGGTCCTTATGGTGTCCCGAAACCCTAATTCCTTTTTGGAGTCGGAAGACTTCTTTCCAATTCTGGCTTGTGTTGCCTCTGAAGTGATTACACTCGAGCATATGCGATATGCGCTCGAGCCTTCTTCAAGTTCGCTCGTGCTCATATGCGCTTGATCTCCAGGGAGGTGCACTTGAGCACACCTTGCTGGATGGCAGAACTTGACTTTTGCTCCTAAAAGCTCTAAATTATTACCTTTTTGTCCAAGTCCTGTGAAAAACACATAAAACACGAAAATAAAGTAAAATCCATAGAAATAGATAAATAAGGAACTTAACAAATGTAAATTAAACGACTTAAATATAACTATTTAGGCAATTATCACACCCCAAAACTTACATATTGCTAGTCTTTTAGCAACACAAAATTAAAGACTATGTTAGAACAAAAATAAAAGATAAATTCATTTCCATCATACTCAAAGATTTGGGTTGCACATAAAACTATGATAACTGTTCATGAGTAAGCTTAAAATAAAAACACATTTTGGATTGCAAAATAACTTTCAAAAGTTTTAAGTTACTTACCTAAGGTTGGCTTAAGGCATCGTAAGTTTGATTCGTGTGTGATGAGTTAGCACATATAAGGTGGGGCTTCTACATAATTTTAGCGTATAGGGTTTCGATGCCCAAACTTTTATCAAATTCCTTATCAAAGAGAACAAAAATGGCATAATACTTTCTTCTTTTTCTTTTTCTTTTTATCATGCGATCTTTGTCATGTTGAGTTCCATCGCGCTTTCTAGTTGACCCTTGTAACGAGTGTTTGGAAAATGACTCCAAAACCAGATGGTTTTAGGACATTAGGTGTAAAGACAACCCTAAAGACTTACTAACTCGAGTAAAAAAGGCTATAGAACTAACAGGTTTTTTTTTCTATACTTCTTAATAAAAGTCCCACCTTTTGACGTGAACACTCAATGCTTACTGAGGTAAGAGATCCAGTTACACAGTGGGAATATTTATTATGATCTTTAAAGGTTTATTTTTCACCTTTTGACGTGAACACTCAATGCTTACTGAGGCAAGAGGCCCAGTTACTCAGTGAAATTTTTTTACTGATCATTAGAAGCTTTTTGTTCACTTTTTTGCATGATGAGCATTTTTCTTTATTCTTTTCTTTTTTTATTTTTTTTATACCAAAGTGTTCTTTTCAACAAGTTATCCGATTATAGTTAGATTATGGAAACATATACAAGAGAATTATATGTCATACCCCACACAAATGTATGTTAAATGTGCTCGTGCAAATTTGGATCAAACTCGTGAATTCTTAGGTGCCTTGAGGTAGGCAACTAAACTTTGTAAAACTCCCATTGTAAGACTATGTGTTCTAGATTTTAAGCTTACTAATGAGGTATTATCAAATTTTTAAATCAACCAAAATTTTTTTGTTTATCAAAAGAACATGTATTTATCTTCCTAAAAAAAACTGGGACTTAGTGTGTGCATGTGTTTCAGGTGCGTGTGTGATAGTATCTAGTATCTCCCACTACCCCCAAACTTAAAATACACATTGTCCCCAATGTGTGTGTGGCATGGAATGATCTAACCTGGGAGATGGAGAACTCGGTTGCTTGTTCACGCCCCTAAACTTGAATTGGTTGCACGCACTGAGTACTTGTCAAAGAAAAATAAACATGGTACCGAAAAACAAAATATGCAAACTAGACATGTAAATATAACTATAACTAAAAGAAAAGCACTAAAATGAAAAGGATATATCTGGGGTGCCTCCCATGAGTACTAACTTTAATGTCTTCAGCCAGATGGGGTATCCTCTCACTGCTGATCATCTGTGGGTGCAGGAGGTAGACGGTCAAGGATGGCCTGTAACATCGCCTCTTATCATGTGAACTGTGCCTTCAACCCATCGATCCGTTGATGGATCAAATGGGCTGCCTCACGATCCTCCAAACGGATGTCAAACAGCTGACAGTGGAAGGAAGATAGCTCATCTAGGAGATGCTGATACTCCATGGATCCCATGTCGGTCTGATCCTCCTCCCATGAAGGGCTCACTGGTGGATGCTCGGCCTTCATCGGATCATCTGCAATAGGCTCGGCAGCTGGAATCTGTGCCTGGGGTCCTCGGGGCATGTGAGACTGGCTGAGGCTCCACTGGGCTCTCCCAAATAAAGGGTGATCGCTAACTGGGCTGTCTATAGAGGATCCTCTAATCCTCTTCTTCTTGAAGATATGACTGAGCAAGAAGGGAAAAGGAAGACCTCAAGCATTAGCTGTGGTCGTCTACTGGTTATACACTCCATCCCAGAATTTGTGTATCTGACTCCATATGAATGCTGGGATGGAGTACCAGTGACCTTGGTGGAAAGCATAGAGAGCTTGCAGAAAATGATCTTGCCTCTATGTCTTGTGCCCCAAAGGATACACGTTACACTGCAAGACTGAATCAACGAACCATAGGCGAGGAGGTAACCTCGACCAGCTCTCTGCGTTGTTATGGCGGTCAGCATACTTCCCCGCACACATGTCCTCAATGATGTGTGGGAGAGGGAACGAGTCAGGCTGCTCCTCTATGTGGCTTTCTTCTGGTGGGGACTCATCGCAGCAGTGTAAAGAACCAGCTATGTCAGTGGTGGTCAACTCTATGAACATGCCCTGGACCGAGGAAGACAAAATCTCTGGCCTGGTGCAGTCGTAGGTCAGGTTCTCGTAGAAACTAATCACAAATATTGTGTATGCCGTCGAGCAGACCAGCTTTAATAGCCACTTAAGACCCCGATTTTTGAATTCTTGGATCGCCCATCTTATGGCGTCCAAAGTCTTGAAGTCATCTTCTACATTAAATGTTGTCTCGAACAGTATTTCACACTGCTCGAAACTGGGCCGGATGCCTAATGGCAACTGCTAGAAGCACGGGATGTGGAAGCCATGTTTCAGAATCTGGATCTGTGTTAATGTCAAAATTGCACTTAATCGCAGATATTGTGCGCTCGATCGCACGAGAGGTAGTGCACTCGATCGCTGATTTCAATCGCTCGATCACACTCGGCTAAGCAATAGGTCGAACAATTGGTGTGCAATAAACACTTGAAGCTATGGAAAAAACCCACGAACTCGATCCTATTCCCCTGTAAACATAAAATAAAACAGCCAATCACATAAGATAAATGGATAATGCAACGAAAATATAAAAGAGAGACTCATGTGTGCTGGTGTGCAAGTAAATAGAACAAAAATCGGTTTGCATACCGTGTTGGGTTAGGAGAAATTAGGGGAAAATGGTCGTGCTTATGGAAGGGTGGTGCGCGGTGGTGGGGTGGTGATCGTGACAGACGACCGGTGGTGTTGAGTGGTAGATGAGGTTTGAGATCAGTTACCGTGCAGGATTAGAGCAAAGTGCGATTTTTTAGAGTGTGAGGTGCACCAGAGCGCAAATAAGAAAAATAGATTTATGAGCTAAAAGTGTTTTAAAAATCATCACACACTTTCTGCCCCGAGTGCACTCGGACGCATTATGAAGTGCATTTGATCGCACTTATGTGCAACGGCTTAATTTGATGCACTTGTGCGCACTGGTGTGCAGGGCAAGAAGGCACTCGCGCGTATTTGGTGTGCGCTCGATCGTATGACATATAATTTTGTTAAAAGTAAAAAGGGATTATCATATGAAGTAAAAAAAATAGGAACGATACAGTCGTACCAGCTTGTAGTGGCCTTAGTACCACTTACCTTGATAGAGGCACTTGAGCTATATGTTGAACAAGTGGAATTGCTCAAGTGCTCTCTATGGTAGCTTTTAAAGCTACATTCTTTGAAGGAAGCACTTAGGGCCCCCATCAGGTGGTTCTACTGCTTTTGACAGCTGCTTTGTCTCCAATTGTGGTGCCTGGTCATTAAAATAAGGAGAAGTAGTGTTAGTTAGGGCAAGATTTTTAAATTGGGGATTATACTTACTTGAAAGCTCGGGTGTGATCTTGATGGTGTACACAGCTCCATGAGTATCCTTAATCACGTTATCTTCTTCTGGCCTACTGTCCAATCTCGTGTTAGCATGGTTGGGGATAGTCTCCAATGGATCAGTGAAATGGGCCTTTAATAGTTTCTCATCAACTCCTTGCATGAAGCTCACATTATGACACTTATCATCAGTTCTAGTGGATTCTAGTGTATTAAATATTTTAAATTCTACTTCTTCATCATTTACTCTCATTGTGACAATGCCTCTTTTACATTAATGTTTGTGTCAGCAGTGATCATAAATGGTCTTCCTAAAATGATAGGGAGTGGTATAGGCATATGGCACTCCTCCATGTCTAAGACAATAAAATCAGCAGGTAAAATAAATTTACTTACTCTTACCAAAACATCCTCGAGGATACCTCTTGGTCGTTTGATGCTGCTGTCAGGCAATTGTAATGTAATGGAGGTGGGTTGGAGCTCCCCCAAACCTAGTGTCTCAAATACACTGTAAGGTAGCAAATTGACACTTGCTCCTTGATTCAATAATGTGTGCTAAAAAAGCTAGTCACCTAGCCTGTAAGGAATAGTAAAACTACCCGGGTCTTTTAGTTTAGGTGGTAATTTCCTCAATAATACAACACTCACCTCTTCAGTCAAGACTACCGTCTCATGCTCCTAAAACTTCCATTTGTTAGTGCAACAATCTTTTAAAAACTTAGCATAAGCAGGTAGTTGTCTTATTGCCTCTAATAAAGGAATATTTATTTCTACCTTTTTCAAGGTTTCATATATGTCAATCATTTTAGTTTCTTTTTTAGGCTTCACAAACCTTTGAGGGACCGGTGGAGGTGTATTTACCTTTTCTATCTCTTTTACCTTAGATGTGGAGGTTTGATCTGGAGACACTTGTGTAGGCTCGTTGATGCCGATGACCTTTCTATTTCTTAAGGTTGTTATGGCATTCAGCTGCTGGTGTCCTCTTGGATTAGGTAATGGCTGGGCTAGGAGCTCGCCTTGCTTTCTGGTACTCAATTCCTTGGCCAATTGTCCCATTTGTACCTCTAGTCCTTGAATGGCTTGATCGTGTTTGGCAGTGATTTGCCTCATTTCAGTCCAAAATTTCCTTGACTCTTCCATAAATTGTTCATGTTTATTCAGGATTTGTTGTTGCTGAGTCACTAGTTGCCTCACAAGGCTTTCGAGGTCATTCTTCTTTGGTTCAGAAGCGTTTTGGGCTGCTATTTGGAAGTTTCTTTGCTGCTCTTGACTGTTTTGGTTGTTGCTCCATGAGAAGTTCGGGTGATTCCGCCATCCAGGGTTGTATGTGTTTGCATAGGGGTTGTTCTTTGGCGGATAATTGTTCAGTCCCACAAAGTTGGCTTATTATGATCAAACTATGAGCAAATGACACATACCTGTAGTGGTGCAGCTGACGGGTTAGCTAAGGTGTTCTGGGCTGCCATGGCTTTAACTAATAGGCCAAGTTTTCTCTCCACAGCAGCCATTTGAGGAGATGATCCTCCGTTTAAGCTTACCTCATACACACCTTTACTTTTGGTTATATGTCTACCTTGAGAGGAGAACTGCTGCGTGTGTTCGCTCAAGGTTTCGAAAATTTCCATTGCTTCTTCGCTACTTTTCTCCATCAGCACCCCTCCACAGCCTGAATCAACAATATTTTTGTTAGAATCACTTAAACCTTCATAAAAATCTTGTACTAGTTCGTCTTGGGGTATGTTGTGGTGTGGGCACTTGAGTAGTAGCTTGTTGAAGTGTCCCCAGGCCTCGAAGAACAGATCTCCATCCTTTTGTTGGAAGGATTGTATTTCTTTCCTCATCTGCCTTGTTTTCTGGGCTGGGAAGAACTTCTTTAGAAATTTGCTAGCCAACTCCTCCCAAGTGTGGATGGAAACTGCAAGCAAAGAATTATACCATAATTTAGCATTATCTTTCAAGGAAAAAGGGAAAAGAATTAACCTTATTCCTTCTTGGTCTAAGCCTCGGACGTGCTGGAATTTGCAGAGGTCGAAGAACTCTTGAAGGTGCAAATGTGGATCCTCACTAGGTGTACCCCTAAAGTGAGTTAGTGCACTAAGTATCTGCGGGGATATGTAATAATTTCCTTCAGCCTCAGTTTGATACGCAATGCATGAAGGTTGTTCGAGGTTCTGCGGGATGAAGGATTGCTTCATCAGCCTTCGTTCAGGTAGTTGTTGTTTAGCTATCTATTATGCCATTAGTATTTCTTCCTCAACTCTTTCTTCTATCTCTTTCGAGTTATCTCTAAACCTTTTTCGGATAGATCTCTCAAGCTCAGGATCAAAGGAAAAGACTGCTGGATTCTTGGATCGTCATCCGTGCATGAATCAGTGGCAGATATGTGAATGCAGCAGTCAAATACTGCTACTCGGATGACTCTCTGTCTTAATTATGCTCGATCGCACAAGAGAGTGCGCTCGATCGCAAGGGGTACAGAGGGCTCTCCTGGTGTACTTGAAACAGAGAAAATTGATTAAGGTTTTTAATGAAGTGAAAAATAAGATAAACACAATGATTAAGAGTTGAATAAAAAGGAAATAACAATAATTAATTTAAATAAGAAATTAATTCTAAAAATAAATTTAGCGCAATCCCCGGCAACAGCACCAAAAACTTGTTGGAACGATTATCTACCTAAATAATTATGCAAATAACCATTCTAGTTTTACTTGCAAGTGCACAAGGTCTGTAGTAGCATAGTGTGCAAGTGCGAGATCATTTCCATAAGGATTGGTGAATTTCGTTTTAGAATTATTTTCTTTAAGTTAAAAAGAGAAATGACAGTTTGATTGTGAGTAAATAACAATAATGAAAACATAGGACTATGATATCCACCCTAATTATACTTTCCCACTAACTAAGGTTTCAATGCCCTAGCCTTATCATGAATATCTAATGGTTGCCAACCTAAGGGCTTGGTCTACACCTTAGGCTATTGATCTCCCTATGCAACGAGTTAGGCATGGTGTATACTCTAACTCTTTTCTCTTTTAAGGGATTCAGCATGGGTGTATACTGAGTTGTTCCTTAAGAGAACATGAGGGCTGTGGAGATCGGCAACCACATGGGACCTAGAGCTTGGTCCGCTCCCGGTTTCCCATGTTGATTAACCCAGGAATCCAGTGTGGATATCCTTTGCTACTAATGTCGAACCCAGGACTCGGTCATCCAAATTGATTCGACTAACTTATCCATACCACATGCATACGTTGATCAGGCACATATATATGAAGAATGTAAATACAAACAGGTATTAATCAAGTTAAATATTCTAACGAGGCTATAGCAAAGATAATCAATGAATGAACATGTGGAAAAGCATAACTAGGGCTTTAATCGAGCCCTATAGGAGTTTAGTTACACATGCTAAGTAAACTAACTATTCTAAACATAATGAAATAAAAACATAAAACTAAAACTGAAGAAGACTCGGGAGGTGAGTCGTCAGTTCCTCTCCTAAGCTTTTTACTTCGAATCTAGAACAAAATGTGTGTGATATGTATTTTACAGGGCTATTTATAGGGTCCTTATGGTGTCCCGAAACCCTAATTCCTTTTTGGAGTCGGAAGACTTCTTTCCAATTTTGGCTTCTGCCGCCTCTGGAGTGATTGCACTCAGTGTATGCAATATGCGCTCGAGCCTTCTTCAAGTGCGCTCGTGCTCTTGTGCGCTTGATCTCAAGGGAGGTGCGCTCGAGCGCACCTTGCTGGATTGCAGAACTTAGACTTTTGCTCCTAAAAGCTCCAAATTATTACCTTTCTATCCAAGTCCTGTGAAAAACACATAAAACACAAAACTGAAGTAAAATCCATAGAAATAGATAAATAAGGAACTTAACAAATGTAAATTAAGGGGCTTAAATATGACTATTTAAGCACTTATCAAGTATATCCAATTAGGCGATAGAACTTCAGGAAGATTTGACTTTTATGCAAGTACCAGTCAGAATTCTAGACAAAAAGGAACAAGTCTTACGCAATAAAGTCGTTCATCTGATTCAAATATTATGACGGAACAAAAATGTCGAATATGTCACGTGGGAGCATGAAGCAAGAATGAGGAAGGAATACCCCTAACACTTTCATGAATTAGGTAAGGAAATTTTAGGGATGAAATTTTTGTAAGGTGTGTACAATTGTAATACCCGTATTTGTAAAGAAAGGGTAAAGAAGTACCTTAATAATTATGACATAGAGTTAAAATGATATATATATATATATATATATATGAAAGATTTAAATTTTATAAAAAAATTCTAAAAAAAAAAACGTGGTACCAGGTAGTGTTGCATGAAAGACAGCATCACACAATTGTGGCAGCAGTTGGGGAGGGTAAGTGCTGAGAATGGGTTTGAAATTATATATATATATAACATTAGTTTATTTTATTACTTACCAAATCCTGTTTGGTTTTCCTTCAACTACGATTCAAATTATTCTCTTTCTTTAAATACTTGAGGACCGAAAGAAATGTTGAAAGAGCAAAATTTTGAAGGGGTTTATGGGAGAATTTTATAGAGAACCACAAGAGGCTCTAAGAAAAACATAAGGTAATAACATGAAGTTTATTTTTGAAATTTTAGCAGGGTCGTCTTCTTCACATTGTGCCTCTTCTTGAGTGTGCATAGATCCTTGATGACTTTAGCATAGTTGGGAATCTGTTTTATAACATGAAGAAGAGGGAGGTTAATTTTAACATGCTGAAGTTGTTCAAGAATCTCACCTTTTAGTGCTGTATTTATCTCTTTAGGTTTAAAGAGTGCTTGAGGGAAAGGCACCGGTGGAGAATAATTATCATGGGCCTCTTGTTCCTTGGGGGCTTTATCCTTGTTGCACACGGTGTTAGGAATCAGGTTTGATGGTCGAGTGGGTCCATCAATTTTCTTACCGCTGCGAGTAATTATGGCATTAACCTCTCTAATGTTTTGATTTTCAAGATTGGAGGTTTGTGCCATATGTTGTCCCCTTGGATTAGGTTGTGGCTGTGAAGGAAACCGACCTTGTTCTTGAATCGTCAAGAAACTAGTCAACTTGGTGAGTTGACTTTTTATTACCTTTTGTTCCTCCTTGATCACTTGTTGCTCTTCTAACAACCGTTGATTTATCTTGCCTTGCTCTTCCACACTCTTGGCATGTACCTGCATAAATGACTTAAACATATCTTCCAAAGGTAAAGATTGTTGAGGTGCATTAAATGAGGTTGTTTTCGGTTGCCACTGGGTACTAGAGTGGGCAGGGGGTTACATGCTGGATTTCCAACTGAAATTAGGGTGATTCTTCCAACCGGGATTGTAGGTGTTAGAGTAAGGTGAGTGTGGTTTCCTAAAGGGTATACCTACAGCATTACACTCTTCTTTCATCTCAAAATAAACTAGACAATCCTTAGGTAAATGATCTACCCCATTACACATGAAACAAGGCTCATGGAATTCTGACCTAACAACCGGTTCAAGGGCTCTAGTATTTCTGGGTTTTAAGGCTTCAATTTCCTTAGTTAGGGCCTCTAAACGGGCTTTAAGGTTATTCTCTTCCTTAAGTTGATAAATCCCAGCGGGTTGATTTCTCCTAGTGCTTTCCATGGCATTTGGTCCTGTCCAAGTGTAGGACTTTTCTGATAAGTCATCTAGGAAATCTATGGCTTGGTTGGGATCTTTTTGAAGAAAATCTCTATTGCACATCATTTCTATGAATTTCCTTTCCCTACTTAGGAGTCCATCATAGAAATAGCTAACTACCCTCCAACTCTCATACCCATGGTGTGGACAAGAATTCAACAAGTCCTTGAAACGTTCCCAAACTTGATATAAGGTTTCGCTCTCTTTTTGTGCAAAGTTTGAGATTTGTCTCTTGAGGTTATTGGTCTTATGGGTTGGGAAGTGTTTTTGGAAGAAAACTCGTGTCATCTTATCCCAACTACCTATGGACCTAGGCCTTAACGAGTACAGCCAAGCCTTGGCTTTTTCCTTAAGTGAAAAGGGGAAAAACTGAAGTTTGACGGTGTCTACCATATCAGCCCTACCTTGAAAGGTTGCTACTACTTCCTCAAATTCCTTAATGTGGATATAGGAGTTTTCATTCTCAAACCCATAGAAGGTTGGTAGCAATTGGATCATGCCCGGTTTGAAATCAGGTTGTTGAACATTAGCGGGGAACATGATACAAGATGGGGTGGCTATTCGGCTAGGATATAAATAATCTTTAAGTGTCCTAGCAACATTCTCATTACGGTTTTCAGCCATGTTAACAGAATAAATAGAATAAATAAATAATAAACGAAATCAGGAAATCAAAACTTAAAGAAAAGAAATGAGTTAAAAATAAAATAAATAAAACAGAACAAATAAAACCAGAAAATCAAAAACTTAAATAAAGGAACGATATTACCGTTTTGTCTTAGAGTTGACAATCTTCTTTGTACTTAAGCGTGTTTCCCCGGCAACGGTGCCAAAATTTGGTTACACCCAAAACAGTAATGCGGTAGTTGTAGGACGGCTTTGGGGTGTCGATTCCACAGGGAGACAAGTTAACTATAAAGAAAGATGTAAACTTTAATATGAGACGATATAATCAAAATAAGTAGAGAATTTGAAATTGATGATGAAGTAATTGTGTAGGTTGTATAAAATAATAGAGGGACAACAAGGATCCGGGAATCCTCCCTAAATTCGTTGCTCTAATCCTAACTTGATTCAGTTGTTTTTATCTTGATTGCATGTTTCACATCCCAAACATACAATCGGCAAATATTCAATGAGAACATGTATAAACCCTAATTTGATTGTTATGAAATACTTTTTATTTTTGATTCATGCACACATGATCTATCCTATAGGTTTATCAAGAAACGACAATATATATTTTATGACAATATTGCAGTAATTGACAAGGAAAGCATGACTAAATTTATATTAAGGGGAAAGATACAATCACCGGATTAGATGAAATCTTATAATTAGATTAAAAAGTAAATCATAACAATGTCTTAACGATAAAGCTCTATTACAACTGAATCAAATAAAGGAAAATAGGAACAACTACACCCAGGGATTCATCCCTTCACCTTGCTTGGAGATTAGTTAGCTATGGGGCTCATTGTTGAACACTTTGATGGAGGAGAAGTTGCTACTTCCTTGAGTCTTCCAGCTTAATGAATGTCTAATATCAAACCTTAAGTGATCTATTTATAATACAAGGGTCCAAGGGTGTTTTAGGGTTTTAAACAATCATTAAAGACCTAATTACATCATAACTCGGAGAACAAAGTTTGTGTGCGCGTCTAGGCTTGGATTTTCTCGTGCCTAGGCTTGGTTTTAGGCCAGCTTTGTGAACTTGCTGGAAGGTGCGGCGCAGCTCCGTCCAGGGTGCACCTCAGCCCTTCAGGGCACATGATGAGAGTCATAAAATGCATCTAAACAATACTTAATTGTTAGCATTTTAGGGTTGATCGAGGTTGGAATTACACTTTTATACCTTAATAACTCTAAAGTGTTATTCTTGAATTGTTGACTTATTTCAGTGCATTTTCAGGTACTTTAGGCTTAAAAAAGAGATAGAAAAGCTATCATCGTTTTAAACACAAATCTTCAATGAATACTCGAGTGAGATAATGGTCGCGGAAGAGCCAAGATGAAGAGAAACCAAGAAAGGAGATTTACTAAATTGCCAGAATTGCCCGTATAGATCAATCATCTTTGAAAATTAAACTGTATTGATGCAAGAAGAACCAGGAGATGAGCCATATATGCTTAGAAAGATCCGGAAGTCTATTTTCTGGAGAATTTACGGCTTGTAAAAATGATTTTTCTAGAGAAAGTTATAGCAGTTTTAGTAGACAAAGGTCAGGCTGTGCGGGCTGTGCGGGATTTCAGCGTGATTTTGGGCTTAAATCTCATATCCCACATCGGTTGAAAAACACATTTCTATATCCCACATCCCACATCGGATTAAAAACACATTGTACTCGTGGTATTTCCCTATAAAAGGCCTATTCCACTTCAGCTTTGAGGCATCAATTGGAGCTCATCTGAAATCATCAGATAGTGAATCCAGAGGGCCTTTAGGACTAATCCGAAGTATAATTTTGGAGAGTAAGTTGAGGAATCGCTGAATCTTTCGCTACCAAGGAGGAAATGATCGTTGAGAGGCCGGAGGAAACTCAAGGAAGCATAAGCTCCATGGTCAGCTAGTCTCCAAGCAAGGCAAAGGGATGAATCCCTAGGTGTAGTTGTTCTTATTTTCCTTTATTTGATTCAGCTATAGTTTGGTATTATTTTCATTAAATATTGTTATGTTTTATCCTTTAATTTAATTAGCAGATTTTTATTAGTCCGGTGATTGCATGCTTCTTTTCCATATAAGTCTAGTCATGCTCTTCTTATGTGTATTTGTTTGGGTGTGATTGAGTCTGATAGATCTCTTTTATAGATTTGTCCATTGCTGCGGTATTGTCATTTAGATATATCGTCATCTTTTGATAATTTATAAGTTAGGTCATGTATTCTTGAAAGTAAAGAATAATTCATATCAATTACATTAGGGTTTATACATGCTTTAATTGAATATTTGCCGATTTCCTGTTTAGGATGTAAAACTTGCAATCGAGATAAAAACAACTGAATCAAGTTAGGATTAGGGCAACGAACCTAGGGAGGATTTCCAGAACCTTGTTGTTTCTTTATTATACTATCTATCAATTATTTACACAATTTCCATACAATCAACAAATCAGATTTTGTCACTTTAACTTTTATCTTTTGTGTTGAGATTCATACCTTCTTTTGTAATTAACTTGTTTCCCTGTGGAATCGACATCCCAAAACTGTACTACAACTACCGCGTTATGTTTTGGGTGTAATCAAATTTTGGTGCCGTTGCCGGGGAAACGTGCTTAAGTACAAAGAAGATTGTCAACTTTTGACATAACAGTAGAAGAACTGTAAATAGTTTTTCTTTTCAGCAGTTTGTAAAGGCGGTAATTTGGTTCCCTCTTTTAGATTGCAGCATTAATTTTATTTTATTTTATCTTATTCTTTCTTTTTATAGTAATTTTTTTTCATTATTTTGTTACCTTGAATGCAAAGACATAGAGATACTTGTAGGCCTGTGCTAGAGTCAGAATTCAATTCATTTCTAAATCCTTTATTTGACAGTCCATCTAGTCCCGAAGAAATGAGTGAACATGAATATCAACCCCCTAGGACCCTTCAGAATTACCTCAACCCTACACGCACAGCCACACCATCATGCATCATATTTCTAGCCAATACTCGCCCATTAGAGTTTAAAACAGGGATGATACATTTACTCCCTACATTTCATGGCTTGGATAATGAAAACTCATATGTGCACATTAGAGAGTTTGAGGAAGTAGTCGCGACTTTTCATAGTCAAGACGAAACCGATGACATTGTGAGGCTTAAGTTTTTTCTTTTCACTTTGAAGGATAGAGCTAAGAGTTGGCTATACTCACTTAGACCACGATCTATTGGGTCGTGTACTGAGATGACTCGAATTTTTTTTAATAAATACTTTCCCCAACATAAGACCAATGCTTTAAAAAGGAAAATCTCCACCTTTGCACAAAAGGACAGCGAGACTTTATATCAGTCTTGGGAGAGATTTAAAGAGTTATTGAGTATGTGCCCTCACCATGGGTATGAGAGTTGGCACTTAGTGAGCTATTTTTATGAGGGACTTACATATAGTGAGCGCCAATTTGTAGAGATGATGTGTAATGGTGAGTTTTAGAGAAAGATCCTGATGAGGCCATATAGTACCTCAATGAGCTTGCTGAAAAAGCTCACACTTGGACTGGACCTAGTGCTACTGAAAGCACGAATAGGTCACGACCTATAGGGCACCCAAATGGTGGTGGAATTTACCATCTTAGGGAAGTGGATAACCTTAGAGCCAAGGTCGAGATGCTCACTAGGGAGCTCGATGAGTTAAAGACTAAAAGCTTAAAGCCAACACACGTAGCTAATAATGCAAATTCTTTTAAACCCTATTTTGTGTGTGGTGGGGTAGATCATCTCGCCCAAGAGTGTCCCATATTTCTTGAGATGAGAGGGATGTATAAGGAACAATGTAATGCCTTAAGCATGTACAAGAATCCTTTGACACCCTTCTCTGATACTTATAATCCAGGATGGCGAAATCACCCCAATTTCAGTTGGAAGTCTAAAAACCAGTAGCTTGCACAAACCCCTGCACCATATCATGCACCTGTGTCTTATAGGAGTTCTTTATAAGACACTTTACATGCTTTTATTGAGGCACAGGGTAAGACTAATAAAAGACTTGAATCGTTAATTGTGCAGGTTGTTAAAGAACATAAAGAGATAAAGAGCCAAGTGTCCAAGTTGATGAGCTACTCGAGTGTGACTGAGCGAGGTAAGTTCCCTTTTCAAGCTCAGTCGACACCCCATGGTCAGTACCTAGCACAAAAGAATTTGAAGGAGGTTAATGCCATTGAGACACTGAGGGTAAGTCATTACGCATCCCAACAATGGAAAAATCAGAGGATGTGGATGAAAGCCATCAAGCACAAGCATACATGATTGACTTATTCATGGAAAAGGTCCAATACCTTAACCCATTTGAGTCCACCCTCATCCATGGCTTCACCAAAGCATACATCATGCCAGAATTTGCGGATGTTACTGATGACATCCTTGAGGCCCCCAAAAAGCATAGAAGCACCAAATTTGGCAATGAAGCAGTGGTGGATGCATTCAACCTATGTTTTTCAAGGAAGGAATAAGAGTGTCTGGCTGAAGACGTAAAACTTAGCGCTCATGGGAGGCAGCTCACAACGTATCTTTTTATTTTTATTGTTTTTTATATTTATTTTCTCTCTTGTTTATTATTATTATCTTGCTGTTTTCCAGTTTTACTTTCGCATTTCTTTTTCAGGGACAAAAATAGGAAGCAGTTCAAATGGTGGAACACAATTTTCAGCTTTTGTGCACCTTTGGCTATAAAGAGAGTTTCCTTTACTCTTTCTTTTACATTGAGGTCAATGCAATTTTTAAGTTGGGCGTGGAGGAAATGCATCTTTTTGTTTCCATTTTCTTTATTTCCATACATTTTTCTTTTTTCATTGAACTGCTTGGTGTCATTTTCCCTCTCTTTTTGTTTTAAGCATACTTTGTGGTTGCCTTGGAGTTAATTCACATATCAATGATATAAACTTAATTTAGATAGCAAATAGCATTTAGAAGGAGTTAAATTTAGTTTCGGTTTGAAATTAATTTAAATATCAATCTTCATTTGGTTTGAGACTCTAGTTTGTGGTAAGATTGTATGATTAGTCTATAACATCTAGAGAAATTTTATGTGTGATTATTTTGTGAATATTTTTACGGTCTCGACAAGCTCTAGAACTTACTTGATAATCACTTGAGGCGAATTCCTAGAATGCACACTACTTAGGATATGATATAGGTCATTTTTGAACCGTTTGAGCCTTTCAAACCTACCATTGCTATATTTATCACTAGTCACCTATTTGAGCCTTTTTTCTTTTGATAAACCATTTACTTACCTTTATGTACCTAAAAATATTTTTATCCTTACATTTCTTTTAAAAGAACTTAGTTATACACATGTTGTGAGAAGTACTTAAAAGGAGTAAGGGTGGAAATATGAAAAAATATCACTACCGCAACCCAAGTACATTAAAGGAGATAAGTTGGGGGTTGTGGAAAAGAAAAGAGAAAAAAATGAAAAAAAAGGTGAATGGTTATGCGCCAAAAAAAAAAAAAGAATTGTGGCAAAGAAAGAAGAAAGAAAGAAAAGAAAAAAAATGGTGATTTGTTGAAAGAAATGCTCGAAAAATGGTTGAAAGAGTTGGGTGTTGAAGTAAGGTTATCCAGTGCTTAAAGAGTTGTGTTCAAAACTAAGAGATTAAGTTCTTCTACTTGTTGAATCCTTCCCGTTCTTTCTTAACCTTTACCTTAGCCTAACGTTACAAGCTTATTAAAGACCTTTTGATCCAATGTAGTGTGATTTTTCTACAATAGTGGAGAGTGATTTGAAAAGTGAGCCTATAGAGCTTGTTTTTGTGATTGATATCACGCAATTTATTATGTTTTTAGAGGCCAAGACTTGTATTCATGAATGTTATGCATAAAATCATCCGGGTGTTCGGATTAATGGTTTGTGGTAAGATGGATGTTAAGAGTCAATAACGATTTTAAGATTGATGTTTGGATTACTTTTGGACTTAGGTGAAATTTAATGATTCTATGTGCCATATATTATGTACAATTTTTGAGACAAAAAGTGAATTACTCTTGGTTCAATGCTAGCATTGCTTTACTTTGTTTTTAACTCCTACCATATAATTCATCTCTTATTTTCGCTTCAATTGCTAGGGACTAGCAATAAGCTAGTTGGGGGTTGTAATGAGAGTCATAAAATGCATCTAAACAGTACTTAATTGTTAGCATTTTAGGGTTGATTGAGGTGGGAATTACACTTTTATACCTTAATAACTCTAAAGTGTTATTCTTGAATCGTTGACTTATTTCAGTGCATTTTCAGGCACTTTGAGCTTAAAAAAGAGATAGAAAAGCTATCATCATTTTAAACATGAAGCTTCAATGAATACTCGAGTGAGATAATGGTCGTGAAAGAGCCAAGATGAAGAGAAACCAGGAAAGGAGATTTACTAAATTACCAGAATTGCCCGTACAGATCAATCATCTTTGAAAATTAAACTGTATTGATACAAGAAGAACCAGGATATGAGCCATATATGCTCAGAAAGATCCGACAGTCTATTTTCTGGAGAATTTTACGACTTGTAAAAATGATTTTTCTAGAGAAAGTTATAGTAGTTTTAGTAGACAAAGGTCAGGCTATGCAGGCTGTGCGGGATTTCAGTGTGATTTTGGGCTTAAATCCCATATCCCACATCGGTTGGAAAACACATTTCTATATCCCACATCCCACATTGTATTGGAAATACATTGCACTCGTGGTATTTCCCTATAAAAGGCCTACTCCACTTCAGCTTTGAGGCATCAATCGGAGCTCATCTGAAATCATCAGAGAGTGAATCCAGAGGGCCTTTAGGAGCAATCCAGAGGGCCTTTAGGATGAATCCGATGTATAATTTTGGAGGGCAAGCTGAGGAATCACTGAATCTTTCGCTACCAAGGATGAGATGATCGTTGAGAGTCCGGAGGCAACTCAAGGAAGCATGAGCTCCATGGCCGGCTAGTCTCCAAGCAATGCGAAGAGATGAATCCCTAGGTGTAGTTGTTCTTATTTTCCTTTATTTGATTCAGTTGTAGTTTGGTATTATTTTCATTAAATATTGTTATGTTTTATTCTTTAATTTAATTAGTAGATTTTTATTAGTCCGGTGATTGCATGCTTCTTTTCCATATAAGTCTAGTCATGCTCTTCTTATGTGTATTTGTTTGGGTGTGATTGAGTCCGGTAGATCTCTTTTATAGATTTGTCCATTGCTGCGGTATTTTCATTTAGATATATCGTCGTCTTTTGATAATTTATAAGTTACGTCATGTGTTCTTGAAAGTAAAGAATAATTCATATAAATTACATTAGGGTTTATACATGTGCTTTAATTTAATATTTGCCGATTGCCTTTTTGGGATGTGAAACTTGCAATCGAGATAAAAACAACATAATCAAGTTAGGATTAGGGAAACGAACCTAGGGAGGATTTCCAAAATCTTGTTGTTTCTTTATTATACTATCCATCAATTATTTACACAATTTCCATACAATCAACAAATCAGATTTTGTCACTTTAACTTTTATCTTTTGTGTTGAGATTCATACCTTCTTTTGTAATTAACTTGTTTCCCTATGGAATCGACACCCCAAAACTGTACTACAACTACCGCGTTATGTTTTGGGCGTAATCAGCGCACCCTAGATTAATCCAGGGCCACCTCACACCTCAGGGCGCAGCACCCCTTGGTCCAAGGCGCACCATGACCTGATGGCCTTCTTTGCTTGCTTTGGCCTCTGTTCTAGAGGGTGCGGCCTAGCTGGTTCTAGGGCGCAGCGCACATGCTTGGACCTCCTTGTTTAGCCTTTTCGAAAGCACTCCTTTGCTCCGGTATACATGGAATCTTTGTGCTTCATTCAACAATAGCTTTTCTATCTCTTTAAGACTCAAAATACCTGAAAATGCATCAAAACAAATTAGTGATTCAAAGATGACACTTTAGAGTTATTAACATATAAAAGTGCAATTAAAACCTAGATCAACTCTAAAATGCTAACAATTAAGTACTATTAGGATGCATTTTATAGCTCTCAAAGTGAAGCAGGACTCATCCTTTATAGTCTGATAGGTTCACCGTTGAATACACTTTAAGGTTTGAGTTCAAAGCTTCTAATAATGAGGCCGAGAACTAGGCATTACTCATCGAGATGAAATTGGCAAAAAAGATGGCCGTTGAAGTCTTGGACCCCTACAATGGCTTGCAGTTAGTAGTAAATTAGATGAACGGTGAATTTGAAGTAAGAATTGAGAGGATCACTCAGTATCTTAATAAGGCCAAAGAACTCGCCACTGTATTCAGAATATTTTGAATAGCGCAAATCCCTCGGGTATAGAATTCTAAAGCTGATGCTTTGGCTTAACTCGCCTCCTCTTGGCATACCGAGCTAACCCAAGTCATTTACCTCGAGACTCTCCTTAGCCCTAGCATTGATGAAGTACCCGTACTGCCAGTGACTAAAGGAGGGACGTGAGCAGACCCGATCCTCCGGTAGCTACGAGATGGTTAATTCCCTAAGCAGAAGAATGAAGCCAAAAAAACTTATCTTTAATGCTTCCAGATACACAGTTATAGAGTACAAAAAATGCCTCATCATGCCTTATCTGAAATGCCTTTGGCCTATTGAAGCCAATTATGCTCTTCGAGAGATTCATGAAAGAGTATGCAGAAATCATATCAGAAGTCGAGCATTGGCCTTTAAGGTGCTTTGTCAAGGATACTACTAGCCCAAAATGCAAAGAGATGTTGCGGAACTGATTAAGAAATTCAGAAATTGTTAGCATTACTCTTTTGTACCCAAAAAGCTGGTAAATCCCCTTACGTTGATCACCATCCCACTTCTCTTCGCCATGTGGGGAATAGATATCCTTGGTCCTTTCATCAGAGCACCTGGTAAAAAAAAAACACCTTATTGTGATGACATATTACTTCACCAAGTGGGTAGATGCTGAACCTATCACCTGTATAACTGATCATCAAGCTCAAGGTTTTGTCTGGAAGTTTATAGTGTGTCGGTTCGGCATACCCCATATATTGGTCACCGATAACGAAAAATTGTTTGATAGTGCTCGGTTCAAGGCATTCTACAAATAACTTTGTATCGAGCATCGATTATCTTCCGTAGGGTATTCATAAGCTAACAGGTAAGCCAAGGTGACCATTAAGATGCTCTTGTAAGGCATCAAACAAATATTAGACAAGGCTGACAAGCAATGAATCAACCATCTTCCAAATGTACTTTGGGCTTATCGAACCATCGTTCGGACCCCCACCAGAGAATATTTTTCTTAATGGCTTATGGTTCTAAAGCGACCATCCCTTTAGAAATCGGGATGTCTTCGTTACGAGTGTAGAACTTCAAACAAACCAAAAATGAAGAAGCCCCGCGAATGAATACTGATCTAATCGACGAAGCTTGGGACAAAGCTCAGGAAAAATTTCAGATTCAGCTAGTCGCTTATCAGCAAAGAGTGGCTAGGTATTACAACTTTAGAGCCCGAGAGCAAAATTTTAAGCTAAATGATCTGGTACTACGAAAAAATGAAGTATCCCATCCTTGGGAAATGGGAAAGGTCATCCCTAGCTGGGAAGGTCCGTACTATATCAAGAGAGTTTGCCAAACTGGCATGTTCGAGCTTGAAGAATTGAGTGGCAAGCCTATCATTCGAACTTGAAATGCAGAGAACCTCTGCAAATTTTATCAATAGTGTACTCCCAAAAGTTTTCCTTTGAGTTTTTACGTTTTACTTGTTCTGCCAATATAACTTGTGAAATGTCTCGGTTATTAATGAAAGAACATTTTGTTTTCACAGCATTTTACTCATAAGTTAAAGTAATATAGTCCCTACATTTTGTTCTCAAGACCTTAGCCCTAGAACTCCCTCATCAATAAAGAAAAGAAATTTTTTTACAAGAGATAACATATCGGAAAAATGGCACTTCCTTAATGAAAAATGTGGGTACAAGTTAAAAGAGGCATTACCGAGCTCAGAGTACAAGAAGAAGAGATAAAAAAAACTACAAGCCCTCAAGGGTCGACCTCCCCATCATATGCAACCTCCTCCGTGGCACCGCTCGATTAGGTCAGCACCTCCTCATCCTCTTTTACTTGGGCACCTTTCTCTCAAGAATATGAGTGCTCAAGGGAGGAGAAGTCGACCGAGGAAAAAAGTAGTCTGGCTTTCCTCTTGGCCTCCATGAAGCCTTCAAGGTACTGGATCCCTCCTTCCTCCTCCACAACCTTTTTGAGGGAGGAAGAACCCTTAGAGTTTGCCATAGCCTCCTCCACGGCTTTTTTGATGGCCTCATCCGTTTCCTCCCTCAAGTGTTGCTTGGCCGCCCTGGCAGCATCTCTCTCCTGCCTCATTTTCTAGATCTCCTCCATAGCTTCTGCCCTGGTCTTCTTAGCATTCTCCTTGCTACAAAGGGCTCTCTCCAAAGCATTCTTGTAATGCCCGTAATCGTAAAGTAAGGGTAAAGAAGTAATTTAATAAATATAACATGGAATTAAAATAAAATATGTGTGAAAGTTTTATTATTATTTGGATAAAACAATTCTTTAAAAAAATGTACACATGGAGACGTAGTTACAAAGAAAAAGAATTTTTTTTTCGTGAACAGTATAAAAGAAAAGGAAAAAGAAAAAGAAAAAGAAAGAAAAAAAAGTTTTGTTAAAAAAAACATAGCAGGAAGTGGCAACACCTGCTGCCAAAATGAAAAACTTTAGGTTTGCATGTAGGACATATGCAAACCTGTGTGGAACAATTTGTTGGGGGGGGGGCAGAAAGGTGTTGAAGCAATATATATATATATAGTGCTTTGCTTTAATTTTCCTTAGCAAATCTTTTGTTTTCTCATTTCCTCAATTCAAAGTACTCTATTTCTTTAAACACTTGGGGACCGAAAGAATGGTTGAAAGAGTAAAATTTTGAAGGGGTTGACAAGAGAATTTTATAGAGAGGCACGAGAAGCTCTAAGAAAAACAGAAGGTAATAACATAAGTTTTATTTTTGAAATTTAGCATACATGAAATTTCCCGGAATTCAAAGTGGGAATTTTCAAAGAGTATAAATTAGGAAGAATTTTAAACACTTGGGGACCGAAAGAAAGGTTGAAAAAACAAAATTTTGAAGGGGTTGATGGGAGAATTTTATAGAGAGGCACGAGAAGCTCTAAGAAAAACATAAGGTAATAATGTAAGTTTTATTTTTGAAATTTAGCATACATGAAATTTCTCGGAATTCAAAGTGAGAATTTTCAAAGGGTATCAATTAGGAAGGATTGAAGAATAAATTATAAATTTAATACAAATATTATGTCAGGTGTTGATGATCAGCAACCGGAGGCAATTGCTGAGTGGAACGAGAAAGGCAAAGAGGTGATCCACGGGTAGCTCTAAGTGCTACGTGGTAAGTTAGATTACTTTAAGTAATCTAGATAAAAATGAAATATCTAGTGATAATATAAAAATAAATTATTTGCTTAGGTTTTGGTGGTAGATGAAAAATTGATTGATAGGTAAGATAAGAATTTTGGACATGTAGAAAATTAATATCTGAGAAATAATATTTTTGGAATAATAAGTTGATTTAATAATAAAAGTGACCATTAAAATTCTTGATGAGCTATGGTTGATGTTTTGACAAATTATAAGGAGATGAAATTTAGTGGATCTTGACAAACTATGATTGATAATTTGATGTGATTTATGAGAAGACGAATTTAGTGCAATTTCTTTCAATAATAATTTAAGAATAATCAGGATAGCTGATTTAAATATTTGAATTCATGTTGTTTTTGTGTTATTGTTTATATGCATATTTCATATCATTGTACATAGGCATATGCATGAAATAAAAGAACCAAGAGGGGACCAGTCTAATTGAAAAACCATAACAGCCAGTATATGCTAGAAATAAATGAAAACTGTGACAGCCGGTTTATGCTAGAAATAAATACCATGACAATCGGTATATGCTGGAAATAAAAGAACCGGGAGGGGGCTGGTCTAAGATAAAAACATGTCGACATATGGGAAGATGTTCCCTAATAATAATTCATGCATTGCATCTATTTTAAATATTGATTGCACTACTAAAATGTTGAAGTGTTGTTTGTTATTGTGAATTTATTTAAAGATGAATGAGTCTCACATAGAGACAATTATGGTGAGAAAGAAACATAAAAGTATGATATGATAAGAACCATCTAAATGGTACACTTTATGCTGTGAACCTCATAACGGGGTAATTATGAGATAATTGATGATCTTAAGGTGAACAAATATATAAGAAGAAGATATTGATAGAGAATGGGACTTATAATATGTGTAGTGATAGTAGAATGTTATTATCAAGTTATATGAGATATCAATGATTAAATATTAAAAGACTATTTATACAAGTTAAATACTTCTAGTAAATTTAATTAATTGAGCTTATGAACTCATCCCTCATTGTACAATGATTTCAAGTAGCAGGCGGGATAGTTAGTTTGGTGGGTTGAGATTCAGACAAATCTTTTTCTGTAAGCCACATACGTGTTTACATCCTTAGACTAATGAGAAAATAAAATAAAATTTATTTGTAAATATTCATGCATTTTACGTTATATATAATGTTTAAGTAAAGATCAGAATGATGTATCTCCCCTATTGAGGGTTGAGGATTGATATAAAAATTTCTATTGGTGTTATTTTTTATTGTTGTATATATGTGTCGTGTTGGGATTTTCAAAATGTAATGACACCGTCTCGGGGGTGGCCAACCCAGGATAGGTCGTTACAATTTTGGTATCAGAGCATTAGGTTTTATGATTCTGTAGACTGCATAAAAAAGTAAGAAAGTGGAAGATTAAAATAAATTACATTTTTATAGTCTAAGGATGACACGTGGATGCGCTAGAGCTAGAGTTAAAGTTGTTAATTTGAGAGGGCATGGTAGGCCCCCAATATTTTGACAAGTCGAGGTTGAGTCTGAATCTGTGGTTTATAAAATGGAATATGTTGACAGTATAATTGATATTAGTGAAGGTATGAGAGAATCTGAAGTTGAAAGAGATGAGCTAAAATAAACCCTTACACATGCTCTTGAGAAAATGAATGTAACAAATGCTAGAGTTGGTAACCTATAGTATATACTTGATGAACAGGCTAGAGCAGTGCTTGAGGTTGGTTCAAAATTGAAAAATTGAGTTTATTCATGAGATGCAGAGAGATTTTTTGTTAGATATATTAAGTTGAATGCCTTGTTGTTTAAATGATCTATGAATCCTTTTAAACTTGAGTTTTGGGAGAAACATGTAGATATATTATTTGGTATTCTACCAATAACGGATAGGCAGATGGTTGCCTTTGCTTCGTTTGAATTAGAAGGAGAAGTTTTGGAATGGTGGGAGGATACTCTTCCCAGGATAAGTGCAGATATTGATAGACCCTTAACCTGGAATAGGTTTAAGGAAGATTTTCTTGATAAATATTTCCCTTATACCTTTAGAGCCCAACAAGATAGAGATTTTATTTGAGGCAAATGTATTGATTGTGACTTTGTATGATAAGAGATTTGTGGCTTTGTCAAGGTTTTTACCGAAAATGGTAGACCTAGAGAAGAGAAATGTAAGAGGTTCATAGATGAAATATGTTTTAAGATTTGATCAAAACTATTTTACATCAGGCACATGAATAATGTCAGAATGGTGGATATAACACTTCAGATTGAGAAACCCAGAGGCAATACCAGTATGAGTGTGCAGGAAGGGAGGCCACTCAGAGGAGGCATTCTTTGTCATAGGGAACTGAAGTACAGAGTTAGAGATAAGCAGGATCTATTACTTTTGTAGCTCAGAATACTATCTGTGGGACCCTTAGATTTGGGAGACAAGTTATAGGAACTGGAAGTCATGGCAGAGCAAGTAAGTATGCCACCAAGGGAAAATGGTAATCTGATGTATGATTGAGAGACATAAGTTTGTTATAGATATATTTAGATAAGATATTTATCCCAGAATTGTCAAAATTTGAAATGCTTTATGTGTAGAGAAGGTAGACATATCAATGTTAGTTGATCTTGGTGCAACTCATTCTTTTGCATTCAGTATTCATAAGAAGTCTATTGAAGTATGTATTAGTTCTTTGATGCAAAAACATTTTTTTTGAAGTTCCCACTAGAGATAGAGTGATAATTATAAATGTTTACAAAGGATGTGTGATTCGTATCAGTGATAGAGAAATCTTAAGTTGATTTATTATCTTGGAATATGGTTGACTGTTTTAGAAAGAAGGTAGTGTTCTAGATATAGACATGAGGAGTGTAATTTTGAAAGAGAACATAAAACACTCTCAAACTATCTTATTTTACTTTGACGACTAGTAGATGGTTGAAGAAAGGATGTGAGGAGTTTTTGGCATACATAATTGATTCTAGAAAGGAAAATAGGAAGTTAGAAGAAATCTTGGTAGTGAAAGATTTTCATGATGTGTTTCGTGATGAGTTGTCTAGGTCGCCTCCTAGTAGGGAGATTTAATTCTCTATTGATGTGATACCAGGTTCATCACATATATCTAATAGCACCCTACAGAGTGACACCCACTGAGTTAAGAGAGTTGAAAGTTTAAGAATTTTTAGATAAACAATTTATTGGACCTAATGTATTTGGGGAGCCCTTGTGTTGTTCGTGAAGGAGAAAGATGGAACGATGAGATTGTGTATAGACTATGAATAGTTAAATAAGAACAAATATCTTTTACCCAGGATAAATAAATTGTTTGAGCAGTTGTAAGGAGTGAGAGTGTTTTCTAAAATAAATATGAGATCAGGTTATCACCAGTTAAGGATAAAGGAAGGAGATGTGCCTAAGACTGCTTTTAGGACACATTATAGTCACAAGTTTCTTGTGATGTCATTTTGATTGACTAATGTTTCAGAAAAATTCATGGACTTAATGAATAAAATGTCTGAACCATTTCTTGATAATCTTGTGGTCGTGTTCTTCGATAACATCTTGGTGTATTCTAAGACTAAGGAAGAGCTTGCAAAACATTTAGAAATTTTGTTGGAGATTTTGAGGAGAGAGAGATTGTATGCTATGATTTCATAAATGTGAATTTTGGCTGAAAGAAATAACCTTCTTGGAACATGTAATATCGGGAAATGGCACAATAGTTGATCCACAAAAGGTAGAGGTAATGTCAAGTTGGGAGAGACCAACTAATGTGACTGAGATTAGAATCTTCTTGGGGTTAGCTGGTTATTATAGAAGATTCTTTCAGATTTTTTCTATTATTGTAATACTGTTAAATAGATTGATAAGGAAAAAGGTGAGATTTTTATAGTGTGGGAAGTGTGAGAAAAATTTCCAATTACTAAAGGAGAAATTGACTACAGCTCTAGTATTGGTGTTTTCTTCTGGTGATGGAAAATTAGTGGTGTATAGTGATGCATCACATCAATGATTGAGATATGTGTAACATAAGAAAGTTGGAGCCCATACTTCTAGGCAATTAAAGATTCATGATAGAAATTACCCTACTCATGACTTAGAGTTGGCTGCTATAGTGTTTATTTTAAAGATTGGAGACATCTTTTGTATGAAGCCACTTGTGAGATATTCATGGGTTATAAGAGTTTTGACATACTTACCAACCCAGAGAGAGTTGAATTTGAGGCAAAGATGGTGGATGGAGTTGATTAGTAACTACGATTGTACAATTCACTATCATTTAGAAAAATGCGAAGGTAATAGCTGATGCATTGAGTAGAAAGTCTATAAGAAGGTTAACTGCTATTGGGAGTCCTGATGTGAAATTGATGATGGATTTAAAAGAGATAAGAATGGAGTTAAATATCAGTGATAGAGGATCATTGTTAACGAATATGGTTGTACAGTCATCCATAGTAAAATGTTTTAGAGATGCAAGGTAAAGATGAAGAGATAGATTAGATTAAGCATTGAGTGCTTACTAGAAAGTATTTTGAGTTCAAAATTTGAAATGAGGGTATTCTGGTATTGGAACATGGAAATTGTGTTCCCAATAATGCGAAGTTGAGAAAGAAGATAATGAGAGAGTCACATGATGAGTAGATTCGATGCAACCAAGTAAAAATAAGATGTATAGAGTATTGAGACAAAATTTCTGGTGGTCAGGATTGAAGAAGGATGTAACTGAGATTGTGAGGTTGTATGGAGTACCATTAAGCATAGTATCAAATAGAGATGCTAAATTTACATCTTGGTTTTGGAGAGCGCTTTCAGAATGCTAGGGTACACAGTTACAATTCAATATAATTTTTCATGCTCAGATAGAAAGGATTTTTAGAGAACTAGAAGATATATTAAGGGCAAATATGATGAGTTTCTCAGTAAATCGGGATGCTTACATGCCATCGATTGAAATTTCTTATAATAATCAGTATCAAACTAGTATTGGGATGGCACCGATTGAGACATTGTATGGTAGGAGGTGTGGAACTCCTATATGTTGGGAAGAAGTGGGAGACAGAAATATATTTGGTACATCAATTATTGAGTTAATAACTAAGAGGATCAAACTCGTTAGAGAGAACCGTAAAGTAGCATTGAGTAGACCGAATAGCTATGCTAATAATAGAAAAATACCTTTTGAATTTTAAGTAGGTGATAAGGTGTAATTAAAAATATCTCCATGAAAAATGTGTGTTGAGAATCAAAAAGAAAGAAAAGTTGAGTATGAGGTAAATGGGACCTTATGAGGTTGTTGAGAAAGTTGGGCTACTTGTGAGTAGCTTGGATTTGCCTAAAGAATTAAAATATTTATATAATGTATTTCGAGCTAAGCTATAGAAATTCATAAAGATTGGCTTTATATACAAGTACCAGTGAGAATTTTAGACAAAAAGAACAAATCTTGTATAATACAAAAATTTTATTAGTTCAAGTTCTGTGGCGGAATAAGGATGTTGAAGAGACTACGTGAAAGCATGAGACAATTATGAAGAAATATTATTCACATTTTTTTTTGGAGTAAAGTAAGAAAATTTCGGGGATGAAATTTTTATAAGGTGGGTAGATTTGTAATACTCGTAATCGTAAAGTAAGGTTAAATAAGTAATTTAATAAATATAACATGGAATTAAAATAAAATATATGTGAAAGGTTTATTATTATTTGAATAAAACAATTCTTAAAAAAAAACTGGACGCATGGAGACGTAGTTACAAAGAAAAAGAAAAAAATTCGTGAACAGTATAAAAGAAAAGGAAAAAGAAAAAGAAAGAAAAAAGTTTTGTTTAAAAAAAAAAATGTGGTAGCAGGTGGCAACACTTGCTGCCAAAATGAAACACTTAAGGTTTGCATGTAGGACACATGCAAACCTGCGTGGAGCAATTTGGGATTTTGGGGGGGGGGGGGAGAAAGGTGCTGAAGCAAAAAAAAAAATTGCATATATATATGTGTGTGTGTGTGTGTGTGTGTTTGTGCGCTTTGCTTTAATTTTCCTTAGCAAATCTTTGGTTTTCTCCTTTCCTCAATTCAAACTACTCTATTTCTTTAAACACTTGGGGACCGAAAGAAAGGTTGAAAGAGCAAAATTTTGAAGGAGTTGATGGGAGAATTTTATAGAGAGGCACGAGAAGCTTTAAGAAAAACAGAAGGTAAAACGTAAGTTTTATTTTTGAAATTTAGCATACATGAAATTTCCCGGAATTCAAAGTGAAAATTTTCAAAGGGTATAAATTAGGAAGAATTGAAGAATAAATTATAAATTTAATATAAATATTATGTCAGGTGTTGACGATCACCAACCGAGGCCAATTGCTGAGAGGAATGTGAAAGGCAAAGAGGTGATCCACGGGTAGCTCTAAGTACTATGTGGTGAGTTAGATTTACTTTAAGTAATCTAGATAAAAATGAAATATCTAGTGATAATATTAAAATAAATTATTAACTTAGGCTTTGGTGGTAGATGAAAAATTGATTGATAAGTATGATAAGAATGATAAGAATTTTGGACAAGTAGAAAATTATTTTGTGATAAATAATATTTTTGGAATAATAAGTTGATTTAATAATAAAAGTGATAAGTGAAATTCCTGATGAGTTATGGTTGATATTTTGATACGAATTATGAGGATATGAAATTTAGTAGATCTGGACAAGCTATGATGGATGATTTGATGTGATTTATGAGGAGAGGAATTTAGTGCAATTTCTTTCAATAATAATTTGAGAATAATCAGGATAGCTGATTTAAATATTTGAATTCATGTTGTTTTTATGTTATTGTTTATATGCATATTTCATATCATTGTTCATATGCATATGCATGAAATAAAAGAACTGTGAGGGGGCCGATCTAATTGAAAAACCGTGACACCTGATATATACTGGAAATAAATAAAAACCGTGACAACCGATATATGCTGGAAATAAATACCATGACAGCCAGTATATGCTAGAAATAAAAGAACTGGGAGGGGGCCGGTCTAAGATAAAAACATTTCGACATGTTGGAAGATGTTCCCTAATAATAATTCATGAATTGCATCTGTTTTAAATATTGATTGCATTACTGAAATGCTGAAATGTTGTTTGTTATTGTGAATTTATTTATAGATGAATGAGTCTCATAGAGAGACAGTTATGGTGAGAAAGAAACATAGAAGTATGATATGATAAGAACCATCTAAATGGTAGACTTTGCGTTGTGAACCTCATAACGAGGTAATTATGAGATAAATGATGATCTTAAGGTGAACAAATATATAAGAAGAAGAGATTGATAGAGAATGAGACTTATAATATGTGTAGTGATAGTAGAATGATATTATCAAGTTATATGAGATATCAACGAATAAATATTAAAAGACTATTTATACAAGTTGAATACTTTTAGTAAATTTAATTCACTGAGCTTGTGAAGCTCATCCCTCATTGTACAATGATTTCAAGTAGTGGGCGGGACAGTTAGTTTGGTGGGTTGAGATTCAAACGAAATCTTTTTCTGTAAGCCATATGTCCACATCCTCAGACTAATGAGATAATAAAATAAAAATTTATTTGTAAATATTCATGCATTTTACGTTATATATAATGTTTAAGTCAATATCAAAATGATAATCTTCCCTGTTGAGGGTTGAGGATTGATGTAAAAATTTCTATTGGTGTTATTTTTTGTTGTTGCATATATGTGTCGTGCTGGGATTTTCAAAATATGATGACACCGTCTCGGGGGTGGCCAAGTCAGGATGAGTCATTACAATTCTACTATTGTTAAATGAGCCCGCAATTATCCTCCAACATTCGCTGACACTTGGTTAGCCAGTCATTCATGTCCAAGCAGCCACGAGACAACATCCCAGTCACGATACTCAACTGAAACAATAGGGAAACGTGAAGTTCGAATCACTCGAAAGCAGGAACAGTTAAAAATAAAAGAAAACAAAGTAAACATTTACCTGAGAAGCAAAGACCTCGGTCACCGAGCATAGACCTTCAATAGGCTTCATATCTTGGGGGTATACCAAGGATAGGATGCTCCCTTGTGACCCAGGTGTGAACAAACACGGAATCATTCATCTTTATGCCCCAATTTGGCCTGTGAATCCCAGCACTAGAAGAGGCCTCTTAAGAAGAGGATGTGGCAAAAGAAGACTTTGTAGGTGGCACGGGTGAAATGTTCCTTAGTGCAGATGGAGGCTTAGGAGAACTTGGGCCATTCACATCAATTGGGACCGGAGAAAAAGTCTGAGCCCATTTCCTAGATGATCCATTTATGAGCAAGGGCTGCTTACCCGCCTTTATAGCTTTCTTCATCTCCAAGGCCATCTTCTTTGCCTATTCCTTGGCTTTCACTGTTGCATCCATCTTTGTTCAACAAAAGGCATAAGTATAAGTGAAAAGAAGGAAAAAGACAACGGAAAGGGTGTTCAAGGGTATACCACTCTCCAAGGTTCCGTTAGGGCATCGAGGGAAGAGGCCATGCTTCGCTAGCTCCTCATTATCATATAAAACGCCAACATCAATGGGTGCAACAATCATGACTTTCAATGTCTCATGTTTGCGATTCAGGAGATGTGGTTTCTAGCATTTTCCCACACGATCCATACTCCAAGTTAATGGAACTCCAAAACTCTTCTCGCTCTGGACAAAAAAGAATGTCTTCTTCCACTGCTTGATTGATATGGGTTTCTTCTTTAATAACCCCTTCTTAGGCCTAGAGCTAATAACTACCCAACCAAACTGATCATGCTTATTGATCTGGAAATGGACTTTGAAAACATTTATGTTCATCAGTCCCTTCACATTCGTACAAACGTACATGAATGTCATAATCAAATGCACAGAGTTGGGCACTAATTGACATAAAGCTATATCAAAATACCTTAGGACAAAGCAGAAGAAAGGATGAAGAGGGAATATGAGCCTAGCCTTCAAGTGCTATGCAAAAACACAAATCTCGAAGGGTTTTTCGCTCTGAAGGACATCACAAACCCTCTCCCCTACACCAGCATTCCTTAAAACAAACTCCTCGGGAATTCGATATTCAAGCCTAAGAGTTTCAAGCTCCTCTACTTCCAGTTTGTTTTGCACAGAATTTACACCATACAATCATTGTACCTATTCCTCCACCCTCATATCTCGTATGAGCTCCATAAGGACATTATCTTCCTCATCCTCAGAAGAATAGTCAATTTCCTCTCCCTCATAGAGAACCATTTCCAATGGTCCCTTCCAAGTATTATCACCTCCCGAGGCCTTACCCTCACTCAAGGAACAATCCAAACCCATACCATCATTTAAGGGAAGATATTGTAAAAGTGAGAAAGGAATGACTGACCAACAGAGTAGACTACCAAAGAAGCAACTCCGAGCACTCTGCTGATTCCAACCTCGAACAAGCTCCAATGTCTTGAACCTTCTCCCAACGGTTGACCGCTCTAATCGATAGAAGACTCCGAGGGCTCTCAAAATTTAGAAGACTTCGAAGGCTCTTAAAATTTTCTCTCCAAGTGCAAATGAGTGAAGTGAAGAAATGGAAGGAATATCCTCTTTATATAAGAATCCAGGAATGATCTAAAAGAAAAATTAACTCCATCCCCAGCTATAAAATCCTGAATGTTTCACATAATCAAGGGTAGGCGCCACCATTTTACTCCCCAAGGTAACTGAAAAATGTACCATCAAGGGCATACGCCGTCATTCCACTCCCCAAAACGCCAGCTCAATGCTCAAGAATCAAATACCTCTATTAAATATTCTGGTCCAAATTCATCTATGGGCCCAAAGCAAAATAGATAGCCCAAAGGTCCTCTATGAGCCTAAAAAAAGATAACCTAAATGCCCTCTATAAGCCCAAAAAGAGACATCCTAAGAGATTATGAAGGTCCAATATCCTACAGATTAACTCCTCTGCCGAAAATCTCTAAGGCTAAGCATTTTGACTAAGCCTCATATGCTCGATCCCACATCTCCAAGACCAAGCATCTTGACTAAGCCTTATATGCTCAGTCCCACGTCTCCAAGGCCAAGCATCTTGACTGAGCTTCATATGCTCGGTCTCACGTATCCAAATCTGAGCATTTTGACTGAGTCTTATATGCTCGGTCCCACGTCTCTAAGGTCGAACATTTTGACTAAGCCTCATATGCTCGGTTCTACGTCTCCAAGGCCCTCGGACCCACGTCTCCAAAGCCGAGCATTTTGATGGAGCTTCATATGCTCAGATCCACATTTCTAAGATCGAGCATTTTGATTGAGCCTCATATGCTCAGTTCCATATCTCAAAGGCTGAGCATTTTGACTGAGTCTCGTATGCCAGACCCACGTCTCCTTAGCCGAGCATTTTGGCCGAGCATCATATGCTCGAACATGTGTCTCTCAAACTAAGGCATGTGACCAACAACTCAAACTCCGTTATACCTCTTCAAGCATATAAATATACTTAAGGAAGTGGGGGTTTTCTGATGTAGGGGAAAATTCCCTCTCTAATAACATAATGACATGTGGCCAACTCTTAAGGGGAAATCCGTCTTCCAGAAATCGAGCATGTGGATAATCCACTCACCAATGAAGATTGGACACATAGATAACTAAAACCTCTAGAATGCATCATGAGGTCGTTATCACTAACAAACTTTCATGCGTCGAGGTGCAAGAACTTAGGCGGTATTTTAGGGACTGTATCATCCCTGAACAAATAACGGATTTGATTCCCTAAACGAATCATTGATATAAAAAGAGGTCTACGGTATGCAAAAGACAAGCCATTTTTTTCCTTATTCATCACTAATACTGCTCTCACTCTTTCTCAAAACCCTAGTCTAGCACAGGCATCGGAGAGTCCTTAGAAGCACCACCCCCCTTTGCTCTGGTGACCCTTTAGATCACCTTTTTCCCTTATCCAAATCCAGTATTTCAGCTCTTCGACCCGACAGTAGAATTTCGACATCAACACCTTATAACTTTGTTGACTTTGAATATCCTATCAACTAAATGTTATAAATATAATGCAGTTATTAATTAAACCCAATAATTTAAGTTAAAAAAAAAAACCTAAGAATTTGATTAATTTTCAACTGTAGATTTTGATGTGGAATCCATCGATTACCATAAGCTCTTAAGCTTTAATCCTTGCTATCATTTGAGAAAGAGAGGAAGATGTGAGAGAGAGCATGAAAAGATTGTCAATGATAAGGACATGCAGAGAGTGGTTACAATAGTTGAAGGAGATCAAGAGAGGAGATAAATAGAGGAATACGAGAGAGAGAGAGAGAGAGAGAGAGAGGTTAGCGATAAGAAGATAACAAGTAGTGGTTATCTGTTTAATTAGAATATTATTTCAATATTTTTAAATTTGTATGTTAACTAATGGTAGTTTTGCTCTAAGATGATTGGGACACAATACTAATTTATGCCTTAAATAAGGTAAGTTAGAATTCCCCAAATATATATATAATGATAATTATGTATTCCAATTTTCTCAATTTTGAGAGGAAACTTTAGGTTCATTTTAACTCCATCTTAATCCTTCAATTATTTTGGAAAATATTTTGCTAACTAATAAAAATAATGCCGTGTCATTGTATAGGTCAATTAAAATATAATAGAGTTATCATAAACTGCCGTTAGTTTTTCTTCTAAAACTATTTTCAGCATTTTTTAATGTTTTATTCTGTAAAAAATAAATAGAATACTGAAAACCTAAACTTCTTTCTTCATTTGCACTCTCTGTGGCTGTCGTTTCTCTCAAAGCTTGTCAAATTCTTCAACTCCTGTAACCTCCAACTACCTTTTGCGATGTGGGTGCTCAGCTTTGTCAACATGCTATCTCTAGTCTCAAGTTGGTTTTCTTTTTCCTAAATCTTATTTGTAGAGAAATTAAGCTATCAAAACTTAAATTATATTTGGCTAAGGCATAAGTGATCATCAATGGTTACAGGATATTTTTCATTTAATTGAGATTAGGATTTAAATTTGAAATCTTCTAATTCTGTATTTGATTATTGTTTTCTATATTCTATTTTCTGTGTTCGTTCCAGACTTGTATCATGTAAGTAAGTTTTCTTTTCTTAATGATTTGGTACCTTTTGATCTTCTCTGGTGCATTTTTTCTTTTACCATCTCAGATCTTTGGTTAGTTTTGTTTATCTTATGTTTGGCTGTCTAGAAAACCAAGGGAAATAAGTAATTTTGAATGTTATTTAAGGAGACACGCTAATTGAGTAGTCATTCTTTCGAAAATTCAAGTTAATACTTTTTTTTCTTTTGTTATTGATTGACTAAATAATGGAAAAAAAACATGAATATTGAAAAAATATATATTATAAAGTTCATCGTTAGAGCATCTTAGTATACAAATCTTGTTTAGACAAAAAAATTATAATGTGACAATTTTGTTTTTTGGTAACCGAGAGACACATGGACCTCAACCCTACTATATATTTATATATGTAAATTATTTTGTTTGCATGTACGACTATAATGGAA
Source organism: Bretschneidera sinensis (assembly GCA_023935145.1). Taxonomy (NCBI): domain Eukaryota; kingdom Viridiplantae; phylum Streptophyta; class Magnoliopsida; order Brassicales; family Akaniaceae; genus Bretschneidera; species Bretschneidera sinensis. The sequence continues at coordinate 11,602,808 of CM043705.1, forward strand.
CACAATACTAATTGAGTAGATCTCTTTCAATTCGTTGACAAATTCAAGTTAATACTAGTTTTTTTTCTTTTGTTATTTATTGATTGATTGAATAATGAAAAAAAAGAAAAACGAATTCTTGAGAGTTCTGGTACATGATTTTGGCTGTGGAAACCATGAAAATCATTTGACTAGAAAACAAGGGAAATAATGACTTATGTGTTTGACATATAATACAAAATGAGATCAAATACTTGGGAAATATGATGAAATATGGTTCTTCGTTTTTAAAAACACTTTAAAGCGTGTGCGTATGATTAGGAGGATGAAACAACATTTCAATTAGCATGAAGTGCCATGATTCACGATTATAACATAACCAAGCACTACAAGATAAAAGGTTATCGCCGGCGCTTTTTTTGTGTGCATATTTTGACGCTTTAAAGTGTCAGAATATGCATTTCTGGCATTTTTCGCAAGTGCCGGATAAAGCGTCTGTATATGTGGTGTCGAAGCGCAAATACCGGCGCTTAAAGAAAACGCTACAATGTGCATATTTTTTCGGCGCTTGTAAGCGTCGCACTATACCGGCGCTTACAAGCACTGGTATATACCGGCCCTTTTAAGCGTCGAAATATAGCACTTATATAGTGGCGCTTCTAAGTATCGGTATATTTCGGCCCTTTTCCAAAATATACCGGCACTTAGAAGCGCCGCTATATAAGTGCTTTAATTGTGTTTTTCACATTATTTTGGTTTAATATTGTACCATAAAATGAACCCTTCAATAAATAAAATGTACCATAAAATTACACATGTTCTTCAATATATAAAATGTACCATAAAATTTCGAAATATTCTTCAATATATAAAATGTACCATAAAATTTCAAAATATTCTTCAATATATAAAATATACCATCATCCATAAAAATTCTTTTAATCAGTACAAAAGTCATCTCATGTACCAAAAAAAAAAAAAAAAAGCAATCATAGTTAGCATCACACTTTACATCAATTTTGAGGTCCTCTATTAACCAATTGTTGTAGTAAAGACTTCAGCTCATCCATTTGAGATTGCATACTGTTCATTTGATCATCGTGCTTAGCTGTTATTTCTTGAATCTGATGCGCATGCTATTGATTGTTTTCTTCCATTTGTGCTCTCAGACTATTTATCTCTTCAGCATAAGCCCCATGGTATCCCATATCATTTCTCATTTGAGCTGAAAGTCCAAACACAACAGAGGGTGTAACTCCAAAACCCTGACCTCGAACACGATCGAAACTCTCCACCCATAAGCTCAGTGAAGACTTCATTTTGTATTGCTAAATTATTGCTAGCATCAGAGGATCATGAAGCTGCAACAAGTTCAGCAACACGAGCTTCAGCTGTCACCTACAATTACAAAACAATAAAGTTTAAACTCCTCCGAATATTGAGTAGCTAATTGCAGCGAAATTTACATAAAACAAAAGTTGCTTATCATATTTTATAAAAAAACTGGCAGAATTTCCCCTATTTTTCCATAAAACCTCCTGCAAAAGAAAAACAAATATACAATCCAAGCAATAATACAGACTAATTTTCAGCCCTAGACTTATCAAATTGAGACTGAAGCAATAACATGGCTGCCACTAAATAAAAAGGTCCTACTGAAAAACTTCCTTAAACCTTCAGTTTTATACATGAATTCCACTAATATATAAACAAGGAAGAACGAGAAAAACAACATAATTATCAAACATCATAGCAAGAATGCCCTGACACAAAAACAAAAAAACAATTTATTTTGTGTATGTTAGGAATACTGAAGGGTGGGAAAGGGAAATTATGCTTGGACCATTGGAAATAGTGATGGGCTAGAGACTATGGGTTCAGGTGAGATGGTTATATAAGTAAATCTTCAAGGTACCATTTTCATTACCATGTTATGCTTATTGGATATAGATCTAAGTGCACTTGCTGTTTACATCAATATTTCAAAAATATTATAGCAAATACGCTGTGACACTAAGGAATGGTTAAAAGTTTGGCAAATGAGCAAATAGAACCTATGAAACAGTTAGCAAAGCCCTTCAAAAAAATGTTGGTTGTGGCTAGAATGGCCGAGTAATTTTGGACAAGGTGAGGTGCGGAAGGAAACATGATACTTTCACTATCTAATGAACTTCGATCCCTATTTTGGGGTGCATAAGAAGTCTTTTGATGTATACAACTTACCACCTAAAGGTACCTTCTAAATTAGGTCATGGAGCTACAAACATATGACAATTAAGTGAAACAGATATTTTGCAGAACCCTAAGAGATGATGGCTTAGTGAATCGTGGTGGTGGCTATAAGATGGCACCACAGCACTAACTTGTACAAAAACAAAATGGGATAGTTCTGTCTCTGTAGGGCGTTAAACATTTCTTGATGCATTGCCAAGGAGGCTTGGGTCCTAAAGTTCCCAGATTCAAATGTGTTTGCGTGTGTTTTACAAGTAAAAAAAAAAATTCTGGATGCATTTTCCACAGGTTTATACTGGTGACTGGTATACATAAAGAATTAAATTAAGAAACACAAAGGAACATTTTTTCCATGCTATTCTATACATCAAACTGAGTATAATAACTCCAACATGAGCCTTAAATGTTTCAATAGAAATTCAAACAAAAACAATTCTTTACCATCCCTATAACTTAGTAACCAATTCAGTATCTATAGTCTGAACTCTCCAGCTCAACAAGTCACACCCAGGTGTGAAAAGCAAAAGCTGATACTACATTAAGGACTGTAATGGGGACACATGAAGGAAAGTTGGTTGAACTAACTGGGCTTGTTTTCAACCAAGCTGGTTTTCATGGGTCAATACGAAGAAAATAAATGTCGCGACACATGAGTATCACACAGATTTGGGGCAACAGAGATTGGATGCGTTCAGATGACAAATGCAATAATATTGAATATAATATTACCCAAAAAACGAAGGGTGGATTTATTAAAATGGAAAGCTAAGCATCAAGTCACTAAACATGCCAAGTGGGCCAAGTGGAGGAATATTGTAACAATTCCCATATAAGCAACCTCCACTGAAAATTTTATGACCTTGTCTATGAAAACTCCTCAATAATACGAATTCTATCCGGTGGGGTAAGTACCTTCTGCTTGCTTACCCTCAAAAAGGAAAAGAATGAAGCAAAACAGAAAACTTAGTATAATTGGCTGCAATTTGCAGGTAAGGCTCATATCTCAAGCATAAGCGCATAGCTATTACTCTTTTAGTTGTGACAATGATAACTTGAATCAAACTTAGCACATTATGTCCACAAGATGGAAGATATAACAGTTGGATTAAGCTTACGACCATGCTTAACTTTTACTCTAGCAAGTGCAGATTTTGTACATGGCAGCCATAGTGCAAATGATAAAGAAACTACTCTGTGGTTCGAGTAGAAAGACTTCAAGGACAAAGAGACTACCTAACAAGTTTAAGAAGTTCCACACGTGAAGACAAGGCAATTACAACAGTAGTTAAAACTGTTAGAGTTAGTTAGGCTATTATGTTAAGGAGCAGTTATACAATTCAAGTCATAGTCTTGAACTTGTATTGAATCTTGCTATATGTTAAGGAGCATATAGACTTCTCACTATACATCTATCATGGATAAAGCTCAAAAGGAAGGCATGGGGTGAGGAGAAGTTCTAATGGAGTTGCCTTTTCAGGACTTTGGTTGGACTTGATTTCAGTAAAAGAATCTAAATTTACAGTAAAAGATAACCTTAGCTTTACAAGAGCAACCATGACAAATAAATGCAATTTTCTTCTTTGATCAACCAACAAATGAGATAGGACTCAAGCATTTCATCATATATGTAAATGAACTTACCACAAATTGTCGTGATGGTTCATCGATAAAAGTCTCATCCTTGCGTTTATGAGTTTCAACAAAAAACTCTACGCACCCGGGCTCATTACCATGTTTCATTTCCTACCATTTATGAAAAGAGTTCAAATAGTGATTCAATACAGTACATCTCAATGAAAGATTGGATGATTGAAGCAAATGAACCCACATATTCATCCCGTCTTCTAGCAAAACTCTTTGAACCTGTTGTGTGAGGATATTGTTGTCTTTCACGTGCCACTGTCCCTATAGTAGAATATTTCTACACCAATAATAAACCAACTGAATAATAAGTCATTATTATAAAAAAAGAAACAACGAGAATCCAAATGAACATAGTATTGAAAATACAACCTCACTCTGCTCAGAGAACCAGTAGTTCACTAGTTGCTTTCACTGGTCTTGATCTACTCTTTTAGGAACATTATTGCTCAAAACTTGTGCTTTTGTTTTGTTCCTCATGTGATCCCTTTTAAGCCCATATCAGTAGTCCTTCCATTTTTTCCTTATCATCCTCAATAAAATTTTGTCTATCGCCGCAATCATAGGGTAATGGAACTTCCTCTACCACAAAGAAAGGAAATCAATGTCAAATAAGCATTATTGGTGTTATGGATTATACAACACCATAAAAACAAAAAAAAAAGTTTGGAGGAAAACCCGAAATTAAGTTGTTACTTACCCGAATCAATAAAACAAGGTCCTTCTTGTAGTTAGAAGGGACCTTCTTCCAATCCGTGTAATTAAGCGGACAAAGGTTCTCTCGCTTTGCAACCTTGCCCAACCAGCTACTTAATATTTGGCCACCTTTTTTAATAGGCTGGTTACGTACATTGAAGTGGACCATAATTTTTTCCCCACATTCAAGGGACCACACTTGTGAGGTTCTCAGGACATGTGTTTGCTTCCTCACCCTCCCTTCAGAATCTAGACATTGAAAACATAAATTTTATAATTAGTATAACAATGTGATATCAAACTAGTTATAAAGAGAATATATTAAAATACAAAAATTACCAATTATCTCATATTGTTCACTATCATTGTTTTCACTTTCCGTTGTTATTGGCTCGGGCTCAGAATCATTTTGTGAGTCATGATCATCATCAAGGTGATACTCATGCTCATGTTCAATATCTTCTTGATGGTGTGAAGACTCAGTTGGAGCCTGGTTTGACATGTTATCTCTGATTGAGGGAGGAATATGTTTTGACCTATACATCTTGCAATTTGTATACATAGAAACATAAAAATGATTATATCTCACACTATCAAGAATGCATAAAGAGTTAACAAGAATTAGAAGAACCACACCTGAAAGTACGGAATGGTCAATGGCTCGCAACAAATGCAGCAATCAATAACTGTTGAGAACCTGTGAATAAATGAACAAATAAGTGGTTCAAATAGGATTTAAAGAACAAGCAATAATCAATCATACAACTAAAACAGGAATTTACGACATTCTAAAGTAATATTCCACAAACTATACGCAAAAAAGTTAAAGGATACAAAGCAACAGTAACCCGAAAGAATATAGTAAAACAATACATTCTTCTCTTTAACACACATGTGCATCACATAAATACACATCCAAATACAATTACATGGAAATGCACATAAAACTAGTTGGTATCTTCATCAATGTCCATCCTAGCCCAAGTTGAGATACAATCTAATTGATCGTCTACCACTACATTAGAAGGCATGCACGGATTGTAAGTGTCATCATCCTCTTCCTGCGTTTTCCCCCCCCCCCCATTTCATATAGGTCCCTTGGCTTTGTGAGCACAACATAATACCATTCCTTTATTGTTGGGTCTTGCACATAAAACATTTGTTTCGCTTGAGATAAAATAACAAACGGGTCATCCTTCAATAACTGACCAGTGTGTATGAATCTATTCAAGTTCACGAGAATGCACCCACTTGCATCTTTCTTTAAACCCTTGGGTGAATTAATATCCACCCAATCACAACGGAGCAACACAATCTTAAAAATCCCATAGTAATCCAACTCGATGATATCTTTGAGCACACCATAATACATTTTATCATCCGCTTCAACCATAAATCCTGAATTTTGAGATCGTCTAAACCTCTCACGTTCTTTGTGTGGAATTTAAAGCCGTTGATGTTGAATCCATTAAATCTCCTAACAACATTATTTGGACCTCGAGCAAAGGCAATTAGTTCATCTGAATAATTGTTATCCACCATCCATGGCACCTAAACATTTTCAAACAATTAATATGAGACAACAACAGTCAATGTTTTATTGAAAACACTTATAACATTCAAAGACAATTTTTATTATGCTTAACCTGTCTCATAAGCCATAAGGGAAATTTCTCAACCAACCACTTTTGTTCGAGACTTTGTATTGATCGATTGGAATGGTTGGTTAGTCTTTGAGCAGCCAAAAATTTGCTGCAATAATTGATGTTTTTATCTAACTGTTATCCATCATAGTGATAATAACAGATAATAACAACTCAATTTAAAAACATGATTACTAAGTTCCTTTATTGATACTAACCTACAAAGGTCAGAAATTTTATCATTATGGAGCAACACATAACGATGTACTTGAGCCAATAACATGTCATCGAGCTCAACCCTTACAATCTTTCCCATTATTCATCCACCCGAGGAAAACATGTATTCATCCGGATAATTTACAGTATCATTGTTCCTTTGGGGGCGGTTGAATTTTGTCTCTACACCTTTCAAGTATTGGGAGCAATATGATAAACACTCTTCCCCATTGTACCCTTCAGCAATTAACCCATCGGGTTGACTTCTATTACGTACGTAAGATTTCAAGTGCACTAAATACCTTGCAAAGCCAAAAAATTAAAGATAAATTAAGTAGCCAATAATATAACAAAAAAACAAAGTGCACAGATTAGCTTTGAACATCTAACCTCTCAACAGGATACATCCACCTGTAGTGTACGGGACCACCAAGTCTAGCCTCGGAGGCTAAGTGAATGATAAGATGAACCATAATGGTAAAGAAACCCGGGGGGAATATTTTCTCCAAATGGCAGAGTGTCAAAGCAACACACGACTCCAATACGTTAAGCTCATGGGGATCAAGGGCTTTAGAGCATCAAGCTTTGAAAAATAATGATAACTCATAAACAACTGCTATAACATGTCTAGGCAAAGATGCTCTTAAAACAATCGGAAGGATTTCTTGCTTCAATATGTGACCGTCATGACTCTTTAAGTTTGATAGCTTACGATCCTTTAGGTTGACACATCTCAATATGTTTGATGTATACCCGTCAGGAACTTTAAGATTTTCTAAAACTGTCAAGAAATTCTGTTTTTCCTTCGTGGACATAGTGTAGCATGCTGGAGGCGAGTGCTCTTTTTCATTAGGAAGAATAGCTAAATGGAGGTCTTTCCTAATACCAAGTTCCTCGAGATCGCGGCGTGCTTTTTTATTATCTTTAGTCTTACTATCTATATTCAGTATTGTTCCAATCAAATTATCACATACGTTTTTCTCTATATGCATCACATCTAAATTATGACGCGATAGATTGTCTTTCCAATAAGTTAACTAAAAAAAATGCTTCTTTTTTTTCCACAATGTATCTCCACCTCCCTCAACCATGGGAATATCCTCATTATCAACATTTTCTAGGAAATCATCCACACCCTCAAAAAGGTTATCAACTTCATCCACTAGTGCTTGCCCCGTAGAGGTACCAACATCCTCTCTTGCCCTCTTCTTAGAAGGCTTCGAGGTTTTGCCATAGATATAATTTCCACCCTCTAGTTGTCTTAAAACATCGTGTCCAGATGGTGGAACAAGAGCAGACCCCAACTGTATGGTGCCATCAAACTGATCCTTTTGAAAACGAAACTCATGGTTTTCTACTAACCATCGACGATGACCCATATAGCAAAACTTTCCCTCGTTCTTTAACCATATAGAATGAGTAGATTCCCCACAACATGGATAAGCAACCCGCCCCTTGGTGCTCCAACCAGATAAGTTTGCATATACGGGGAAATCATTAATGGTCCAAAGAAGAGAAACGCGCAATTTAAAGCTTTGATTGGTGGACGCATCAACACCATCCCATAATTATTTTAACTCTTCCATTAGAGGCTTCAAAAAGATATCAATATCATTACCGGGGCTTCTCTCACCAGGAATAACCATTGAAAGGATGAAGGATGTTTGCTTCATGCAAAGCCACGGTGGCAAGTTATATGGGACAAAAAGAACGGGCCATGTACTATAAGTTAAACTCATTGTTCGAAAGGGATTAAACCCGTCACTAGCTAGGCCAAGCCTAACACTCCAAGAATCAGTTGCAAAATCGGGATACATAATATCAAATGCATTCCAGGCTAATCCATCCGCCTGGTGTCTTAAAATTCCATCCTTTTTCCGCTCTGTATCATGCCATCTCATCAACGAAGCCATTTTAGATGACATATATCATTTTCAATCTCGGTATTAGAGAAAAATAACGCAATACTTTAGCTGGCTTTTTCTTTTTAGATTGACCATCCATCTCATTCAACGGATCCTGATCATCAACATTGTTTATAACCCACCGTGTCACACCACACGCATGACAAAATTCATCATTCACATGCTCAACCCAATACAGTGTGCAGTCATTAAGACAAACATGAATCTTCTCATATTCAAAACCCAATTCTTTGATAATCTTCATGGCTTCATAATAATTTGATGGCAATGGAGCACACATCGGAAATGCTATGTTGATAAACTCAAGCAACATACTCAGAGATTTACCAGACCACTCATTCAAACATTTGAGGTGTAGTAGATATAACATAAAACTTAACTTTGTGAAATTCTGACAACCCGGATAAAGTTCAGTATCATAATCTTTCATCAAATTGCGATACTGATTCGTCTCATCAATAGCAGAATGAACTGGATGTTCGACGTGTGAAGGATCACTACAATTATTGGACTCAAACCCACCATGAGCCTGTTGCTCTTCACCATGCTCATTTGAAAATCCCACTTCGAATCCTAACCTTCCTAACCTTAACAGTTCATTGTTTGGGTTTTGGCAAGTAACCTCGAAGGCACCTCGGAGCAAACCCAACACGTCATCTCGTCCCATGAAGCCAACTAGAACACTAGTGGGTTGTAAACTAGTGTGAGTGTGGTCTATACGAGAAACTTTCTCCCCATGAAAAACCCACTCGGTGTAACCTGGACTAAACCCATTATATAATAGATGCTCCTGAACAATTTCCGGTTCGGATGAAGAACAATTACCACATCTCCTACATGGACAAACAATACTACCACGACCACAAGTTTTCTGACACGCAAATGTAATGAAGTTTGCAACAGCATCCATATAGGCTTTACTTGACCTCGGTTTATCTATCCAACTTTTATCCATTTTTAGACGACGCCAATAGACTTTCCTAAAACAATGTTAAGAAACTCATAATTGTAATATTTTTTGGCAAAAGAAGGCATAATCACAAATTGATAACAACAAATTCTTAATCACAGGTTAATTAGTGCTCCATATATTACAAGTGGTCCCATTGGAAAGTGATTATTTAATTGTTCTATTGACTTCTCATTAAACAAAGAGAAATAACTTATATATATATATATATATATATATATATATATATAACTTATAATTGTTTAGTTTCTAACTCAGGAAACATAAACCATTTCTATAGTAAATCCTAACCCCCTTTAAATACAATTTCAATTAGCAGCAAAAAAATAGTTTCAAGTGAGATAACAATTTTTTTGGGTTTTGAATTTGCAGAATCCAAAGAAGAGAACTTGGTGTGGCTACAGAGGGATGAGAGCTGTTGTATCGATGGTATAAAATTATATATAAAGGGAAAAAGACATATAAAAAAGTGAATTGGACTATTACTCAGGCAGAGGACTACATTGATTAAAACTTGTCCTAAGTCAAATTTCTGTTGTGTAATAGTACAAAATGACCAATTTCTTTGCTGTGAGCAGTGTTGCATGGGAAAACGACTAAATTCTTCGTTGTCATTTTCCCCATCACCATCACCATCACCATAACCAAAACAGTTATTTTACCATCCACAAGTTCTCATAAAATTAACACTACCCAAAATGTAAGATTAATTTAATAACAAAAAGAAAATGAAGAAGCAAAAGCAATCAATAAACTCTGAAGAACTCGGTCAAGAAACCTACAAAATGTGAAGGCCAGGTAGAAGAAGTTGATTTATTTAACAAAAGAATTTTATTGGAGTATTACATTTTCATTTGTATGCAAGTCTTTATCATATATATATATGATACAATCAAATACCATATATATATATATATGTATATATATATATATATATGAAGTGATGAAAAGAAAAATGGTTCAATAGAGATCAACTTTGTTAAATTCCAAAAGATTACAAAGCACATAGGCATCACAAGAATTGGATGACAAGAAAAGAAAGCCTAAACAAATCCCTATAACCAAACTGTACTTTTTCATTCCCTTTATTCCCTATCCTAGAATTCATGGCATGCATATACAAAAGTTGACAAAGAAAAAAGAAGAATCTTCTGACCTGTAAGAGTACTTTGAAGATCAGCTGAGAATTAAGCTGCACAAACTTGTGATGTTTACAAGATTGAGAAGAAGAGAAGCAGCAGTAAAGCAAAAAAACAGAAGTCTTTCAATGGAAATGAACAACAGCTCCAAAACTTCAGGCACAACTTTGTTTGATAAAGAAACACCTTGCCTTCACATTCTCCATCAGTATATACTGCAAAAAAAGAAAGTCAAATAAAATAAAAAATTGAGAAAGAATTTAAGATTCTCTCTCCTTCACAGACACACAGAAACTGAAGTGTTTATTGCATATGGGGTTTGAGGCATGCCAAACAAATCTCAGTGCTTTAGCCAATGCCATTAAAGTTTTGTGAATGATAGATGCCTCAAACAGGTTCAGCAATGCAGAGTATTTATAAATACACATTTACATATAAAAATCTAATTCTTTAATATTTATATTTTTTAATAGTTGTTGAGGATCACAAGGGTAAACTCTGCCCCAGACAATAGTAGAGAAAAGGCTTCCAAACTTCTCAACAAAATTGTAAAGCTGGAATCATTATATATTTATACTGGAACCATTTCACATAATCTCCTCTAATTTTATTTAACAGTTACATGCCTCATAAATAAAGTAAGATCTGTGGCTTAATAGTAGAGAAAAGGCTTCCAAAGTGACCTTAGGTTGTACTGCATAGCAGGACTCAACGCATGCTAAATTATAACAAGGTTCTAATTAAAAGCCATAACTGTCCTTAACAAAAAATCTGCATCATATTCTATCACAAAACAATCTGGATCATCTAAACTACTTTTCTTTCACTATACTGTTTATTCTAAGGCCTAAAGTTCAAAGAAGTGGACAAAATTTACAGTCAATCATTCCAATAACAATGATGCACAACCTGCTCTGTTATTATACTACAAAATATATTAGGTGTATGCCTAAAACGTTACAACCATTAATAAACTCAACTAAACTAAGCATAGTTGGGTTTAGTTGCATTAATCACATTTCCTCTATTTATATACCAGATCTAAAGTCATATCACTGAAGTAAAGATTTCTAGAGATCAACTCTTTTCTTGGTTATCTCACTACAACCTGTCAACAAAGTTCACCCAAAAACATAGGAAGAAATTAAAAAAAAAAATGAAGAAGAAGAGGGAGAAGGAGAAAAGAAATTAACAATAGAATATTTGAGCAGGAAAATATTTTTTCAATTTCACAAATGAGAACTAAGATAATCTAAACCGAGAATTACAGCCAAACAAAAATAAATAAATAAATAAAGGATTTAAACCAACTCAATTTCACAATCCATATGTTGACATATACATTGAATTGTACAATCTGCTAAATGGCATCCAATTATAAAACCACATCCCACTGTGAAATTTAGCTTTTCAGTGTACCCTTAACAAATCTAATCTAATATTTCACAACTAGAGGGGTGTGGTTTAACAGAAAACAAAACAACATGCAGAATTGATATTGCAAGAGGAAAAACATGATTGAACTAGAATATAAATTACAGGCTTCCTACTAAAAAAGATTATTTTTTACAAGTAACAAAAAAAGTGTACTTAAGAGTATGTGGCATGTAGCCAAATCTTCAAAGATAACAATCACAAATATACAAGTAAACTCAGGACAGGGAAAACCTTATTATCACAAATTACAAAATTATAATCAACTTCCATGGATAACAAAGAAAAGCACAAAACAAAAAGCAAGTACGGTGCCTACAAGCAAGTATTGAAGCCAAAAGGAACTCACTTTATTCTCAAGTAACTTGCAGGAATTTGTGGTAAGGGTGCTTCTCCTTCTCTGAAACCATTAATACGGAATCAGTATGTGAATTGAAAAAAAAAAGATGAATTTATAAAATTTTCATTTCAAAGCTGAAATAGATTCTCACTGGTCAACAGAAGCCACTAGTGAGAACCAAACACGAGCAATTCTTCTTTCACGTTTTGCACTGGCAGCGAGCACGGCTTGGGGTGAAATGAATGACTCCTAAAAACAAAAACATCAGAACTGCTGCTACTGCTAGTATTCCATAAAAGAACACAATTATTAATTTATAAACTATGGCGATAGAAGCATGCACCTTAAGTTGAACTGGAGCCAGAGAGACGGACAAGCATGGCACGATGCAGCAATGGAGGAAACCAGAGAGAGAGAGAGAAAATATTAGGAAAAGCATGGGGCGACAATGGAGGAAACCAAAGAGAGGGAGAGAAAATTTTAGGCAAAGCACAGCGCGGCAAGGAACGGCAGGAATATGTGAAATTTTATATCATATTCCGTCACTTTAAAGCGCCGAAATATGAAAGTAAAATATACCGGCGCTTGTAAGCGCTGGCGCTTAAAAGTACCGGAATATGTTATCAGATTCGCATATACCAGCGCTTTGAAGCGCTGTTATATGTTCTTTGAATATTGCGACGCTTCAACGAAGCACCACCAAGAAAGCGCCGGCGGTTAATATATTGCGGTGTTTTTGTCAAGCACCGAAAATAAAACGCCGGCAATTGTCACTTATCTTGTAGTGAAAACTACATGGTTGGATGACATATACAAAACGAAGGAGAAGTGGGCTAAATTTTATATGAAAAATGTGTTTAGTATTGCAGAGTACACAACTCAATGAGAGTTTGAATAGTAATTTGAAATATCATTTGAAATCTAATATGGATTTAATTTTTTTAAGCATTTTAATAAGGTCACAAATGAGAAGCACTACAATGAGTTGAAAGCTGAACTTAAATCTAAGCAAAATTTATTAAGGATAGAAATGTGGAATTCACTAGTATTGCAACAAGTTTGTCAAATTTACACTCCTTATATATTTGAAGATTTTCAAGAGAAATTTGATTGGTTTTCAGTAGTAATTATCAGAATGTGTGACTAAATTCCACCAATTTATGAGTATGTGGTTGTAGTTTTAGGAAAACTTAAGGATTTTGTTGTTAAATTTGATCCTTATGATCAAACCGTCTCATGTAGTTGCATGAAATTTAAACTTTGGAATTTTGTGTTGTCATGCATTGAAGGTGCTTGACATGTGAAATATTAAATCAATTCCTGATAAATACATTCTAAAAAGGTGGACAAGACAAGCCGGAAGTGGATTCGAAATAGAAACTAGTTGGAAAAATGTTCAAGATATTTATTTAGATATCACAGAGCGTTATAGAAAACTTTTTTCCTAAGTTAGTCAAGTTGGCATCTCGAGCATCAGATTCTGAGAAGACATGCATTTTTAGACAAAGCAACATATGTGCTTTCTAAAAGGATTGTAGATTTTTGTATGAATGATTTCGAAGATCTTGACGATATTTGTGGAACTATTCAAGATATAAGTGAACATGTTGAGCAGGATAACTTTGTTGATTTTTTACTTCAAAAAGTAAAAGATTTGAAGAAGGATAGTTGCAAGGGTGGAAGGTGCTTTAAAAGTTAGGCTGAAAAGCAATCTAAGAAAAAGAAAAAAGTGTCTAAGAAAGATAATTTTGAAAGCCAATCATACAAGGTAACTAATTTTTTTATTTAATTTTATTTTCTATATATTGGAATGAATACATGTGTGTTTGTGTGTGTATTACATAGCATAACTTTTTTATTGTCTTCACCATATAGAAACATGAAGCTTATCCACGCATCTCTCCTAATATTTGCGAATCTCAAAATGAATATCATATCTATAAGGTATACAATGGGTTTTGCTTACATTTTTTTTTTTTTTTTTTTTGCTTTTCATAGTTAATTTTTAATTGCTTGATTATGTATAATGTTTGAACTTTTACTTGCAACAATATGTTCTTATTGAGAGTGTAGGGTGTTGAGTTACCTAACTTGATATCATAGATGAATTACAAATATAACAATTCGAAAGAGCATATATATCAAGGTGGTTTCCAAGATTGATTGGTAAATTTTTTTATTGTTTTTACAATATATCGACTTTTGTTCTTTAATTGTTTTTAAAATATTTTTAATATTTGTGTTTTTATCATCATAAAATAGGGTTCATTTGAAAACAATTCCTTCATAGCATCCTCTCAAGCCGCAAACATGGCTCCTTATTTTACTCAGGTAATGTTATACATTAATACCAATTTAATGTTGTTAATTTACTTCATCATCATAATATATGCATTTAATGTGTATAATGTAAATAAAAGAGTTGACATAGATACTTGATATATAGTAGGGAATGGATACAGGATGCAGTAAATGCCAACTCATGGTTCTTGCTCCTTATAAAACAATGAGAATTATATTTAATTTGTTGGTAAGTAAGATTGACTAATGATATTGTCACTTAATAGATTTTTTTTCTCTTATTTCATATTATTCTCTTTTGTTTGTTTCTTATTTTTTTTTATAAATTTTTTAGGTGATGATAAAAAATTCTAATACTTGGAGTTACATTCTTTCAAAGAGAAGTTATAGATGGGAAGATTATTAGAAGTTTTTCATTCCTCTATTTTTTTATTATGTTATCGTCTAAGACTTAAAGTTTGATTGACGTGCTTCAACTTTCATTGAGTTTTAAATGAATTATAGAAGAAATATTAGACTTGGGACTTAATTTATGTTATTTTTGGACAAATAATATGTTTTTATGCTTGTTTTCTTTGAATGATATTGGTTTCATTTATTTTCAGATTTATTACGCTAGTTCAATTGCGATTGAAATTGTCCATATCTCAATGTGATAAGATAAATAGATTATCAATTTCAGCTTTCCAGATGCTCAAGAGGAATAAAAGAAGAGTTTCAATCAATAACTACATCAATTTCATCATGTTTATAATATTTTTATAAACTATTAAACTTAACATGATTGACATATATTACTTGTGGAATAAATTTCGTGAAAATCTAGTATGATCAGAAAATCACAAATCATTGAACTTAGCATGATCAGCACATCAAAGCCGAAGATTGTCATTCGAGCACCTATTTTTTGCTTAGTAGTTGATTATGAGAAGCAAAGGAGTAGACCATAAAGCAAGCATACTCCAAAAGATATTCTAGCATTGTAAAGAGGTAGTATGAATGTGGTATTGTGATTGAAGTTTTATCTTCTTTTTTTTTTTTCATTAAAACAAAAAATAGAATTGCATAAAAGAAATACAGATGAGGTACATACATCTGAGAGCAACTAATAACTAAAATCCTTATGAGAGAGATAACTACACTACATGGGATAGCTCTCTTTTTTGTTCTAAAGAGCAAAAAATATAAAACAGACTCTTAATAAGAATGGATCATCCTAAGGATGCCTAAACTAATCACAAAATAAAAATAAAATAAAATAAAATTAGTCTCCAAACTTAATAGAACATAATCCAATCATCTTCATTTATTCATACCAGCTTACATTATTGACAGCATGTAGCTCCTCGTGCCTTGGTTTTCACATTCCAACCATCCTATGCAAAACCATCATAATAAAAGTTACTTTCACATAATACAAAAAAAAAAATCAATTAGTTGTATGGTGCATTAATATTGAGAATAATTTATACATATTACAAAGTTAGCCATGCCAACATAATCTGAAACACTAATTTCATAACCCGTATTTCAATTAGTTCACAAACCCATTTTTTTCTAAAGCAAATTAACGGTATTTGTTTCGCAATCTCTAATGTGTTAATGTGGTCACCAGTATTTCAAAGAATCCATATGAGATGCAATACCTGAGTCTTCTAAAAACAACCTTGAACATTGGCATTCCATGTGGTAAAGCTTCACTGTTAGTATAGATCCCACAACAATCTCAATAGCAATTTTTAGAAACATCAAGTTCCTATCATCCTATGGTACCCTAAAAGAGAAAACTACTATGAAAATAGAGCATTACTCAATTGAAGAGAATTCCCACCAACCCAAGAGAAGAAACGATGGAGTTTGTAAATTTTTATCTCACTCCACCATAGGTGCAATGCAAAAATAACAGAACAAGAGAAGAGTTGTGGAATTTTTTCTTAATTTTATCCTTCTAACAGCCTATCTATCTTATGCCTTCTTATTTATTTACTTGGTTTGTTGAATCATTCACCTCTTTGTCCATGATTATTTAATCGTAGTTAATTTATACAAGGGTTTCAAGTTGAATATAAAGGAAAGAAAATTTGCAGTGTTATATGCATGAGATTACAGTAACTACTACTATAAACTACTACTAGTAGTGAGTTCTCTCCGTTTCAAATGTGGAACACATAAGAGGCCCCCAACATAGAATTTAGATGGTCCACACAAATAGGAAAATTTCCTCTCTCTTTTTTACACTTTAAAATCAAATGACTTTCTCATTGAAAAGAGAATATGCATTACTTCACCATTAAGGACATGTCAACCTAAAAAGATTAGTTTAGGACAACAAGTCAAGACAAACTCTTCACATAAGTTTTGGATTCAATTCTTCAATGAGCATAAATAAATTTTTTGTTTCACTTTGGTGAAATTTTTTTAATTATAATCGCACATGCAAACAAAATAATTTACATATATGAAAATATAGCAACGTTAAGGTCCATGTATCTCCCCATTGCCAAAATACAAAATTATCACTTTATAATCTTTTTTTGTCTAAACAAGATATGTATACCAAGTGCATGTACCAAGATGCTCTAAGGATGAACTTTATAATTTTGTTTTCAATATTCATGTTTTTTTTCCATTATTCAGTCAATCAATAACAAAAGAAAAAAAAAAGTATTAACTTGAATTTTCCAAAGAATGGCTACTCAATTAGTGTACCCCATTAAATAACATCCAAAATACTTTTTTCCTTGGTTTTCTTGGCAATCAAACATAAGGTAATCAAAAACTAAACCAAAGAATTGAGACGTTAAAAGAAAAAATGCACTAGAGAAGATCAAAAAGCACCAACTCATTTACATGATACAACTTTGGAACTAACATAGAAAATAGAATATAGAAAACAATAATCAAATACAGAATTAGATGATCACTTATGCCTTAGCCAAATATAATTTGAATTTTGATAGCTTGATTTCTGACGCCGGGCAGAATAACGATTATTCTGCAGGCTAGTCGAACAGATAGTTCACAGGGAGTAACACAAGGAAAACCCTAAAACAATACAGAGAAACTACTCTGATGTTTTATTTTAATTTATTCCAAAAATACAATAATAATATTACGAAACCCTAAGACCTAGATGATGCTGAGTTATCATATGACAAGTGGGCTACCTAAACCGGTTTACATCGTTTAGCGGGCCACGGGCTCTGATTGGGCCCAGAAGACACTAGTCTGATTGGAAACGAGCTTTCGGGAAAAACTTAGTATGGTTTACTAAGCCTTATCATTTTTAAGCCAAAAAATGAAGTTTATACCTTCAAATTGGTAGTTTTTAGTTTTTAGGAAACTTTTTATTTTAGTTATTTTAATTTCAGCCTTAATTTTATTTTCTTATTTTGTTTCGACCTTATAAATAAGGTCTTAGGGTTTCGTAATATTATTATTGTATTTTTGGAATAAATTAAAATAAAGCATCAGAGTAGTTTCTCTGTATTGTTTTAGGGTTTTTCTTGTGTTACTCCCTGTGAACTATCTGTCTGACTAGCCTGCATGATTATTCTGCCCTGCATCAGTTGGTATCAGAGCTTCAGCATCTTCCTGGGGTGAGATTTCATCAGTTTCTATGGCTGGTGATCTTGGTCGTGGTCGTCGCGGGCAGATTCCGAACGAGGAAGCCCCACGCCGTGGTCGTGGTCGTCGCAGGCAGGTTCCGAACAAGGAAGCCCCACGCCATGATCGAAATGTTCAGGATGCGATGATTGAGGATTTACAGCGGCAGGTTGCAAAGTTAACCCAGCGTCTAACGGCGCAGAATTTCGGTGATCGTGAGATGAAAGATCACGATTCTGATTCCAGTTTCGAAAACCCGTATTACAATCCTGCTTGATTCGGGGAACACCGTGGTCGGGAGGATTGTTATGGAGATCTTGGTTTTAGAGTGGATTTGCCGCTGTTAGCAAAGTTTTCTGACCTGATACCAGAGGATCTTCCTCCTGGGTTGCCGCCTAAGGTCTTTAATGTGAAACACTTGAGTCCTTGTTTTGGGGATTCCAATGTGGCTATTGTGAACTCGAGGACGAGTTATTTCCAACCTGGGGTGACTGATGCAGGAGGATTCGAGTCAGATGATGCTGAGTTATCAGATGGCAAGTGGACTACCTAAACCGGTTTACATCGTTTAGCAGGCCATGGGCTCGGATTGGGCCTCAAAGATACTAATCTGATTGGAAACGAGCTTTCGGGAAAAACTTAGTATGTTATACTAAGCCTTGTCATTTTTAAGCCAAAAAATGAAGTTTAGACCTTCAAATTGACATTTTTAGTTTTTAAGAAACTTTTTATTTTAGTTATTTTAATTTCAGCCTTAATTTTATTTTCCTATTTTGTTTCGACCTTATAAATAAGGTCTTAGGGTTTCGTAATATTATTATTATATTTTTGGAATAAATTAAAATAAAGCATCAGAGTAGTTTCTCTGTATTGTTTTTTAGAGTTTTTCTTGTGTTACTCCATGTGAACTATCTGTTCGACTAGCCTGCAGAATAATCGTTATTATGCCCGGTGTCAGTTGGTATCAGAGCTTCAACATCTTCCTGGGGTAAGATTTCATCAGTTTTCATGGCTGGTGATCGTGGTCGTGGTAGTCGCGAGCAGGTTCCGAACTAGGAAGCCCCACGCCGTGGTCGTGGTCATCGCGGGCAGGTTCCGAACGAGGAAGCCCCACGCCATGATCGAAACGTTCAGGATGCGATGATTGAGGATTTACAGCGGCAGGTTGCAAAGTTAACCCAGCGTCTAACGGCGCAGAATTTCGGTGATCGTGAGATGAAAGATCACGATTCTGATTCCAGTTTCGAAAACCCGTATTACAATCCTGCTCAATTCGGGGAACACTGTGGTCTGGAGGATCGTTATGGAGATCTTGGTTTTAGAGTGGATTTGCTGCTGTTGGCAGAGTTTTCTGACCTGATACCAGAGGATCTTCCTCCTGGGTTGCCGCCTGAGGTCTTTAATGTGAAACACTTGAGTCCTTGTTTTGGGGATTCCGATATGGCTATTGTGAACTCGAGGACGAGTTCTTTCCAACCTGGGGTGACTGATGTAGGAGGATCCGAGTCAGATGATGCTGAGTTATCAGATGGCAAGTGGGCTACCTAAACCGGTTTACATCGTTTAGCGGGCCACGGGCTCAGATTGGGCCCCGAAGACTCTAAACTGATTGGAAACGAGCTTTTGGGAAAAACTTAGTATTTAATACTAAGCCTTATCATTTTTAAGCCAAAAAATGAAGTTTAGACTTTCAAATTGACATTTTTAGTTTTTAGGAAACTTTTTATTTTAGTTATTTTAATTTCAGCCTTAATTTTATTTTCCTATTTTGTTTCGACCTTATAAATAAGGTCTTAGGGTTTCGTAATATTATTATTATATTTTTGGAATAAATTAAAATAAAGCATCAAAGTAGTTTCTCTGTATTATTTTTTAGGGTTTTTCTTGTGTTACTCCCTATGAACTATCTGTTCGACTAGCCTGCAGAATAATCACTATTCTGCCCGGTGTCAGGGCTAGTCGAACAGATAGTTCACAGGAAGTAACACAAGAAAAACCCTAAAACAATACAGAGAAACTACTCTTATGCTTTATTTTAATTTATTCCAAAAATACAATAATAATATTACGAAACCCTAAGACCTTATTTATAAGTTCGAAACAAAATAGAAAAATTAAAATTAAGGTTGAAATTAAAATAACTAAAATAAAAAGTTTTCTAAAAACTAAAAACTCCCAATTTGAAGGTCTAAACTTCGTTTTTTG
Organism: Bretschneidera sinensis; assembly: GCA_023935145.1. Lineage (NCBI taxonomy): Eukaryota > Viridiplantae > Streptophyta > Magnoliopsida > Brassicales > Akaniaceae > Bretschneidera > Bretschneidera sinensis. The sequence continues at coordinate 11,623,135 of CM043705.1, forward strand.
GCTTAAAAATGATAAGGCTTAGTAAGATATACTAAGTTTTTCCCGAAAGCTCGTTTCCAATCAGACTAAGGTCTTCGGGGCCCAATCCGAGCCCGTGGCCCGCTAAACGATGTAAACCGGTTTAGGTAGCCCACTTGCCATCTGACAACTTAGCATCATCTAACTCGGATCCTCCTGCATCAGTCACCCCAGGTTGGAAAGAACTCGTCCTCGAGTTCACAATAGCCACATCGGAATGCCCAAAACAAGGACTCAAATGTTTCACATTAAAGACCTCAGGCGGCAACCCAAGAGGAAGATCCTCTGGTATCATGTCAGAAAACTCTGCTAACAGCGGTAAATCCACTCTGAAACCAAGATCTCCATAACAATCCTCCCGAGCATGGTGTTCCCCGAATAGAGTACGATTGTAATACGGGTTTTCGAAACTGAAATCAGAATCGTGATCTTTCATCTCACGATCACTGAAATTCTGCGCCGTTAGACGCTGGGTTAACTTTGCAACCTGCCGCTGTAAATCCTCAATCATCGCATCCTGAATGTTTCGACCACGGCGTGGGGCTTCCTCGTTCGGAACCTGCCTGCGACGACCACGACCACGATCACCAGCCATGGAAACTGATGAAATCTCACCCCAGGAAGATGTTGAAGCTCTGATACCAACTGACGCTGGGCAGAATAGCGATTATTCTGCAGGCTAGTCAGACAGATAGTTCACAGGGAGTAACACAAGAAAAACCCTAAAACAATACAGAGAAACTACTCTTATGCTTTATTTTAATTTATTCCAAAAATACAATAATAATATTACGAAACCCTAAGACCTTATTTATAAGGTCGAAACAAAATAAGAAAATAAAATTAAGGCTAAAATTAAAATAACTAAAATAAAAAGTTTCCTAAAAGCTAAAAACAGCCAATTTGAAGGTATAAACTTCGTTTTTTGGCTTAAAAACGATAAGGCTTAGTAACATGACTAAGTTTGTCCTGAAAGCTCGTTTCCAATCAGACTAGGGTCTTCGGGGCCCAATCCGAGCTCGTGACCCGCTAAACGATGTAAACCGGTTTAGGTAACCCACTTGCCATCTGACAACTCAACATCATCTAACTCGAATCCTCCTGCATCAGTTTCTCTACAAATGAGATTTAAGAAAAAGAAAACCAACCTGAGACCGGAGGTAGCTTGTTGACAAGGCTGAGAACCCACATCCAACGTCGCAAGAGGTAGTTGGAGGTTGCTAGAGTTGAGATGACAAGCTTTGAGAGAGACGCAACCATAGGGAGTGAAGATAAGGAAGAAAGTTTAGGTTTTTAGTATTCTAATTTTTTTACAGAATAAAACATTAAAAAATTTCGAAAATAGTTTCGAAAGAAAAACTAACGACAATTTATGATAACTCTGTTATGTATATTTTAATTGACTTAAACGATGACATGATATTGTTTTTATTAGTTAGCAAAATCTTATCTATTCAAAATAATTAAAGAGTTAAGATGAATTTAACATGAACTTAAAATTCTCTCTCAAAATTGAGAAAACCGAAATCTGATAATTCTATAGTTTAAAATTTAAATACTTTCTTGGATTATTTGTACGGAAAAGGGTTGAGTTTTGCCAAACCCACCCCACCATTTGCATCATCATCAACCTAAAAGTAAAATTATTTAAGTAATTTTTGCCAGGATGATGGTAGTATAGCACATATCCTTTAAAAGATCATTATTAAAGGGGACAAGGGGATGTTTCGACTTTGGAATACTTCATTTTTTTTATTGGATTATGTTTTTTTTCTGTTCGATATATCGATGGTAGGAGTTGTGAGTAGTATTTTCAAAAGTGTTTTCTAGTTTCGGTTGGGGCTTGCTCAGAGGTGGGACTAAAGCAAAATGTTTTGATGCTCAAAGTATTAGGTCTTTCTTTCGTTGAGCATACGTTTTTTGCTCCAGGACGAATGCCCACGCCCGAGGTGTACGCCTTTTATGCCCCAGTGATTGGTATGCCTCGTTGAAGTTTTTTTAAAAACCTTAAAAATCAGAAGAAAATACAAGTTTAAGACTCAAAACCCATGCCTAAATTAGTATAAATACAAACCTTAACCACTATACTAGTTGTTCTTGTAGTTATATCATTGTGTTTCATAAATATTTATCACTTGTTATCTAATATAATAATAATTACAAGTTATTTAATTAATCATTACAAGTTACAACAATATAAAAATAAAAATTATATATAATGCATATATAAATATTTTAAAATTACAATTATAATCTATATGATGTAGAGAGTTAATAAAAGTATTAAAACTTGTTGAAAATTAATTTATTTATATTTTAATTATTATATTTATATAATTTATATAATTTTAATTAATCAAAATTTCTTATTTGATTAGAATTTCGAAACACATCAATATTTTAAAAGAAAATTAGAATTACATTTTTTTTTTGTTTTAAATCTCCACTTAAATCCCTTCTCAAACGCCATCAATAACTCACTTTTGTTACAAATACTATTTGACATGAATGTTCAGCTATATTTTACAATTTTACTTATTTCTAATTCTTTGACAAATTTGTACCGAGCAGTGTATCTCTATTACATGATCTTTACAATCAAATAACCAACACAAGCTATAGTAATTCTTAGGTAAAATGGACATAACACATCATTTTGAACGTATTAGACCTAGCTAGCAATCACTTTCTGATCATCTGCAATTGACATACAACAGAAAAGAAAAAAAAAATCATAGATCAGAAATAAAGGGCAATGAGGTGATCCACAGGTAGCTTTAAGTGTTACGTGGTAAGTTAAATTTACTTTAAGTAATCGAGATAAATATGAATTATATAGTGATAATATTTGAATAACTTATTACATTATGATTTGATAATAGCAATCACTTTTTGATCATCTGCAACTGACATACAACAGAAAAAAAATAAAAATAAAAATTCATAGACCAGACTCAAACGGCACACCAGTTGCCGGAATCCAAGAATTTCCGGCCAAAAAGTTCCCAACATTAAACATTCCAGCTTCTGCGGCGCTCATTGTAACATGAACCCCTGGCCACTTGACTCTACCACCAGTACTTGCACCACTTCCAGTATTCATATATTCACCAAAGTAAAGAGTGTTCAAAGCAAAATTTCCACTCCACGCTACCCAACCAGCAGGATCAATCAATCCATCTAAAGCACTTTTCATGAACACAATCCTCGAATACTGTTGCCAAGGCCTGCCCAGATAAGTCTTGAACGATCCTTGTACAGCTCTCAAATCCGAAGAGGCCGTAACACGCGAGTTGTGAATTATTATGCCTGTGTTCTCGTTAGGGCCTTTTGTTGCTTGCGCTGTGATTGTGTTCTTTTGGTTACTCATAGGTTTACGTACGTAGATGTTGCAGTTTTGGAGAACAGCAACTGCGTCTCCAAATATGAAGTCTATGGTTCCATAGATATCGCAGTCGCGGTAGAATTGGCGTTGAGAGTACAGATATAAAGTGTCTTGGTAACCCTTGAAGCTGCAACTATAGAAAACTGAGAAATCAGAACCGGAACGGAGGGCTACTGCTTGGTGTTTTTCGGGTCCGGCTGTGTTTTCAAACGTTATGTCACGTGCCATGAAGCCCTCTCCTGAAACAGCTGCAATATGGGAAAAATTAATCAAAATTAATTTACGTACCAATGAAACTTATCACAGGATGTTTGTTTACATAATTACCATAATGTTACGTACTTATGTCATCGAAGAAAGTAACAGCGTTTACTAACGTTGCTGTAATGTCAAACAATTGACTATACATATAATTATTTATATGATTAAGGTATAATTTAATATTGCCAACAATTTGATTAGAAAATGTCTTATTTATTTATTTATTTATTTTAATGAGGCAATCTCATGGGCATAAGTCTTACGTAGAGATTGTTGGTTGTTCCGAGTGTAAAACATTACACTTGGTGAAAATTTAATTGATATTTTAAAAAAAATTCATTTATTCATTTTACATATTGGAGAAATTCTTAAACGCACTTAATGCAAGACACAATTTTTACATCCAATTGAAACTTACTTGGTAATTATTAAGTAATTTCACTGGTAACATGAACAATGATTATACGAATATTACCAATAAAATTACTTAACTGTTATTAGTAAAAGTTTCACTCGACGCAAAAATGATGCTTTCAGTCTTCATAAATTTGAGATAAGCGTGTAATTAAGTATGGTGAAAACGTTTCTTAATGGGTTTTTCAGATTAATTAATTATAATAAAAAATATAATTAATAAATATAACTATAAAAAAGGAAAAAAAAGAAAAAAGAAACATTTACCAAAAGTTGCTGAGTGAAAAGTAGTGGAACCAGCTTGAACATTCTTATTTCCAGTAATAATGGTAGCATCAATCCCATCTCCAACAAGCATTAAATTCTTCATAGTTTTCTTAATCTCAACATTTTCTTTATAAACACCAGCTTTAACATAAATAACGAACCTCTTTGTGGACCCACTCCTTAACTTAACCGATGCAGCTACAGCCTCAGAGATTGTCTTATAATTACCTGACCCATCTTGTGCCACAACAACATCACCCTTTGCTGCGCCACTTTTCTGAAGAAGCTTTCTCTCAGAACATGAAACCCAATATGGAAATTCATCCACAAGTAGGCGTCTTCCGCCAACTTGATTAGTATTAGTAGATGAAGATTGATCAACTATGACCATATTTATGGCAAGTGAATTGCTAATCAACTTTGATATATTTGAGAAAGATTCGAAATGAGAAGATGATGAGCTGAAAAAATTTTCAAACCCATTTTGGCAAGTTTGTTGATTGGCAATTGAAGCACTTAACCAAGTTTGGATGTCTATTGGATTATTATTTGTAGAGCTAATGGAACGGTTAAGCTGGTTAACCGTATCCTCATAAAGCTCCAAACAATCAGACCAAGCCAACTTGTCTCACTCATCAAATGAACTCAAGTCCATTGTTGACATGAACTCAATGGCTTGGTCCATGGTGACTTTAAGGGCTAAGTCATGGAAAGCAAATTGATGGGTTTGTTGTAAGGTTTGTACCAGATTACTTCCCATGAAATGGTTGCAGACTTGAGGGTATGGAGTTTGGTTACATGATGTTATTGTGGCAGTACCATGGACTGCTAGGGAAATAATTAGAAGAAATGGTAGGACAAGTTTTTCCAAGGAGGGCATGATTTTATTTGAATATTATAACTTTCTATAGTTTGATTTGATCAAAAGATTTGGAGAAATCGATAATTAAATGTGTTATAGAGACTTTTTACGTTTTAAATTTCTATCTAAAGAAAAAAAAAGTAAAAACAAGACAAGATAATTTGATGAATATGTAATAAAAATTTCTCTTGTTTGAACGAATTGATGAAAAATTGGGAGAGAAGTGTTCTTTATATATAGCTACAAGTTGGACCATGGTAATGGTAGGACAATGGGTGCTGTAGTGGTACTAGATATTTGAATGTGTTATAGGGCCATATATGCATGATACTTACGTGAAAATAGAATCTTATGGCTTGTTTTTTAATGATTATGGTTTGTTTTTGAATAATTGAATGCCACCTATGGTTTTAAGTTGAAGCAGTCAAGTTACGCCATTGGATTTGTGTCGGTTTCATGAGATTTTCTTTTTGGTGGATCACGAGTGTTTTTTGGTACTTATTCTATGAATTAATTAATATTATAAAAGGGATGAAAATAATGTACAAGATGACGAAGCCATTGACCCCATATCAGTCAGCTATAGTGACAAGTGACTCACTTTACGTGCATTTGACCAATTAATATCCTTAATTTGCTTTACTTTTTCATTAATGTTAATTTTTATAAGACAAGGGGTTTTCCCGGCACACGCAAAATGACTCGTGCAGCTTTAATTGGCTTCATTTATGAATATATATTCTATTATTTAGTTTAGATGAACATCATATATATATGACTTTACATTGCAAACGAAAAAACAGCATTTAGAATTAAAAATAAAAAGGACTTTATCATGCAATAATTTCCTCTTTTATTGTCATAATTTCAATTTTGTTTGTACTACGTATCTCTTTTTGTTTCAAATGTAGGTATAGATACTGAAGAGTTTGAAATAGAAATTTAAGGTCCGTATATTCTAATTACTTAATATTATAGTATTAGAAACTCATATTTATAAGGTGTTTATAGAAGAGTGTCATAATATAACTATATGGTATATATCAGAGTGTTCTAATAGGACTAAGGTTTTCTATTTACAATAGACTATAAATTCATAATATTATTTACAATAAGAGTATATACATTTACAATTCCCCTCAATCCGAATGAGGTGAAACCACAGAGAGATTGTTTTTATGTTGAAGAAACTGAGTTGATAACAATTCTTTTGTGAAGATATCTGCAAGTTGGGCATCAGTAGGAATATACCTTATCTGAACATCTCCTTGGGATACTTTTTCGTGAACAAAGTGAAAGTCTATCTCAATATGCTTGGTTCGAGCATGGAATACTGGATTAGCAGCAAGATAAGTGACACTATTGTTATCACAATACACTCGAACTAGACGAGTTAAGAACACATGTAAGTCATATGGAAGCTGGCGAATCTAGTAGGTCTGAGCTACAACATAAACAATTGATCAGTATTCAGATTCAGTGCTGGAACGAGACACAATGGGTTGTTTTTTTGCTTTCCAAGAAATAATATTGTGTCCAAGGAAGACAGCATAACCTGTGGTGGACCGATGACTGTTAGGGCAGCCGGCCCAGTCAGCACCTGCATAGCATGAAAGAGAAAAATATTTTACAGAAGCAAGAAGTAACCCATGATTAGTAGTACCGCATAAATAGCGGCAAATGCATTTAACAAGCTGAAAATGAGCAATGCGGGGAGCATGCAAAAACTTACTAGCTAGATTAACAGCATATGCAATATCAGGTCAGGTCATAGTTAAGTACTGAAGACCTCAAAACATACTCCTAAATTCCGAAGGATCTGCCAGTAAATCACCCTTGTGTAGTGAAGGTGTGGTCTGGGAAGGAAGAGGAGTTTTAACTGGTTTGGCGGAAGACATAAAAAATTTAAGTAGAAGGTCATTGATGTATTTAGTTTGAGAGAGAAACAACCCAGTGGGACGACAAACAGCTTCAATGCTAAGGAAATAATGAAGATCACCAAGATCTTTCATAGCAAATTGATTAGATAAAGTATGAATAAAATGAAACAGAAGATTAGAATTATTACCTTGAGGATAATGTCATCAACATACAGTAGTAAGATAAGAAGACCATGGGATGACGCAAGAACAAATATTGAAGTGTCTGCCCGACTACAAGAAAAACCAAGAGTAAGAAAGAAAGAACTGAAGCGGTGAAACCAAGCCCGAGGAGCCTGTTTTAGACCGTAAATGGCTTTGCGTAATTTACAGACATGAGTGTGTTGAAGAGTATCAACAAAACTAGGAGGTTGTTTCATGTATACCACTTCGTTAAGATAACCATGAAGAAATGTATTCTTAAGATCAAGTTGTCGAATCACCCACGAATATGAAATTGTCAAGGATAAAACAATGCATATAGTAGTAGGTTTAACAACAGAACTAAAAGTTTCATGATAGTTAATACTTGATTATTGATGGAATCCCTGAGCGACTAACCTCGCTTTGTAGCGCTCCACAGACCTATCAGCCCGATATTTAATTATGTAAATCCACTTGCACCCAATTAAATTTTTCATTGGATCATATGGAACCAGATCTCAAGTGTGGTTAGTTAAAAGTGCATTAAATTCATCAGACATAGCTGACCGCCACTTGAGATCCTTATTTGCCTGAGAGAAAAAAATTTGTTCAATTTGCTGGGTAATAATGGAAAGAGAGAGTAATTGTTTGGGTTTGCAAATTCTAGTTTTAGAACTAGTGATCATGGAGTGATAAGGGGCAAGGTAGCATGGTGGTGGAAAAGTGGAGGAAGAAATAGCGGTTGGTTCAGCAAAAGGATTGACAATGGGAGTGGAAGAAGCTGAGGTTAGGGCTAAGGAGATGGATAAAAGAGATGGTAAGGGGGAGACATTGGACTAAGTAATATCCTTAATTTTCTGTACTTTTTCATTAATGTTAACTTTTATAAGTGAAACTTCTTTCTGGTTATAAGACTCGAAGTTTTTAACTCTTTGTTTTGGATTTAAAATTAATCTAAACTGTGTTACGTGTGCGTTGATTTATTTTTCTATGTGATGAAACAATATATTATTATCGATCAATTAAAATGAAAAAAAGAGAAAGAGAAAGAGATAATCAACATGAGTTGAAAATGAAAGAGATAAAGAGAGTGAGGAAGATGTGAGTTGAAGATGAAAAAGATAATGATGATAGAAATGTTAAACTTAGGTGGGATACTAAGAGAAAAAAGCATTGGAGAAAAATATTATAGAAGATCAAGTGATTTCATTTGGAATCACTACTGCAAATCAGAAGAATCATTCCAATAAAGATCCTGCCGAAGACTAGGAAATCATGTCTGCTATACCTACATGTAACCGAAGATAATGCCGCAATTATTCCACGAGATTCTTGCTAAAATTTAGAGATAATTGTATAGCTGTATAGACATTTAAATTATGTTCACATGTTGCAAATATTTAGGAAATTGGTCACAATTGTTTTTATATATACTGTTGTAAACCGCAAGCCTGGAATATCAGAAAATAGAATTCATTCAAACATTTTGTTGATTTTGGAAACCCACCGACAACCAACAATATTTGCATTTGGTGATTTTGGAACCAAGGACCAAGTTCTATTTTGAAGCAATGCATTGAATTCTTTGTTCATGTCTTCTCTCACTGAAGGAGTGCTTGCTCAAGTAGTAAATCATACTACTTCGTCTGCTGTGTGGCATGCTCTGGATGAAAATTTTTCATCCTGATCTCGTGCACGAACTGTGCAGATCCGAACACAACTAGCAACAACAACAAAAGGCAGCAAGTCTGCCACAAAATATTTTCTCTTTATTAAGAAACTCACTGATGAATTAGCTATTGCAGGACAACCTATGAGTTGTGAAGATGTCATCACCTATGTTCTTGCAGGATTAAGCCACGAATATGACAGCTTTGTGGCAGCCATCTTGGCTCGCACTGACAAGGTAACACTGGAGGAAATTTACTCGCTTTTGCTCACCACAGAAGCCAGACTTTCTTGCCACCAGATGTCATCTCCCGCTCAACCTACCTCTGTCAGTGTTGCCCAACGACAATACAATCCCTCTCAAAATCGTGGCAGAGGCAGCTGTAGTGGACGGGGTCATTTTAATCATGCTGGTTACAAAAATACCACACGTCATACTGATCACAATTCAGTAATATGTCAGGTTTGTAATAAACCAGGACACTCAGCTCGGAAATGCTATTTTCGGTTTGATTTGTCTTACCAGGATCCAAAACCAGAAAATAAACAAGCTATGGTTGCTACTCCTACTGGCACTTGGGATACCGAATGGCATGCTGACATTGGTGCCATGCATCACGTCACTAATGACCTCAACAATCTGAACCTTCAGAATGATGACTATCAAGGTACAGATCAGGTTCAAGTAAGCAATGGCCAAGGTTTGCAAATCTCGAAAACTGGTTCCTCTAAAATTTCTACATCCAATTCTACCTTTGTTCTTAATCAAGTGCTTCTAGTTCCTGAAATTCATAAGAACTTGTTATCTGTCCAAAAGTTTTGTATTGATAATCATGTCTATTTTGAGTTTCATGACAAATTCTTTCTTGTAAAGGATTACTCGGGGCAGGTCCATCATCAAGGTCATCTCATTAATGGACTCTACCAATTCACATCTCAGTCTCGCCGTCCACAAGCTTTCTTTACCGTTCATGTTTCTCATTGTGATTGGCATCGTCATCTTGGACATGCATCAACACCAGTTTTCAATAAAGTCCTCTCATTCATCAATGTTCCAGTCGAGTCTAAAAAAAAGCACTCAGTATGCCCCGAATGTCAAATGGCAAAAAGTCATGACTTGCCATTTAAGTCCTCTTCCAACGTTTCTTCTTATCCTCTTGATTTAATTTTTACCGATGTATGGGGACCAGCATCCGTTGTTTCTACTAACGGTGCTAAATATTATGTTAGTTTTCTTGATGATTATTCCAAGTTTGTGTGGTTATTTCCAATGAAACTCAAATCCGACGTTGAATCAATATTTCTTCAATTTCAAGTGCATGTTGAAAAACACTTCGAACGCAAAATTAAATCTGTCCAATCTGATTGGGGAGGTGAGTTTCGACGTTTGCACAATTATTTCCAACAAACCGGAATAAATCATAGACTAGCATACCCTTACACTCATCAGCAAAATGGTTCTATAGAGCACAAACACCGTCATATTGTCGAGGTTGGCCTAAGCATGTTAGCCCACTCAAATTTACCCATGCTTTACTGGGAAGAAGCCTTCCAAGCTGCAACCTTCATCATAAACCGGCTACCAACACCTGTTTTAAAGCAAAAATCTCCATTTGAAATTCTTTATAATCGCATGCCAGATTTTTCCTTTATGCGTGTTTTTTGTTGCGCATGTTGGCCTAATATACGCTCTTATAATTCAAACAAGCTGAACTTTCGCTCCAAAACATGTCTCTTCATTGGCTATAGTCTTGGTCATCAAGGTTACAAATGCCTTGATTTATCTACTGGTAAAATCTATGTCTCAAGGCATGTAATTTTTTATGAGAATCTCTTCCCTTATACCAAAGAAAACGTTTTTCCACCCTCTCAACACCATTCTGTTCCAATGCCTCATAACATCAATATCTCCCATTCTCTTAGTTCTAGTGATTTGCAATCTAACCATTATCCTATTAGAACTGTCTCTATACCTTGTTTGTCTCTTCCTACAGGTCCAGCTGAAGCAATCACCAATAAGGATGCCACTATTGCACTGCAACATACAAACTTGCTCTCGGATCTGCCATAAAACAAAACATCTTCACCATCCGATGTGCCTGCTATCTCCAATCACCATCCGATGACAACAAGATCTAAGAACAATATTCACAAACCTTGCAAGCACTCTGATGACTATATTCGACATCCTCTACCTCGAGCATTGCTGGCCGAAAGCTCTACTGCCAAAGAACCAACCTGCTTTACATAAGCATCCAAATCAAATTGTTGGAGAGAAGCCATGAACAAAGAATTCAATGCATTGCTTCAAAATGGAACTTGGTCCTTGGTTCCAAAATCACCAAATGCAAATATTGTTGGCTGTCGGTGGGTTTACTGAGTCAAAAGGAAAGCTGATGGAACTATAGAGCGCCACAAAGCTCGACTAGTCGCCAAAGGTTTTCACTAATAAGAAGGTATTGATTTTTCAGAAACCTTTAGTCCGGTTATCAAGCATGCTACAATTAGATTGGTTCTTTCAATTGCGGTCACTCAAGATTGGCCTATATAACAAATTGATGTGCAAAATGCATTTTTGCACGGTGATCTACATTAGGAAGTCTTCATGACACAACCACAAGGTTTTATTCATCCTCAATTTCCAAATCATGTCTGTAAGTTGCATAAATCATTGTATGGATTGCGGCAAGCTCCAAGAGCTTGGTTTTCTAAACTCTCAGACAAGCTCAAATCACTACATTTTCATGAAAGCAAAGCTGATACATCATTGTTCATTTTTAAAACAAAAACTACCACTGTTTATGTTTTAATTTATGTCGATGATATATTAATAACCGGATCGAGTTCAGCTGTCATCAACCGAGTCATTCAAAGCTTGAAGACAGACTTTTCTGTCAAAGAATTGAGGCCGCTTAATTACTTTCTTGGTGTCGAAGCTCTCAGATGCCAAGAAGGTATCTATCTCACACAAAGGAAATACATAGTTGATTTTCTCAAAAAGAGCAACATGGATCAAGCAAAACCATGCTCTAGTCCGATGGCTTCAACTTGCACTCTCACTGCCTCAGATGGCAAACCATGTGCCGATGCAAATCTTTACAGAAGCATGGTATGCAATATCTTGCTTTTACAAGGCCTGATTAGCCTTTGCAGTCTATAAAGTTAGCAAGTTTATGCATAATCCTCTTGACACACACTGGCAAGCCGTCAAGCGAATACTTCGCTATCTCAAATATATTGTTTCAACAGGCTTGTTAATTGCAAAAGCTGCCAATCTTGATCTTCATACTTTCTCCGATTCGGACTGGGCAGCAGACCGCGATGACAGAAGATCAGTAGGAGCTCATTGCATTTTTCAAGGACCAAACTTGATCTCATGGAGCTGTAAGCAACAACCAACAGTGGCACGTAGCAGCACTGAGGCTGAATACAAAGCTTTATCAAACACGGCAGCTGAGCTAATGTGGATAAAATCAATTTTACATGAGCTAGGAATTCCACTTCGGCAACCACCTACTCTCTGGTGCGACAATATTGGTGCTACATATCTTACATCAAATCCGGTATTCCATGCTAGAACAAAACACATAGAGATTGACTTCCACTTTGTTCGAGATCAACTTAATAAAAAACAATTGAAATTCCAGTTCATTTCAAGCTGTGACCAACTTTCAGATGCACTCACAAAGCCCCTATCACCAAAGAAATTCACAGATGCCAAGAAAAATCTGAATGTCCGTGATCTCCCCTTCAGATTGAGGGGGCGTGTAGAAGATCAAGTGATTTCATCTGAAATCACTGCTGCAAATCAGGAGAATCATTCCAATAAAGATCCTGCCGAAGACTAGGAAATCATGTCTGCTATACCTACATGTAACCGAAGATAATGCCGCAATTATTCCACGAGATTCTTACTGAAATTTAGAGATAATTGTATAGCTGTATAGACATTTAAACTATGTTCACATGTTGCAAATATTTAGGAAATCGGTCACAATTGTTTTTATATATACTGCTGTAAACCGCAAGCCTGGAATATCAGAAAATAGAATTCATTCAAACATTTTGTATTTTGTATTCTTTTACAAATATAGAGAGTTAGAGTAAGTTTAATTATATATTTAGATTTATTTAAATATTTGATTTATGTATTTAAATAAGGGGTTTTAAGACATTTTGAGGGGTGAAGTTAAACTCAGGTGGGATACTCAAGGAGAAAAATGTGGGAAGTTGGAATAAGTTTAGTTATATTTAAATATTTAAGTAAGATTTTTAAGACATCTTGAAGGGTGGACACCAAATGAACTTGTTAATTTAATAATACAGATATAAATATAATAATATATGTAGTAGTAATATAATTTAAGTGAAGAATTGTCAACATAAAAACTATATATACATGCTTGTGTACATAACTGGGAGAAATTTTTGGATAAAATGAGTCAAACATGTTAATTTTAGATTGGCTCAATTATAGAAAAACACATAAGCCATTTGAAAACTTTTGATCAATGTTAACCACTAATTTAATTTAACTGGTTTAATTTTAATAACCACACATAACATAGTTGATGTGTTTTTTGGAGTAAAAATAATATCTTTAATTTGAGAAGTTTTAGTGTCAAAGGTTAATCTCATTGTTAAATATTATGAAAACAAAAAAAAAATATTTTATTTTTATTTAAAAATAAGATAATATTTTATATTATATATCTTTTATGATATTCTTATTTTGATTTGAAAATACATCAATCGTGTCAATGTTTTTTTACCTAAAATCATTAATTAGTAGTAGAAGCTTTCAATTCCGATAGGAGAAATTTATTTCAATGCCACCTTATGCACACGCGAAATGACTCGTGCAGCTTTAATTGACCTTATTTATGAATACATATTATATTATATTATTTAGTTATATATATATATATATATATATATATATATATATATATAATATTAATGTAGTTAGTGGTATACACATGATTAAAACTTCTTCTGAGGAACAGTTAAAGTTGGGGAGTTGTTCATACGCACACGTGTCAAATGATCAGCCTCCTAAATTAAAAGGACTTGACTTTTCATTACAAACAAAAAACAGCATTTAGAATAACAAATAAAAAGGACGTTGTCATGCAATAATTTCCTCTTTTATTGTCATAATTTCAATTTTGTTTGTACTACTTATCTTTTTTTTTTTTTTTTCTAATGCATGCATAGATATTAAAAAGATTGAAATAAAAAATTAAAATTAAAATTTGATTGTTTGTTTAATACTTTGATTGTTTAAAATTATAATATTAAAAATTTATATTTATAAAGTGTTTATAGAAGATTATCATAATAGGATTAAAATATATTAGAATGTTCTAATAAAATTAAAATTTTTTATTTACAATAGATTAAAAATTTTTAATATTATTTACATTAATAGTATATACATTTACATTTATTTTTTTTCAGTAAAACTTGAGAGGCTGCATTATTTGTCCAACTTTCTCATGGATATTATCTTATATGAAAAAGAAAATTATTTTTTTAATCATATTATTCATATAAATGAAAAATGGTTATTGACTTAATGTTGGATCTTTTGGGTCATCCACTAAATATTTGAAGGAAGTGTGTACAAAAGTTGAAGTCATTCTCAAACAAAAACCTACTCTAAATCATGAGAGCCTAACTGGTACGACCACCTCTCAAGTCTCTACGATAATCCATCGGCATTAACTTTTGTTTTCCCTTTCCTTCACTCCCAGCAGCAAGTTATAAGAGACAACTATTTCGGGTCCCAAGAAAAGAGCCAGGCTAATTTCCTGAAAAGGTTGACTTAGTTGTCGCTATTTATATCAAAAGTCCTTCACATCTCGAAATTTCATTCACATATAAAATTTTATTAATAATATTAATAAAATATTTAATTTAAAAATAATATTATTTATAAATTTTTTTAAAATTATTAATAAAATTTCAAACAGATTTAAAACATTAATTCACTACCAAAAAAAAGATTAGAGTTTCAGTAAGAGAATTTTGACAAGGATTAAATATATCTTTGCCAAAGATTATCTAAGGCAAGGACAAAATGACGTGCTCACTTAAGATATTTGCAAGTCGACTAAAATCCTTAAATAAACGTGCATGTTTTGGTGAGGACTAAAAAATTTCCTCACCAAAGTGCACTCTTTAGTGAAGACTTAAAATTATCCTTGTAAAATATCACTTTAAAAGAAGAAAAACACAATGCCTCACCAAAATCAAAACGAAGTAGTTTTGACTTTATCTCTCAAAAACCTCCTCTTCCTTCACACCAGTATCACACATCGTCTCACTCTTCCTAATTTTCATCTTTGTGCTGAAGTACCTCTCCCTAGCTTTTTCTATTTTCCCCTCCAACACTCTCCCTCCTAATTTTCATTTGAATACGATCTCTACCTTTGCTCATCGAACATCTAGGCATCACCAAGTTTTTTTTTTCTCTCTCTCTCTCTCTGAATCTCTCATTCTTTCTCTCTTTCTCTAATCTCTCATTCATTCTTTCTTTATTAATTATATTATCCCTTTTTCTCTCTTTGCTACTAGATCTACTTTTGGAGCTTCCTCAAAGGAAAGATAAGAAAAGTTCAATTCTTCCTTGAGTATTCAATGTTCAATCCCAATTTTTCCTCGAAAGGCCCAATTTTCATTGATATGTCAAAATGCTTATATCAGTCCATTGTCCTTTCCTACAAGAAAACCAGATTGACTGCATTTTAGAATTGTGATTTGACTGTGTTTTTCTATTTTGCAACATTTTTTTTTAATATCTGAAGGCTTATGAATACAAAAAATGTTTGAGACTACAATAGATGTGGAAGTAAATAGCCTAGTTGATGTTTTTTTCTTCTCAATGTTGTGTCTACTCTAGTTATACAAGATTAAGTCTATTGCTTTATTCAATACTTCTCTAGATGAAAATTTTCTTTTACCATCCTCAAATTCTTCTTATGCTATCCTAAGCACTGGTATGAATAAAAAACTATTTCAATCTTACCCCAAGGTAATGTTTTTTTTTTTTTTTTTTTTCCTCATTGTTTAGCTTCTAAAGGCTTCTAAATTCTGATTTGCAGTGGTCAATTATTGATTTCATCAGTAGGGCATTGTGTTGTTGGTGAGGTTTCCTAGGTTTCTCTCCGGGGAGCTAGTTTCAGCTTTTGTTATGGAAGATCTTCAAGAGAGTTAGTTGCCATCCTCTTTTTACTCTTCACCTAACACACAACCATTGTCAATCGACGTGGAACTATGGTTAATGGCTGAGCAGAAGACCCAAGATATATTATGTGTCGTTCAACTTGCTCTTGTTTCAGACAGGAGTAGGAACGAGATTATTGATTATGTTCAGAGGCTAATCAATGACTACTACAAAATTGAGGTGAGAATTTCACCATTGCCACTATTATAGATATTGTTGGCAAATATTTTTTTGATAAGTATTGTTGGAAAATGTTGAATAATTAGTTCTTTTCTTTTCTTTTTTCTTTCATCCATTATGAATCAGTTCCCTTTAAAATTTTATGCTTCTTTCTTTGAATGGTTTACAAATGCATATATATTGGTATTGTGGTTGATGAATGTTAGTTTCCAAATTTTCCTTTTGCTGCTGCAAAAGAAACTAGTTTAGGAGGTCAGTACCTCACGAAAGATCATTCTTCATTTCTCTTTTGATACGAGGAGTAGCATGGTTTCTCTATATGTTCCAATGCATAAAATATATGATTAAGATCAGAGATCATTAAAGGGCCTAGATCATCCACGTGTACATATGAGGCCACCAATGATATCTGACTATTTAGTAGGCTCACTCATCGTTTCACGAAAGATCAAGGATCTCTTGTAACTTAATTGACTTATCTTTAGTTATTTTACTTTCGGATTACTAGATTGGTTTCTCTTGATGTTCATGTGCATAAAAATATGATTAAGATCATAGATCATTAAAGGGTCTAGATCATCCACGTGTATGTCTAGGGCCACAAGGATCACTCATCGTTTCATCAAAGATCAGGGATCTATCGTAATTTAATTGATTTTCAATTGCCGAAAAACAACTCCACATATTGTCCTGTTGGTATGCATTTATGACCTAACAACTGGAATGATCATTCTTAATGCCATATCTAAATTTACAAGGAAAATCTGAGGTGTTTTACATTTTAGTAAAATAATTAAGATCAACTCTACAAGCTCTCTTTGCCTTTTAAATTCACGATAACTAGCTTCCTAGAATTTTAAGTAGGGTTGTTTAATGCCACTGCTATTTAATTGAAGCTTGATAGTTTGTTTCTAATTTTGTTGGATAATGTCTTACATTTCAGTATGTTGTACATGCTTTCGGTCTAAGTGTTTATTTCGAGTATTTTCAAAAACTTCAGCTTAGGAGAACTTTGATTCGTGTCTTGATGACTCTTTTGAATAGCTTAAAACCTTTCAACACTAAGCCCCAAAGTATAGTCAACCCTTCAATTTTGGGGATTCTTTCATAATATGGCTTGGTGGTATTTTGTTACATATAGCTCATTACTTTGTTCTTTCTTAATTAAATCTTCACTTAGTTGCACTCTAATTCTTGGATCTGATAGTCACTCTAAAAATGCACTTGCATGGTGCTGTGAGGAGGATCGAGTTTGTTAAATTTGTCAATTATATTTTTATTTACAGGAGGATAATGGCAAGAGGACATACTACTTTTTTTTTTCTTCAAGTTTAGCATCATATTTTTCTGATTCTTCCATATATAATTTTTACTAGAATGGAGGCAGTATATGCCATTTTCTTTCTTTATTCGGTCTAGTGTATGCCTAGTGCTATTTTATCAGTTTTTATTTTGAGTTTGAGCTATTTTTTGTGTTATCCGTGTCATACAAAGAATGTTGGTTTGTTTTTAATGGTTGTAAGTCTTCTTTTGTTTTCAGTAGATGCTGCATTATGGATGGTGGCTCATGATCCATGCTTAATCTATGTTTTATTCATGTTTATTTCAAATGTTATTTTAAAAAGTGATTTTTAATGGGGTGTATTCTATTGAATTTTGTATCTTTAAATTTGTTGCTTTCAAGTAACTTTTTTTTTTTTTTTTTTCATTCAAAATTTAATTGTCATTGTCTTTCATTTTGCAAGATGAAACTTGATCATATGCATGCATGGATGGATGAGCGAATAAAAATTTCGTTATGTAGTGAAGTTCATAAACTTTCTTTTGGTGTAGAGATCTTAATAAATTGTTAAATTTCATTATGTATAGATGAGTGAATGATTGATTTCATTATATGTAGTTGAACTTTAATTCTTTTGATGTAGACATCTTGTTTACCTACTATATATATATATATATATATATATATATATATATATATATATATATATATATATATATATATAAGGCTATATATAATTTGTAATTTGAATATTGATTCAAGATTGTATGGATATGGAAGATTGAGTTAGCAAATATTGAATGGGAGTATGTAACCACAATAAATTATATTAGTATTGAAGAAAAAATATTATATTAAAAAACAAACAAGACTTTTGGTAAGGATAATATTTGCCAAAAGATACCCTAAGATAAGGAAAATCCTTACCAAAAGTCTCACACGCCTGACAATACAACAGGTACGGCGGGTGTTATAAATATTCGGTAAGGAAAGTAGTCCTCACCAAAAGTATGTAAAAGTTACTTTTACTTGTTTGGTGGACATCTAAACATGTAATAGTCATTAGAGGATATTTTTGTCTCGTCCAATGTCAAGAAAGATTGTTTTGGACTGAACTAAAGAGGAAAAGACATTTCTCAAAGTGATTTAAAAAATATAAAATTTTTGAAAATTACTGTTGACTTTTCAGCAATTACAAGTGAAGTTTTTATAGGTTCAAGAATTTTTTTCCTAACGTGGTGTCTTTACCTCTAGTAGTTGTTATTTTATGACGTGTTACGTAGTTATTAGAGTACTAGGAAGTTTTAGAAAGTTCTAGATAATTATTTCCTACAACTTTGTAGTCTTATATATAAATGGACTTGAATGCAACAACATTTGCGTTTTTACTTATGAAGATTTTGCTGTGGCTCAAGAAAAAGAAGCCTGCAATGAGGTAAACAATAATTTCAAATTTGATATTACTTATAAAGAATTGCTTGATACTTTTGATGAAGCATCATTTTTTATGAAAAAAAGGGGAAGAAGTATATGAAAATTTATTGGAGAGATATATAAAATGGGAGTTTATGATAAGTTAGTAGAGCATTTGTTTTTGGTTTATATGAGTGGGACAAGCCTATACTAGACAACAACAAGCCTAGGTCAGGAAACTCCAACCAAGTCATCTCTAAGTAGAGAAGCAACATCTAGTCTAGCATGCTGCCATACAAGGTTTGTTCACAGCTTCTCCATGGAAAGCTAGCCAATTTGCACACCTGTTAGCTTCCCGATGGATATGACTGACATGACAAAACCAATTTCTTGAAAGGAAGTCTTTGCTCATCTTAATGGGACTAAAGTTGGAATCAAGCATTTGAGAAGGACCCAACACTTTACCAACTATAAATTTAAGAGTATGATTCCAACTTGACTTTCTTGTATCATTGAGACCAAGACACAAGAAGACCATAATAGATTCCCCACAATTCAGTAGTGAGAATCGAAGACTATCTTACATTGCCTGAAAACCCCATAATCTAATCACCACTGTATTTGATCATTATTAAATTGCTCTTTTTCACATATCTTGCACACACATTATGCTTGAATTTCTTATATATTTTTTATCATAAAAAAGAGGAGATGGTTGACCTTTGGTCTCAATCAAAAGCTTAATTAGCTTGATTTTGTTGATAATAAAACACTATTGAAGTGTTTAACATTTGTGTTTAATGTGCAAGATTGTTTTAATCAAATGGAAAACATTTTCGTCCTAAAAAAGGCCAAAAAAGTGAAGAAATATGATAAACAAAAGTTTCTATCTGTGAGAATAGACTCCTAAAGCTGGGAGGCGACTATTAGTCCTCTAGAGTTAACTACCAAGTCTAGGGTTCGACTCCTAGTGTATTCTAACTGATTTTAAAATGCTCCAATGGCTCAGTTTGGTCTTCAAATGTTAGGAAACTTCAAGACACTATAAATAGAGTCTCAATGATTTTTTGGAAGAAGAGAAAAACATATTACAATAAGGAATGAATCCATTGATCATCATTCTCTTCTTTTAGAGTCTAGAAATCAAATTGTGCTTATATTTATATATCCATCATTGTGATAATTTATAAATTACTCACATTTTTAAAGAGTTGATAAGAAGGTTTGAGTGTAAACCTAAAACAGTTGTAAGAGTTCAAATGTGAACCATAAAACACTTGTAAAAGGTTAAAAGTGAACCTTAGCAAAACTCTTGTAAAGGTTGAAGTGTAAACCTACAAAACACTTGTGTAAAGGTTTGCAAGAGTCTTGCAATTCTAACTTGTTATTTTAGAATAGTGGAACGTTCAAGGCAGACCCTTGAGGAGAGTGGAAGTAGGTGCTCGAGTTGACGCCAGCCACTATATATTGTTTATATATGCCTATCCGTAACTCCTTTACACATATGCATAAATACTTGCTTTTTTTGTATGAAAGCAAGCAAATATTATAAATTAGCCAATATCAAGGTTCGTACAGACCAAATACGAGAAATATCCCCATGAGAATCAAAGTAAAAGCAATAGAAATACATCCAGGGGCATAATCAAAAGTACATGAACATGGCTGCTCAGAAGTAACAGCTTTGGTGAGCCCATGAACAAAAACTGTTTGCTTCCCGATACACATGTTAAAGCTTATAATTGGAGAATTTGGAGAGGAATAATCCATAATTATCAATCAAAGTCCCAAAAGGGTGTAAATTAGAATCTGATTATGAAGGAGAGAAAATAAAACAAGGGCATCACACTCAATAACAATATTTTTGCATTCATACTAGTTGAAGAGCCAAAGAGGAGAAATTATTGTGTCCTCTAAAGAGTACCAAGATGGTAGTACATGCTGGCTCACCCAACCATTGATCTCTTGACAAAACAACAGATATGGTCCCATAATCTTTCTTGAATAAAAATAAATAAAACAAAGTTTTTACATACAATTTTTCTCCTCTTAACACGCGCTACTCCAACTCAGCCAAATATCTAAAATGGCTTGAAAATTTTAGTTGACGCTTAAACAAAATCTCAATGAAAATTAAATTTTTATCATCATAAGTTGTACTTATTTTGGAGCCTTTTCTCCATTCTCTTACCCTTTCAACTTATCTTTAATCTCTCTCTCTCTCTCAACATTCTAGGTTACTATGCATATCTAAAATCTGCATTTGGAAATTTGGTATGACTCACTTTTTACCCCAATATACGTAAGTTTGGGTCGCAATGTGAAAAACCGACTAAGAATCTCACGTTATTGCATTCTGTTTATGCTTTCTTAATTTGTATTAGGATATCAATTATGGCAAAGTATATATGAGTTTTATGTTACCAGATAAATAATTATCGCTATAACGCTAATATGAGTGTCATTTGTTTGATGAAATATCTGACATTGTTTTTTTATTTTTGCATATGAGAATTGTTGAGAAAATAGAAAGTGGAACAATATTGAGCTCTAAATTGTTTCTATATATCTTCTTTTCGGTTTTTAGGCTAAAATTTTGTATTTTTATACTAACAAAATGCTACAATATTAAACTATACTTATGTTTTTTTTTTCTTCACTTATTGAATTAAATTCCTTTTGTTGTTCTTTCCATCTAGTGGATTGAACAATTTATGTTTGCTTGGATTGAATTGAATGCCTTCTTGTTTTAAATATATGGTAAAGTATTTAATTGAAGCACTCGTTTACATATCATAATGCAATTTAATTTATGAACACATTTATTTATAAACTGATAAAGACTCTATTTGAGCCCCAAAACTCAGTAGCCACACTAGTAAAGTGGACTAAACACTTATGGAACCCCACAACCCATCTGGATGCTTATCTTTGATAAGACCCCTCACACTCGCCAAGTTCAGATTACCAAAATACATCTCATCAGTATTAAGTTTAAACCATCCTTTATTAGGAGGGTTCTAATAGACCAAATTATGTTTTTTTCCTAGAGAGGTAATTCGATTTCCATAATTTTTGTTATCTTATTATGAATCTTTAAATCCCAAAGTGATGTGTAATTAACAACAATGTTATCAGAAGAAGAAAGACCAACAATCCTATAAGCATATGAAAAGCTAATATCCTCACTATTCGACATACCCCAAATAACTTGGTCCCAATTACTCTAGTGAGCGGTAGTTGGGACAACTCTAATACTAAGCAAAATCTAATCGGGAATAGTGCAAGAAAGGTTAAGGTGCCAATATCTTGAAGTGCTTCTCATCTAACTAACTCTAAGGTGTTCCTCCACAAGGGGAAGATGACCTTAGATAATATTTCTTAAAGGACCCAAGCTCGTCAAATTAACAAATCATAAAAACTTAATGGTTTCATCCCTAATGGCCCATTTTAGGCCTTTCTTACAGACATTCCACCCATTTTTAATACTTTTCCAAGTTAGTGAACACGACCTATCAACATTGGAGGCTTCAACTGATCTTTGCCTAGAGAAATAATTAGCTCTAAGGACTTTATTCCATAAGGAATACTCTTTTTTAATAAGTTTCCATTTAATTTTTGCAAGAAGAACAAGGTTTCTATACTTCGTTTTATTAAGGCTAAGACTCATTTTGTGTTTGTGTTTTAAGTACTTGTGCTTAATTGCTTTATGGTTTAGGTTTTAATATATTCTTAAGCAAGAAAAATTGTCTTGAACTCATTTAAGCCAACTTGCTTTAAGTTGACTTAAATAAGAAACCAAACATGGTCATAGGGATACACAGAGTCATATATGGAAAGTATAAATTAGGTCAATTATACATTAAATACCTAATTATAACAAGATCTCATAATATATTGTAATATATTCTAACATCCTCCCTCAAACTCAAGGTGGTAAAGGACATGTCAACTTGAGTTTTCAAACTAACTCATGCAAACAACTAGGTAATTGAGCTTTAGCGAAGATATTAGTAATATGAGCAGCAGAGCGAAGAAAAATGAGGCGAATGGTACCACAGTCGATGTATGGCGGATAAAATGACAATCATTGTCAATATGTTTAGTCCGCTCATGAAAAACATCATTATGAGCAATAACAAATGCACTTCGATATGTAGAATATTCATATCCTATAGTAACCAACGAAGCCAAAGAAGTTCAGTAGTAATATCTACAATTACTCGATATTCTATCTCTGTACTGGATCAAAAAGTAAGAGTCTATTTCTTGTTGCGCTAGGAAATAAGTGAGTCACCAAAGAAGAAGCAGAAACTAGTGGTAAAGTGATAATTAGTAGGATCCCTAGCCTAATCCGCATTAGAATAGGCATGTAACTCAAGAGAAGAGTAAGATGAGAAATGCAAGCCATGAAACAATGTGCCTTTGATATACCGAAGGATGTGGAGAACAACGACGAAATGATTTGTATAAGGTGCAGACATAAACAAATTAACAATATGAACAACATGAACAACATGAACAAGATCAAAACGAGTTACAATGAGAAATACTAAGCTCCCAACCAACTTACGATAAAGTGTGGGATCACTAAGAGATTGATCATCAATAAAAGTGAACTTGACATTGGTCTCAAGATGAGTAGAGGCGATCTTGCTATCTGTCAAACCAGGGTGAGTAATAAGATCATAAGCATACTTAGCTTGAGATAAATAATAGCCAATGGAATTAAAGGATACTTCATTACGCAAGAAGTAGCTAATAGAACCCAAACCCTTCATTTCAAACTCTTGATTAAGAAAGACTTTGAGCTTAGAAATACCTTGGAGATAATCACTTGCCATGATCATATCATTAACATACAATAGGAGAAAAATATGCCCTCTGTCAATTTCCTTGAGAAAAAATGTCGTGTCATAGGGACTTAAAGTGAAACCAAACCGACTAGCAGTGGAGTTAAATTTTACAAATCAAGCTCATGAAGCTTGCTTAAGACAATATAGAGCCCATCGTAGTCAACACACTTTATCAGGTGAGTGATTATAACTAGTAGAGGGTTTCATTAAAGTTCTTCATCAAGATCATCATTGATGAAGGCATTCTTGATGTCCATTTGAAATATATTCCATTTTCATATTGTACCAATAGCAACCAAACTATGAACAGATGTAAGATAAGCAATAAGAGCAAACATTTCTTCATAATCAACACCATATTCTTGAGCATAACCTTTAGCTACAAGACGAGATTTAGAATGTTCCACAGACCCATCAGAATGAGTTTTGATTTTAAAAACCCACTTACATCCAATGATAGTTTTGCTATAGGTTAGATCAACTAAGTCCCAAGTATGAGTTTTATCAAATGCCTAGTGCTCATCATTCATCGTTTGTTGCCAAAGAGGATCAAAACTGGCTTCCCAATAAGATTGAGGTTCACATAAAAAGAATTTGTTGGGAAATCACTCTCAAGATGCCCAGGAGGTGATCTTCCAAACACCTAAGTCTAGAGTGACTTGTATAAAGAAAAGAGACAGAAACCAATCAAAGCAAGAAAGAAAGAACACAAGAAATTTGTTGACAAGGTTCGGCAATATGCCTACGTCCCCATGAGCTCCTCCGAGCTCTCTGCACTATCTTATCAATGGAGTTCTTTACAATCAACAACACCCTTCCAAGAACTCACAAGTTCTTGAAGAACAAAAGAATAAGAAGTACAAGAAAGTGATAAGAATTAACCCTAGAATTTTCCCAAGAAAATTCTTCTTACAAGCCCTTGAATCCCCTTTTCTATTCTACTCTCTCTTTCTAAACAACCAGTCTTTACATGAGTCTCTCTTGTTTTGTGTCTTTGCACTCTTACAATTGATCTCACCATCAATTATCTCATAATTACCTCGTAATAAGTTTCACTTCATAAAGTCTACCATTTAGATGGTTTTTATCACCATAACTGTCTCTCTGTGAAACTCATCCATCTACCCGGTTCTTTTCTTTGCAGCTTGTCTCGGCTACCACAGAATTTTTTCAGCATATACTGGCTATCACGGTGTCCCTTTTATTTCTAGCACATACTGGCTATCACTATTTTTCAATTAGACCGGCTGCCTTCCCGGTTCTTTTCTTTTCATTTCTTTCATATGCATATGAACAATGGTATGAAATATGCATCTGAACAGTAATATAAAAATAACATGAGCTCAAAATATCTAAATTGACTATCCTGATTTTTTCTCAAATTATATAAAATTCCGCTAAAATCCTCTCATCCCAAATCACATCAAATCAATCCATCAAAGTTTGTCAAGATCCACTAAATTTCATTCCAAATAACATCAAATCAATCCATCAAAGCTTCTCAAGATCTACTAAATTTCATCTCCTCATAATTCGTATCAAAACATCAACCATAGCTCATCAAGAATTTATTTATCACCATCATTATTAAATCAACTCATTATTCAAATAAGATATATTTTTTTCCCACATATAATTCTCTATGTGTCCAATATTCATATCATATCTATCAACCAAATCTGCATCTGTCACCAAAACAGAAACTAATAATTTAATTTAATATTATCGCTAGATTTTTCATTTTTATTTAGATTACTTAGAGTAAATCCAACTCACCACGTAGCTTTTACAGCTACTCGTGGGTCACCTCCTTGCATTTCCTATTTCTCTCAAAAACTTCCTCTAGATGTAGATCGTCAACACCTGACATCGTATTTATATTAAATTTATAATTTATTCTTCAATTCGTTATAAACCACACATTTTGAAAATTCTCACTTTGAATTTAGAGAAACTTCATAAATGTCAGAAATTCAAAAATAAACATTATATTATTACCTTATGTTTTTCTGATAGTTTTTTCATGATTTTCTATAAAATTCCGCATAAAATCTCTTCAAAAGTTTGCTCTTTCAGCATTTCTTTGAATCCCCAAATCTTTTGAGAAAAAAAATGAGAAGTTGAAAAAAACTGAACGAAATCATTCAGTATGAATTATGTTTGCATATATATATATTTTTCTTTGCTTCAGCAATTCCCCCTCCCCCCCCCCCCCTTGCAATTCCGGAGCTCCCAAATTTGCTCCATGTTTTGGAGACGTGCAAGGCCTGCACGCCTCCTTTCACCAATTCTAAACATTTGGCAGCAGGTGTTGCCACCTGCTGCCACGTTTTTTTTGTTTGATTTTTTTTTTTATAATTAATTTCTTTTCTTATTTTCTTTCTTTTAGACATTCAGGTCCAAAATTTTTTCTTTTCTTTTAATGACGTCCACGTCCCAGATATTTTTTTTCAAAAGAACTATTTTATTCAATACTAAATCCATCGCGTAATTATATTATTTAAATTTAATGTCATATTTATTAAATTACTTATTTACCCTTACTTTACGAATACGGGTATTACAATTCTACCCACCTTATAAAAATTTTGTCACCGAAATTTCCTTACCTAACTCAAAAAGCAATTGTGAACAATACTTCTTTATAATTGTCTCACCTTTTCATGTAATCTCTTCAACATCCTTATTCCGCCACAGAACTTAAACTAATGAAATTTCTTTATTATACAAGATTTGTTCCTTCTTGTCTAAAATCCTTACTGGTACTTGTATGTACGCCCAACCTTTCTGAATTTCTATAGCTTCGTTTGAAATATTATAATATTCATCAGGTAAATACTTTCTTAAAAGTGAAACATGAAATTCATTATGCCACTGCTTCCATTCTGTAAGCAAACCCAGGTTATTCACAACTAGTCCAACTTTCTCAACCACCTCACAAGGTCCCACAAACCTCAGATTCAGATTTCCTTTCCTGTTTAAATCTCAGTGCACCTTTTCATTGAGATATTTTTCAATACACCCAATCACCTACTTGAAACTTAAGAAATCTTCTTTTATTATTAGCATAGCTATTCGGTCTACTCCGTGCTGCTTTACGGTTCTCTCTAACTAATTTGATCCTTTCAGCTGTTAACTCAATAATTGATAGACCAGATATATTTCTCTCTCTCATTTCTTCCCAACATATAGGAGTTCTACACCTCCTACCATATAATGTCTTGATCAGTGCCATCCAATACTAATTTGATAGTGATTATTATAAGCAACTTCAATCGATGGCATGTAAGTATCCCAACTTACTGAGAAATTCATCACATTTATCCTTAACATATCTTCTAGTTCTCTAAAAATCCTTTCTGTCTGAGCATGTGAACCCATGGCTTCCTGAAAGCCTCTCTAAAACCAAGATGTAAATCTAGCATCTTTATTTGACATTATGCTCAATGGTACTCCATACAATCTCACAATCTCAACTACATCTCTCTTCAATCATGACCATCATAATTTCTGTCTTAAGCCTCTGTACATCTTATTGTTACTTGGGTGCATCGAATCTACACCATCATGTACCTTTCTCAATATCTTATTTCTCAATTCCATAACACTGAGAGCACAACTCCTATATTCCAATACCAAGATACTCTCACTTCACATTTTGAACTCCTAGTGCTTTCTAGTAAGCACTCATTGTTCAATCTTTTCTATCTCTTCATCTCTTCCTTGCATCTCTAAAACATTTTTCTATGGATTACTGTACAACCATATTCGTTTACCACGATCCTCTATCACTGATATTCAACTTCATGCTTAACTCTCTAAATCTATCATTAATTTCCCATCAA
Source organism: Bretschneidera sinensis (assembly GCA_023935145.1). Taxonomy (NCBI): domain Eukaryota; kingdom Viridiplantae; phylum Streptophyta; class Magnoliopsida; order Brassicales; family Akaniaceae; genus Bretschneidera; species Bretschneidera sinensis. Next base: position 11,650,877 of record CM043705.1, read on the forward strand.
GACTCCCAATAGTAGTTAAACTTCTTGTAGAATTTCTACTCAATGCATCAGTTATCACCTTCACATTTTTAGATGATAATGAATTGTACAATCATAGTTAGTAATCAACTCCATCCACCATCTTTGCCTCAAATTCAACTCTCTCTAGGCAGATAAGTATGTCAAACTCTTATGCCTCATGAATATCTCATAAGTGGGTCCATACAGATGATGTCTCCAATCTTTAAAGTAAACACTATAGCAGCCAACTCTAAGTCATGAGTAGAAATTTTTTTATCATGAATCTTCAATTGCCTAGAAGTATTGGTCACAGCTTTCCTATGTTACACATATCCCAATCATTGATGTGATGTATCACTATATACCATAAATCCTTCATTACCATAAGGAAACAGCAATACTGGAGTTGTAATCAATTTCTCCTTTAAAAATTGGAAATTTTTCTCACTTCCCTCCTTATACAAATATCACATCTTTTTTGGTCAGTCTATTCAACAATATTTCAATAATAGAAGAATTATGAAAGAATCTTCTATAATAACTAGCTAACCCCAAGAAGATATTAATCTCAGTTACATTAGTTGGTTTCTCCCAACTTAATATTATATCTACCTTTTGTGGATCAACTATTATGTCATTTTCGGATATTACATGTTTCAAAAAAGTTATTTCATTCAGCCAACATTCATACTTAGAGAACTTATATCATACAATCTCTTTCTCCTCAAAATCTCTCATCTCTATCCTCAAATGGTGATAACCTGATCTCAGGTTTATCTTAGAAAACACTCTCACTCCTTGCACTGCTCAAACAATTTATTTATTTATACACACTCTTATCATTCCATCTTCCTTCTTCACGAACAACATAGGGCTACTCAAATACATTAGGTCCGATAAATTGTTTATCCAAAAATTCTTAAAATGGTAAGTTCAACTCTCTCAATTCAACTGACGTTATTATATAGGGTGCTATTAAATATATGTGATGATCATGGTATCACATCAATAGAGAATTGAATCTCCCTACTGGGAGACAACTTAGACAACTCATCAAGAATTACATTAGAAAAATATTTCACCACTAAGATTTATTCTAACTTCCTATTTTCCTTTTTAGAATCCATTATGTATGCCCAATACTTAAAACCCTTCTTTAATCAACTCGTAGTGGCCAGAGCAAAAATAAGATAGTTTGAGAGTATTTTATTTTTTCTCTGAAAGTTAAACTTCTTATGTCCATATCTTGAACACTATCTTCTTTCTGGAACAATCAACCTAAGCGTAATACGTCGACAACCAATTCATTCTCAAAATATATCATATTCAAAGATAATAAATCAGCTTCAGATTCTCTATCACTGATACAATTTACCCCACACTTGTAAACATTTATGATTATAACTCTATTTCTAGTGGGAACTTCAACAAAAATTATTTTGCATCAAAGGACTAATACATACTTCAAAAGACTTCATATGAATACTGGACGCAAAAGAATGGGTTTCACCAAGATCAACCAACATTGATATATCCACATTTTCTATATACAAAACACCTCAAGTTAGAACAATTATGGGATAAATATCTTATCTAAATATATCTATGATAAGCTTTTGTCTCTCAATCATACATCAGATTACTACTTCCCCTTGGTGGCATACTTACTTCATCTGCCATGACTCCCAGTTCCCATAACCTGTCTCCCAAATCTAAAGGTTCCACCAATAGTATTCTGAGATATAGAAGTAACAGATCTTGCTTGTCTCTGACTCTATACGTCAGTTCCTTGTGACAAGGAATGCCTCCTCTGGGGTGGTTTCTCACTCTGTACATTCATACTACTATTACCTCTATAACCTTCATGTCTAAACCTCTTTAACTACTCTTTCTATTTCCCTTAAACTGCATCACATCCTTCTCAATCTGAAGTGCTGTATCCACCAATCTGACATAATTCATATGCCTCATATAAGATAGTTTTGATCAAATCTCAAAACATAGTTCATCTTTGAACCTCTTACACTTATTCTCCTTTAGGTCAACTATTTTTTGGTACAACCATTGACCAGACCACAAATCTGCTATCATACTGAGCCACAGTCAACACATTTACCCAAAATAAATAAAATCTCTATTTTGTTGGGCTCTAAAGGACTAAGGAAAATATTTATCAAAGAAAGCCTCCTTAAACCTATTCCAGGTTAAGGGTCTAACAACATCTGTACTTACCCTGGGAATAATATTCTCTCATCATTCTAAAACTTCTCCTTCTTACTCAAACGAAGCAAAGGCAACCTTCTGCCTGTTAGTTACTGGTAAAATACCAAATAATCTCTTTACATGTTTCTCCTAAAACTCAGGCTTAAAATGTTTTATAAATTCTTTAAACGACAAAGCATTCAACTTAACAATCTCCCTGCATCTCATGCATAAACTCACTTTTCCCCCTTTTTAAACATCTATCATTACTGGATTAACAATAACCTCAGGCACTGCTCTAGCCTGTTCATCAAGTCTATGCTATGGCCTATCAACTCTATCATTTGTTACTTTCATTTTCTCAAGAGCATGCGTAAGAGTTTATCTTAGCTCATATCTTTACTAATATTAATCATATTACTAATATTAATCATACTATCAACACGTTCCCTTCTAGGAACCACAGATTCAAACTCAACCTTGACTTGTCAAAAATATTGGGGCCTATCACGCCCTCTCAAATAAAAAATTCTAACTCTAGTTCTAGCGTGTCCACATGTCATCCTCAGACTATTCATTAAAATATAGTTTATTTAATCTTCCACTTTCTAAGTTCTCATGTAGTCTACAGAATCTTAAAACCTAATGCTCTGATACCAAAATTGTAATGACCCATCCCGGGTTGGCCACCCCCGAGACAGTGTCATCACATTTTGAAAATCCCAGCATGACACATATATGCAACAATAAAAATAAATAACACCAAAAGGATTTTTTCATAAATCCTCAACCCTCAACAGGGGAGTTACATCAATATGATATTTAAACATTTGATACAAAGTAAAATGCATGAATATTTAAAAATAAATTTTTATTTTATTTTCTCATTAATTTGAGGATGTTGACACGTACGTGGCTTACAGAAAATGATTTCTTCTGAACCTCAACTCACCAAACTATTTGTCAAGCCTGCTACCTGAAAATTATTGTATAATGAGAAGTGAGTTTGAGAAACTCAGTGAATTAAATTTACTAGAAATACTCATTTGTATAAACAATATTTTAATATTTAAATCAATTTATATCTCATACATTTGATACTAGCACTTTACTATCACTTCACATGTCATCATATCCATTCTCTATCAACCTCTTCCTCTTATTTATTGGTTCACCTTAAGACCATCAATTATCTCATAATTACCTCGTAATGAGGTTCACATCATAAAGTCTACCATTTAGATGGTTTTTATCACCATACCTGTCTCCCTGTGAAACTCATCCATCTATAAATAAATTCACAATCACACACCACACATCAGCATTTCAATAGTGCAAGCAATAATTAAATCAGATGCCATGCATGAATGATTATGATGGGAACGTCTTCCCACCTATCGATAGGTTATTATTATCTTAGACCAGCCCCCTCCCGTTTCTTTTCTTTGTAGCTTGTCCCGGCTGCCATAGAATTTTTCCAGCATATACCAGCTGTCACAGTGTCCCTTTTATTTCCAACACATACTGGCTGTCACTGTTTTTCAATTAGATCGGCTGCCTTCCCGATTCTTTTCTTTTCATTTAATGCATATGCATATGAACAATGGTATGAAATATGCATCTGAACAGTAATATAAAAATAACATGAGCTCAAAATATCTAAATTGACTAACCTAATTTTTTCTCAAATTATCTAAAATTCCACTAAAATCTTCTCATCCCAAATCACATCAAATCAATCTATCAAAGTTTGTCAAGATCCACTAAATTTCATCACAAATCATATCAAATCAATCCACTAAATTTCATCTCCTCATAATTCGTATCAAAACATCAATCATAGCTCATCAAGAATTTATTTATCACCATGATTATTAAATCAACTCATTATTCTAATAATATATATTTTTTCTCTCATAATAATTCTCTACATGTCCAATATTCATATCATATCTATCAACCAAATCTGCATCTATCACTAAAATAGAAAGTAATAATTTAATTTAATATTATCATTAGATTTTTCATTTTTATTTAGATTACTTAAAGTAAATCCAACTCACCACGTAGCTCTTAAAGCTACCCGTAGGTCACCTCCTTGCATTTCCTGTTTCTCTCAGAAACTTCGCCTGGTTGTAGATCGTCAACACCTGACATCGTATTTATATTAAATTTATAATTTATTCTTCAATTCGTTATAAACCACACACTTTGAAAATTCCCACTTTGAATTCGGGGAAATTTCATAAATGTCAGAAATTAAAAAATAAACATTATGTTATTACCTTCTATTTTTCTGATAGCTTTTCGTGATTCTCTACTAAATTCCGCAGAAAATCTCTTCAAAATTTTGCTCTTTCAGCATTTCTTTGAGTCCCGAAGTGTTTTGAGAAAAAAATGAGAAGTTGAAAGAAACTGAACGAAATCATTCAGTATATATATATATATATATATATATATATATATATATATATATATATATATATATATATATATATATATATATATATATATATATATATTTCTTTGCTTCAACAGTCCCCCCCTTGCATTTCTCGAGCTCCCAAATTTGCGCCACATTTTGGAGGCGTGCAGGTGCTGCCACCTGCTGCCACATTTTTTGTTTTTTTTATAATTAATTTTTTTTCTTATTTTCTTTCTTCTGGTCTCTTCTGGACATTCTGGTCCAAATCTTTTTTCTTTTTTTTTAAGGATGTCCATGTCCCAGATGTTTTTTTTTCAAAATAATTATTTTATTCAATACTAAATCCTTCGCGTAATTATATTATTTAAATTTCATGTCATATTTATTAAATTACTTATTTACCCTTACTTTACGAATACTAGTATTACCCGAAATGACTAAGGTGTGGATAGTTTCAATTATATATCTATGTTTGCATTCAGCACGCCCATTTTACTGAGAAGTGCAAGGACATGAGTGATGAGGAAAAACACCTTAGCTTTGGAGAAAATAAAGAAAACTAGATTCTAGATATTCCATGTTATTGTCAGCATGAAAGGTTTTAATGGAACATGAAAATTGAGTTTTAACCATAGTAGCAAAGTTTTGATAAATCGGTGGTATTTTAGAGCAATTGCGCATAAGATACAACCAAGTCTAGTGAGAAAAATTATTAAGAAAAATGACAAAATATTTTGATCCCACCATAGTAGCATTAGGAGAAGGACCCCAAACATAAGAGTTAACTAAATCAAAAGGAGCAAATGAAACTAAAATACTATTGTTAAAAGGTAAAGCATTTTGTTTAACAAGCTACATAGTAAACAATCAAAATTATCATCCTTAACAGAACCAAAAGAACCATTGAAAGTAACTGATGCAATACACTAACAGAAGCATGACCCAAAAATGAATGCCAAAGACACAAATGAGAAATATCCGATGCCGAAGTTGAAGCAAAAATGCAAACCTGTTTTAGGAGGGTTTCAATATTACGAACAGAAAACATGTGTGTAAATGATGAACCATCATGAGAACCTTCAGAAGTAGCGGCAGTGATTAACCAAGATCCAAAGTTGAAGTTAGACTACACACCTAGTTTAGATTGATTACCTCGAGTATAATTACCTATACAAGTAAAATTACCTTGTGGTGGTCGGATGAAACAATCTGCAAGAAAATAACCGTTCTTATGGAAATATTGACAATCTTAGTGGGATAATTTGTACTAAAATGTCCAGGTTTTTTATAATTCCTGCAAATCTTTTGATATCAAGAAAAATGGGCAGCAAGAACGGCAAGCATAGTATCGGTGCGTTGAGATCGCAATGTACCAAGACGGGTTTCCTCGAAAATCAATTTAGAAACTGCACTTTCAAGAGTGGAAAGATGACTGCGATGAAGAATAGAAGCTCTAACATATTCAAAATCAGCAATCAAAGTCATTAGGAGTTGAATCAAAAGCATATTATTACGGTAAACCACAAATTTATTAGCATCAACATTATTAGTCCAAACAGGCTCAGAAAGCTCTAACTGATCCCACACATAATGCACCTCATCAAGAAAATTAGTTATAGATTGTCCAAAGTTTTTTCATAGTATGGAGCTTACCTAAATGTTGGTACTAATGAGCAAGATTTGCAGTAGTATAATATTGTACTGACAAGTCCCAAACCTCTTTAGCAATTTAATATAAACCAAACTAAGTATTAATGGATGGAAAGGAGATATTTCAAAATCATGTAAGTATCTGATGATTCTTATTATCCCAATTCTCTACTCGTTCAACAAAATTTTCAGCATCCTCTCCCTTTCTGCGAAGAGAAATTTTAATATCACCAGTAACATAACACCAAAGTTTATGATCTTTAAGAAAACTGGGCATGCCATGCATTGTACCCAAAATGATAATTAAATCTATTCAAAACAGTTTGAATAGGTTATGCAACATCAGGTTTTTTAGTAAGAAAATTCATTGTACCTAATCAATAAGAATTGAATTATAGGAGCAAAATTTGAAGAAACGAACCTCAAAATTGAAAAAGGCTCGTCGAAAATGCTAAGAAGTGCCCTGATTGACACAAAGACCGATCAAAATAGGTCTGAACCAGACTATTCAAAATTTTGGTCAAACTGGTCAAAGTATGTGGTTAACCAAATGAATTGGCAAGTACTTGAACTCAAATTAAATTGCGCAAAGATGAATTTGCATGTATTTGAAATATGATAGAATCATGATGTCACACCACTATTACTCAAATTAAATTGCACAGCGTCACAGTTTGACCCGATGCGAGTAGGGCTTAGGCTGGTTGGAACAGCCTGAATGTTTACATGTGAGGTCACTTGTTGCCGGCGAGATGATCGGTATTGTTGGTTTTCAGATCGTAGCTATGGAGTATAGCTTATCTAAAGCAGACATAAAGTATTTGCTGAGAAAAACAAAGAAGCCCGTCGCGACGACAAAGACAAATGACTACACGGACATTTATATCAAGAACAGAACTAAAAGAACCTTAACTCTGATATCAGAGAAATATGGTTAGGAAGAATTGTATTTTGTGTCTTTGAATTACAACTATACAGCAGTATAAACAGTGATACATAAAACCATGTATAAAAAGTATAAATTAGGTCAATTATACTTTAAAAACTTAATTATAACAATATATCATAATAGATTTTTATATATTCTAACATGATACATCAAGAAATAGACAAAAAATGTTCATTTTTTTTTCTTTTGGTTTCCTTTATTTTGTACTCTCCAATCGAAGTCATATTGTCTGCAAGGCGACATAATAAGTAAATTCCAGCTATCTCGTTCTAGAATATAAACCAACAACAAGCGATACATTGCTTTAACGTCACACGAATAAGAAGCCTTAGATTACCATAACACAGTACGGATTATTTGGTAAAATGAAAAATTACTTGAATTGTCGTAATTATATTATCAATAATGATGAGTGTAGAATGAAAATCGCCAATAAATTTAGCCAACAGAAGAATGGACTAATAAAGAAACCTCACATAATGTGAAGAAAGTGAAATTTTCGTTTTTAGTCATGCTCAAATTATCCGTTACTATTCGAGTTTCTCATAATTACAACTCAAGCTTCATGATGGTTATATTGTCAAAATGTGTTGATTTTTTTATTATACACATATACTCTTATGTTATATATATGAGTGATGTTATTAGTACTCCAAAAATTATTTTTGTCACTACTTTTGTTTTGTTTTTGTACTTAAATTTACAATAATGTCTTTAATTAAATTTTATTTTAAAAAACATCTAACTTAAATCAAAGATATTATTATAAATAAAATAAATAAATCATATATATATATATGTCCAAGCAAGTCTTAATTCAATTTAATGGCAAAATTATTTGCTTTAAATGCTAGGACGAAAGTACAAGATCAATTGACTGTATGGTAAAAATCGAAACATTACTTTCATAAAAAGAGCAACTCGTTAAATTAAACTCACAGTTACACTATAATTAATAATTTGGATTCAGTAGGAAAATATGAATTTATGAATAATATAGAGGAATTTTATGGAGTTTTTTTTTCTTCTAAATGGGGTTCTTATAAATCTTAATTCTCTAAATAAGGTTCTTTTAATCTTATTTTCTAAAATATGGTACTTTTTGCTACATCATCAAATTAAAAAAATAATAAATTATATCAATAGTCCCTATAATTTGATATGAGATACAATTAATCCCTACAAAACCTATCTGTGCAACCCCCATTTATTAACCTCATCTCATTCCTTTAGTTGCACCCCTTTGAAAATAACAACCTTAATTTGGCAACAAGATTAAAACAGGTTAGGTAGAATGGAAAAAAAATATATGCAAGAATCACCATCAAAACATTTTTCATAAATTATTTCTCCTTTTGACTTTTTTTTAATGAGCAATAGTATATTCAAAACCAGTAGATTAAATATAACTTAAAGATCAACTAGAGCATAAAGAGCGCACCAGGCCCCAAACTTATTCTGTACAAGTATTCTGACTAACGAACCGCAAAAATCAATTTAAAAGTAACCTCGAAGAGACATAGTTAATCGCAAACATTTTCCACCCATTTAGTAGTTCAAAATGAAACAAATCATTTTATAACAATTCAGAATATATAAATTAAGAATGAATGAAGCTGTCGAGATAAATCACACCTTACCATCTCTTTACATTCTCCTTTTGACGTTTAATCTGGTAATAGAAGTAGGAAGTTTGTTTGGCTAGTATTTTTTTCTCATCCATTAAAATCAAAACAAAAAAAAATCAATGAATTAGTCAATTAGGTATTATTAGTAACAAACTATTGAATTAAAATCATAAATTTTTTCTAAGATAATTTAAATAAATAAAAAGTCGTACTGGTAATTTGAATTACATCTCGTGATAAATATGAACTTTTGTATAAATTAAGAGTACAATATTCTTATTTTACTATTTATTTGTAACCATAAAGATCATTCTTTTTTTTTTTTGTAAATAATATCATGAAAACTTTATAAATTATTTTGGGTTTTTTTTGGGCCATGTAGAAACGTAAATAATATCATGAAAACTTTGTGGTCTTGCTTGGGGTGAGCATGGTTAGGTAACTCAAAATTTGGTTAAGCCATAACCATAACAGTAATTTATCCAAAATCATACCATAAACTTAACAATTTCTTGTGGTAATCACATTTTTTGTTAGGTTCGATTATCAAAATTTTACAACTAACCATGGTTAACAAAAAAAACCTAAAATTTTATCAATTTAAGAAAGCTATACTAATCAAAGCATAATATAATTTAAAAAGTCCATATTAAAATTCTTAAAAATTGATTCATATTCAAATACTTCAAAATAAGTTACGAAGTACAAATTTTCAAATGAGAACTAAAATAGTCAAAACATTAAACAATCAAGCTCTTCTTCTCCAAGTTCTACCCCTCAATCATCAATGTTCAAGACTGATTGGTTTATTGTCAAAGTTAATATTTGTGATTATGCTCAAGAGTAAAAAATTAATATGATTAACCGACGAAGTCATAGGGAATTAAAGTTTTTACTTGTAAACTATTTTCCGTTATATACTTGGCGTAACGACCCATCCCGGGTTAGCCACTCCCGAGATGGTGTCATCACATTTTGAGAATCCCAGCACGACACATATATGCAACAATAAAATAATACTAACATAATTTTTTTTTTATTTTAATCCCCAACCCTCAATAGGGAAGATACATCAATCTGATATTAACTTACATATAATATACAACGTAAAATGCATGAATATTTACAAATAAAATATTTATTTCATTTTCTCATTTCTTTGAGGATATTGACACGTATGTGGCTTATAGAAAATGATTTCATTTGACTCTCAACCTACCAGACTACTTGTCCTGCCTGCTATATGAAATCATTGTACAATGAGGAATGAGCTTCACAAGCTCAGTGAATTAAATTTACTAAAAGTATTCAAATTGCATAAATAGCCCTTTAACATTTAATCATTTATCTCTCATATAACTGGATAATAGCAAAATGTCTAACATTTAAATAATTCATATCATATCATATTTCTATGCCTTTTTATCACTGTAATTGTCTCTTTGTGAGACTCATTTATCGATAAATAAATGCATAACATCACCAACATTCAGTAAAAATATCAACATGTAAAACAGATGCAATGCATGAATTATTATTGTGGGAACGTCTTCCCACATGTCGACATGTTTTTATTATCTTAGACTAGCCTCCTCTCGGCTCTTTTCTTTACAACTTATCTCGGCTGTTACAGAATTTATTTCCAGCATATACCAGCTATCACGGTGTCCCTTTTATTTCCAGCGTATACCAGCTATCACAGTTTTTCAATTAGACCGGCTCCTTCCCGGTTCTTTCGGTTTTCTTATTTAATGCATGCGTATGACAATGATATGAAATATGCATATGAACAGTAATATAAAAACTACATGAATTCAAAATATTTAAATTAACTATTCGGTCTTTCCACAATTTTCTGCTTGATAAATTTCATAATTTTCTTCTCCTCATATATCACATCAATTTATCAACCAAAACTCGTCAAGAATCTATTTATAACCATCATTATTAAATCAACTCATCATTCTAATAATATTTCTTTTCACATAATAATTTCCACATGTCCAATATTCATATCATACTTATCAATCAAATTTTTATCTACCACCAATGTGTAAACTGGTAATTTATTTTAATATTATCATTGGATATTTGATTTTTATTTAGATTACTTAAAGTAAATTCAACTCACCATGTAGCATTTAAAGCTACCCGTGGATCACTTCTGTGCCTTTCCCGTTCTTCTCAGAAACTTCCTCCAATTGCTTATCGTCACCACCTGACATAATGTTTATATTAAATTTCTAATTTATTTTTGAATTCTTCATAAACCAAACCTTTGAAAATTCCCACTTTGACTTTCAGGAAATTTCATGAATGCTAAAAATTCAAAAATATAAACATTATGTCATTACCTTATGTTTTTCTGATAGTTTCTCGTGACCCTCTATAAAATTCCCCCGTAAACCCCTTCAAAATTTTGCTCTTTCAACCTTTCTTTCGGTCCCCAAGTGTTTAGAGAAACAGGGTAATTGAAGGAAACTAAACAAAATTTTAGTAAGTATAACTTAAGTTTACGTATACTTCATATATATATATAAGATACGAAAAAGATATTTTTGGCAACCCCCCACAAGTCTCCACGTTTTTGGCCACCTGCAAGGCATACAAATGCCTTCCTTTCTACTTGGCACATATACAATGAACTTGGCAGCAGGTGTTGCCACCTGTTGCCACGCTTTTTTTTTCTTTTTAATTTTTAGAAATTTTTTTTCCTTTACTTTTTACTTTTGTCTTCTTTCTAGGATGTGAACGTCCTAGATTTTTTTTTTAGAAAACTTTTTTTCCTTTCTTTTTCTTTTTCCTTTTCTTATATACTGTTCATGATTTTTTTTTTAAAATTACTTTATTCAAATACTAATAAACCTTTTACATATATTTTATTTTAATTTCATGTTATATTTATTAAATTACTTTTTTACCCTTACTTTATTAATACATATATTACAATTCTACCCACCTTACAAAAATTTCGTCCCCAAAATTTCCTCACCTAAAATCAAGAAAAGAGTTGAGGGTAATCCTTCCTCGTTCTTGCTTCATGCTCCCACGTGACTTCTTCGACATCTTTATTTCGCCATAATACTTGAATCAAAGAAATGACTTTATTGCGCAAGACTTGTTCCTTTCTGTCTAAGATTCTGACTAATACTTGCATAAAATTCAAATTTTCCTAAATTTTTATTGCCTGATTCGATATACTATGAGATTCATCGTGTAAGTACTTTCTCAGTAGTGACACATGAAACACATTATGTGATTGCTTTAATTCTGGAGGCAAATTCAAACGATATGGTATTGGTCTAATTTTCTCGATCACCTCATACGGCCCCACAAATCTCGGGCTCAACTTTCTTTTCTTTTTAAATCACAATACTCCCTTCCATGGAGATATCTTCAAAAATACCCAATCACCAACTTGAAACTCGAGAGGTCGTCTTCTTTTATCAGCATATCCTTTCTGTCTGTTCTGGGCTGCTTTGAGGTTCTCCCTAACTAGTTTGATCCTCTCAGTAGTCAAGTCTATCATTTATGGACATATATCTTTCTTTCTCCAACTTCTTCCCAGCATACTGGAGTTCTACACCTTCTGTCATATAAAGCCTCGAAGGGTGCCATCCCATTACTAGTTTGATACTGATTATTGTATGCAAATTCGAACAATGGCAAATAAGCATCCCAGCTTACTGAGAAGCTCAATACACTTGCCATCAGCATATCTTCTAGTATTCTGATGATTTTCTCCATCTACCCATCAGTCTGTGGATGAAAAGCTATACTAAACTGTAATTGCGTTCCCATAGCTTCTTGGAAACCCCTCCAAAATCTAGAGGTAAATCTAGAATCTCTATTTGATACAATACTCAAGGGTACTCCATGTAATTTTACTATCTCTACTACATACAACTCAGCCAATTTTTTTGGACTCTAAGAAGTTTTAATGGGAAGAAAATGTGAAGACTTAGAAAGTTTATCCACTATAACCCACACAGCGTCATGTCCCCTCTGAGTACGGGGAAAACTAGAGACAAAATCCATACTCATATTTTTCCATGGTCACTCAAGTATTGGAAGAAGTTATAATAAACCTGCTAGATGTCTATTTTCAGCCTTCACTTGTTGACAAATCAAGCATCTAGAAATATATTCTGCTGCATCCTTCTTCATCCCTGACAACCAATAATAATGTCTCAACTCCCTGTACATCTTATTATTACTTGGGAGCATGGAATATACAGAATTATTAACCTTCCTTAGTATCTCCTTTCTCATCTCCACATAATTGGGAACATAAACTCTATGCCCCAATACTACTATACCATCTTCTCTATTTCTAAACTCGGTTGGCTTCCCATTCAACACTTCCTGTGTAATCTTCTCTATCCCATCATCTTTACCCTGCATCTGTTATAAACAGTCAATAATAGAAGATTGTATCACCATATTTTCCATTAATACTCCTCTATCATTGACACTCAATTGTATCTTCATTCTTCTTAATTCTATCATCGGGCTAGTATTATGACTTCCAATAGCAGCTAATCTCCCTGTAGCCTTTCTACTCAATGCGCCAACTACTACATTAGCCTTTCCTGGATGATAATGAATTGTACAGTCATAATCACAAACCAATTCCATCCACCTCCTCTGCCTCAAATTCAACTCCTTCTGGGTTGGTAAATGCGTCAAGCTTTTATGATCAGAAAAAACTTCACACTTGGCTTTATATAGATGATATCTCCAAATCTTCAAAGCAAACACTATAGCAGCCAATTCTAAATTATGGGTCGAGTAATTCCTCTCATGGTTCTTCAGTTGCCTATTTGCATAACTTATAACTCTCCCATATTGCATCAATACACATCCCAACCCCTGATATGACGCATCACTATAAACCACAAATCCTTCATCACCAAAAGGAAGCATTAATACCGAGACAGTAGTCAATTTCTCTTTCAATAGCTGGAAACTTTTCTCACATTCCTCCGACCTAAACTTCACATCCGTCCTGGTCAATTTAGTCAAAGGTCCAACAATCATAGAAAATTTTTGGATAAATCTCCTATAATAACCAGCCAACCCCAAAAAAGCTTCTAATTTCAGTTACACTCGTTGGTCTTTCTCAATTCAACATTGCTTCTACTTTCTGTGGGTCAACTACTATCCCCTCTCCTGACACAACATGCCCCAAGAAAGATATTTCGCTCAACCAAAACTCACACTTAGAGAACTTCACATTTAATTTCTCTCTCCTCAAAATCTCCAACATTATATCCAAATGTTGTATATGCTCCTCTTTATTCTTGGAATATATCAAAATATCATCAATAAACACAATCACAAATCTATCCAAGAATGGTTTAAACACCCGATTCATAAGGTCCATAAATGTTGCAAGAGCATTAATTAATCCAGAAGGCATTACCAAGAACTCATGATGGCCATAACGTGTCCTAAAATAGTTTTAGGCACGTCCCCATCCTTTATCCTCAATTGATGATAACTTAATCTCCGATCTATCTTAGAAAACACTCTAGCTCCCTATAACTACTCGAATAAATCATCTATCATAGGCAAACGATATATATTCTTGATAGTGATCTTATTCAACTTTCTATAATCAATACACAACCTCAATGTCCCATCCTTCTTCTTGACAAATAACACAAGGGCTCTCTAAGGTGACATACTAGGTTGGATAAACTGTTTATTTAGCAATGCCTGAAGCTGACCTTTCAACTCTTTCAATTCAACTAGTGCCATTCTATAGGGTGCTGATCCTGGAATCACCTCAATAGAAAACTTAATTTCCCTATTGGGAGGTAACCCAGTCAATTCTTCAAGGAAAACATCAGAAAAATCTGTTACTGTCAAGATTTCTTCTAACTTCCTAATCTCTTTGCTAGAATCCACCACATATGCCAAATACCCCTCATAACCCTTCCTCAACCATTTATTAGCAGTTAAGGCAGAAATAAGACAATTTGCAAGTATTTTACGTTCTCCCTGAAAATTAAACTCCTCATATCCAGGTATCACATTTTTTCCTAAAACAATCTACCCAAGCATGATATGCATATAATCAATTCATCCCCAGAATTAAATCAAAATCTGTCATATCTAAAGACAATAAATCAACTTTTAATTCTCTATCAGCAATATTAATCACACAACCTCGATAGATTGTCCTGATAATAACCCTATCTCCAGTAGGAATCTCAACAATAATTGCATGCATCAAAGGACTAACACTAGCATTAATAGATTTCATATAATTACTAGATACAAAAGAATGGGTTGCATCATGATCAATCAATAATCTAGTAGACCTACCAAGGATAGATATCATACCCATAACAACATCAGGAGTGGCTTGTGCATCCTGTTGGGTCAATGCATAAACTCTGCCATCTCTAGAATGAATATGGTTGGCACGTCCTGGCTCTGCTACTGATCCTCGATCTCTGCCCCGTACATCCCTTAATCCACCATCGATTTTCTCCCCACACTTCCAACACCTACGTCAACAGATTTCCCCGCTGGACAATTTGCAGCAACATGTTCTCCCCCACCACATACAAAGCATATCTGCATAGGGCAATTTCGAGCCAGATACCTAGTGTGATTACATCTAAAGCAGACCCTTGCCTAGATCATACATCAGGTTACCATTTCTCCCTGGTGGCATACTTACTCCTCTACTATAACTCCCAATTCTCATAGCTTGTCTCCCAAATCTATGGGTCCCACAGATATTACTCTGAGCTACAGAAGCAACAGATCCTGTTTACCTCTGACTCTGCACTACAGTTCCATGTGATAAGGAATGCCCCTTCTGGGATGGTCTCCTACCCTGTATACCCATACTGCTACCACCTCTAGGTCCCATAAATCTAGACCTCTTCAGCCAATCCCTCATACCTCTTAACTCCATCAAATCCTTCTCAATCTGTAATGTTTTATCCACTAATACAGCATAATTCCTTATGCCCATATAAGAGAGTTTAGTCTGAATGTCATAGTGTAATCCGTCTAAAAATCTCTTACATTTTCTTTCCTCCGTATTCACTAATTCAGGTAAAAATCTTGACAGGGCTATGAATCTACTATCATATTCAACCACTGATAAATTTTCGTGCCTTAGATGAATAAAAAAATTTTCTTGTTGTACCCGAAAGGCATCTGGGAAATACTTTGCCAAGAACTCATCCTTAAACTTACTCCAAGTTAAAGGTTGTTTTACCCGTGTGCTTACCCTGGACAAAATATCCTCCCACCATTGAGAAGCCTCACCCTCCAGCATAAATGAAGCAAAAGCAACCTTCTGTCTATCTGACACTGGTAAGACCTCAAAATATTTCTCCACATGTCTAATCCACTGCTCAGCTTCCACAGGATTTATAGATCCTCTAAAAGACTGAGGTTTAAACTTAAGAAATATTACAAAACAATCACCTTGTATCTCATGTACAAACATACCTCCCTCATGAACCTCTTGCCTCACCATATCAGGTTCTCTTCTACCCCTTTCCTCTAATCTTCTCTGTAGATTATCAGCCATTTCTTCAGCTACATTCATCCTCTCTATAGCACGATTAAGAGCTTCCCTCAATTCATCCTTCCTACCCTCATATATTATCCTAGCTTTACTAGTACCAGCTGCATTATCAACATGTTCCCTCACAGGAATCACATACTCAACTTCCTCTTCTACTTCAGTTCTCCTAAAAATTAGGGGTCTACCACGTCCCCTCTGATTCAGAACTCTACCTCTAGCTCTCGCACGACCACATGTCATCCTCAGACTCTGCATTTAAAAATATAGTTATTTAGATCTTCCATTTTTTAAGTTTTCATGCAATCTACAGAATCTTAAAACCTAATGCTCTGATACCAAAATTGTAACGACCCATCCCGGGTTGGCCACCCCCGAGATGGTGTCATCACATTTTGAGATTCTCAGACGCATATATGCAACAATAAAATAATACTAACATAATTGTTTTTTAATCCTCAACCCTCAACAGGGGAGGCACATCAATCTGATATTAACTTACACAAAATATACAACGTAAAATGCATGAATATTTACAAATAAAATATTTATTTCATTTTCTCATTTTTCTCTAAGGATATTGACACGTACATGGCTTACAAAAAATGATTTCGTCTAACTCTTAACCCACCAGACTACTTGTCCTATATGCTACCTGAAATCATTGTACAATAAGGAATGAGCTTCACAAGCTCAGTGAATTAAATTTACTAAAAGTATCCAAATTGCATAAATAGCCCTTTAACATTTAATCATTTTTCTCTCATATAACTGGATAATAGCATAATGTCTGACAATTAAATAATTCCTATCATATCATATTTCTATGTCTTTTTCTCACTATAATTGTCTCTCTGTGAGACATATTTATCTACAAATAAATGCATAACATCAACAACATTCAGTAAAAATATCAACATGTAAAACATATGCAATGCATGAATTATTATTATGGGAACGTCTTCCCACATGTCGACATGTTTTTATTATCTTAGACCGGCCCCCTCCCGATTATTTTCTTTACATCTTATCTCGGCTGTCATGGTGTCCCTTTTATTTCCAATATATACTAATTGTCGTGGTTTTTCAATTAGACCGACCCCTTCCCTGTTCTTTCGGTTCTCTTATTTAATGCATATGCATATGACAATGATATGAAATATGTATTTGAACAGTAATATAAAAAATCACATGAATTCAAACTATTTAAATTAACTATCTGGTATTTCCTCAATTTTCTGTTTGATAAATTTCACAATTTTCTTCTCCTCATATATCACATCAATTTATCGACCAAAACTCGTCAAGAATCTATTTATCACCATCATTATTAAATCAACTCATTATTCTAATAATATTTCTTTTCACATAATAATTTCCACATGTCCAATATTCATATCATATTTATCAATCTTATCTACTACCAAAGCATAAGCTAATAATTTATTTTAATATTATCACTGGATATTTGATTTTTATTTAGATTACTTAAAGTAAATTCAACTCACCACGTAGTACTTAAAGCTACTCGTGGATCACTTTCTTATCTTTCCCGTTCATCTAAGAAATTTCCCCCGATTGCTGATCGTCACCAACTGACATAATATTTATATTAAATTTCTAATTTATTCTTGAATTCTTCATAAACCATACCCTTTGAAAATTCTTACTTTGACTTTCGGGAAATTTTATGAATGCTAAAAAGTCAAAAATATAAACATTATGTTATTACCTTCTGTTTTTCTGATAGCTTCCCATGGCCCTTTATAAAATTCCCCCCGTAAACTCCTTCAAAATTTTGCTCTTTCAACCTTTCTTTCGGTCCCCAATTGTTTAGAGAAACAGAGTAATTGAAAGAAACTAAACAAAATTTTGGTAAGTATAACTTAAGTTTACGTATACTTCATATATATATATATATATATAAGTAAGATGTGAACAAAATATCTTTGGCAACCCCCCACAAGCCTCCACGTTTTTGGCCACTTACAAGGCAAACAAATGTCTTCCTTTCTACTTGGCACACATACAATAAACTTGGCAGCAGGTGTTGCCACATTTTTTTTTTTTTTTTTTTACATTTTAGAAAAAGAATTTCCTTTACTTTTTACTTTTGTCTTCTTCTATCTTCTGGGACGTGAACGTCCCTGATTTTTTTTTTAGAAAACTTTTTTTTCTTTCTTTTTCTTTTCCTTTTCTTATATACTGTTCACGATTTTTTTTTAAATTACTTTATTCAAATACTAATAAATCTTTCACATATATTTTATTTTAATTCCATGTCATATTTATTAAATTACTTCTTTACCCTTACTTTACGAATATGGGTATTACACTTGGTCTTGAAATAAAAGTCTAATTTATTGTTATAATTTATAATGATAAAATTATAATTAGATATATAATATATATTTAATTATATACTTATAAAAAGTATATATAGCTATAAATTATATATAATTTTAATATGGTTAGGTTAAGTGATTAACCAACATATATAAAAATCAATAACCATAATCATATCTATAAAAAATAAAAAAACTGAACCATAAACTTGACCATTTCTTTTGATAACGCTTTTATGATTTGGTTATATAATGGCTTTTAAATTATTTGTGCCCAACCCTAGGTCTTGATGCGCATGCAGGTCAAACTTTCAAGGGCTAGTGAATCCCCCTTCATGCCAATATGCCATTTACGCTCTTTCCTTTTTCATTCTAACAGTATTATAGTACAACTACTAATTACTGGAGGAAATTAAGAAGGAAATAAATTTTCACCAGTTAAAATTCTTTACTGATATTTTTATCAATCCTACATAGTTGACCATAATTTCATTGTTACAGTGAAAATCGTGGAGTATTTTTTTAGACACGATCAGCCCTCTTTTTTTAGCCAGACCTGCACACCAGTTTCTTATGGGTTTTCTTCAAGCAATTATAATTTAATTTATTAATTTAAGCTTTTTTTTATTTATTTTCAAAAGAGGTGTGATTATAGGAAAGAGATGATGTTAAAGAAGAATGAATTATAGAGATAAGTTTTTTAGAGGTTAATTTGAACTTTATGTCAAAGTATAAAGATTATTATTTTTTTTATATTTTCTAGTTTTGGATTAAAAAAAAATAGTATATTTTGTATATAAATAGATTTATATATGCCACTTTAAAGGTTTCAAGAAATATTTAATTCACTTTTACTTGAGAAAGATATGTGAAATTGAGTATCGAAATTCCTGACATTTTATTTGAAAGCTACTTAGGTGTATTCCTTACAGTTTCTTCCGAGCACAACATACCATTAATTAATCAGTGATTTCCCCTTCCCAACAGTGGACAACATCGTTTTCCAATTTAGGTGTCATGCATCATTTTGTCTTTCTTTAAAAGAAGTTTTTGCTTAGCACATATCACTGAAAAATATATGATATAAAGATTTATCTGACTATTAAATGGCATTAAAAGAGAGAATTTTTTTCTCATTCAATGGTGAGATAGAATACCAGTGTGCTATTTATCTTTCATATATCCGAACTAGATAAGAATTTTTCCCTTCCATAGAAAGTCTTTATGATCATGCGATGAAGTGAAAATGGACCTATGATGAACTCTATTTTTTTTTAATCAAAATCATTTCTGTATGAAAATAATGAATACCCATAAATGTATCAGATATATTCATGTAATAATTACCTAGAATTTGATCAAGTGATTTACTTATTTGGCTCAAATAAACACTACAAGAAAATCGCTTATCACCGACGGATTTTTCCCGTCAGTGAAGGGTCCTCTACCGTCGGTAATACTTATCACCGAGGGACTTCCCTTAGTGATAACCCCCTCGGTGTTAAGCTCCTCAGTAATACCTTTTTTACTGAAGGCCAAATTATTCTCTCCGTGATAGGTTATCACCGAAGGACTTGTTTAAAAAAAAATTTATTTTTTGGTCATTTTTAAAATAATAATAAAATAATTTGACCAACACCGAGGGATGGCCTGTCGATAATAATAGTACTTAACACCAATCCCTTGATAAAGAGTTGTTTTTAAAAAAAATTAAAAAATGGACTAAGCTCCACCCCAACGGATGTGTCCCTCGGTGATAACAATTATCACCGATAGCAACAATCCTTTGGTATTGGTCAATTACAGAATACAACGAAATCGAGAAAACAAAAGTTTTCGTAAATTAATAAAATATAATATACGAATGAAAATACAATCGATAATTGCATATTCCCCCTTAAAAAATAATCGAATATTCCAAAAATTCTAAATACAAATGTCTAAAAATAAAACTATGAGCCAGTCAAGCGTGTGTCACCATCAAGGTCCACATGCTCACCATCCTCTTTTGCAGCTGGATCTTATATATAGCAGATAACATGGTCAAATATATATGTAAACCAAAACAAAAACTAAATAATATATGAAAATAAAACCGCTAAATTTATACTTTGTAAGTCTGCCTTATCTGTTACATTATACTAAATAGCTATGACGGTAAACCCTCTTCGTCTGTTACCTAAGTCCTCTAATTTTTTTACCTTAAAATTGCAAAGTTATATATTTTTTGTGTCTGAAACCTCTCGGGTTTGTAACTAGTGATCCGAAATGGATTGCGTTTGTTCCCACAAGTTACATTTTACCAAACGAACGTGATAGTAAACTGATCTCGTCCATTACCTAGCTACCTACTCTTTTTACCTTAAAACAACTACTTTTGTTATCTATTTTTTGGGGGGGGGGGGGGGGTGGTTGTGTTATAAATATTATATTCTTTCATCTAGGTACAAAAAGGCTTTAAGGAAAGCAATTGAAAAGTAAAACTAAGAGTTTTTTTCTTTAATATCTTGAAGTTTTTTTTTTCATTCATTGTTTATACTAAATTTCATAGTATACTTTAGAGTAAAAAAATGTGATGACTAGAAAATACAAAAGAAGAATAAACAAGAGATTTAAATTCTTTTTAAGAAAGTTAGGCAAGGGGACATTTCTTAGAATCAAACTCATATGTTATCATTTTTATAATAAAATTATTTGTACTAAATATATCATTTGAGTGATAATTATGGTTCTCGAAAATGAAAAATAATATTGATAGGCCACGATGATCTGAGAAAGGCCATAACCCGAATCCCAAATATTTGGGATAAGCTGGGACGTGAAAGACCGTTGCATGCAACGTGAACAGTGGATGGGTGAAGAACGTGAACAGTGGACGGGGCCATTAAACCGTTGCATGCAGCATGCATGCAACGTGAACAGTGGACTGGTGAAGAACGTGAATAGTGCGAATGGCTCTTCAGTTGCGAATGGGTCCTTAGTAGTTGCAAATTTTACGTCACTTTTATTTCATGCAGTTATGCTCTGTTTACGTGTGTTTGCACGTCACTTTATTTCATGCAGTTATTTTACGTGGGTTTGCATGTGCTGTTGTTAGTTTTCTAGTTTCTCTTCATGCAGTTATTTTACATGGTTTTGCATGTGCTGTTGTTAGTTTCTAGTTTCCCTTTTGTTTCAGTTTTCTTGTACATGGCTTGCTTATTTAAGTAGCCAAAAGTTATCAATGAAGGCAAGAAATCATTTTTATCTAAACCGAGTGGTACTTTCACACCCAAAGAGAAAACAATTCACTTATCATTTGTAATATTTTTATTGGGACCTATCATTGGTATTAGAGCCAGGTTACTTATGGGAACCAATAAGGAACGTATTGAGCAGTTGGAGGCAGGGCTCGGTGGAGTGCAAGATGGGCTACATAGGATAGAGCTCAGCATGGCGGACAGGCTTTGTCATTTGGAAGCAACTCTTAACCGTCTCTCTGATGTATTGCTCGCAAATCAGGAGCCTCCAAACTACTATAACCAATACCGTGAATGCCACGACGGGGGTTAGCATGTTGTATCCTCCAAAACAGCGAAGCTTGAATTTCCTCAATTCTTAAGAGATGATCCAACGGAGTGGTTCAATCGTGTGAACCAATTTTTTGAATTTCAAAATACTCCCAAAACCTAGAAAGTCTCTTTGGCTTCATACCACTTAAAGGGAGAGGCCAACCAGTGGTGGCAGTGGATTCGCAGGACGTTCCAAGAAGAAGGACGCGCTCTCTCATGGGCAAAATTTGAAGACAAACTCTGGGCTTGCTTTGGGCCTTTGGAGTGAAAAGATTTTGATGAAGCACTTTCAAGGATAAGGCAGGATGGTTCTTTGCGTGATTACCAGTGGGAATTTGAGCGCTTGGGCAATCGGGTATGAGGTTGGACGTAGAGGGCTCTTGTGGGAACATTTATGAGTGGTTTCAAAACGAACATTTTGGATGGTATCCGAATGTTTAAGCCACAAACCTTGAAGAAAGCCATCGGCTTAGCACGGATGAAAGATGATCAACTTACTAGACAAAGGAGGTTTGTCAGACCTACACCATCGATACATGCTCCCCTAGCCCTTCTCCCTACCAATCGAGCAGCACTACCAGCCCTTGCTAATCCTGTTCGGTGACTCACCTGGGAGGAAATGCAGTGAAGGAGAGCCTTGAACTTATATTTTAATTGTAATGACCGTTTTACTACATGGCACAAATGTCAAAGACCATGGATACTCATACTGAAGGGTTACAATGGCAGCGACACTCTTTTATGTGACAATGACATCGAAGAACAACCAGCCAAGAAGAATTATGAAGAGTCTGCTGAACCAAAAATTACGCTGCATGCATTAATAGGATGGAACGCACCCAAGACCATGTGGATAACTGCCAGAATTGGTTCCCATGACGTCATTATATTGATCGATAGCGGGTCGACTCACAATTTTCTTAGTGAGCGTATGGCCAACCTGCTGCGGTTACCAGTGGTGCCAACGGAAATCTTCACAGTTCGGGTTGCCAATGGAGAAAATCTTAGATGCCAAGGGCGGTTTGAGGAGGTACTAGTGGATCTACAGGGCACTCTTTTTTGCTTAACTTTTTACTCCTTACCTCTCACAGGGTTGGACGTAGTGTTGGGGATTCAATGGCTCGAGCTACTTGGCTCCATGGTTTGCGACTGGAAACAATTGACTATGGAATTTTTATGGGAGAACTAGACTAAGAGATTGATAGGCATTGACGAGCAAGACATTCGAGCGACATCACTCAAAGAGCTATCCAAGGAAATTCTCCCTACCCAGGCGCTGTTTGCATTATGCTTCCAACTCGCCCAAAAGGAACCACAAAAGAATATTCATCCGAACATGCAAGAGATATTGCAGGAATTCTCTGATCTGTTCATATAGCCCTCGAGCTTACCACCAACACGGGAGGTTGATCATGACATCAGTCTTAAAGAAAGAACTGAGCCAATTAATGTTCAGCCTTACAGGTATGCGCATTATCAAAAGAACAAGATTGAGAAACAAGTCCAAGATATGCTGAGATCAGGGTTTGTTCGACCCAGCACTAGCCGTTTCTCATCACCCATTTTGCTAGTGAAGAAGAAAGATGGGAACTGGTGTTTTTGCACATATTATTGCGCGATCAACGCCGCAACCATTAAAGACAGATTTTCGATCCCCACAGTTGATGATATGTTAAACGAGCTCTACGGTGCTTCTTACTTTACCAAGCTAGATCTGAGGGCGGGGCACCATTAGGTACGAGTAAATCCACGTGATGTCCATAAAACTGCTTTCTGAACACATAATGGACATTATGAATACTTGGTTATGCCATTTGGCCTATGTAATGCACCTTCTACATTCCAAGCTATCATGAACTCTATCTTCCGTCATCATCTTCGCAAATTCATATTAGTTTTTCTTTGATGACATTTTGATATATAGTTCTGATTGGGACAAGCATTTAGTGCATGTAAAGCAGACCTTTCAAATATTGAGGCAGCACCAATTCTTTGTCAAAGCTAGCAAGTGTGAATTTGGGCAACAAGAATTGGAGTACCTGGGGCACATTATCAATTGCCAGGGTGTAAAGGTGGACGAACATAAGATTGCTGCTATGGTAGCTTGGCCTCGGCCTACTAACATTTCGGAACTATGTGTGTTTTTAGGTTTGACAGGATATTACTGGAAGTTCGTCTAGAATTATGGCATTATAGCTCGGCCACTCGCCAATCTTCTCAAAAAAGGTCAATTCAGATGGCATAAAGAAGCTGAAGCCATATTCCTTGCTCTCAAACAGGCCATGACAACCACTCCTACATTGGCTAAGCCTAACTTTAACGATGCCTTCACTATTGAAATGGATGCATCCGGGGAAGGAATTGGAGCGGTCCTATCCCAGCAAGGCAAACCAATGGCCTACATGAGTCGAGCTCTCAGAGTGACCAAGAAATCTTGGTCGACATACGCTAAGGAGATATTGGCTATCGTAGAAGCCATACGAATGGGTACTTTTGAAGCTGCACCCATACCGCCAGCAAATATTCTTCAAACGGGTCCATCAGAAACTAGCTAACTGTTTTTATGGACCCTAACAGATTCTAGAAAAGATCGAACCTGTCGCATACAAGTTACAGCTATCAGAAAAGGCACGCGTTCACCCGGTGTTTCACATGTCACTTCTTAAATGTCACCAGGACAGCGTGGGGATTGTTAAGACAAAACAAGCCGAGTTACCACCATTCTCCGACGAAGGGGTAGTCATATTGGAGCCTCAAAATATTTTAGACTACTACTGGATCAAGCAAGGAACCCAGCTCGTCGAAGAATGCTTAGTGCAATGGAAGCATCTTCCAGCCGAGGAGGCAACGTGGGAGCCAACAAAAAAGCTACAGGAGATGTTTCTGAATATGGACCTTGAGGACAAGGATCCACTTGATGGGGGAGGTATTGATAGGCCACGACGATCTGAGAGGGGCCATAAGCCGAATCCCAAATATTTGGGATAAGCTGGGACATGAAAGACCGTTGCATGCAGCATGCATGCAACGTGAACAGTGGACGGGTAAAGAATGTGAATAGTACGAGTGGGTCTTCAGTTGCGAATGGGTCCTCAGTAGTTACGAATTTTATGTCACTTTTATTTCATGCAGTTATGCTCTTTTTACGTGTGTTTGCATGTCACTTTATTTCATGCAGTTATTTTACGTGGGTTTGCATGTGCTGTTGTTAGTTTTCTAGTTTCCCTTCATGCAGTTATTTTATGTGGGTTTGCATGTGTTGTTGTTAGTTTCTAGTTTCCCTTTTGTTTCTGCTTGCTTGTACATGGCTTGCTTATTTAAGTAGTCAAAAGTTATCAATGAAGGCAAGAAATCATTTTTATCTAAACCATGCGGTACTTTCTCACCCGAAGAGAAAACAATTCACTTATCATTTGTAATATTTTTATTGGGACCTATCAAATACTTGATATAAAGACACAAGCTTGAAATTGTACAAAGCTTAATCCAAAATAAAAGAAGAAATAATTATTTTGTTTCATGGATGTGATGGTTTGTTTCCAATTTTTTCAATATTTCTAAACTAACGGTGCTATTGGAAGACTTTGATAACATACTCTTTTCATACACCTTAGCCAATTGAGTAGTAATTACTACTATAGTTTTCACATAGTTACGATTAGATTTTCATGAACATACATTTGGGTGTACAAATGTGTGTCTGACAATTTTTATTCTTCTAAAACTTATTGAGGATTTCAAATTAAAAAAAAAATGAGATCACTTAGTTCCACACTTTGAGAATGATTTGTTTATATTGCTAATACATTGAGTTTACTAATACATTTAGTACTAATAAAGAAAATTAATTATGAAATGTCTTATAGGAAAATAAAAGAATGATAAAATTCATATAGTAATAGTTAAAATTTCTTTTTTTTATAAATATAATACTTAAATTTTCATTGGCCCTTGAGTTAATTATTTTGGTATAGCTATTTATGTCTCATTTTCTACCTACCACTAGTCTGGCTTATAGGAGTACAAAATTTTATTTTTATATTAGGTTCGAAACTTGATTAGTAATTATTATATAATTTTATTGATAATATGAATATTAATTTTATGAACATTACAAATTAAGATATTTAAATTTATAAGTGAAATTTTCAACCGGATTTTACACTTGATGTAAATATTTTCCGGAATGACTGACCCCACCAATAAGCGTGCCTCCGCTTGGGCGTTCCAGGTGCTTCTTTGGTCCATACACGTCATAAAAAGACAGAGGATAAAGAAAAAGAAACTTAGAGGTCAATCAAGATAAAGTCATAAAGGTTGCGAATAATTTAAAAAGTTAATGGCAACAAGCTAATGGCAGAGTTTGTTCCCATAGAACGAGATTGACACAGGTTGAGAGTTTGGTATAGGTTGTATGCAGAATGGAAGTGACGTAGGGTTAGCCAAACTTTCCACTACCCTTTTCCGCCCTTTTACTCCAGCTTACATCCCGTAAGCAAATCTCACTTCTTGTTTTTTCCCTGCCTCGCTTCTCCAATCAATGAAATCCATCAAAAATGAACAGCGATTGTCTGTACAAAGAGAATGAGGAGCCGCCACGACTATGCGAGAAAAAGAGAAGACTAGTGGATCTACTAGAAGAGAGAGAGAGAGGAAAAATAGATCTGCACACAAGGAGAGAGAGAAAAGATTCGAGCCGTTGTGGATACAGAGAGATGGGAAGCAGATGTACAAGGAAAAAGAGGAGAAGCAAATTTATGACGAGAGAAAGGGGAATAAGGTTACAAGTAAAGAAAGAGAGAGGACAAGAAGGTTCGTGATGAGGGAAAGATATGGAGGAGTTACTATTGAGAGGGAGAACAAAGAGAGCGACATGATTAAGAAGAGAACGATAGACATTTCGAGCCCTCTTTTGGTCACCCATTTTGACCGCTTGTACCACCAACTAATCAAATTATTTTTCCACTCGTTATAGTAATAAATAATAATTTTTTAATTATTGAAATGATAGTTTATTATAATATTCGTATTCGTAAAGAAACAATAAAAAAATATTTTAATAATTATGACATGGAGTTAAAATAATATATATTTATAAATATGAAAATTTTAATTTTTATAAAATAATTCTAAAAAAAAGAGATGTCCAGAAAAAGGGAAAAAAAAATGTGATAACAGGTGTTGCCACCTGTTGCCAAGTTAGGAGTGTGATGCTGCATGTGAGACAGCATCACACAATCGTGGCAGCAGTTGAGGAGGGTAAGTGCTGAAAATGGGTTTGAAATTTTGCATAAGTAATAAAATAAACTAAAGTTATAATATATATATATATATATATATATATATATATATATATTATAACTTTAGTTTATTTTATTACTTACCAAATCCAGATTGGTTTTTCTTCAACTACGATTCAAATCACTCTCTTTCTTTAAATACTCGGGGACCAAAAGAAATGTTAAAAGAACAAAATTTTGAAGGGATTTACGGGAAAATTCTATAGAGAACCACGGGAAGCTCTAAGAAAAACAAAAGGTAATAACATGAAGTTTATTTTTGAAATTTTAGCATACATGAAATTTTTCGAAATTCAAAGTGAGGATTTTCAAAGGGTATGAATTATGAAGAATTGAAGAATAAATTAAAATTTTAATATAAATATTATGTCAGATGTTGATGATTAGCAACCGAGGGAAATTGTTGAGAGGAGCACGAAAGGCAAAGAGGTGATCCACGAGTAGCTCTAAGTGCTATGTAGTGAGTTATATTTACTTTAAGTAATGAAGATAAATATGAAATATATAATGATAATATTAGAATAAATTATTAACTTATGCTTTGGTGGTAGATGAAAAAATTGGTTGATAGGTATGATAGGAATAATGAATGTGTAGAAAATTATTATATGAAAAGTAATATTATTAGAATAATGAGTCAATTTAATGTTAAAGGTGATAAATGAAATTCCTGATGAACTATGGCTGATGATTTGATATGATTTGTGAGGATTAGAATTTGGTGGAATTTTTCAAATAATAATTTGAGAATAATCAAGATAGCTAGTTTAAATGTCTGAATACATGCTTGTTTTTATTTTATTATTCATGTGCATATTCATATCATTATTTATATGCATATGCATGAAATAAAAGAACCGGGAGAGCAGTCGGTCTAAATGAAAATAAAAGAATCGAGAAGACAGTCGGTCTAAATGAGAATGAAAGAACCGGGAAGACAGCCGGTCTAAGATAAAAACATGTCGACATGTGGGAAGACGTTCCCAATAATAATAATATTTAACTTCACGCATTGCATTTGCTTTAAATATTGATTGTTATTGCTTGATATGTTAAAGTGCTATTTATGATTGCAAATCTATTGATAGATGAATGAGTCTCACAGAGAGACAAATATGCTAAGGAAGAAATATAGAAATATGTTTGATGAGTAACTTAACAAGAGATTGTGTAATAGGGGAATTATGAAATTGAGTAGTGATTACAGAATATTGTTATTGAATTATTTGAGGAAAAAGATGAATGAATATCGGAAGAATTGTTAGAAGTAATTGAATTATATGATGTAACTGGGAGTATACAATTGAATACTTCTAGTAAATTTAATTCACTGAGCTTGTGAAGCTTACTCCTCATTGTATAATGATTTGAGGTAGCAGGCATGACAGATAGTTTGGTGAGTTGAGGTTCAGACGAAATCATTTTTTATAAGTCACGTACGTGTCCACATCCTTAGACTAATGAGAAAATAAAATAAAATTTTATTTATAAATATTCGTGCATATTACGTTGTATATAATGTTTAAGTCAAGATCAAAATGATGTATCTCCCATGTTGAGGGTTGAAGATTGATGTAAACATTTCTGTTGGTGTTATTTTTCTTATTGCATATATATGTCGTGCTAGGATTTTCAAAATGTGACAACACCGTCTCGGAGGTGGCCAACCCGGGATGGGTCATTATAATTTTGGTATCTGAGCATTAGGTTTTATGATTCTGTAGACTGCATGAGAACTTAAAGAAGTGGAAGATCTAAATAAACTATATTTTAAATGCAGAGCCTGAAGATGACATGTGGACGTGCTAGAGCTAGAGGTAGAATTCGAAATCAGAGGGGATGTGGTAGACCCCCAATATTTAGAAGAACTGAAGTAGAAGGGGAAGTTGAGTCTATGGTTTTTACGAGGGAACATATTGATAGTGCAGCTGGTATTAGTAGAGCTGGGAGGGAATCTGAGGTTAGGAAGGATGAATTGAGAGAAGCCCTAAATCGTGCTATAGAAATGATGAATGCAGCTAAAGAAAGGGCTGATAATCTGCAGAGGAGATTAAAGGAAAAGGGTATAGTAGAACCTGATATGGTGAGATGAGAATTTTATGAAGGAGAAGGTGTGTTTGCACATGAGATGTAAGAGGATTGTTTTGTGAGATTTCTTAAGTTTAAACCCCAGTCTTTTAAAGGATCTGTAAATCATGTGAAAGCTGAGCAGTAGATTAGACATGTTGAGAAATATTTTGAAGTCTTACCAGTGATAGATAGACAGAAGGTTGCTTTTGCTTCATTTATGCTGGAAGGTGAGGCTTCACAATGTTGGGAAGATATTCTGCCTAGGGTGAGTACATAGGTGGAACAACCTTTAACTTGGAGTAAGTTTAAGGATGAGTTCTTTGCAAAATACTTTCCAGATACATTTTGAACCCAATAAGAGAGAGATTTTATTCACTTAAGGTAGAATACCTTATCTGTGGCTGAGTATGATAGCAGATTTATAGCTTAGTCAAGGTTTTTACCTGAGTTTATGAATACAGAGGAGAGGAAATGTAAACGATTTTTAGACGGGTTACACTAAGAAATTTAATCTAAACTCTCTTATATAGGCATGGGGAATTACGCTATACTGGTGGATAAAGCACTTCAGATTGAGAAGGATTTGATGGAGTTTAAAGGTAGAAGAGATTGGCTGAAGAGGTCTAGATTTGAGGGACCTAGAAGTAGTAGCATCATGGGTGTACAAGACGGGAGACAATCCCAGATGGGGCATTCCTTGTCACAAAGAACTGTAGTGCAGAGTTAGAAGCAATCATGATCTGTTACTTATGTAGCTTAGAGTAATACCAGTGGGACCCCTAGATTTGAGAGACAGACTGTGGGAATTGGGAGTTATGGTAAAGGAGTAAATATGCCGCCAGGGAGATGTGGTAATCTGATGTATGATCGAGAGGCAAGGGTTTGCTTTGAATGTAGTCAGATGAGGCATCTGTCTCGAAATTGCCCTACGTAGATATGCTTTGTATATGGTGAGAGAAGACATGTTGCTATAGATTATCTAGTTGGAAAATCTGCTGACATAGGCATTGGAAGTGTTGGGAGAGAGGTGGTGGATCAAGGAGCGTGCGAGGCAGAGGTCGAGGATCAGTAGCTGAGAGAGGATGTGGCAGCCAGTTTCAGTCCAGAAACAGCAGAGTCTATGTATTGACCCAACAAGATGCACAAGCCACTCCTGATATTGTTATGGGTATGATATCTATCATTGGTAGGCCTGCTAGATTATTGATTGATCCTGATGCAACCCATTTTTTGCATCTAATATTTATATAAAATCTATTAATGCTAGTGCTAGTCCTTTGATGCATGCGATTATTGTTGAGGTTCCTACTGGAGATAGGGTTATTATGAGGATAATTTATCGAGGTTGTGTGATTAATATTGCTGATAATGAATTTGAAGTTGATTTATTGCCTTTAGATATGACAGATTTTGATTTAATTCTGGAATAAATTGGTTATCTGCATATCATACTTAGGTAGTTGTTTTAAGAAAAATGTGGTGTTCAAGACATTTGGACAGGAAGAGTTTAATTTTCAGGAAGAATGTAAGATACTTGCTAACTCTCTTATTTCTACCTTAACTGCCAGTAAATGGTTGAACAAAGTTTGTGAGGGGTATTTTGGCATATGTGGTGGACTCTAGCAAGGCAAGTAGGAAGTTAGAAGAAATCTTGGTAGTGAAAGATTTTTCTGACGTATTCTCTGAGGAGTTGTTCAGTTTGCCTCCCAATAGGGAGATTCAGTTTTCTATTGAAGTGATTTTAGGATCAACACCCATATCTATAGCACCTTAGAGAATGGCACCAGCTAAATTGAGAGAGTTGAAAGTTCAGCTTCAGGAGTTACTAGATAAATAATTTATTCGACCTAGTATGTCACCTTGGAGAGCCCTTGTGTTGTTTGTCAAGAAGAAGAATGGGACAAGGAGGTTATGTATTGATTATAGACAATTGAATAAGATCACCATCAAGAATAGATATCATTCACCCAGGATAAATGATATATTCGAGTAGTTACAGGGAGCTAGGGTGTTTTCTAAAATTGACCTGAGATCGAGTTATCATCAATTGAGGATAAAAGGGGGGGGGGGGGGGGGGGGGGGACGTGCCTAAGACTTCATTTAGGACACGTTATGGCCATCATGAGTTCCTGGTGATGCCATTTGGGTTAATTAATGCTCCTACAACATTTATAGATCTAATGAATCGGGTGTTTAAACCATTTTTGGAAAGATTTGTGATTGTGCTTATTGATGATATTCTGGTATATTCTAAGAATGAAGAGGAGCATATGCAACATTTGGAAATAGTGTTGGAAATTCTGAGAAGAGAGAAATTATATGCAAAGTTCTCTAACTCGGAGTTTTGGTTGAGTGAATTATCTTTCTTGGGGCATGTTGTGTTGGGAGAGGGGATAGCAGTTAACTCACAAAGAGTAAAAGTAGTGTTAAATTGGAAAAGACCCACGAGTGTAACTGAAATTAAAAGCTTTTTGCGGTTGGCTGGTTATTATAGGAGATTTATCCAAAAAATTTCTATGATTACTGGACTATTGACTAAATTGACTAGGAAGGACGTGAAGTTTAGGTGGTCGGAGGAATATGAGAGAAGTTTTTAGCTGTTGAAAGAAAAATTGACTACTGCCCCGGTTTTAGTGCTTCTTTTTGGTGACGAAAGATTTGTGGTACATAGTGATGTGTCACATCAGGGGTTGGGATGTGTGTTGATACAACATAGAAAAGTTATAGCTTATCCATCTAGGCAATTGAAGAACCATGAGAGGAATTACCTGACCCATGATTTAGAATTGGCTGCCGTAGTTTTTGCTTAGAAGATTTGGAGACATCATCTATATGGAGCCAATTGTGAAATTTTTACTGATCATAAAAGCTTGACGCATTTACCGACCCAGAAGGAGTTAAATTTAAGGCAGAGGAGGTGGATGAAGTTGATTTGTGATTATGACTGTACAATTCATTATCATCCAGGAAAGGCTAATGTAGTAGCTGAAGCATTGAGTAGAAAGGCTACAGGGAAATTAAATGCCATTGGGAGTCATAATACTAACTTGATGATAGAATTAAGCAGAATGAGGATGCAGTTGAGTATCAATGATAGAGGAATACTGATGGCAAATATAGTGGTACAATCTTCTATTATTGATCGTTTATTATAGATGTAGGGTAGAGATGTGGGGATAGAGAAGATCAGACGGGAAGTGTTTAGCAGGAAGCCAACTGAGTTTAGAATTAGAGAATATGGTATGGTGGTATTGGGGCATAGAGTTTGTGTTCCCAATAATGTGGAGATGAGAAAAGAGATACTAAGGAAGGCTCATAATTCTGTATATTTCATGCACGTGGGTAATAATAAGATGTACAAGAGATTGAGACAAAATTATTGGTGGTCAAGGATGAAGAAGGATATAGCATAATATATTTCTAGATGTGTGACTTGTCAACAAGTGAAGTCTGAGAATAGACATCCAACAGGTTTATTACAACCTCTTCCAGTACTTGAGTGGCCATGGGGAAATGTGAGTATGGATTTTGTCTCTAGTTTTCCCCATACCCAGAGAGGGCATGACACTGTGTGGGTTATAGTGGATAGACTTTCTAAGTATTCACATTTTCTTCCTATTAAAACTATCCGGAGTCCTGAAAAGTTAGATGAATTGTATGTAGTGGAGATAGTAAAATTACATTGAGTACCCTTGAGCATCGTATCAGATAGAGATTCTAGATTTACCTCTAGATTTTTTAGAGGTTTTCAAGAAGCTATGGGCACGCAATTGCATTTTAGTACAACTTTCCATCCATAAACTAATGGGCAAACGGAGAGAATAATCATAAAACTAGAAGATATGCTGAGGGCAAGTGTATTGAGTTTCTCAGTGAGCTGGGATGCTTATTTTTCTTTGATCGAGTTTGCATACAATAATCAGTATCAAACTAGTATTGGGATGGCACCATTTGAGGCTTTATATGGTAGAGGGTGTAGAACTCCAGTATGCTGGGAAAAAGTTGGAGAGAGAAAGATATTTGGTCCAGAAATGATATATTTGACTATTGAGAGGATCAAACGGGTTAGGGAGAAGCTTAGATAAGCACAGAACAGACAGAAGGGATATGCTGATAAAAGAAGACGACCTCTCGAGTTTCAAGTTGGTGATTGGGTATTTTTGAATATATCTCTATAGAAGGGTGTGTTGAGGTTTAAAAAGAATGGAAAGTTGAGCCCGAGATTTGTGGGGCCATATGAGGTGATTGAGAGAATTGGACCAGTAGCATATCGATTGGATTTGCCACCAGAGTTCAAGAAATTATATAATGTGTTTCATGTGTCACTATTGATAAAGTACTTACACGATGAATCCCATAGTATATCTAATCAGGCGATAGAACTTCAAGAAGATATGACTTTTATGCAAGTACCAGTCAGAATTCTAGACAAAAAGGAACAAGTCTTACGCAATAAAATCATTCATCTGATTCAAATATTATGGCGGAAAAAAAAATGTTGAATAAGTCACATAGGAGCATGAAGCAAGAATGAGGAAGGAATACCCCCAACACTTTCATGAATTAGGTAAGAAAATTTTGGGGATGAAATTTTTGTAAGGTGAGTAGAATTATAATACCTGTATTTGTAAAGAAAGGATAAAGAAGTACTTTAATAATTATGAGATAGAGTTAAAATAATATATATATATTTATAAATGCGAAAGATTTAAATTTTATAAAAAAATTCTAAAAAAAATGTGGCAACTGGTGTTGGCACCTGTTGCCAAGTTAAGAGTGTGATGTTGCATGTAAGATAGCATCACACAATCGTGGCAGTAGTTGGGGAGGGCAAGTGCTGAGAATGGGTTTGAAATTGTATATATATATATATATATATATATATATATATATTGTAACATTAGTTTATTTTATTACTTACCAAATCTTGTTTGGTTTTCCTTCAACTACAATTCAAGTTATTCTCTTTCTTTAAACACTTGGGGACCAAAAGTAAGGTTGAAAGAGCAAAATTTTGAAAGGGTTTAAGAGAGAATTTTATAGAGAACCACAGGAAACTCTAAGAAAAACAGAAGGTAATAACGTGAAGTTTATTTTTGAAATTTTAGCATATATAAAATTTTCCGGAATTCAAAGTGAGAATTTTCAAATGGTGTAAATTATGAGGAATTGAAGAATATATTATGTCAGGTGTTGACGATCAACAACTAGAGAAAATTGCTGAGAGGAGCAGGAAAGGCAAGGAGGTGATCCACGGGTAGCTCTAAGTGCTATGTGGTGAATTAGATTTACTTTAAGTAATCAAGATAAATATGAAAAATATAGTGATAATATTAGAATAAATTATCAACTCATGCTTTTGTGGTAGATGAAAAAATTGACTGATAGGTATAATAGGAATAATAGATGTGTAAAAAATTATTATATGAAAAGTAATATTATTATAAAAATGAGTCGATTTAATATTAAAAGTGATAAATGAAATTCCTGACGAGCTATGGTTGATGATTTGATATGGTTTATGAGGAGAAGAATTTGATGGAATTTTTCATATAATAATTTGAGAATAATCATGATAGCTAGTTTATATGTCTGAATACATGCTTGTTTTTATTTTATTATTCATATGCATATGTATGAAATAAAAGAACCGAGAGGACAGCCGGTCTAAATGAGAATAAAAAAATTAGGAAGGTAGCCGGCCTAAATGAGAATAAAAGCACCGGAAAGGCAACCGGTCTAAATGGGAATGAAAGAACCGGGAAGGCAGTAGGTCTAAGATAAAAACATATCGACATGTGGGAAGATGTTCCCAATAGTAATAACGGTTAACTTCACGCATTGCATTTGCTTTAAATATTGATTGTTATTGCTTGATATGTTAAAGTGCTATTTATGATTGCAAATCTATTGATAGAAAGATGAGTCTCACGCATAGACAAATATGCTAAGGAAGAAATATGAAAATATATATGATGAGTAACTTAAAAAGATATTGTGTAATAGAGGAATTATGAAATTAAGTAGTGATTACAAAATATTGTTATTGAATTATCTGAGGAAAAAGATGAATGAATATCGGAAGAATTATTAGAAGTAATTGAATTATAAGATGTTACTGGGAGCATACAATTGAATAGTTCTAGTAAATTTAATTCACTGAGCTTGTGAAGCTCACTCCTCATTGTACAATGATTCCAAGTAGCAAGCAAGACAAATAGTTTGATGAGTTGAGGTTTAGACGAAATCATTTTCTGTAAGCCACGTACGTGTCCACATCCTCAGACTAATGAGAAAATAAAATAAAATTTTATTTGTAAATATTCATGTATTTTATGTTATATATAATGTTCAAGTCAAGATCAGAATGATGTATCTCCCCTGTTGAGGGTTGATGATTAATAAAAATTTATATTTATGCTATTTTTCTTGTTGCATATATGCTTCGTACTAGGATTTTCAACTGTTTTGAGGGTGACCAACCCAAGATGGATCGTTACATTTATCATTCTAGCTTCTATATGTATCGCAATGTTTTCAAGGGCGGTCGTGTGCGCATCTCAGGGCGTGCCCCTCGGCGAGACAGAAGGAAAATGCCATGAGGCGTGAAAACAAATACGTTCCTCCCAAAAGCGTTCATTTTTTAGTCCGAGCGTACGCTTGACTTTGGGGTGTACGTTTTTTGTGCCCAGAAGATCGGGGCGTGCACCTCTTTGGATTCTTTTTTAGAGATTAAAAGGAAAAAGAAAAGATGAAAACGCCAAAGAAGAATATAAGAGCAGTGTAGTTGGGTGACATCGAGATAGCCCACCACCGCACCACGTGTGGAGCAACTAAGGAGGAGGCTTGTAGCAGCAATGCTAGAGGGTGATGTGGCAGGGTTGGAGAAGGTGTTTTCATTTGGCAAAGTGTTGGAGCCAAAGAGGACGCCGTTGATTCCGAGAATGGAGGCTGTGAAGAAGGTGAGGATTTTGGGTGCACCATAAGTGGTGCGGTTGTCGATGGAGGTTGACTGATGAAGAGGAGATAGTGATTAAGATTGGAGAGAAGATAGTAAAAGCGATTAAGAAATTTATAATCTGTAGTCTTTTACTATGGTGAAGAGACTTGACAATCTCTGTGTGGCTTGTAATGTTCCCAACTTATGCTTTTGCCTTTTGAGTCTTTGACTAGATGTGAGCCAAGCAATATGTAGGTCCAAAATTTATTTTACTTTTCTTTTTCAAATCATTGGGTTTATCTTTAAAATAATAATAAAATTATTGGATTTAAATTTTAAAATCATAATGCCATTTGACATTGGTTAGTGTGAGTTTTCCACTCTTTCTTTTTCTGAAGTAATTGCAGTGACTATCATTCATCATTGATTCAATGAAAATGGGATGGGGAATTTTTCAATATAATCTTACACTCTTACTAATTGTATGATTCGTAAAGTTTGTGAATTATGATAAATATTTTTTTAGATCTTAAATTATTAAAGTTAGTTAATAATAAATTTATTTAAGCTTTAAGCTTCCTTGATGCAAAACACCTGGCCAATACTTTCGATTATGAAAATACTGATTCTTACTTTATACTGTGTTGAGATATAAGATATAAACTTAAATAGATAATGATACGAGGGCTAGTTGAGTAAATTGCGGGGTAGTGTAAATGTTTTTTAAAATTTTTCTTGCTTTGCCTTAAAAAAAAACTTTTAAAAAAGGCTATTGGGCTAAAAATTTATCTATTAAAATTTTTAAAATTGAATTTAATTAGGAGTGAGTATAGAAGCTGACAGATCCACGGACCCGATCTAAACCATTGTATTGGATTAGGTAACCTGTCATTATATAATTATATTTTATATATATTTAAAATATACTTACTTTAAGAATTGGTAGACTACATTCATAATTTTTTTGTGTATATTTATTTGATGGACTATATTTATATTTTGATAAGTTAGTTTAGATTGCAATATATATTTTCGTGTGATTATATATATTTATGTGCGTGTGTGTGTGTTCTCATTCCGTTTTTCTTTTCCTCTTAGAAACCCTACAACAAAAAAATGCTAGTTTCCATAAAAATGGTAAATTAGACTTATAAAAAAAAATATAAAAAACCAATTAGAATTTAAATATGTGAGGAGCATGTTTCTTTTAAATACATTTTTGTTAAAGAATACCATTTATTTTTGTGAAAAGATTTCTTTTGGACTTTCAATATGTTTTTCAAAAACTTGTTAAATTAGTTTGTTTATCCTATGTACATTCACTGTTTTTGGTATAATGAAACTTGGTTATGGAGATTCTAAGACAAAGTTTGTACTAGTATTGAAGTTTTGAAGAATTTGATTGATCAAACACCTTTAATATATATATATATACTTTTGTATGGTTTGTATTAAATTAAGATTGTATGAATTTTGTATAAAGTGATTTAAGGTACTTAATTTGTAAATAATGGCTTGCAAGATTTAATTGATTCTTGTATGATTGATGAATAATTATAGTAAAATATTTTTTTCTTACGTAATATGTTTACAATAATTTTTAAGTGAAAAAATACTAAACCGATGACTCAAACCAACCCAAATCGATTTGAATGGATTGAGTTGGGGTTGGATGAGTTCATGAGTTGAGTTGGATGGATTAATGGGTTGAGTTAGGTTAAGATTTTCTCAATCTGGTATAATTGAGTTTGGTTGATTTTTTAGACCATCTCGACCTATGGTGGGTTCAAATAAAGGTAATTAGACAGCTAAAATTGGTTCTAACCATAATCATTTCTTAAGCCTATTTAAATTGGGTTTAAGGCCATTAATTGGAATAAAGCGGGCTCAACAAGTAGTGGGAAATTGTGAAGAAGTAGCTGGCTATTTTCATGCACCATACCGGGTCGGGTCACAACTCCTAAGAATGCTATTAAATTGGGCTTAAATCCCATTTAAATGGGAAAGTGAAGTTTTCAATTTACAAATTACAGGCCCGCCATTGGTCTTTGATTTTATTGGACGTGGGTCAAAGCAGTTTTCCACAATCTATCAATTTTATCTCTTAAATAAAAAGATAAAATTTTAGTTAAATGGAAATAAATATGTGCAATAGAAGATTATTTCTCGGAGGAGGGAAATATAAGTACATTTCATATTCTTCCAATGAACTTGAACATAATTATAACTAAAGTTCGTCTTTTAAAGAGATAGATGTTTAGCAGAAAAATAAATAATTTGATTGGTTGAAAAAAATCACAATTCTTTTACAATTTTCCTAAGATTCTCTTATAAATATGTGAGAGCTCATTCAACATGGATGCAAAGAAAAAAACTCTAACCTAGAAAAAATTGTTGTATTTTTTATATTTTAAAAATCATAATAATGGGAAAGTATGTGAGAAATATGTTACCTATTTTCTTGTAAATTGAAAGCCCTAAAAATGAAACTAAATTATTTCTTTTTTTAATCGAATGTTACAATTTTTGTGTAAATAACAATCAAGATTTTTTCTTGATTTAGAGTAGGTTTTCACTAAAATGCTTAAATTTTAATATATTTTTTTCCCCATAAACACACACACACATACGTATATTTTCAATTGAATGCTAACTTACTACGCTAGGGCCCGTTTGGTTCACGGAGATGATTATAGTGGGATAGAATTAGGATTAACATGAGATAAGATAAAATAAGATTAAAGTGGTAATACCTTAATACTATGTTTAGTTCATGAAATTGCTGGATTGAGATTAAAGTGGGATAAAATGTCTAAATACCAAAATACTATAGTACTATTCATCATCCTTAACAATCTCTAATTTTTTCACAAACTTTAAAATTTAATTATTATAATAATAAATAATTATTATTTTTATCATCATGATTTTAATTATTTTAATAATTAATAATAATCATAATTATTATTATCACTATTATAATAATAATTATAATAATTATTATAATTATTATAGTTATTATTATTATAACAATATTATAAATACTATTATATTATTATAATTGTAATAGTTACTATCATTATCCTTATTATTATTATTATTATTATTATTATTATTATTATTATTATTATTATTATTATTATTATTATTATTATTATCATCATCATCAAAAATTTATTTCTTTTATTTTAATAATAATAATAATAATATTTTTATCATTATAATTATAATTCTAATTACCATAATAATTATTATTATCATAATTAATATATTATTAATATAATAATTATATTAATAATATAATAATTATTATTGTCATTATTATTTTAATATTTTTATAATTAAAAAAATAATTTTAATATTTGTAATATTAATATTTAATTATTATAACCATAATTATTAGTATTGTTATTTTTGTAATTATTACTATAATATTATTATAAATATGATTATAATTATAATAACAATAATTATTATTATTATTATAAGAAAAAATAAAACTATTATTAATATTAATATAATATTATTATAAATATGATAATAATAATCATTATCATTATTATAGTCATTAAATTTATTATTATAATAATATTAATTAATAATTATTATTATAATATTACAATTGCTATTATTATTATTTTAATAATTTTTTATCAAAATATTATTTTTTATTAATGTTATTATTATAAGAAAAAATATTTTTAATACTATTATAAATTTTATAATAATTAATTATTTTATTATAATAATAATTATTATTCAAGGGTAAAAAAGTAAAAAGGAAAAATTTTAGTCGCATATGGTTTGATAGATTTTATCCCATGCAGGAAAGTGGGGCAAAAAGTGTGGGATTAAAACTAACTTTATCCCATTTTAATCCCACGTAAAATGTAAATCTCTCTAACCAAATTAAAGATAGCTATTTATGTGGGATTAAATTAGTCTAATCTCACCTTAATCTCATCAACCAAACAGACCCTTAAGGTATAAGTTAGTATTGTTCTCTAAATATCTTAGACCAAAATAATCCTTTATACTTTTTTGTTGTTGAAATAAAAGTAATGACATTTTTTGTCATTTGAACCATTCATTTCTTCATCCCTCTTGTTGATAAGTTTAGGTTAAATTTTTTCTTCAATTTTGTTTCTCGCGATGTGCAGCAGGGATGACTCGTTGAGAGATGTAATTTCCATTTCAATATCATCTTTCTTCTTTCCTTCGATATGCAAATTTGCCCAAGTTTTTTCCTTCATCAGCGATTCAGCTTGATCTATGTGTCTAAACATGGAAGACAATCCTTGTGATATAGGGGAAAATTTCCTCTCCAATAACATAATGACACATGACCACCTCTTAGGGGGAAATCATCCTCTAAAAATCGATCACGTGGATAATCCACTCAACAATGAAGATCGGACATATGGATAACTAAAACCTCCAGACTGCATCATAAGGTCGTTATCGCTAACAAATTTTTCACGTGTCAAGGCGCAAGAACATAGGCAGTACTTTAGGGACTACATTATCCCTGAGAAAATAACGGATTTGATTCCCTAAACGAATCACTGATATAAAAAGGGGTCCAAGGTACGCAAAAGACAAGCAATTTTTTTTTTCCTTATTCATCACTATTACTGCTCTCACTCTCTCTTAGAACCCTAGACTAACAAAGGCATTGGAGAGTCCTCGGAGGGACCACCCTCCTCTTCCTCTGGCGACCCTTTAGACCATCGTTTTCCCTTGTGAAGATCCAACATTTCAACCCTCTGACCCGACAACAAAATTTCGACATCAACAGATTAGTGCTGTCCGTGGGAAAACCACAATTTCTCGCTGTCCAATAGAAGCAAAAAAATCTTCAAATAACTCATCTATTGCCATGCCACCCAGGAATACCACCAAAAACATCGACAAGTGAATCGTCGGAGCTAGTGTTGAGCCTACGCAAACCGAAATTCACAGTTAGTAGTCTAATTCAAGGTTTTTTTGCAGCATCTAAGCACATGGCTCCTGGCCACAACCCACATGCTTTTTGGGGAATACAACATCCACACCTAGCATCGACGAAAATGGATCCTCCCAAAGATCTTAGAGGGCCTACCTTGGTGCACCATGCCATCCCGATGATCCAAGTGCAGTTTCTAGAGCTTTTTTGCTAGGTTATAGATCTTGCCACTAAAACTCGAGGAGGAGGCATACAGCCCTCGCCTCCATCTCCCTGCCATGCTTCTAGGAAAACCAGCCATCCCAACGACGGGCGCCCCGCTGACAATAGTTCCACTGCAAAATCTTCACCACCTCACTCCAACAGATCTTGGGGAGGTTCTTCATCTAGAAGTAATTTTTATCTAGACAAACAAATTGAGGAAAATTATCAATGAAGCTCTCAAAGGCTAGAGCAATAACGTCCTAGACGAGCTCAACATACAGGACCCACCATTCAGTCAAGAAGTTCTCGAAGCTCCGTTCTCGCCAAATTTTTGAATGCCACTTATCAAGCCCTATGACGGTTTAACATACCCCCTAGATCACCTATAGATTTACAAGACCAGCATGATGTTACATCGGCATTCTGATCCCGTCATGTTCCGAGTTTTTCTCCTGACACTCGAAAATGACGCCAGTACGTGGTATTCTAGATTAAAGCCAGGAAGCATCAGAACCTTCAAAGAGCTTAACTATGTATTTGCCTCACACTTCCTCAGCAACAAAGGACCCAAGAAGACCTCAGAAAGTCTTTTCAACATCATTCAACATCGAGGAGAAAAACTCCGAGCATACATCTCGAGGTTCGATGCAGCCACTTGGGAAATTCTAGACCTCAACCCCAATATACAGATACTGGCGTTCAAAAAAAGGCTAAGGTCTAGGATCTTCAACTCTAAGCTCATTAGGCGACTGCCTAAAGACATGAATGAGATCTTGGCCCGGGTTGAGAAGTATATGCTAGCCAAGGACGATCAAGCTTTTCGAAAGAAAAGAGAAGAGGAAAGACACTGGTGCTTCTCGAGGTGGGGCGACCAGAAAACCCCATCACGAGAACAAATCTAAAGCTACCACCAATTTTGAAAGTATCACTCTGCTCAACACATCCAAGACTACTAACCTTATACAGGTTCAGGATAGAGAAATCCTTCGATGGCTTCCGAAGCCACAACACCCCATTGGAAATCAAAGCAAGTGGTGGTGATTCCATAGAAATCACAAGCACAACTTCAAGGAGTGCCACGCTCTTAAATAGCAGATTGAGTCTGTTATCATTCGAGGGCACTTCACGGAGTTTGATGAGAGCCATAAAATACATCTCAGAAGTACTTAATTATTAGCATTTTAGGGTTGATCTAGGTTTTAATTGCATTTTTATTTGTTAACAACTCTAATGTGGTATTCTTGAATTGTTGATCTATTTCGGTGCACTTTTAGGTATTTTGAGTCCAAAAGAGAAGGAAAAGCTATCGTTGCTTGAAGTACAATGACTCAATGAAGAATGAAATAAAGGTATGATTACGGGAGGATAAAACGAAGAGAATCAAGCCTTAAGTGTGTGCACTGCAGCCTAGAAATATCCAAGCCTCAGCCTCCAAAAGCTTGCCCAAAAGAGCCAATCCTCCTTCAGTGTGCACCGCGGCTTGGACTAGGCAGGGCTATGGCGCCCAGA
This sequence comes from Bretschneidera sinensis, assembly GCA_023935145.1. Classification (NCBI taxonomy): domain Eukaryota; kingdom Viridiplantae; phylum Streptophyta; class Magnoliopsida; order Brassicales; family Akaniaceae; genus Bretschneidera; species Bretschneidera sinensis. The sequence continues at coordinate 11,694,150 of CM043705.1, forward strand.
AGCTCTCCAGAATAAAGAATAGTCAAAGTCGCGGTGCGCACTAGAAAGTTTGTTTCCGAGTTATGACCTAATTAGGACTTTAATGATTGTTTAAACCCTAGAATATCCTTGGACCTCTTGTACTATAAATAGATCACTTAGGGTTTTAGAAAAGATATCTTGGAAAGTCTAAAAAACTCAAGAAGGCTACCGCACTCTCCTCCATCAAAGAGTTCAACCATGAACTTCATGGCGAACTAATCTCCAAGCAAGGCGAAGGGATGAATCTCTAGGTGTAGTTGTTCCTATTTTCCTTTCTTGATTCAGTTGTAGTTGGGAATTATTGCCAAAACATTGTTATGTGTTACTCTTTTATCTAATTAAAGGATTTTCTCTTAATATGGTGATTGTATATTTATCTTTGATATAAGTCTAGTCATGCTCTTCCTATGTCAAGATTATTGGGTATGATTGAGTCCGGTAGATTTATCTTTTAGGTTTGTCCATTACTGCAATATTGTCATTAAAGATATATTGTCATTTCTTGATAAATCTGTAGGATAGATTATGTGTGCTTAACTCAAAAGAGTAATACATACCAATTACATTAGGGTATATATATGTGCTTGATTGAATATTTGTCGATTGCTTGTTTGGGATATGAAACTTGCAATCGAGATAAAAACAACTGAATTAAAGATAGGAATAAGGCAACGAATGTAGGGAGGATTCTCGGAACCTAGTTGTGTCTTTATCATATTTTTCAATCTATTTACACAATTACTTCATCATTGATATCTTTTCACTTGATTGTTATCGTTCGTGTTAAGGTTTGCACTTTTCCTTTATAGATCGCTTTTCCCTGTGGAATTGACACCCAAAGCTGTGCTACAACTACCGCATTATACTTTGGGTGTAATCAAATTTTGGCACCGTTGTCGGGGAAATGCACTTACATACAAGGAAGATTATCAACTCTAAGACAAGACGGTACTATTGTTCCTTTCTTTAATTTTTTTTGATTTCTTTTATTTGTTCTGTTTTATTTATTTGCTTTTAAACTCAATTGGTGTATGCTTAGACCAAGAGATTCGCGGAGGTAGATTCATTAAGGGACCTGAAGTAGAGCTACCCTTTCCTCCCACATTCGTTAGTGAAACCTCGCCTAGATCAAACTCTAGTGTACACCCAACCGAGAATTTAGAAAATTTTGTTAACATGGCTGAAAACCCTAATGAGAATGTTGCTAGGACACTTAAAGGTTATTTACATCCTAGCCGGACAGCCACACCATCATGCATTATGTTTCCAGCCAACACTCGCCATCAAAACTTTAAAACAGGGATGATACAATTACTCCCTACATTTCATGGCTTGGAAAACGAAAACCCATATATACACATTAGGGAGTTTGAGGAAGTAGTTGCGACTTTTCATAGTTAAGATGCAACTGATGATATCGTGAGACTCAAGTTTTTTCCTTTCTCCTTGAAGGATAAAGCTAAGAGTTGGTTATACTCACTGAGACCACGATCTATTGGGTCATGGAATGAGATGACCCAGGTCTTCTTTAATAAATACTTCCCTCAACATAAGACCAATGCTTTAAAAAGACAAATCTCCACCTTTGCACAAAAGGAAAACGAGATTTTGTATCAGTCTTCGGAGAAATTTAAAGAGTTATTAAGTATGTGTCCACACCATGGGTATGAGAGTTGGCGCTTAGTGAGCTATTTCTATGAGAGACTTACCTATAGAGAGCACCAATTCATAGAGATGATGTGTAATGGTGAATTTCTTAAAAAAGACCCTGATGAGGCCATTGAGTACCTCAATGAGCTTGCTGAAAAAGCTCAAACTTGGGCTGGACCTAGTGCTATTGAAAGCACCAATAGGTCACGACCTGTAGGAAACCCAAGTAGTGGTGGAATATACCATCTTAGGGAAGAAGACAGCCTAAAAGCTAAGGTTGAAATGGTTATTAGGGAGTTAGATGCATTAAAAACTAAAGACTCAAAACCAACACACATGGTTAATCATGCTAAATCTTTAAACCATGTTTTGTGTGTGGCAGGGTAGATCATCTCGCTCAAGATTTCCCTACATTCGTAGATATGAGGGGGATGTATGAAGAACAATGTAGTGCCTTAGGCATATACAAGAAGCCTCTTGCACCCTTCTCCAACACCTATTATCCGGGATGGTGAAATCACCCCAACTTCAGCTGGAAGTCTGAAAACTAGCAGCTTGCACAACCCCCTAGACCATACCATGCACCATATCATGCACCCTCATCCTCTAGGAGTTCTTTAGAAGACACTTTATATGCTTTTATAGAGGCATAGGGTAAGACAAACCAAAGGTGTGAGGCATTAATTACACAGGTTGTGGAAGAGAACAAAGAGATAAGAAGCCAAGTAACCAAATTGATGGGCTCCTTGAGTGTGAATGAGCAAGGGAAGTTCCCTTCTCAAACTCAGTCCACACCCCATGGTCGACATACGGCACAAACAAATCTGGAAAATATAAATACCGTTGTGACAAGAAGTGGTAAAATAATACACATCCCAACAACGAACAAATCCGAGAATGTGGAAAAGGGTCAAGGTAGTAGTTATGCTGAACTACCCAAGGACCCTGAGGTTACTAAGAGCCCTGTTAAGTCACCATTCCCTCAAGCCTTAAAATCTAACAAGAAAAATCTAGATCTAAACAATGAAATCCTAGAGAACCTAAGGCAATGAAAACTTAACCTTCATCTTTTACATGTAATTAAACAATTTCCTACCCATGCAAAAGTTCTCAAGGATTTATGTACAATTAAGAGGAAGCACCATGTAAAGAAAACATCATTCCTAACTGAGAAAGTTAGTTCTTTACTTGAGCAAAGAATTCCCCCAAAATGCAAGGATCTTGGTTGTCCAACCATTGCATGTAGCATTGGAAATCATGGAGTTGGACAAGCCTTGCTAGATTTAGGAGCTAGTGTAAACCTGATGCCGTTCTCTATTTACTTACAGCTAGGTTTAGGAGAAATCAAACCAACCACTGTGGTATTGCAATTGGCTAATCATTCAGTCAAAGTACCTCAGGGTGTGGTAGAAGATGTTTTAATTCAAATTGATAAATTTTACTATCTGGTTGATTTCTTAATCCTTAATACTAGTTCTGCTGTTGACACTAACTTTAAAATTCCTTTTATTTTGGGTAGACCTTTCCTTACTACTGTGAATGCTCTAATTAATTGCAGGAATGGACTCATGAAGCTGTCCTTTGGAAACATGACCCTTGAAGTGAACATCTTCAATGTTGCAAAACAGCCTGAAGATGAGGATGAGAACCGCCACTTATACATGATCGAGTCACTCATCGATGAGGGAGTTTCTATAGCTCATGATTTTGATCCTCTTGAATATTTTCTTGTTAATTCTGAGATTGGTTCTATTAATGATAAACTGATATAATTGATATTTGTGTTGTTTTTGATAAATCTCAGGATTATGGCATGCAAGCATGGCAACCGAAGTTTGAGGAGCTGCCCAAAAGAAGTGAGAAGCAAAAGCCCTCAAGTGTGGAAGCGCCTAAAGTCGAATTGAAGCCACTACCTAAGAGTTTAAAGCATGTCTTCCTCGGTCTAGATGATACTTTTCCTGTTATTATCTCATCTGAATTATCTACATCTCAAGGTGAGAAATTGATTCAGACCTTAAATGCACATAAATCAGCCTTAGGTTGGAGCATGGCTGATTTAAAAGGAATTAGTCCCCTGATTTGTTCTCATAAGATAAATTTGGATGAAATGACTAGTCCTCGTAAAGACCCTCAACGTAGGCTTAACTCCACTATGAAAGAAGTAGTGAATAATGAAGTGTTAAAACTATTAGATGCGGGAATTATATATCCCATAGCTGATAGTAAATGGGTAAGTCCTACGCAAGTCGTTCTTAAAAAGTCTGGAGTCACTGTGGTAAAGAATGACCTAGGAGAGTTAGTCCTTACCAAACTTGTGACCGGGTGGTGTATGTGCATTGATTATAGAAAATTAAATGCTACCACCTAGAAAGACCACTTCCCACTCCCTTTTATCCATCAAATTCTTGAGTGTGTAGCTGGTCATCCTTTTTACTATTTCTTATTCTGGTTATTATCAAATTGAAATTGCATTAGAAGACTAAGAGAAAACCACTTTCACATGTCCTTTTGGCACTTATGCTTTTTGTAGAATACCATTTGGATTATGTAATGCCCCCTACCACTTTTCAACGCTGTATGATGAGCATCTTTAGTGATATGGTTAAAAATTGCATGGAGGTTTTTATGGATTACCTAACTGTTTTTGGATCTTCATTTGATGCATGCTTAATGAATTTAGAAAGAGTGCTGATTTGTTGTGAGGAAAAGGAATTAGTCTTAAATTGGGAAAAATTCCATTTCATGGTACCATATGGTATTGTCTTAGGGCATATTGTTTCTTCTAAATGGATAGAGGTTGATCAATCTAAGATTGAATTAATCTCTAAATTTCCCACACCTAAGACAGTAAAGGATGTAAGATCTTTCCTTGGTCATGCTAGTTTTTATAGGAGGTTCATACAAATTTTTTCCAATATATCTAGACCATTATGTGCCCTCCTAATTAAAGATGTTCCTTTTGAATGGACTCAAGCTTGTCAAGAGGCCTTTAAAACACTGATTGGCAAGCTTACTTCAACACCTATAATGCAGTCACCTTATTGGAATTTACCTTTTGAAATCATGTGTGATGCTAGTGACTATGCTGTAGGTGCTGTTCTTGGACAGTGAAGAGAGGGAAAACCTTATGTCATTTACTATGCTAGTAAAAATTTAAATAGTGCTGAAATGAACTACTCCACTACTGAAAAAGAATTACTTGCTGTAGTATTTGCTTTGGACAAATTTCACGCTTATTTAATTGATTCTCCTATTCTTATCTTTATAGATCATGCAGCCCTGAAGTACCTCCTTACAATGAAGGATGCTAAGGCACGACTAATACGATGGATCCTACTCCTTACAATGAAGGATGCTAAGGCACGACTAATACGATGGATTCTACTCCTACAAGAATTTGACATCACCATCAAAGACAAGAAAGGAGTGGAGAATGTAGTGGTGGACCATCTCTCAAGGCTTACATTTGAGGACACCTCTGATGACTTGCCAATCAAGGATGATTTTTCGGATGAGCAATTACTTTCTATTACTTCTCTACCATGGTTCACTCACTTTGTGAACTATTTAGCTACCGGTGAGATTCCGATGGATTGGAGCACTCAAGATAAGAGAAAATTCTTGAATGAGGTACGTAATTTTTATTGGGATGACCACTATCTTTTCAAGTACTTACCTGACCAAATTTTAAGGCGTTGTATCCCTAATGAAGAGATTGTCAGCGTCTTGGAATTTTGTCACTCCCAAGCTTGTGGAGGCCACTTTTCAATGAAAGAAACCGCTGCAAAAATTTCGCAGTGTGGATTTTATTGGCTTACCTTGTTTAAAGATGCAAACATCTATTGTCGCTCATGTAAAAAGTGTCAGAAGTTAGGAGTTGTGTCTCGTCGTAATATGATGCCCTTAAACCCAATTTTAGTAATCGAAATCTTCGATTGTTGGGCCATTGATTTTATGGGACCTTTTCCTCCTTCTTTTAGATTCCAATATATCATCGTGGAAAAAGATTATATATCAAAGTGGGTAGAGGCAGCAGCTTGCCGAACCAATGATACTAGAACGGTAATTAAATTTCTCAAAGAAAATGTATTATCTCGATTTGGTACACTACGTGCTATAATTAGTGATCGAGGTACACATTTTTGCAACCATTCATTTGAAGCTTTAATGAGAAAATATGGTGTGTTACATAAAATTTCTACAGCCTTCCATCCTCAGACTAGTGGACAAGTAGAACTTGCTAATAGAGAAATTAAACAAATTCTAGAAAGAACGATCAACTCGGATCGCAAGGATTGGTCTTTGAGACTAGTTGACGTGCTTTGGGCTTACTATACAGCTTTCAAAACTCCCTTAGGTATGTCACCTTATAGGCTTGTTTTTGGAAAGCCTTGCCACTTACCTATGGAGCTCGAGCATCAAGCTTATTGGGCTATCAAATCTTTCAATTTTGACATAGGCGAAGCGGGTAAGCTTAGAAAATTTCAGTTGACCGAGTTAGAGGAGTTAAGAAATGATGCTTATGAGAACTCTAGAATCTATAAGGCAAAGATGAAAGTGTTTCATGATAAAACTATTTTGAGGAAAACATTTAAACCTGATGATCGAGTGTTCTTATACGATTCTAGACTCCATAAGCATCCGGGAAAACTTCTGTCGAGGTGGACCGGTCCTTTCATAGTGAAAAATGTTTTTGAAAATGGAATGGTAGAAATTAAGGATACTAGAGATAGTCGGATTTTTAAAGTAAATGGTCAACGACTTAAGATCTTAATCGATAGACAAGATCCGGAAGTGGAAGACAATCCACTTATGGATCTGGTCTATTCACCTTGACCACCCCACAAAGGTATGTTTTTACTTTTATTTTATTTTGTTTTGTTTATTTTATTTTTAGTTAAGTTTATCTTCCGTTTAATTTTTAGTTTTTAGTTTTATTTAATCTAATTTTTATTTTTACTAATTTTATAGATTGTTTTTCTCTTCTTTTTTTTTGGGAGCAAACAAGTTTTTTTTTTTAGAAAATAGGACTAGCACAGCACCTAGGCCTACCCATAGCGCGCCTCGCCCACCAGGATGTGCACCAGCACACAGTGCGCCTCAGCCCAACAATTGCGCACCTCGCCCCATAGTGCATGGCCCAGAACGTCTATAAGCTGCACTGCGCCCCAGAGAGCAAGCCGCGGTACACAGAATGCCTACCACACGCCTCAAAGAACAAGCCGTGGCGCCCACTCGTGCCCTGGACCATTTAAAGCCAAATTTCATCCTTTTTCTTCATTTCTAATTTGATATTACAGCATCACACCTCCCTCTCTCTCATCCTCTCTCCAAACCCTCACTTACCCACTCACTTTTACTCAAAATTTCTTGATTCTAACATCATTTCTTGTAGGATTTTGCACCAAAATTGCAGATTTTGTTGAAAATTTCTCCAAAAAGCTGGGTACTAAGAAAATTTTGGGTTCATCAAGAAAACTTCAAGTTGGTGGGTAGTCTTTCTTTTCTCCGACTTTGGGCGTCAAGTAAGCTAAATTTCTTCTCTTTGTTATTCATTTATGCTATTTGGGTGGTTGATTTTGAATTAGTACTATTGTTCTACATATTTGATTCAAATGGCACCTAAACCTAAGAGACAAAGGGGGAAACAAGCACAAGAGTACGATGAGGGCAAATTTGTTAGTTTTGAGGCTAGTGAGAGATATGTTAGGATGATGCACACTAGAAAACCCATTCCTGAGAGAGGATTCAATATAACAGAGAGAACAAACGCCACCTTGTTTAGAATGATTATTGATAGGCATTGGGGTACATTTGCTAGCCAACCACCTCATTCCCTCACAAATGTGGTTAGAGAATTCTATGCTAATATAGAAGAGCATAGGAATGGTAAGGTGAGAGTGAGAGGAAAAATAGTTTCTTTTAGCAGTGCATCTATCAACAGATTTTATGGGCTCCTTGACATAGAAAACAGTGAGTATATTGCTTATGCATCTAATATTAATTATGAAGAAATTTGCAATACTCTTTGTATTCCGGGTACTATATAGAAAATGACAGGTGATAACCTTGCCCGGTACTTCTTCGACTGTCAATGCTAGAGCTTGGCAATATTTTGTATATCAAAGATTGATGCCTGCCACACACTATAGTGACCTTACTGTTGAGAGAGCTGTGCTGATTTATGCCATTTTGATGGGCATGACTATTGATGTCAGCCAGATCATATTCAATTCTATCATACACACTGTACAACAAAAGCTTGGATTGTACTTACCTTCCTTAATTACCCAATTATGCATCCAAGCTGGAGTTCAATAAAGTCCTGATGAGGACGCTCAGCAACCAAAGAAGCCCATCGATGATGGCATGCTCACTCAAATTAAAGCCTCGAAGCCGCCAGTTCCGGGAGAGAGAGCGACAATTGCAACTCTTCCTCCCCCTAGGCACTTCATTGTTGCGGAACACCTTGAGCATTTAGAGATTCGTTTTGACGAGCAACATAAATTTTTTCATGATAGATTTGATCGTCAGGAATGTTTCTTGGCTAAGCAAGCTGCTTATCAAGCGGGGGTGTACTCTTCTTTTGGTCAGATGTACCAACACCTTGCCTCCGTTACTGGTTGTGACATGGATCACTTTCCCACTTTGCCACCCTATCCAGTTTCATCTTTTGATCCAACTCCTGAGGATGGTGAAGAGAATGAAGAAGAGGATGATGACATAGAGGATTAATTTTGGGTTCTATCTTGTTTGTTTCCTTTTATTTTATTTTACTTGTTATCGAATGACTGTACTAACATTCTTTTTCTTTTCCTTCTCATTATTTTATTTGTCATACGCTATTTTCATTTTTAGTTATTTTTATTTCATGTGTTAACCTAACATACGGTGGGAATCTTAATAGTACACTGCAGTTGCTTTCTTTTTGTTGTGTTGTTCTATATTGTAGATTATAATTTCAGCAAGAAGAATGGCATGCAGTTCACATGATGGTGCACAATTTTCAGCGTGTGTGCACTTTTGCTCACAAAGGAAGTTTCCTTTACCTTTTCTTTCACATTGAGGACAATACAATTTTTAAGTTGGGGGTGGAAGAAATGTATTTTTTTCATTGAACTGCTTGGTGTTACTTTCCCTTTTTAGCTGTTTTTAGCATGCTTTGTGTTAACCTTAGAGTTAATTCACATGTCAATGATATGAAATTAATTGAGATAACATACAGCATTTAGAGAAAGTTAAATATTGCTTCAGTTTGAGAATGATTTAAGTGTCAATCTTCATTTGGTTTGAGACTCTAGTTTGCGGTAAGATTGTATGATTAGTCTAAAATATTTAGAGAAGTTTTATGTTTGATTGTTTGTGAATATTTTTGCGGTCTCGACTAGCTCTAGAACTTATTTGATAATCATTTGAGGCGAATTCCTAGAATGCACATTACTTAGGATATGATATAGGCCATTTTTGAACCGTTTGAGCCTTCCAAACTTATCATTGCTATTTTTATCGCTAGTCACCTATTTGAGCCTTTCCTTAAAAATGAAATTGAGCATTATTTCTTTCAATGGCCCATTTATTTACCTTGATGAGCCTAAAAATACTTTATCCTTACCCTTCTTTTAAAAGAACTTAGTTATACACATTTGTTTAGAAGTACTTAAGAGGAGTAAGGATGGAAATATGAAAAAATATTACTACCATAACCCAAGTACATTAAAGGAGATAAGTTAGGGGTTGTGGAAAAGAAAAGAAAGAAAAATAATGTGAATGGTCTCATGCCAAAATAGAAAAGAAAGAGAAAAAAAAAAAAAAGAGAAGTGAAGTATGGCAAAGAGAAAAGAAAAGAAAAGTGATAACTTATCGAGAGATATGCTCTTATAAAAAATGGTTGAAAGAGTTGGGTGTTGAAGTAAAGTTATCTAAGTGCTTAAAGTGGTTGTGTTTAACTTAAGAGACTGAGTTCTTTTACTTGTTTAATCATTCCTATTCTTTCTTAACTTCTACCTTAGCCTAACGTTACAAGCTTATTAAAGACCTATTGATCTAATGTAGTGTGATTTTTCTACAATAATGGAGAGTGATTTGAAAAATAAGCCTATTGAGCTTGATTTGTGATTGATATCATGCAATTCATTATGTTTTTAGAGGCCAAAACTTGTATTCATGAATGTTATGCATAAAATTATCCGGGTGTTCGGACTAATGGATCGTGGTAAGATGGATGTTAAGAATCAATAACGATTTTAAGATTGATGTTTGGATTATTTTTGGACTTAAGTGATATTTAATAATTCTATGTGTTGTATATTATGTGCAATTTCTGAGACAAAAAGTGAATTGCTCTAAGGTTAACACTAGCATTGCTCTACCTTGTTTTGGTTTCTACCATAGAATTCATCTCTTGTTTTCGCTTGAATTGCTAGGGACTAACAATAAGCTAGTTGGGGGTTGTGATGAGAGTCATAAAATGCACCTCAACAGTACTTAATTATTAGAATTTTAAAGTTGGTATAGGTTTTAATTGCACTTTTATTCGTTAACAACTCTAAAGTGGTATTCTTGAATTGTTGATCTATTTCGGTGCACTTTCAAGTACTTTGAGTCCAAAAGAGAAGGAAAAGCTATCGTTGCTTGAAGCACAATGACTCAATGAAGAATGAAGCGAAAGCATGATTGCGGGAGGACAAAATGAAGAGAATCAAGTCTTAAGTGTTTGTTCTGCGGCCTGGAAATATCCAAGCCTCGGCCTCTAGAAGCTTGCCCAAAAGAGCCAATCCTTCTTCAGTGTGCGCCGTAGCCTGGACTAGGTAGGGCCGCGGCGCCCAGAAGCTCTCCAGAACAAAGAATAGTCAGAGCCGCGGCGCGAGAAATTGAAAGTCGCGGCGTGCACTTGAAAGTTTGTTTTCAAGTTATAACCTAATTAGGACTTTAATGATTGTTTAAACCCTAGAATATCCTTGGACCTCTTGTACTATAAATAGATCACTTAAGGTTTTAGAAAAGATATCTTGGAAAGTCTGAAAAACTCAAGAAGGCTACCGCACTCTTCTCCATCAAAGAGTTCAACCATGAACTTCATGGCGAACTAATCTCCAAGCAAGGCGAAGGGATGAATCCCTAGGTGTAGTTGTTCTTATTTTCCTTTCTTGATTAAATTGTAGTTGGGCATTATTGCCAAAACATTGTTATGTGTTACTCTTTTATCTAATTAAAGGATTTTCTCTTAATCCGGTGATTGTATCTTTATTTTTGATATAAGTCTAGTCATGCTCTTCCTATGTCAAGATTATTGGGTATGATTGAGTCCGGTAGATTTATCTTTTAGGTTTGTCCATTACTGTAATATTTTCATTAAAGATATCTTGTCGTTTCTTGATAAATCTGTAGGATAGGTTATGTGTGCTTAACTCAAAAGAGTAATACATTTCAATTACATTAGGGTATATATATGCGCTTAATTGAATATTTGTCGATTGCTTGTTTGGGATGTGAAACTTGCAATTGAGAAAAAAAAACTGAATGAAAGATTGGAATAAGGCAACGAACCTAGAGAGGATTCCCGGAACCTTGTTGTGTCTTTATCATATTTTTCAATCTATTTACACAATTACTTCATCATTGATATCTTCTCACTTGATTGTTATCGTTCATGTTAAGGTTTACACTTTTCCTTTATAGATCACTTTTCCCTGTGGAATCGACACCCCAAAGCTGTGCTACAACTACCGCGTTATACTTTGGGCGTAATCAGAGTTTACTAGACCATGGCTAGAGGAAACACCCAATCGATCCAAAGAAATTCTCGGACGCCCTTCTTGTCAAAACTAAGAGTGTCGAGCTCCTAGAAGGAGTTCAAAGTTGAACTAAAAGGAACATGATCAAGAGAACCAGGATCTCACAGTCACTAGAATAATCAAAATGATCTGTGGTGGACCGGCCTCTGAAAGTTACTCTGGACAAATTAGGAAAGCGCACGCTAGGTCCTTGGCTTTTGTAAGTGGGCCTCACAGCAAATGAAGACAAACCAGACAATCTTCTTTACAGATGGTGATTTAGAAGGAGTGCAAACCCCATACGACGATGTCATGGTGGTGATGAGAGCCATAAAATGCATCTCAACAGTGTTTAATTGTTAGCATTTTAGGATTGATCTCGGTCTTTATTGCACTTTTATATGTTAATAACTCTAAAGTGATATTATTGGACCATTGACTTATTTCTTTGCATTTTCAGGTACTTTGAGTCCAAAAGATAAGAAAAATCAATCGTTGCTTAAAGCATCAAGATTCCATGCATAACGGAGTGCCAGAGTGGTTGCGGAGAAGCAAACATAAAGAAAAAAAATCAAGTCATCAGTGTGCACCGCGGTGCCCCTCAGCCAGCACCGCGGTGCCCAGAAACCTCCACATCTTGAACCATCAGTGTGCACCGCGGTGCTCCTCAGCAAGCACCGTGGTGCCCAAAAGTACACCCAACCAAAGCTAAAGCCAACACCGCAATGCCCATAAAGGAGCACCGCAGCACGCACACGATGTTATATCTCCGAGTTAGAACTTAATTAGGGTTTTAAATAATATATTAAACCCAAAAACACACTTGGACCTTTGTACTATAAATAGATCACTTAGAGTTTAAGAGAAGAAGCTTTTTGGAGAGGCCAGAGGCCGGGGAAAACTCCATCAAGCACAAGCCCCATGGCCAACTAATCTCCAAGCAAGGCGAAAGGATGAATCCCTAGGTGTAGTTGTTCTTATTTTCTAGTCTTGATTCATTGTAGTTTGGATTTATTATCATTAAACATTGTTATGATTTACTTTTTAATCTAATTAGAAGATTTCCCCTTAATCCGGTGGTTGTATCTTTCTCCCCCATATAAGTCTGTTTATGCTCTTCTTATGTGATGTTGTTGAGGTGTGATTGAGTTCGATAGATTTCTCTTATAGATTTGTCCATTACTGCGGTATTATCATTATGATGTATTGTTGTTTCTTGATAATCTATAAGTTACGTCATGTGTGCTTGAAAGCAAAGAGTATTTCATAACAATTACATTAGGGTTTATATATGTGCTTTAATTGAATATTTGTCGATTGCTTGTTTGGGATGTGAAACTTGCAATCGAGATAAAACAACTGAATCAAGATTAGAATAAGGCAACGAACCTAGGGAGGATTCCCAAACCCTTGTTGTTCTTTATTATATTTACACAATTATTTCACACTACTTCAAACTCAGATTTTCTCGTTTAACTTTTATCGTTCGTTTTAAGTTTGCACTTTCTCTTGTAGTTAGTTTGTCTCCCTGTGGAATCGACACCCCAAAGCTGTGCTGCAACTACCACGTTATGTTTTGGGCGTAATCAGGTGGTTTTTATCCTAATTGTTAACCACAACATCAGGCACATTTTAGTGGATAATGGAAGCTCGGTGGACATCTTGTTTTATGATTCCTTCCAAAAAATGCAACTAAAAGACGACCAGTTGAAGCCGATCTCCACCCTGCTATACGGTTTCTTAAGGGATCTAATGTTTACTGAAGGCAGTATAGTTCTCTCTATCACTGCAGAGGTGGCTCCACGAACCACCACTGTATAGACTACTTTTTTTTATAGTAAAGCGACCGTCATCCTATAATGTGATCCTCAGTAGGCCTACCCTCAATGAACTAAAGGCGGTCGTGTCCAACTACCACTTAAAAATAAAGTTTCGTATTGATAATGGATTGGGTGAAGTCAAAGGGGACTAGCAAGTCTCCCGGTCCTATTAACTGAATTCTATAAGAGGATGGAAAAGAGCTGAAACCTTGCCCTTTAAGATAGAAGACTTTAGTGAGAAGGTCAAAACCTCGCGTGGCCAGTCCATGGAAGAACTGACCACTATTCCACTTGGCAAAGACATCTTCAGAACAGTCTATATTGGCTCAAGTCTCCCCAAGAATCTCAAGGAATCACTTATTTATCTCATTCAGAGGAATCAAAACCTGTTTACATGGTCAGCCTCCGATATGTCGGGGATCAGTCCTGATGTCATCATGCACTGGCTACATGTGGACCTAAGCCACAAGCTAGTCACTCAGAAGAAAATTTCATTTGCCTCCGAATGACATATCGCCATCAAGACCGAAGTTGATAAACTCCTTGTAGCAGACTTCATTCGGGAGACAAAATATCCTGATTGGGTGTCCAATGTGATGATGGTAAAAAAACACAACGATAAGTGATGAATCTATATTAACTTTATAGATTTGAACATAGCATGTCCAAAAAATAGTTTTTCCCTACCACAAATAGATCAGTTGGTTGACGCCACCTCAAGGCATGAACTTCTGAGTTTCATGGATGCCTATTCTAGTTATAAAAAGATCTTTATGGACAAGCCAGACTAAGAAAAAACAGCCTTCGTCACTGACCGAGGGTTGTACTGTTACAAAGTCATGTCATTCAGGATTAAAAATATTGGCGCAACTTATTAAAGATTGGTGAACAAGATCTTCCATGAATAGACCGGGAAAAACATGGAGGTTTACATGGATGATATTTAGTGAAAAGTGTCAAGGCCAAGGATTACAACTCCGACCTGGAGGAAGCCTTCCAAATATTTTGGTATCACTAGATGAAGCTGAACCCTACAAAATGCGCCTTCAGAGTCACTAGAGGGAAGTTCCTCGGCTTCGTAGTCACCCAAATAAAAATTGAAGCTAACCCAGAAAAGATCGAGGCCATCTTCAACATGACCCTTTCTCGGACAATAAAAGAAGTCCAAAGGTTAACAGGACATGTAACGACACTCAACCATTTTATGTCTAAATCCGCAGAGAAATGTCTCCATTTTTTTAGAGCCATAAAAAAGGGAAGGATTTTCTTTAGATTGAAGACTATCAGAAAGCCTTTGAAGAATTAAAGGAGTATTTAAGCTTTCCTCTGCTTCTAACCAAGCTTGTCACAGGAGAGGAACTCTTCTTGTATTTATCAGCCGGACAAGAAGTAGTGGCCTTTGTCTTAATCTGAAAAGATATGGGTATAACCCTTGAAAGGCCATCAAGGCTCAGGCCCTTGTAGAATTCATCATAAAAAAAGGTTCCAGGTGGATCTAAGCAAAGCACCATAATTAGAGATAGCTGACCGAACTCCATAGTGGACCCTCCATGTAGGTGGCTCCTCTAACAATGTTGGAAGTGGAGTAGGTCTAACAATGTTGGAAGTGGAGCAGGACTTATCCTCTGTAGTCCTGATGGGTTCACCATTGAATACACTTTAAGGTTCGAGTTCAAAGCTTCCAATAATGAGGCCGAGAACTAGGCATTACTCACTGGGATGAAATTGCCAAAAACAATGGCCGCTGAAGTCCTGGACACCTACAATGACTCGTAGTTAGTAGTAAATCATATGAATAGTGAATTCGAAGCTAGAAGCAAGAGGATCACTCAGTATCTTAAGAGGGCCAGAGAACTCGCCACTACATTCAGAATATTTTGAATAACGCAAGTCCCTCGGGTATGGAATTCGAAAGTTGATGCTTTGGCTCGACTTGCCTCCTATCAGCATACCAAGCTAACCCAAGTCGTCTACCTCGAAACTCTCCTTAGCCCGAGCATTGATGAAGTACCCTTACGAGATCGTTAGTTCCCTAAGCAGAAGAATAAGGCCAAAAAACTTATCTTTCATGCTTCCCGGTACGCAGTTATGGAGTACAAAAAATGCCTCATCATGCCTTATCTGAAATGCCTTGGGCCTACTGAAGTCGATTATGCTCTTCGAGAGATTCACGAAAGAGTATGCGGAAATCAACAATTGAAAGCCGAGCATTGGCCTTTAAGGTGCTTTCTCAAGGATAGTACTAGCCCAAAATGCAAAGAAATACTGCGGAACTTGTTAAGAAATGCAGAAACTGTTAGCATTGCTCCTTGGTACCCCAAAAGCCGATAAATCCCCTTACTTTAATCACCAGCCCACTTCCCTTCACCATGTGGGGAATGGATATCCTTGGTCCTTTCACCAGAGCACCAGGTCAAGGAAAACACCTTATTATGATGATAGAATATTTCACCAAGTGGGTAGAAGCTGAACCTATCGCCTGTATAATTGATCATCAAGTTCAAGGTTTTGTCTGGAAGTTTATAGTGTGTTGGTTCGGCATACCCCAGATATTGGTCACCGATAACGACAAACAGTTTGATAGTACTCAGTTCAAGGCATTCTACGAAGAACTTTGCATCGAGCATTGATTATCTTCCGTAGGGTATTTGTAAGCTAATAGGCAAGCCGAGGTGACCGTCAGGACACTCTTGTAGGGCATTAAGAAAATATTAGACGAGGCTGACAAGCAATGAATCAACCATCTTCCAAATGTACTTTGGGCTTAACAAACCATTGTTCAGACCCCCACCAGAGAAACTTTTTCTTCATGGCATATGGTTCTAAAGCGGTCATCCATTTGGAAATTGGGATGCCCTCGTTACGAGTGTAGAACTTCAAACAAACCAACAACGAAGAAGCCCCAAGAACGAATACTGATCTTATCGACAAAGCTCAGGACAAAGCTTAGATTCGACTAGCAGCTTATCAGCAAAGAGTGGCTAGGTATTAAAACTTTAGAGCCCGAGAGCAAAATTTTAAGCTGCATGATCTGGTACTGCGAAAAAATGAAGTATCCCATCCTTGGGAAATGAGAAAGGTCATCTCTAACTGGGAAGGTCTGTACAGTATCAAGAGAGTTTGTTGAACAAGTAAGTTCAAGATTGAAGAATTGAGTGGCAAGCCTATCATTCGAATTTGGAATGCAGAGAATCTCTGCAAATTTTATCAATAGTGTACTCCCGAAAGTTTTCCTTTGAGTTTTTACATTTTACTTGTTCTGTCGATATAACTTGTGATATGTCCCATTTATCAAAGAAAGAACATTTTGTTTTCACAACATTTTACTCAAAAGTTAAAGCAATCTATTCCCTACATTTTGTTCTCAAGACCTTAGTCCTAACTCCCTCACCAGTAAAGAAAAGAAATTTTTTTGCAAGAGATAACAGATTAGAAAAATGACACTTCATTAATGAAAAATGTGGGTACAAGTTAAAATAGGCACTACCGACCTCAAAGTACAAGAAGAAGAGAGAAAAAACTACAAGCCCTCAAGGGTCGACCTCCCCATCATATGCAACCCCCTTCTGGCACCGTTAGATTAGGTCAGCACCTCTTCATCCTCTTTTAATTGGGCCCCCTCTGCGACATCACCTTCCTCCCAATAAGAAGAGTGCTCAAGGGCGGAGAAGCCGATTAAAGAGAAGAGCAACCTGGCCTTCTTCTTGGCCTCCATGAAGCCTTCAAGGTATTGGATCCCTCCTTCCTCCTCCACAGCCTTTTGGAAGGAGGAAGAGCCCTTAAAGTTTACCATAGTCTTTTCAATGGCTTTTCTGATGGCCTCCTCCATTTCCTCCCTTAAGTGCTGCTTGACCACCCTGGCAACATCTCTCTCCTGCCTCATTTTCTCGACCTCCTCCATAGCCTTTGCCCTGGCCTTCTTAGCACTCTCCTTGCTACAACGGACTCTCTCCAGAGCATTCTTGTAATACCCATAATCGTAAAGTAAGGGTAAAGAAGTAATTTAATAAATATAACATGAAATTAAAATAAAATATATATGAAAGGTTTATTATTATTTGAATAAAACAATTCTTAAAAAAAAATGGATGCGTGGAGACATAGTTACAAAGAAAAAGAAAAAAAAAATTCTTGAATAGTATAAAAGAAAAGGAAAAAGAAAATGAAAGAAAAAAAAGTTTTGCTTAAAAAAAACATGATAGCAAGTGGCAACACCTGTTGCCAAAATTAAAAACTTGAGGTTTGCATATAGGACACAAGCAAACCTGTGTGGAACAATTTAGGTAGGGGGAGGAGGAGGGGAGAAAGGTGCTGAAGCAAAAAAAAAATTGCATATATATATATAAAATTTGTGCTTTGCTTTAATTTTCCTTAGCAAATCTTTGGTTTTCTCTCAATTCAAACTACTTTATTTCTTTAAACACTTTGGGACCGAAAGAGAGGTTGAAAGAGATGATGGGAGAATTTTATAGAGGCACGAAAAGCTCTAAGAAAAAACAGAAGGTAATAACGTAAGTTTTATTTTTGAAATTTAGCATATATGAAATTTCCCGGAACATGTGTGCTGAAAGTAATATGAATTCTTAATATCAGGAAATGGCACAATAGTTGATCCACAAAAGGTAGAGGCAATGTTAAGTTGGGAGAGACCAACTAATGTGACTAAGATTAGAATCTTCTTGGGGTTACCTGGTTATTATAGAAGATTCTTTTAGAATTTTTTTATTATTGTAATACTGTTAGATAGACTAATCAAGAAAGAGGTGAGATTTGTATGGTGAAGGAAGTGTGAGAAAAATTTCCAATTACTAAAGAAGAAATTGACTACAGCTCCAGTATTGGTGTTTCCTTCTGGTGATGGAAGATTTATGGCGTATAGTGATGCGTCACATCAATAATTGGGATATGTGTAACATAGGAAAGCTGTGGCCCATACTTCTAGGCAATTGAAGATTCATGATAGAAATTACCTTACTTATGACTTAAAGTTGGCTGCTATAGTGTTTACTTTAAAGAT
Organism: Bretschneidera sinensis; assembly: GCA_023935145.1. NCBI lineage: Eukaryota > Viridiplantae > Streptophyta > Magnoliopsida > Brassicales > Akaniaceae > Bretschneidera > Bretschneidera sinensis. Next base: position 11,712,431 of record CM043705.1, read on the forward strand.
TGGAGACATCATATATATGGAGCCACTTGTGAGATATTCATGGGTTATAAAAGTTTGACATACTTACCTACCCAGAGATAGTTGAATTTGAGGCAAAGATGGTGGATGGAGTTGTTTAGTAACTATAATTGTACAATTCACTATCATCTAAAAAATGCAAAAATGATAGCTGATGTATTGAGTAGAAAGTCTACAAGAAGGTTAACTGTTATTGGGAGTCCTAATGTGAAATTGATGTTAAATTTAAAAGAGATAAGAATGGAGTTGAATATCAGTGATAAAGGATCATTGTTAACAAATATGGTTGTACAGTCATCCTTAGTAAAATGTTTTAGAGATGCAAGGTAGAGATAAAGAGATAGAAAAAATTAAGCATTGAGTGCTTACTAGAAAGCATTTTGAGTTCAAAATTTGAAATGAAGGTATTCTGGTATTGGAACATGGAAATTATGTTCCCAATAATGCGAAGTTGAGAAAGGAGATAATGAGAGAGACACATGATAGTGTAGATTCAATGCAACCAAGTAAAAATAAGATGTATAGAGGACTGAGACAAAATTTCTGGTGGTCAGGATTGCAGAAGGATGTAGCTGAGATTGTGAGGTTGTATGGAGCACCGTTAAACATAGTGTCAAATAGAGATGCTAGATTTACATCTTGGTTTTGGAGAGGCTTTCAAAATTCCTCGGGTACACAGTTGTAATTTAATATAATTTTTCATGCTCAGATAGAAATGATTTTTAAAGAACTAGAAGATATATTAAGGGCAAATGTGATGAGTTTCTCAGCAAGTCGGGATGCTTACATGCCATCAATTAAAATTGCTTATAATAATCAGTATCAAACTAGTATTGGGATGGCACCGATTGAGACATTGTATGGTAGGAGGGGTGGAACTCCTATATGTTGGGAAGAAGTAGGAGAGAGAAATATATTTGGTCCATCAATTATTGAGTTAACAACTGAGAGGATCAAACTGGTTAGAGAGAACCGTAAAGTAGCATTGAGTAGACCGAATAGTTATGCTAATAATAGAAGACGACCTTTTGAATTTCAAGTAGGTGATTGGGTGTAATTAAAAATATCTCTGTGAAAAGGTGTGTTGAGGATCAAAAAGAAAGAAAAGTTGAGTCTGAGGTAAGTGGGACCCTATGAGGTCGTTGAGAAACTTGGGTTAGTTGTGAGTAGCCTAGATTTTCCTCAAGAATTAAAATATTTATATAATGTATTTAATGTTTCACTTTTAAGAAAATATTTACATTATGAATATTATAATATTTCAAGCTAAGCTATAGAAATTCAGAAAGATTGGGCTTATATACAAGTACTAGTGAGAATTTTAGACAAAAAGAACAAATCTTGTATAATGCAAAAATTTCATTAGTTCAAGTTCTATGGTGGAATAAGGATGTTGAAGAGATTTCGTGAAAGCGTAAGACAATTATGAAGAAATAATATTTACATTTGTTTTTGGAGTAAAGTAAGAAAATTTCGGGGATAAAATTTTTATAAGGTGTGTAGATTTGTAATACCCGTATTCGTAAAGTAAGGGTAAAGAAGTAATTTAATAAATATAACATGGAATTAAAATAAAATATATGTGAACGGTTTATTATTATTTGAATAAAACAATTCATAAAAAAAGATAGACGCGTGGATATGTAGTTACAAAGAAAAAGAAAAAACAATTCGTGAACAGTATAAAAGAAAAGGAAAAAGAAAAAGAAAGAAAAAAAGTTTTGTTAAAAAAAAAACGTGGCAACACTTGTTGCCAAAATTAAAAACTTGAGGTTTACATGTAGGACACATGCAAACCTGTGTGGAAGAATTTGGGGGGGGGGGGGGAATATTGCATATATATATATATATATATATATATATATATATATATATATATATATAATTTGTGCTTTGCTTTAATTTTCCTTAGTAAATCTTTGGTTTTCTCCTTTCCTCAATTCAAACTACTTTATTTCTTTAAACACTTGGGGACCGAAAGAAAGGCTGAAAGAGCAAAATTTTGAAGGAGTTGACGGAAGAATTTTATATAGAGGCATGAGAAGCTCTAAGAAAAACATAAGGTAATAACATAAGTTTTATTTTTGAAATTTAGCATACACGAAATTTCCGGGAATTCAAAGTGGGAATTTTCAAAGGGTATAAATTAGGAAGAATAAATTATAAATTCAATATAAATATTATGTCAGGTGTTGACGATCAGCAACCGGGGGCAATTGCTGAGAGAAACAGGAAAGGCAATGAGGTGATCCACGGGTATCTCTAAGTGCTACGTGGTGAGTTAGATTTACTTTAAGTAATCTAGATAAAAATGAAATATCTAGTGATAATATTAAAATAAATTATTAGCTTAGGCTTTGGTGGTAGATGAAAAATTGATTGATAGGTATGATAGGAATTTTGGACATGTAGAAAATTATTATGTGATAAATAATATTTTTGGAATAATAAGTTGATTTAATAATAAAAGTGATAAGTGAAATTCTTGATGAGCTATGGTTGATGTTGTGATACGAATTATGAGGAGATGAAATTTAGTGGATCTTGACAAGCTATGATGGATGATTTGATGTGATTTATGAGGAGAGGAATTTAGTGAAATTTCTTTCAATAATAATTTGAGAATAATCAGGATAGTTGATTTAAATATTTGAATTCATGTTGTTTTTATGTTATTGTTTATATGCATATTTCATATCATTGTTCATATGCATATGCATGAAATAAAAGAATCGGGAGGGGGTCGGTCAAATTGAAAAACCGTGACAACCAGTATATGCTGGAATAAATGAAAATCATGATAGCCGATATATGCTAAAAATAAATATCGTGACAGCCGATATATGCTGGAAATAAAAGAACTGAGAGGGGGACGGTTTAAGATAAAAACATGTCGACATTTGGGAAGACGTTCTCTAATAATACTTCATGCATTGCATCTGTTTAAATATTGATTGCATTACTGAAATGTTGAAGTATTGTTTGTTATTGTGAATTTATTTATAGATTAATGAGCCTCACAAAGAGACAGTTATGGTGAGAAAGAAACATAGAAGTATGATATGATAAGAACTATCTAAATTGTAGGCTTTACGCTGTGAACCTCATAACGAGGTAATTATGAGATAATTGATGATCTTAAGGTGAACAAATATATAAAAAAAAAAAAGATTGATAAAGAATGAGACTTATGATATGTGTAGTGATAGTAGAATACTATTATCAAGTTATATAAGATATCAATGATTAAATATTAAAATACTATTTATACAAGTTGAATACTTCTAGTAAATTTAATTCACTGAGTTTGTGAAACTCATCCCTAATTGTACAATGATTTCAGGTAGCATGCAAGATAGTTAGATTGTTGGGTTGAGATTTAGACGAAATCTTTTTCTATAAGCCACGTACGTGTTCACATCCTCAGACTAATGAGAAAATAAAATAAAAATTTATTTGTAAATATTCATGCATTTTACGTTATATATAATGTTTAAGTCAAGATCAGAATGATATATCTCCCCTGTTGAGGGTTGAGGATTGATGTAAAAATTTATATTGGTGTTATTTTTTATTGTTGCATATGTGTGTTGTGCTGGAATTTTCAAAATGTGATGACACCGTCTCGGGGGTGGCTAACTCGGGATAGGTTGTTACAATTCTACTATTGTTGAATGAGGCCGCAATTATCCTCAAACTTTCGTTAACACTTGGTCAACCAGTCGTTCATGTCCAAGCAGCAACGAGACAACGTCCTAGTCACGATACTCGACTGAAATAACAAGGAAACATGAAGTTCAAATCACTCGAAAGCAAGAACAGTTAAAAATAAAAGAAAGCAAAGTAAACATTTACCTGACAAGCCAAGACCTTGGTCACCGAGCACAGACCTTTAATGGGCTTCATCTTTTTGGGGTATACCAAGGATAAGATGCTCCCTTGTGACCCGGGCGTGAACAAAAACGGAGTCATTCGTCTTTATGCCCCAATTTGGCTTGTGAATCCCAGCACTGGAAGAGGCCTCTTAAGAAGAGGACGTGGGAGGAGAAGACTCTATAGGCGGCATGGGTAAAATATTTCATGGTACAGATGAAGGCTCAAGAGAACTTGGGCTATCCACATCAATTGGACTGGAGAAGAAGCCCGAGCCCGTTTCCTAGATGATCCCTTTATGAGCAAGGGTTGTTTTCTCACCTTTATAGCTTTCTTCATCTCCAAGGCCATCTTCTTTGCCTGTTCCTTGGCTTTCACTATTGCATCCATCTTTGTTCAACAAAAAGCATAAGTATAAGTGAAAAGAAGGAAAAAGACAATGGAAGGGGTGTTCAAGGGTATACCACTCTCCAAGGTCCCGTTAGGGCATCGAGAGCAGAGGCTACGCTTCGCTAGCTCCTCATTATCATATAAAACGCCAACATCAATGGGTGCAACAATCATGGCTTTCAATGTCTTATGTTCACGATTCATGAGATGTGGTTTCTTGCATTTTCCTACACGATCCATACTCCAAGTTAATGGAACCCCAAAAATCCTCTCGCTCTGGACAAAAAAGAATGTCTTCTTCCACTGCTTGATTGATGTGGGTTTCTTCTTTAACAACTCCTTCTTAGGCCTAGAGCTAATTACTACCCAACCATACTGGTTATGCTTATTGATCTGGAAATGGATTTTGAAAACATTTATGTTCATCAGTCCCTTCACATTCGTACAAACGTACATGAATTTCATAATTAAACGCACAGAGTTGGGCACCAATTGACATAAAGCTATGTTAAAATACCTTAGAAAAGGCAGAAGAAAGGATGAAGAGGGAATCTGAGCCCAACCTTCAAGTGTTGTGCATAAACACAAATCTCGAAGGGTTTTTCGCTCGGAAGGACATTACAAACCCTCTCCTCTACACTAGCATTCCTCAAAACAAACTCTTCGGGAATCCGATATTCAAGCCTATGAGCCTCAAGCTCCTTTACTTCCAGTTTGTTTTGCACAAAATTTACACTATACAACCATTGTAACCGTTCCTCCACCTCATATCTCCCATGAGCTCCGTAAGGACATTATCTTCCTCATCCTCAAAAGAATAGTCCTCTTCCTTATTTTCTTTTTCCTCTCCCTTATTTTCCTTTTCCTCTCCCTCACATTGAACCATTTGCAACAGTCCCTTCCGAGTATCATCATCTCCCGAGGTCTCACCCCCACTCAAGGCACAATCTAAACCCATAGCCTTATTTAAATCCTTAGACAACTGCTCACTATCCCCACTACCATTACTACTATTACTAGACTTATCGCGATAACTATTAACAGAAGACATTGTAAAAGTGGGAAAGAAAGAACTCACTAATATAGTAGACTACCAAAGAAGCAACTTCGAGCACTCTGTTGAATCCAACCTCAAACAAGCTCCAATGTTTTGAACCTTCTCCAAATGACTAACCGCTCTGATCGACAAAAGACTCCGAGGGCTCTCAAAATTTAGAAGACTCCGAAGGCTCTCAAAATTTTCTCTCCAAGTGGAAATGAGTGAAGTGAAGAAATGAAAAGAACATCCTCTTTATATAAGAATCCAGGAATGATTTAAGAGAAAAATTAATTCCATCCCCAGCTATAAAATCCTGAAAGTTTTACATAATCAAAGGTAGGCACCGCCGTTTCATCCTCAAAGTAACTAAAAAATGTACCATCAAAAGTATACGCCATCATTCCATTCCCCAAAACAACAGCTCAATGCTCCAGCATCAAATACCTCTACTAAATGTTCTGGTCCAAAGGTCATCTATAGGCCCAAAGCAAAATGGACAGCCTAAAGGTCCTCTATGAGCCTAAAAAAAGACAACCCAAATGTCCTTTATAGGCCCAAAACGGGACATCCTAAGAGATTATGAAGGTCCAATATCCTACAGATTAACTCCTCTGCCGAAAATCTTCAAGGCCGATCATTTTGACTAAACTTCATATGTTCGGTCCCACATCTCCAAGACTGAGCATCTTGACTAAGCCTTATATGCTCAGTCCTACGTCTCCAAGGCTAAGCATCTTGACTGAGCTTCATAAACTTGGTTTCACATATCCAAGGCCGAGCATTTTGACTGAGCCTCATATGCTCGGTCCTACGTCTCCAAGGCCGAACATTTTGACTGAGTCTTAAATGCTCGGTCCCACGTCTCTAAAGCCGAACATTTTGACTGAGCCTCATATGCTCGGTTTCACGTCTCCAAGGCTGACCATTTTGACTGATCCTCACATGCTCAGTCCTATGTCTCCAAGGCCGAGCATTTTAACTGAGCCTCATATGCTCGGACCCACGTCTCCAAGGCCGAGCATTTTGATTGAGCCTCATATGCTCGGTCCCATATCTCCAAGGTTGAGCATTTTGACTGAGTCTCATATGCCCGGACCCACGTCTCCAAAGACGAGCATTTTGGCCAAGTCTCATATTCTCGGACTTGTGTCTCTCGAACTATGGCATGTGACCAACAACTCAAACTCTGTTATACCTCTTCAAGCACATAAACATACTTAAGGAAGTGGGGGTTCTCTGATGCAGGGGAAAATTCCCTCTCCAATAACATAATGACACATGGCCACCTCTTAAGGGGAAATTCATCTTCCAGAAATCGATCATGTGGATAATCCACTCACCTATGAAGATCGGACACATGGATAACTAAAACCTCCATAATGCATCATGAGGTCGTTATCGCTAACAAACTTTCACGTGTCAAGGCACAAGAACTTAGGCGGTATTTTAGGGACCGCATCGTCCCTGAACAAATAACGGATTTGATTCCTTAAGCGAATCATTGATATAAAAAGAGGTCTAAGGTATGCAAAATATAAGCCATTTTTTTCCTTATTCATCACTAATACTGCTCTCACTCTCTCTCAAAACGCTAAACTAACACAGGCATCGGAGAGTCCTCAGAAGCACCACCCCCCTCTTCTTCTAGTGACCCTTTAAATCACCATTTTCCCTTGTGCAGATCCAGTATTTTGCATCAACACCTTGTAACTTTGTTGACTTTGAATATCCCATCAACTAAATGTTATAAATACAATACAGTTATTAATTAAACCCAATAATTTAAGTTAAAAAAAACCTATGAATTTGATTAATTTTCAACTATAGATTTTGATGTGGAATCCATCGATTACCACAAGCTCTTAAACTTTAATCCTTGCTATCATTTGAGAAAGAGAGGAAGACACGAGAGAGAGCATGAAAAGATTGTCAACGATAAGAACATGCAGAGAGTGGTTACAATAGTTAAAGGAGATCAAGAAATGAGATAAATAGAGGAATACAGGAGAGAGAGAGAGAGAGAGAGAGAGAGAGAGAGAGAGAGAGAGAGAGAGAGAGAGGTTAGCGATAAGGAGATAACAAGTAGTGGTTATCTGTTTATTTAGAATATTATTTCAATATTTTTAAATTTGTATGTTAACTGATGGTAGTTTTGGTCTAAGATGATTGGGACACAATACTAATTTATGCCTTAAATGAGGTATGTATTCCCGTTTTCTCAATTTTGAGAGGGAACTTTAACTTCATTTTAAGTCCATCTTAATCCTTCAATTATTTTGGACAAGATTTTGCCAACTAATAAAAACAACGTCATGTCATCGTATAGGTCAATTAAAATATACTTAACAGAGTTATCACAAACTGCTGTTAGTTTTTCTTCCAAAACTATTTTCAGCATTTTTTAATGTTTTATTCTGTAAAAAAATTAGAATACTGAAAACCTAAACTTCCTTCCTCATTTGCACTCCTTGCGGCTATCGTTTCTCTCAAAGCTTGTCAAATTCTTCAACTCCGGTAACCTCCAACTACCTTTTGCGACGTGGGTGCTCAGCTTTGTTGACGTGCTATCTCTGGTCTCAAGTTGGTTTTCTTTTTCCTAAATCTTATTTGTAGAGAAATTAAGCTATCAAAACTTAAATTATATTTGGCTAATGCATAAATGATCATCAGTGGTTACAGTATATTTTTCATTTAATTGAGATTAGGATTTAAATTTGAAATCTTCTAATTCTGTATTTGATTATTGTTTTCTATATTCTATTTTCTGTGTTCGTTCCAGAATTGTATCATGTAAGTAAGTTTTCTTTTCTTAATGATTTGGTGCCTTTTGATCTTCTATGGTGCATTTTTTCTTTTACCATCTCAGATCTTTGGTTTAGTTTTGTTTATCTTATGTTTGGCTACCAAGAAAACCAAGGGAAATAAGTAATTTTTGATGTTATTTAGTGAGACACGCTAATTAAGTAGTCATTCTTTGGAAAATTCAAGTTAATACTCTTTTTTTCTTTTGTTATTGATTGACTAAATAATGGAAAAAAACATGAATATTGAAAAAAAATATTATAAAGTTCATCGTTAGAGCATCTTAGTATACAAATCTTGTTTAGACACAAAAAAATTATAATGTGACAATTTTGTTTTTTGGTAACTGAGAGATAATTGGACCTCAACCCTGTTATATTTTTATATATGTAAATTATTTTGTTTGCATGTACGATTATAATTGAACACAATACTAATTGAGTAGATCTCTTTCAATTCGTTGAAAAATTCAAGTTAGTACTCGTTTTTTTTTTTTTTTCTTTTGTTATTGATTGATTGAATAATGAAAAAAAAAGGAAAACAAATTCTTGAGAGTTCTGGTACATGATTTTGGCTATGGAAACCAAGAAAATCATTTAACTAGAAAACAAGGGAAATATAATTTTGCTCCTTGTTGTTTAAATGAAAAATAAAAATTTTCAAGCTCTTTAGTTGTTGGACAGTTTCTTAGAATTTTATTTACATGGAAAAATCAGATCATGGATGAAATGAGCATGCTCTCATGAACATATTTTTTTCTTTTTTTTTCTTTGTCCAATTTTGTCAATAAATAGAAAAGCAAGAAAAAACCTTAACTTTTACCACTAGAATGGACAGGGTTAATACAAAATGTCACTTGTTTATGATGTTTCCTTTTAAATTTTCACGAAACAAATTTATGTTGCTTTTAAACTGTTATCTCCTTGTATCACATGTTATTGTACTTAATTTGGTTGTTATCGCTTTCAATCATAAATGTTACGTGCTCTCATTGAACCACCAGAATGGACATGGTTGTTAAATAGATTCCTAAAATAGGCATGGAGTTTGATACCGTAGAAAATGTATACCAGTTTTGGTATTCAAAAATAACATGTAAACAAAAGTTGAGTAATTGGAGAATTTACATCAATTAGAATTGTGTGTGCAAAAGAAGGTGTTCGTGTGAAGGTTAAGCGAGACTATCTCATCAAAAATGCTCGAGCTGAGACAAAAACAAATTTTCATGCACATATGGGAATTATATTTGAACAGAAAATTAAAAAAATATCGACTGCACGATTTTGTACCTGATCATAATCGTGTTCTTTATACAACCGAAACTTGTCATATGATGCCATCACAGAGAAAGATATCACAAACTCAAGGTTTGTAAATTGAGTTAACAAATTCTTCTGGATTCAAGTCAAGACAAATACGTGAGTACTTTGGTAGGCAAGTCGGTAGGCGAGAAAATCTTGGGTATATTGAGGAAAATCAAAGAAATTATCTTAAAAGTAAACGACAACAAGATTTGCAATATGTTGAAGCAGGTACTTTGTTGAGGTATCTTCATAAGCAGCCATATGTTAATCCATCATTCCAATATGTTGTGCAGCTAGACGGTGAAGAGTAAATTATAAATATATTTTGAGATGATGCAAGGATGGTTATAACTTATGCTCATTTTGGTAACGTGGTCAGTTTTGACACCATATATTGCACCAATAAAGAATACAAACCTTTTGGTGTATTTGCTGGGTTTAATCACCATAAAGAGATTATCATATTTATGGCCTTGTTTTTATATGACGAGACCACTGAATCTTTTAAGTGGTTATTTTAGACATTTGTTGTAATACTCATAATCGTAAAGTAAGGGTAAAGAAGTAATTTAATAAATATAACAGAAAATTAAAAAATATATTTACGCGAAGGATTTAGTATTGAATAAAATAATTCTTTTGAAAAAAAAATTGGAGGTGTAGGGCTTAATTACAAAGAAAAAGAAAAAAAATTATGGACGTGTCCAGCAAGAAAAGAAAGGAAAACGAAAAAAAAAGAAAAAAAATAATATAATATTTTTTTGTTAAAAAGAAAATAAAAATCATGCAACACTTGGAAGTCTAGGTGTTGTAACTTGGAGGAAGGTTGGCTGCATGTTACGCAGCTGGCCAAATTGAAACAGTGGCCAAGCGGTAACTACTGCTTAAATTGTGTTATAAATTGATTTTTGTCATTTCCAAATCCGTTTGGTTTTCCTTCAATTACTCGTTTTCTTTAAACACTTGGGGACCTAAAGAAATGTTAAAATAGCAAAATTTTGAAGGAGTTTATGACGGAATTTCATAGAGAATCACGGGAAGCTATCAGAAAATAATAATAATAATAATAATAATAACATAGTGTTTATTTTTGAATTTTTAGCATCCACGAAATTTCCTGAAATTCAAAGTGGGAATTTTCAAAGGGTGTGGTTTATGAAAAATTGAAGAAATAATTAGAAATTTAATACAAATATTATGTCAAGTGTTGACGATCAGCAACCAAAAGAAATTTCTGAGAGGAACGAGAAAGGTAAGGAAGTGATCCACGAGTAGCTTTAAGTGCTACGTGGTGAGTTAGATTTACTTTAAGTAATCTAAATAAAAAATGAAATATCTAGTAATAATATTAAAATATATTATTAGATGAGAAATAATATTTTTGGAATAATAAGTTAATTTAATAATAAAAGCGATAAGTGAAATTTCTTGATGAGCTATGGTTGAAGTTTTGATACGAATTATGAGAAGATGAAATTTAGTGGATCTTGACAAAGCTTTGATGGATGATTTGATGTGATTTATGTTGTGAGTTTTAAATTATTCGCAAGCGCACGAGTCATTGCAATATAGTGTTGTGCAAGTGCGAGGTCAAATCCACAGGGAATTGCGTTGTGAAAATGTAATTTTATCTAAACTAAATTTATCTTAACCTAGTTCCGAGTTTTGAATTATATGTTGCAAAACAAATAAAAACTAAACTAAATTGATTTAAAACTAATAATAAAGACACTAAGGTTTCTGAATCCACCCCACCAAAGTTAAGTATATATCTTCATGTTCTAAAAATAGCCTATCAAAACATTCCATGAATCCAACTTAAAACAAAAGACAAAAAATATCTCAATTAAACCAAAAGCATCCAATGTATCTACTTTTAACAAATCACAAAGGAAATCTAATTTAATCAAAAACAATTTGATGTACCATCAGATGAAACACACAGAATATCCAACAGAACAATTTAAACGCAATCAATCATAAGATTTTACTCAAATAATTGACAGAACATTTATACTAAAAAAACATCATAATTGTATAAACAAATCTGAAACTATTATGCCAAACAACGGCGATGCTTCATCTTCAACCTTAGTTGAAGATTTTAACCACTCATAATCATGAAACTAGAGTTCATAATAAAAGTGCTAAACATTAAACTAAAAAAAAACAGTAAATTAAAACTGACTGTACATGGGAGAAATTCCACTCGCTGTTGGGCGGCACTTCCCCTCGTGGTAGGAAAGCCTTCTGGATCCACCAAAATGCTAGCAGATGTCCACCGAATTGCACCAAAATGGCACTTGGATTGCACACTAAAGATGAAGTGAAGAGGGGCTTATATAGGGAAACATCACAAGTGTAATGTGTTTCCAATCCGATGTGGGATACTGCAGATTTCAGCTTTTGCTCTTTGACCTTTGTCTACTAAAACTGTCATAACTTTCTCTAGAAAAATCATTTTATTGATCTGTAAAATTCCCCAGAAAATAGACATCCGGATCTTTCCAAGAATACATGGCTCATCTCCTGGTTCTTCCTGAATCAATACAATTTAATCCTCCAAAATGGCTAATCTGTACGAGCAATTCTTGCAATATAGTGAAACTCCTTTCCAAGCTTGTAAACATGTAAAACAACGACAAACAACTGAAAGTAACAAATTCCTAAGCTAACAAATGTAAATTAAGAGGCCAAAATATGCAATATTTGGCACTCATCAAATACTCCCAAACTTACATATTTCTAGTCCCATAGCAATACGAAATGAAAAACAAAGAACATAAAGATAAGTTCATCACTCATGGTATCCAAAAATTTAAGGAGCACTCAAAACCCTGATATTCGTTCATGAGCAAGCTTAAAAAATATAACCCATCTTCGTAATGAATAGGAATTTTAAAACCTAATTACTTACAAGAGGCAGACTAAGACATCACAAGCTTGAATCAGTGTAAAGTGAATTAGCATATACAGATGAGGTTTCCAAATAACTTCAATGTACAATGTCTCCATGTCTCAAGATTCACAAAATTTCTCATCAGAATGAACAACGATGGCATAATTTTATTTTACCCTTTTTTTTTATATAAAGCTTTGCTATGATTAGTTCCTTTAAGCTTTCTAATTGACCCATGTAGAGAGTGTTGAGTCAATGACTCCCAAACCAGATAGTTTTAGGGCATTAGGTGTAAAGACACCCCTAAGGATTTACTAACTCGAGTCAAAAAGTCTACAAAACTAAACTGGCCTTAATGCTACCAAGCAAAATTTCCACCTTTTGACGTGAACACTCGCTACTTACTGAGGCAAGAGGTCCAATTACTCAACGGAAAGTTTCGCAATGATCATTATGAATAAAATTTCCACCTTTTGATATGAACACTCATTGCTTACTGAGGCAAGAGGTCCAGTTACTCAGTAGAAAGTTTATTGATGATGATCATTATTTTTCTTTTTTCTTTTTTTTTTATTTTTCTATGTCCAAGTGTTAACCCCACAAGTCATCCAGTTTCATTTAAGTCAAGGAAACGTATATATTGAAATCGCATGTCATACCTCACACAAATATGTACTAATGTGCTCATGTTAGATTGGCTCAAACATGTGAATTCTCAAATGCCCAAAGTAAGTAACAAAGTTTTAAAACTCAATCATCAAATCATGTGTTCAAAATTTTAAGCTCACCAATGAAATCACATCACAATGTTTGTTTAGATCAACTAAAATTTCAAAATAACATAAGCATGTATTTACCTTCTTATTATTATTTTTTAAATGAAGAAAAACAACAACAAATTAGGACAAAGTGTGTGTAATGTGTCTCCCATACCCCCAAACTTAAATTAAACATTGACCCCAATGTGTGAATAATATGGAAAGAGATGACCTGGGATATGAAGAACTATCTAGACTTGGTATGGCTCATAGCATACCCCCAAACTTGAACTGAAGTACGCGTTATCCCTGAAAAATAAAGACTGAAAAACAAAAATATTGGAAATAAACATTAATCATAAATATGTCAAATCATAAGTAAACAAAAAAGATATGCAGAGGTGCCTCCCATGAGCGCTAAGTTTAACGTCTTCAGCCAAACCCAACATTAGTAATCATGCCCAACTAAGCACTCTACCATCTGATCAATAAATGGGAGTGGAAAATAATTCTTCCTTGTGGCAGCATTCAACTTACGGTAGTCTATACATACTTTTCATCCTGACTGAACAGGAATTAGCACCAACTCATCGTCCTTATTCTGCACTACCGTCACTCCAGCCCGTTTGGGCACGACATGAATCGAGCTCACCCACTTGTTAACAGAGATTAGATAATTGATCACTGCATCAAACAGCTTTATCACTTCAATACTCACAACCTCTTGCATAGCTGGGTTGAGCCTTCTTTGTGGCTCCCTCGATGGCTTGACATTCTCTTCCGAACATAACTTGGGCATCACCATCGAGGGGCTGATTCCTTTGACATCCTCAATAGTCCAACTGATAGCTTCCTTATGCTCTCTTAAAACGTCCAATAATTTCTCCTCTGGAGCATCAACCAAATCTGAAGCTATAATCATAGGCAAAGAATCTACTAAACCTAAGAACTTATACTTAAAATTGTCTGGTAAAGGCTTAAGTTCTTTCTTGGGGGGTTCAGGTGTTGTGGTCTCCTCCGTCTCACTGCTCTTCTGAGGAACAGACTCCAAAATAGCATTTGCTTGCTCAAGTAACTTATCCAAATCCAAATCTTCTCCAAACTGAGCAAAGCATGCCTCCAGGGGGTCCTCAATGCTTGATTCACCCACAGTCTCCTCTGTCTTACTGCTCTCCCGAGGAGTAGACTCCAAGATAACAGTTGCTTGCTCAAGTAGCTTATCTAAATCCAAATCCTCTCCAAACTGAGCAAAGCATACCTCTAGAATGTCCTTAGACTCCCCTCATTTCTTGGGTGCTTGTAATCTCTCAGGGTAAGGCGCTTTAGGTACAAATGACCTAGGGAGATCCTTAATAATAGGTGTGACTGTAGATGGCTCAGCATCTCTCTTTTCCTTGTTTCCACTTTCTTGCCCTTATTGCATAGCTGGGTTCTCTTCCACTTGATTGTCCACTTGTCTCCCAGACCTCAATAGGACAATCAATTGCACTTATTCCTGCCCATGCATAGGAGTTGATAAATTTCCCACCGCAAACCTTTCCTTCGGGTTAGGCTCAGGTTGACTGGGGAACCTTCCTTTCTCTCCTTCACCCAAGTGACTTGCGATTTGATCCATTTGACTCTCTATCTTAGCAATCACTTGGGTGTTTACTATTTGCGTACTCCTTACTTCGCTTATGGATTGGCCAATCATCTTCTTGAAATAATTGAGGGCGTCCTCCAATGACTGTGAAACCGACGCTGGCGCTTTAGTGGGAGCTTGGTAAGCTGGTGATGGTGCTGAATGGGCTGAGAAACCATAAATTGGAACTGGTGGAGGAAATCCGGGAGGGTATTGATTGTGAGCATGATGAGGGGCTCCTCCCTAATTTATCAGTTGGTTCTGCTTCCATGAAAAATTAGGATGGTTCCACCACCCTGGATTGTATGTCTCGGAGTAAGATCCATTTGATTGCCACCAATAGTCATTGAAAGCGTTCACTTGTTTCATGGGATACTCGACAAAAGCCAACGTAGATGGACAATTCTGTGCTATATGCATAGGACGAGCACAGATGGAACAACTATCAACATTGAATATATTGGTTGTATTGATGGACTGGCCGGTCATATTCATGAAATCCTTAAAGGCGTTCTCTAAAGACTGTGAAACCGGCACTGGATTTATCCACATTTTTTTATATTTTTATTTTATTTTATTTTTGGGCAAATGCAAATAAACTAAAATCAAATTAAATTTAAAATTAGATTTAAAATTAAAAATAATAAAACAAAAATGCTAACTAAACTAGTAGAAAAATAAAATTAATTTAGACAAAAATTTCACAAACAAAACAATTCCCCGGCAACGGCACCAAAAACTTGTTGTGAGTTTTAAATTACTCACAAGCACATGAGTCGTTTGCAATATAGTGTTGTGCAAGTGCGAAGTCGAATCCACAGGGAATTGTGTTGTGGAAATGTAATTTTATCTAAACTAAACTTATCTTAACCTAGTTCTGAGTTTTGAATTATATGTTGCAAAACAAATAAAAACTAAACTAAATTGATTTAAAACTAATAATAAAGACACTAAGGTTTCCGAATCCACCCCACCAAAGTTAAGCATATATCTTCATGTTCTAAAAATAGCCTATCCAAACATTCCATGAATCCAACTTAAAACAAAAAAACAACAAATATCCCAATTAAACCAAAAGCATCCAATGTATTCGCTTTTAACAAATCACAAAGGAAATCCAATTTAATCAAAAACAATTTGATGTATCCATCAGATAGAACACACGGAATAGCCAATAGAACAATTTAAACGCAATTAATCATAAGATTTTACTCAAATAATTGACAGAACATTTATACTTAAAAAAACATCATAATTATATAAACAAATCTGAAACTATTATGCCAAACAACAGCGAGGCTTCATCTTCAACCTTAGTTGAAGATTTTAGTCACTCATAATCATGAAACTAGAGTTCATAATAAAAGTGCTAAACATTAAACTAAAAAAAACAGTAAATTAAAACTGACTATACATGGGAGAAATTTCACTCGCTGTTGGGTGGCACTTCCCCTCGTGGTAGCAAAGCCTTCGGGATCCACCAAAATGCTAGTAGACGTCCACCGAATTGCACCAAAATGGCACTTGGATTGCACACTAAAGATGAAGTGAAGAGGGGCTTATATAGGGAAACATCACAAGTGCAATGTGTTTTCAATCCGATGTGGGATACTGTAGATTCCAGCTTTTGCTCTTTGACATTTGTCTACTAAAACTATCATAACTTTCTCTAGAAAAATAATTTTATTGATCCATAAAATTTCTCAGAAAATAGACATCCAGATCTTTCCAAGAATATATGGCTCATCTCCTGGTTCTTCCTGAATCAATACAGTTAAATCCTCAAAAATGGTTGATCTGTCACGCTGAAATCATGCGCAGCCTGACCTTTGTCTACTAAAACTACCATAACTTTCTCTAGAAAAATCATTTTATTGATCCGTAAAATTCCCCAAAAAATAGACATCCGGATCTTTCCTAGAATACATGGCTCATCTCCTGGTTCTTTTTGAATCAATACAGTTTAATCCTTAAAAATGGCTGATCTGTACGAGCAATTCTTGTAATTTAGTGAAACTCCTTTCCAAGCTTGTAAACCTGTAAAACAACGAAAAACAACTCAAAGTAACAAATTCCTAAGCTAATAAATGTAAATTAAAGGGCCAAAATATGCAATATTTGGCACTTATCAATTTAGGATGAGAGGAATTTAGTTGAATGTTTATATAATTTGAGAAAAATCAGGATAGCAAATTTAAACATTTTGAATTCATGTTGTTTTTATATTACTGTTTATATGAATATTTCATATTATTGTTCATATGCATATGCATTAAATAAAAGAAAAGAACCGGGAAGGGGCCGGTCTAATTGAAAAACCGTGACAGCCGGTATATGCTGAAAATAAATACTATGACAGCCGAGAAAAGCTGTAAAGAAAAGAACCGGGAGGGGGTCGGTCTAAGATAATAAAAATATGTCGATATGTGGGAAGACGTTACCTAATAATAATTCTGGCATTACATATTTTTAAATATTGATTTGCATTATTGAAATGCTGATGTATTGTGTATTATTGTGAATTTAGTTATAAATAAATGAGTCTCACAGAGAGATAGTTATGGTGAGAAAGTAACATAGAAGTATGATATGATACGAACCATCTAAACAGTAGAATATTTGCTGTGAACCTCATTACGAGGTAATTATGAGAAAATTGATTGTCTTGAGGTTAACCAATATATAAGAATAATAGATTGACAGAAAATGAGACTTATGATATGTGTAGTAATAGTAGAATGTTATTATCAAGTTATGTGAGATATAATTAATTAAATATTGAAAGACCATTTATACAAATTGAGTACTTATAGTAAATTTAATTCATTGAGCTTGTGAAGCTTACCCCTCATTGTACAATGTTTTCAGGTAGCAGGCAGGACAAATAATTTGATGAGTTGTGGTTTAGACGAATCATTTTTTTTGTAAGCCACGTACGTGTCAACATCCTCAGACTAGTGAGAAAATAAAATAAAAATTTATTTGTAAATATTCATGCATTTTACGTTGTATATTATGTTTAAGTTAATATCAGATTGATGTATCTCCCCTGTTGAGGGTTGAGGATTGATATAAAAGAATTTCTATTAGTATTATTTTTATTGTTGCATATAGATGTCGTGCTGAGATTTTCAAAATATAACAACACCGTCTCAGGGTGGTCAACCTGGGATGGGTCGTTACATTTGTGGAGGTGCATAAACAGAAGAAGCCGAAAACTATTTTCACTGATTAGGATTACGCAATGGCAAAGGAATTAGTTGATGTTCTACTGTGCTTGACATATAATACAAAACAAGATCAAACACTTGGGAAATCTGATGAAATATGGTACTTGTTTTTTAAAACACTTTAAAGCGTGTGTGTATGATTATGAGGATGAAACAACATTTCAATTAGCTTGAAGTGTCATGATTCATGATTATAACATAACCAACACTACCTAGTTGGATGGCATATACAAAGTGAAGGAGAAGTGGGCTAAATGTTATATGAAAAATGTGTTTAGTATTGCAATGCGGAGTACACAACTCAATGAGAGTTTGAATAGTGATTTGAAATATCATTTGAAATCTATTATGGATGTTGTTAATTTTTTTAAGCATTTTGATAGGGTCACAAATGAGAAGCACTATAATGAGTTGAAAGCTGGACTTAAATCTAAGTAAAACTTATTAAGGATAAAAATGTGGAATTCACTAATATTGCAACAAGTTTGTCAAATTTACACTCCTTATATATTTGACAATTTTCAAGAGAAATTTGATTGGTTTTCAGTAGTAATTATCAGAAGGTGTGACTAAATTCCACCAATTTATGAGTATGTGGTTGTAGTTTTTGGAAAACTTCAGGATTTTGTTGTTAAATTTGATCCTTATGATTAAACCGTCTCATGTAGTTGCATGAAATTTGGAACTTTGGAATTTTGTGTTGTCATGCATTGAAGGTGCTTGACGTGTGGAATATTAAATCAATTCCTAATAAATACATTCTAAAAATGTGGACAGTGGGTCCGTAATAGAAACTAGTTGGAAAAATGTTCAAGATATTTATTTAGATATCACAGAGCATTATAGAAAACTTTTTCCTAAGTTAGTCAAGTTGACATCTCAAGCATCAGATCCTGAGAATACATGCATTTTTAGACAAAGCAACATATAAGCTTTCTAAGAGGATTGTAGATTTTTGTATGAATGATTTAGAAGATCTTGATGATATTTGTAGAACTCTTCAAGATATAAGTGAACATGTTGAGCAAGATAACCTTGTTGATTCTTAAATTGTTTTTAAAATATTTTTAACATTTGTGTTTTTATCACCATTAAATAGGGTTCATTTGAAAACAATTCCTTTATAGCATCATCTCAAGCCTCAGACATGGCTCCTTATTTTACTCAGGTAATGTTATACATTAATACGAATTAAATGTTGTTAATTTACTTCATCATCATAATATATGCATTGAATGTGTATAATTTAAATAAAAGAGTTGACATAAATACTTGATATATAATAGGGAATGGACACAGGATGTAGTATAATACCAATTCACGGTTCTTGCTCCTTATAAAACAATGCGAATCATATTTAATTTGTTGGTAAGTAAGATTGACTAATGATATTGTCACTTAATAGATTTTTTTTTCTCTTCTTTTATATTATTCTCTTTTGTTTGTTTCTTATTTTTTTTTATAAATTTTTTAGGTGATGATCAACAATTCTAATACTTGGAGTTACTATATTTCAAAGAGAAGTTATAGATGGGAAAATTATTAGAAGTTATCCATTCCTCTATTTTTTTATTATGTTATCGTCTAAGACTTAAAGTTTGATTGATGGGCTTCAACTTTTATTTGAGTTTTAAATGAATTATAGAAGAAATATTATACTTAGGACTTAATTTAGGTTATTTTTGGACAAACAATATGTTTTTATACTTTTCTTCTTTGAATGATATTGGTTTCGTTTATTTTGAGATTTATTACGTTAGTTCAATTGCGATTGAAATTGTCCATATCTCAATGTGATAAGACAAATAGATTATAAATTTCAGCTTTCCAAATGCTCAAGAGGAATAAAAGAAGAGTTTCAATCAATAACTACATCAATTTCATCATGTTTATAATATTTTTATAAACTCTTAAACTTAACATGATTGACATATATTACTTGTGGAATAAATTTTGTGAAAATCTAGCATGATTAGAAAATCACAAATCATTGAACTTAGCATGATCAGCACATCAAAGCCGAAGATTGTCGTTGGAGCAACTATTTTTTGCTTAGTAGTTGATTATGAGAAGCAAAGGAGTAGACCATAAACCAAGCATACTCCAAAAGATATTCTAGCATTGTAAAGAGGTAGCATGAATGTGGTATTGTGATTGAAGTTTTATCTCCTTTTTTTTCATCAAAACCAAAAATAGAATTGCATAAAAGAAATACAGATGAGGCACATACATCTGAGAGCAACTAATAACTAAAATCCTTATGAGAGAGATAACTACACTACATGAGAGAGCTCTTTTTTTTTGTTCTAAAGAGCAAAAAATATAAAAAAGACTCTTAATAAGAATGGACCATCCTAAGGATGCCTAAACTAATCACAAAATAAATAAATAAATAAAAATTAGTCTCCAAACTTGATAGAATATAATCCAATCATCTTCATTTGCAGCTCCTCTGCCTTGGTCTTCACATTCCAACCATCCTATGCAAAACCATCATAATAAAAGTTACTTTCACATAAAAATAAAAATAAAAAATCAATTAGTTGTATGGTGCATTAATATTGAGAATAATTTATACATATTACAAAGTTAGCCGTGTCAACATAATCTGAAACACTAATTTCATAACACATATTTCAATTAGTTCACAAACCCATTTTTTTCTAAAGCAAATTAACGGTATTTGTTTCGCAATCTCTAATGTGTTAATGTGGTCACCAGTATTTCAAAGAATCCATATGAGATGCAATACCTGAGTCTTCTAAAAAAAACCTTGAATATTGGCATTCCATGTGGTAAAGCTTCACTGTTAGTATAGATCCCACACAATCTTAATAGCAATTTTTAGAAACCTAAAGTTCCTATCATCCTATGGTACCCTAAAAGAGAAAACTACTATGAAAATAGAGCATTACTCAATTGAAGAGAATTCCCACCAACCCAAGAGAAGAAACGATGGAGTTTGTAAATTTTCATCTCACTCCACTATAGGTGCAATGCAAAATAACAGAACAAGAGAAGAGTTGTGGAATTTTTTCTTAATTTTATCCTTCTCACAGCCTCTCTATCTTATGCCTTCTTATTTATTTACTTGGTTTGTTGAATCATTCACCTCTTTGTCCATGATTATTTAATCGTAGTTAATTTATACAAGGGTTTCAAGTTCAATATAAAGGAAAGAAAATTTGCAGTGTTATATGCATGAGATTACAGTAACTACTACTATAAACTACTACAGTAGTGAGTTCTCTCCGTTTCAAATGTGGAACACATAAGAGGTCCCCAACACAGAATTTAGATGGTCCACACAATTAGGAAAATCTTCTCTCTCTCTTTTTTACACTTGAAAATCAAATGACTTTCTCATTGAAAAGAGAATATGCATTACTTCACCATTAAGGACATGTCAACCTAAAAAGATTAGTTTAGGACAACAAGTCAAGACAAACTCTTAACATAAGTTTTGGATTCAATTCTTCAATGGGCATAAATAAATTTTTTGTTTCACTTTGGTGAAATTTATTTTGAATTATAATCGCACATGCAAACAAAATAATTTACATATATGAAAATATAGCAGGGTTAAGGTCCATGTATCTCCCCATTGCCAAAAAAAACAAAATTATCACTTTATAATCTTTTTTGTCTAAACAAGATCTGTATACCAAGTGCATGTACCAAGATGCTCTAATGATGAGCTTTATGATTTTTTTTTTCAATATTCATGTTTTTTTCCATTATTCAGTCAATCAATAACAAAAGAAAAAAAAGTATTAACTTGAATTTTCCAAAGAATGGCTACTCAATTAGTGTACCCCATTAAATAACATCCAAAATACTTTTTTTCCTAGGTTTTCTTGGCAATCAAACATAAGGTAATCAAAAACTAAACCAAAGAATTGAGACGGTAAAAGAAAAAATGCACCAGAGAAGATAAAAAAGCACCAACTCATTTACATGATACAACCTTGGAACGAACATAGAAAATAAAATATAGAAAACAATAATCAAATACAGAATTAGAAAATTTTAAATTTAAATCATAATCCTAATTAAATGAAAAATATCCAGTAACCATTGATGATCACTTATGCCTTAGCCAAATATAATTTGAATTTTGATAGCTTGATTTCTCCACAAATGAGATTTAGGAAAAAGAAAACCAACCTGAGACCGGAGGTAGTTTGTTGACAAAGCTGAGAACCCACATCCCGTGTCGCAAGAGGTAGTTGGAGGTTGCCAGAGTTGAGATGACAAGCTTTGAGAGAGACGGCAACCGCAGGGAGTGAAGATAAGGAAGGAAGTTTAGGTTTTCAGTATTCTAATTTTTTTACAAAATAAAACATTAAAAAATGCTGAAAATAGTTTTGGAAGAAAAACTAACAGTAGTTTGTGACAACTCTGTTATGTATATTTTAATTGACTTAAACGATGACATGACATCGTTTTTATTAGTTAGCAAAATTTTATCTTTTCAAAATAATTGAAGGGTTAAGATGAATTTAACATGAGCTTAAAGTTCTCTCTCAAAATTGAGAGAACCGACATCTGATAATTCTATAGTTTAAAATTTAAATACTTTCTTGGATTATTTGTAGCGATGGAAAAGGGTTGAGTTTTGCCAAACCCACCCCACCATTTGCATCATCATCGACCTAAAAGTAAGGGTATTTACGTAATTGATGGTCTAACAGGAGTGGATCAAACCGGATCCTCTCTCAAGCGTGACCTAGAGACAGAAGCTTCCCGGTCCTTTATGTCCCCAAAAAATAACCCACCCATTGTGACAGGTTGGAGAAGAATGAAGATTCTTAATTAAGAAGTGTTGATATTCGAACGTCCAGACCGAGAACATCCCAGCAATCACTTAATAATATCGTGACACTTGTCAAAAATCTACTCATAATTTATCATTTTATCCCTTCTAAATTAGCGGTGTTGTAGCGGGTAGATAAAGTTAAATCGGATATATGTCGATTCCAAATGTAGACTTATCTTTACCAATTCATAATTATATATCCAAATATACCATAAAAAGCGAAGCTTCCCCTTGGACAGAATATATGTAGATATGGCAGGAAAATAATTCACAAGCTATCTTCCACTCTAAAAAAGGCTTGCTTGACTAGGAGGTTCTTGAAACTTGAATCCATGAACACTCTCTCTCTCTCTCTCAATGGGTGTTTTATTCTCAATTTGTCATAAAACTTGATATTGACAAATATATATATATATATATATATATATATATATATATATGTTAGGGTTAAACTACTCTATTCCTACGGATCTTGAGATGCGAATATAAAGAAGAAAATAGAAATAAATCAAAGACAAACACACAACACACAGATTTACATGGTTCACCTAAACTCGGATTACGTCCACGGAGTTGCATTGATTTCACTATGTCTTGAAGAATAATATAAGGAGGTCTCACCCCTAGACACCCCTCATAGTATTTACAAAAAAACGACGGCTCACTCCCTCACACAAAAGAATAAGATGAAACCCTTATATTTCCGGGTTAAAATAAAACAGATACCAAACAGTGCTGAAAACACCAGATTGGACAAAAAAAAAAAGCCCACCAGGCTAACACATTTACCTCTAAAAACACTAGTTCTGACATGGATTTTATCATCTAAAAACCCACTATTACAAGTACTCCTACAATTATAATTTACGATAATGTAAGTCCATACTAATTAATAAAAGATATAATAAAAAGTTTAATCGATCCTCTCTATGACATGAATGTTCAGCTATATTTTACAATTTTACTTATTTCTAATTCTTTGACAAATTCATATCAAGCAGTGTATCTCTATTACATGATCTATACAATCAAATAACTAACACAAGCTATAGTAATTCTTAGGTAAAATGGACATAACACATCATTTTCAACGTATTAGACCTAGCAATCACTTTCTGATCATCTGCAATTGACATACAACAGAAAAAAAAAAAAAAAAAAAAAAATCATAGACCAGACATAAAGAGCAATGAGGTGATCCATGGGCAGCTTTAAGTGCTACGTGGTGAGTTAGATTTACTTTAAGTAATCAAGATAAATATGAATTATATAGTGATAATATTTGAATAATTTATTACATTATGATTTGAAAATAAATGAAAGTTGTTTGATGGGTATGATATGTATAATTGATATGTGGAAAGTTATTATAGGAGAAGTAATATTATTAGAATAATGAGTCGATTAAATAATGAAGGGAATAAATAAAATTCTTGATGAGTTATGGTTGATAAATTGATGTGATATATAAGGAGAAGAAACTAGTGAAATTGATCAAATAGTAAATTGAGAAAATGCGGGATAGTTAAATTTAATGTTCGAATACATATTTGTTGTTAGATTACTATTCATATGCATATTTCATATCATTGTTCATATGCCTATGCATGAAATAAAAGAACCAAGAGGGGGCCAGTCTAAATGAAAACCATGACAGTCGGTATATGCTGAAAATAAATGAAAACCGTGACAGCCAGTATATGCTGGAAATAAAAAAACCGGGAGGGGGCTGGTCTAAGATAAAAACATGTCGATATGTGGGAAGAAGTTCCCTAATAATAATTCATGCATTGCATATGTTTTAAGTATTGATTTCATTACTGAAATGCTGAAGTGTTGGTTGTTATTTTAAATTTATAGATGAATGAGTCTCACAGAGAGATAGTTATGGTGAGAAAGAAACATAGAAGTATGATATGATAAGAACTATCTGAATGGTAGACTATATGCTGTAAACCTCATAACGAGGTAATTATAAGATAATTGATGGTCTTAAGGTGAACATATATATAAGAGGAATAGATTGATAGAGAATAAGAGTTATAATGTATGTAGTGATAATAGAACGTTATTATCAAGTATATGGGATATAAATGATTAAATATTAAAAGACTATTTATATGAATTGAATACTTCTAGTAAATTTAATTCACTGAGCTTGTGAAGCTCATCTCTCAATGTTAAATGATTTCAAGCAGCAAGCAGGATAGATAGTTGGTGAGCTGAGATTCAGACGGATTTATTATCTGTAAGGCACGTGGCCCACATCCTCAGACTAATGAGAAAGAAAATATTTGTAAATATTCATGCATACTATGTTGTATACAATGTTTAAGTTGAGATCTGAATGATGTATCTCCCTTGTTAAGGGTTGAGGATTGATGTAAATTTGAAGTTGATAAATTTTTATTGTTGCATCTATGTGTCATGCTAGGACTTTCAAAATGTGATGACACCGTTTCGGGAGTGGCCAACCTAGGATGGGTCATTACACGTTCCCAATAATAATATCATTTAACTTCACGCATTACATTTACTTTAAATATTGATTGTTATTGGTTGATATGTTAAAGTGCTATTTATGATTGTAAATCTATTGATAGAGGAATGAGTCTTATAGAGAGACAAATATGCTAAGGAAGAAATATGGAAATATATCTGATGAGTAAATTAAGAAGAGATTGTGTAATAATGGAATTATGAAATTAAGTAGTGATTACAGAATATTGTTATTGAATTATTTGAGGAAAAAAGATGAATGAATATCGGGAGAATTGTTAGAAGTAATTGAATTATAAGATGTAATTGGGAGTATAAAATTGAATACTTCTAGTAAATTTAATTCACTAAGCTTGTGAAGCTCACTCCTGATTGTACAATGATTTCAGGTAATAGGCATGACAGATAGTTTGGTAAGTTGAGGTTTAGACGAAATCATTTTCTGAAAGCCAAGTACGTGTCTACATCCTCAGACTAATGAGAAAATAAAATAAAAATTTATTTGTAAATATTCATATATATTACGTTGTATAAAATGTTTAAGTCAATATCAGAAAGATTTATCTCCCATGTTGAGAGTTGAGGATTGATGTAAAAATTTCTATTAGTATTATTTTTATTGTTACATATAAGTATCGTTCTGAAAATTTTAAAATATAACAACACCGTCTCGAAAATAACCAACCCGAAATGAATTGTTACACCAACCCTCTCTCAAGCATGACCTAAAGATAGATAAGCTTGCCCGTCCTTTATGTCCCCAAAAAATAACCTACCCCATAGTGACAGGGTGGAGAAGAATGAAGATTCTTCATTAAAAAAGTGTTGATATTCGAACATCCGGACCGAGAACATTCCAGCAATCAGTGAATAATATCGTGACACTTGTCAAAAATCTACTTATAATTTACCCTTTTATACCTTATTAATCAATGGTGTTGTAGCGGGTAGATAAAGTTAAATTGGATATATGGCGATTCCAAATGTAGACTTATCTTTACAAATTCATAATTATATATCCAAAAATACCATAAAAAGCGAAGCTTCCCCTTGGATAGAAAGCGAGTGATATATGTAGATAGGCAGGAAAATAATTCACAAGCTGTCTTCCTTGAAAGGCTTGCTTGACTAGGAGGTTCTTGAAACTTGAATCCATAAGCCATAACTCTCTCTCTCAATGGGTGTTTTATGCTCAATTTGTCATAAAACTTGATATTGACAAAAATAGTTGTCTATTTAGAGACTATTTCTCTTATAAAACTTGATATTGACAAAAGAAATGTCTATTTCTCACTCTCTCTCTTAATTTGTCATAAAACTTGATATTGACAAAAAAAAAATTGTATTTAAAGACTATATTTGAAATATTCATAATTGTCAAGAGATAACATATGTGTGTGTATATATATATATATATATTAATTCGCTTGGGATCAAAATCAAACAGATAAGCCACTCTTTATCTTATATGAGGAGGTGAACACTATAGTTTTCCTTCAATTCGTTCCATTAGTCAACAATTTCCATCTCAAAAGTCGTGCTTGAGAAGAGATTTAAGTGGAAATTAGAATTACATTTTTTTTTGGGTTTAAATCTCCACTTAAATCCCTTCTCAAACGTCATCACTAACTCACATTTGTAACAAATACTATTTGACATGAATGTTCAGCTATATTTTACAATTTTACTTATTTCTAATTCTTTGACAAATTCGTATCAAGCAGTGTATCTCTATTACATGATCTATACAATCAAATAACCAACACAAGCTATAGTAATTCTTAGGTAAAATGGAAATAACACATCATTTTCAACGTATTAGACCTAGCAATCACTTTCTGATCATCTGCGATTGACATGCAACAGGAAAAAAAAAAATCATAGACCAGACTCAAACGGCACATCGGTTGCCGGAATCCAAGAATTTCCGGCCAAAAAGTTCCCAACAGTAAACCTTCCAGCTTCTGCGGCGCTCATTGTAACATGAACCCCTGGCCACTTCACTCTACCACCAGTACTTGCACCACTCCCAGTATTCATATATTCACCAAAGTAAAGAGTGTTCAAAGCAAAATTTCCACTCCACGGTACCCAACCAGCAGGATCAATCAATCCATCTAAAGCACTTTTCATGAACACAGTCCTCGAATACTGTTGCCAAGGCCTGCCCAGATAAGTCTTGAACGATCCTTGTACAGCTCTCAAATCCGAAGAGGCCGTAACACGCGAGTTGTGAATTATTATGCCTGTGTTCTCGTTAGGGTCTTTTCTTGCTTGCGCTGTGATTGTGTTCTTTTGGTTACTCATAGGTTTACGTACGTAGATGTTGCAGTTTTGGAGAACAGCAACTGCGTCTCCAAATATGAAGTCTATGGTTCCATAGATATCGCAGTCGCGGTAGAATTGGCGTTGAGAGTACAGATATAAAGTGTCTTGGTAACCCTTGAAGCTGCAACTATAGAAAACTGAGAAATCAGAACCGGAACGGAGGGCTACTGCTTGGTGTTTTTCGGGTCCGGCTGTGTTTTCAAACGTTATGTCACGTGCCATGAAGCCCTCTCCTGAAACAGCTGCAATATGGGAAAAATTAATCAAAATTAATTTACGTACCAATGAAACTTATCACAGGATGTTTGTTTACATAATTACCATAATGTTACGTACTTATGTCATCGAAGAAAGTAACAGCGTTTACTAATGTTGCTGAAATGTCAAACAATTGACTATACATATAATTATTTATATGATTAAGGTATAATTTAATATTGCCAACAATTTGATTAGAAAACGGCTTATTTATTTATTTATTTATTTTAATGAGGCAATCTTATGGGCATAAGTCCTACGTAGATATTGTTGGTTGCTCCGAGTGTAAAACATTAGACATGGTGAAAATTTAATTGATATTTTTAAAAAAACTCATTTATTCATTCTACATATTGGAGAAATTCTTAAACGCACTTAATGCAAGACACAATTTTTACATCGAATTGAAACTTACTTGATAATTGTTAAGTAATTTCACTGATAACATCAATAATGATTATACGAATATTACCAATAAAATTATTTAACTGTTACTAGTAAAATTTTCACTCGACGTAAAAATGATGCTTTCAGTCTTCATAAATTTGAGATAAACGTGTAATTAAGTATGGTGAGAACGTTTCTTAATGGGTTTTTCAGATTAATTAATTATAATAAAAAACATAATTAATAAATATAACTATAAAAAAGGAAAAAAAGAAAAAAGAAACATTTACCAAAAGTTGCTGAGCGAAAAGTAGTGGAACCAGCTTGAACATTCTTATTTCCAGTAATAATGGTAGCATCAATCCCATCTCCAACAAGCATTAAATTCTTCATAGTTTTCTTAATCTCAACATTTTCTTTATAAACACCAGCTTTAACATAAATAACGAACCTCTTTGTGGACCCACTCCTTAACTTAACCGATGCAGCTACAGCCTCAGAGATTGTCTTATAATTACCTGACCCATCTTGTGCCACAACAACATCACCCTTTGCTGCGCCACTTTTCTGAAGAAGCTTTCTCTCAGAACATGAAACCCAATATGGAAATTCATCCACAAGTAGGCGTCTTCCGCCAACTTGATTAGTATTAGTAGATGAAGATTGATCAACTCTGGCCATATTTATGGCAAGTGAATTGCTAATCAACTTTGATATATTTGAGAAAGATTCGAAATGAGAAGATGATGAGCTGAAAAAATTTTCAAACCCATTTTGGCAAGTTTGTTGATTGGCAATTGAAGCACTTAACCAAGTTTGGGTGTCTATTGGATTATTATTTGAAGAGCTAATGGAACGGTTAAGCTGGTTAACCGTATCCTCATAAAGCTCCAAACAATCAGACCAAGCCAACTTGTCTCGCTCATCAAATGAACTCAAGTCCATTGTTGACACGAGCCGGTGTGCCTCAATGGCTTGGTCAATGGTGACTTTAAGGGCTAAGTCACGGAAAGCAAACTGATGGGTTTGTTGTAAGGTTTGTACAAGAATACTTCCCATGAAATGGTTGCAGACTTGAGGGTATGGAGTTTGGTTACATGATGTTATTGTGGCAGTACCATGGACTGCTAGGGAAATAATTAGAAGAAATGGTAGGACAAGTTTTTCCAAGGAGGGCATGATTTTATTTGAATATTAGAACTTTCTCTAGTTTGATTTGATGAAAAGATTTGGAGGAAAAGGTTGTTTATATAGGCTATAGCTACAAGTTGGGCATGAAAATTAATGGTAGGACAAATGACAATGGGTAGTGACCGAAATCGATAATTGAATGTGATATGGGGATATTTTACGTTTTAAAATTTTACCAAAAAAAAAAGAAAAAGAAACAAAACAAGATAATTGATGAATATCTAATAGAAATTTCTCTTGTTTAATCGAATTGATGAAAATTTGGGAGAGAAGTGTTATTTATATATTGGATAGCTACAAGTTGGACCATGGGTGCTGTAGTGGTACAAGATATTTGAATGTGTTATAGGGCCATATATGCATGATACTTACGTGAGAATAGAATCTTATGGCTTGTTTTTGAATGATTATGGTTTGTTTTTGAATAATTGAATGCCACCTATGGTTTTAAGTTGAAGCAGTCAAGTTACGCCATTGGATTTGTGTCGCTTTCATGAGATTTTCCTTTTTCTTTTCTTTTTTTCCTTTTGGTGGATCACGAGACTTTTTGGGTTCTTATTTTATGTATTAATTAATATTATAAAAGGGATGAAAATAATGTACAAGCTGACGAAGCCATTGACAAGTGACTCACTTTACGAGCATTTGACTAAGTAATATCCTCAATTTGCTGTTCTTTTTCATTAATGTTAACTTTTATAAGTGACACTTCTTTCTGTTTTTAACTCTTTGTTTTGGATTTAAAATTAATGTAAATGTACTATTGTCAATCAATTAGAATAAAAAAAGATAAAGAGATAGAGAATACGTCAGTTGAAAATAAAAAAGATAAAAAAGAGTGAAAAAAATGTGCGTTGAAAATGAAAAAAATAAGAATGATAGGAAGGTTAAACTTAAATGAGATACTAAGAGAAAAAAGCATATGAAAAAAATATAGAGGGTTGAAATAAGTTTAATTATATATTTAATTTTATTTAAATATTTGAGTTATGCATTTAAATAAAAGTTTTTAAAATATTTTGAAGGGTAAAGTTAAACTTAGGTGAGATATTCAAAGAGAAAAATGTGAAGAGTTAGAATAAGTTTAATTATATTTAAATATTTAAATTATATATTTAAGTAAGGTTTTTAAGACATTTTGAAAGGTAGATACCAAATAAGCTTTTTAATTTAATATTACATATATAAATATAATAATATTATATATAGTAATAATATAATTTAAGTGAAGAATTGTCAACATAAAAACTATATATACATGCTTGTGTGCGTATCTCAGACAAATTTTTGAATAAAATAAGTTAAACATGTCATTTTTATATCGGTTCGATTATTGAAAAACACATAAATCATATGAAATTGTTTAATCAATGTTAACCACTAATTTAATTTAATCGGTCTATGTTAATTAAGCGTTAACCACACGCCACATAGTTTATGTGTTTTTTAGAGTAAAAATAATGTCTTTAATTCGAGAAGTTTTAGTATAATGAGAGATATCTGACAAGATGATTTATTTCACTATTAAATAGTATGAGAATAAAAAAAAAATACTTTATTTTTATTTAAATATAAGATAAACTCATATACTATGTATCTTTTATAATATTGTGTTAAGTAAATTTTTTTTTCAATAATTTATATGTTTAAAGAGAAGACGCGTAAAATCATTAATTAGCAGTAGATGAACCGTTCAATCCCGATAGGAGAAATTTATTTCAATAATATAAGGTATTTTCCAGGCACACACGAAATGACTCGTGTAGCTTTAATTGGCCTTATTTATGAATACGTATTCTATTATTTAGTTTAGATAACATCAAATATATACATATAATGTGGTTGGTAGTGGATCACATTATCAAAACTTCTTCTGAGGAACAGTTAAAGTTGGGGAGTTGTTCATTCGCACACGTGTCAAATGATCAACCTCCTAAATTAAAAGGACTTGACTTTACATTACAAACAAAAAAACAGCATTTAGAATTACAAATAAAAAGGACGTTGTCATGCAATAATTTCATCTTTTATTGTCATAATTTCAAGTTTGTTTGTACGACATCTCTTTTTGTTTTGTATAGATATTGAAGTGATTGAAATAAAAATTTAAAGTTTATTTATTTTTATTGTTTAATATTATAGTATTAAAAATTTATATTTATAAGATGTTTATAGAAGAGTGTCATAATAAGATTAAGGTATATTAGAGTTTTCTAATAGGATTAAAGTTTTTTATTTACAATATACTAGAAATTTTTAATATTATTTACATTAATTAGGGGTGACAATTCAGGTTGACAGGTTATGTTCGTGTCGTGTCGAAATTAGGTATAACACTAAATGGGTTGACATGAATACGATTAATCGTATCAAGAAAACCTAACACTAACACGACTTATTTATTAAATGGGCAACACGACACGACACGACACGCTTAACTCATTTAATAAACAGGCCGTGTTAGGCACGACACGACTAACATCTTAGACACAAGTAACATATTAGACATGACAACCCGACACGATTAACCAGACACGACATGTTTATTACATAAACAAATATAAATTATATTACATAACCATCCATCTAATAAATCATAATTCAAATTCCAATATATTCACGATCCAATTACACATAAAGAAGTCTAATTAATAACATAAACATTATCTTATCAACCATCATCTATATTGGGAGAGAGGATAGAGTCTGTAGACTCTGTGATGCATTGTTATTGAGTGAGTCTGTGAGGGAGTGTTTTGTGTTTGTGATGTGGTGAAAATAGAAATTAGGGTTTATTTTATATATACACTAAGAAATTTTTTTTTTTAATGTAATAGACAAATTTTTTAAATGGGTTATAAACAGGTCATTGGCCATAATTGTGTCAATACGACTCATCAGACTCATAAATTTAATCGTGTCATTTCGGGTTAGCGGGTCAACCTGCGACACGACACGATTTTTTCGTGTCATAATCATGTCAACACGAACCCGATTATTCTCAACATTAACATGCTTTATTTTGTGTCGTGTCGTGTCTAAAATTGTCACCCCTAACATTAATAGTATACACATTTACAGATATTTTTTTTCAGTAAAACTTGAGAGGCTGCATTATTTGTCCAACTTTCTCATGGATATTATCTTATATGAAAAAGAAAATTATTTTTTTTAATCATATTATTCATATAAATGAAAAATGGTTATTGACTTAATGTTGGATCTTTTGGGTCATCCACTAAATATTTGAAGGAAGTGTGTACAAAAGTTGAAGTCATTCTCAAACCAAAACCTACTCTAAATCATGAGAGCCTAACTGGTACGACCACCTCTCAAGTCTCTACGATAATCCATCGGCATTAACTTTTGTTTTCCCTTTCCTTCACTCCCAGCAGCAAGTTATAAGAGACACAACTATTTCGGGTCCCAAGAAAACAGCCAGGCTAATTTCCTGAAAAGGTTGACTTAGTTGTCGCTATTTATATCAAAAGTCGTTCACATTACACAACCAAAGAAAAAGAAATTAGTATACAACTGTAAATGTTTACCCCAAAACATATGGTACATAAATACTCGTTAATAACTTGAAAAATCTCTCCTATTCATCTGATCAAATTGATTAATATTTGTAACCAGGACGATGATGACAGCCGCACACTTCACTCTATAACGAAAAAGAGAATATTAGAGCCACACACACTGAGGGTATAGCGGAAAAGTGATTCCTTGGAATTTGCAAGTAACATGCACTTGAATTTTGGTGGCAGCATTCTAGCTTCCTTAGCTAATGGTTATTTTGTATGGGTGGAAATGAAATCACAAAATAAGGAGAAAAAAATAGTGGACTCAAGTATTTAAAAAAAAAAAAAAAAAAAGTCAAAGGACAAGAAAATGGTATAAAAGTGGTGGGGGCTTTCAAACATCAAACATACTTTGGTAGTCTGGGTCTAAAATATTAGTTTTAGACCCGTCCGAAATTTCATTGACGATTTTAGAGAATTTCACTAGTAATGTTAATAAGGTACGAGATTTAAAAAATAATGTTATTAATGAAGTGTTTTAAAATTACCAGTAAAGTTTCAGACGGATTTAAAACATTAGTTCACTACAAGAAATTAGAGTTTCAACAAGGGAATTTTGGCAAGGATTAAATATTTCTTTGCAAAAGGTTGTCTAAGGCAAGGACAAAATAATGTGCTTACCTAAGATATTTGCGGGTCGACTTATGGTAAGGACTAATTAAAATCCTTATAAAAACGTGCACGTTTTGGTGAGGACTAAAGAATTTCCTCACCAAAGCGCACTCTTTAGTGAAGACTTAAAATTATCCTTGTAAAATATCACTTTCAACGAGAAAAAACACAAGCCCTCACCAAAATCAAAACGAAGTAATTTTGACTTTATCTCTCAAAATCCTCGCCAAAAACCTCATCTTCCTTCACACTAGTATCACACATCGTCTCATTTACTCCCTCCTAATTTTCATCTTTGAGCTGAAGTACCTCTCCTTAGCTTTTTCTATTTTCCTCTCCAACCCTCTCCCTCCTAATTTTCATTTCAGTACGATCTCTACCTCTGCTCATCGAACATCTAGGCATCCCCAAGTTTTCTCTCTCTCTCTCTCTCTCTCTCTGAATCTCTCATTCTTTCTCTTTTTCTCTAATCTCTCATTCATTCTTTCTTAATTAATTATATTATCCCTTTTTCTCTCTTTACTACTAGATCTATTTTTGGAGCTTCCTCGAAGGAAAGATAAGAAAAGTTCAGTTCTTCCTTGAGTATTTAATGTTTAATTCCAATTTTTCCCCGAAAGGCCCAATTTTCATTGATATGTTAAAATGCTTATATCAATCCTTTGTCCTTTCCTACAAGGAAACCAGATTGTCTGCATTTTAGAATTGTGATTTGATTGTATTTTTCTATTTTGCAACGTTTTTTTAATATCTGAAGGCTTATGAATACAAACAATGTTTGAAACTACAATAGATGTGGAATTAAATACCCTAGTTATACAAGATTAAGTCTATTGCTTTATTCAATACTTCTCTAGATGAAAATTTTCTTTTACCATCCTCAAATTCTTCTTACGCTATCCTGAGCACTGGTATGTTTTTTTTTCTTTCTAATTGTCTGGCTTCTAAACGTTTCTAAATTCTGATTTGCAATGGTCAATTATTGATTTCATCAATAGGGCATTGTGTTGTTGGTGAGGGTTCCTAGGTTTCTCTTTGTGGAGCTAGTTTCAACTTTTGTTATGGAAGATCTTCAAAAGAGTTAGTTGACGTCCTCTTTTTCCTCTTCACCTAACACACAACCATTATCAATTAACGTGGAACTATGGCTAATAGCTGAGCAGAGGACCTAAGAGATATTATGTTCCGTTCAACTAGCTCTTGTTTCAAACAGGAGTAGGAACGAGATGATTGATTATGTTCAGAGGCTAATCAATGATGATGCAGGAGGATCCGAGTCAGATGATGCTGAGTTGTCAGATAGTACGTTATTGGCACTGAGATACTTTGAGTTGGTAGATCACTGCAAAGATAGTAAATGGGCTACCTAGACCGGTTTACATCGTTTAGCGGGCCACTGGCTCGGATCGGGTCCCGGAGACCTTAGTTTGATTGGAAACAGGCTTTCGAGCAAAACTTACAACCCTAACCATCGTCATTTTAAAGCCAAAAAACAACGTTTAGGCCCTAAATTTGATAGTTTTCAGTTTTCAGGAAACTTTTTATTTTATTTGCAATTACTAGTTTTTAGGAAACTTTTTATTTTATTTACAATTACTTTAAATTCAGCCTTAATTTAATTTTCCTATTTTAGCTTGACCTTATAAATAAGGTTTTAGGGTTTAGTAATCATTATTATTGATTTTCATAATTTTGAATAAAATTCAGAGTTGTTCCTCTGTTTTTTTAGGGTTTTTTCTCTTGTGTTATTTTCTTCCCTGTGAATTATCTGTTGAAAACTAGCTTGCAGAATAATTACTATTCTGCCCGGCATCAGTTGGTATCAGAGCTTCAGCATCTTCTTAGGGTGAGATTTTATCAGTTTCCATGGCTGTTGGTCGTGGTTGCCGCGGGCAGGTTCCGAACAAGGAAGCCCCACACCGTGATCGTAACGTTCAAGATGCGATGATTGAGGATTTACAGAGGCAAGTCGCAGAGTTAACCTAGCATCTAGTGGTGCGAAATTTTGGTGATCGTGAGACAGAAGATCATTATTCCGAATCCAGTTTCGAAAACCCGTATCACAGTCCTGGTCGATTCAGGGAGCACTGTGGTCAGGAGGATCGTTATGGAGACCTCGGATTCAGAGTGGATCTGCCTGAGTTTTCTGGTACGTTACAGACCGAAGGATTCGTCAATTGGTTGAATGAAGTAGAGCGTATTTTAAAGTATAAGGAAGTCCCAGATCGTGTCAAAGTAAAACTGGTCGCCATCAAACTTAAAAGCAGAGTATCTGTGCGGTAAGAGCAGTTGACGCGCTAAGCGACCGACAGGGCAAGGCTAAGATCACTGATAGGGAGAGGATGAAGAAGAAGATGAAGGGTCACTTCCTTCCTTTCAGCTACACTCAAACCCTGTTTCAGCGACTTCATTCGTTGAGGCAAGGCACGAGATCAATTGATGATTACACGGAGGAGTTCTATCAATTGATAGCCCGGAATGATTTATCTGAGATGGAAGAGCACATGGTGGCAAGGTATTTGGGGGGATTATGACAGCCTCTGCAGGATGTCCTCAGCCTTCACTCGCTGTGGACCGTTTCTGAAGCATACCAGCATGCACTTGCGGTGGAAAAACAGCAGAACAGGAGGCCAATGAACCGAAGCAGCGATCCAAGCAGTCGGTCAGTTCACCCTCAAGAATTTCATCTTGCCCAGCAGCCACCCCAAGGTAACCCTAGCTCAAATATTAGATGTTTCAGATGTGGTGAACAGGGAAATAAATCGACTGAATGCAGGAAGCCTACTAGTTAGACGGGCAAAAATCTCCTAATTGAGGACAACGTGGTAGACAAAACTGAGGAGATTAGAGAGCCTGTGTATGCGATGATGAAGATGGAGATGATGAAGATGTTGGGTATATGAAATAGAAGATTGCAAAGAAAAGATTTGCTAATCTTGATGAGCAGGAAGTTGTTTATGATGGGGAGAGATTGGAGGATCAGAGGCTTATTGATGACATCAGTAAGCATAATAATCCAGTGTTGCATTTGTTGGTCCGAAAATCTGCAAAAGTTCGGGCTAGGCCAGTTGAGAAGAATTTTGAACTGTCCATTGTGTCCCCAAAGTTGAACGATAGAAAAAATTACGATGCTCCTATGGAGAACAATAGGAGATACTATGATGCTTGTGAAGAAAACGATAGGAGAGTTTATGAATTTAATCGAGAAATTGTACCAAGGAAGCCTCCTGATAGGCATTTCTCTTTGGAGCCAATCATTATTAGTCCCAAGATTGAATTACCATAAGTGATTTTGGATATGCTTAATTCCACTTTTGCTGGATTAGATAGTGGATTTTACCCAGTCAGGTCCAATGAGGGTACAGGAGGAGTTTATTTCATGCTGGATTCATCAGGCCAGAAATTTGTTACTGTTTTTAAGCCAATTGATGAGGAACCATTGGTAGTGAACGACCCTCAGAGGTTGCCATTGTCACCAAATGGTGAAGGGTTAAAGAAGGGAATGAGAGTTGGAGAATGAGCACTTAGGGAAGTTGCTGCTTACATATTAGATCATCCGAAGAGCGGGCGCCGCTCATTATTTGGTTATGAGAAGGGATTTTCTGGGGTACCCCCACAGTTATGATTAAGTGCTTGCATCAGGGATTCAACCATCCTGGGGAAATAAAATCCAAGATTGGGTCATTACAGATGTTTATGGAGAATGATGGTGGTTGTGAGGATATGGGTCCTGTAGTATTCCTAGTGGAGGAAATCAATGAGTACATAAAATCACTTGATGCTGAAGAAGATATCGCTCTTCTGGAATTCCATGGATGGGACATACCACTTGAATGTGCCCGTACACTCCGCATCTCCACCATGCTCTTGAAGAAAGGAGTTGAAAAAAAGGCTGACTCCCTTTAACATTGGAAGCATAATGTGCAGAGAAACCTTGACAAAGGAATCTATCCATGAGCAGGTGAAGCTGGCCATTCACAAGAGTAATGCCAAGTACCAGGCTCAGAGCGACAGACACCGTCGTCAGGTACTTTTTGATGTTGGTGATTTTGTTTGGGCGGTATTAACTCGTGATCGTTTTCCTGTGGGAGAATATAATAAACTTAAGGAGCGAAAGATTGGACCCTGTGAGATCCTGCAGAAGATCAATGATAACGCCTACAGACTACACCTACCCAGTCATCTGAGGACTTCTGATGTATTTAATGTGAAACACCTGAGTCATTGTTTTGTGGATTCCGATGAGGCTATTGTGAACTCGATGATGAGTTCTTTCCTACCCGGAGCGACTGATGCAGGAGGATCCGAGTCAGATGATGCTGAGTTGTCAAATAGCACGTTGTTGGCAAATCAGTGCAAAGATAGCAAGTGGGCTACCTAGATCGGTTTACATCGTTTAGCGGGCCACAGGCTCGGATCGGGTCCCGGAGACCTTAGTCTGATTGGAAACGGGCTTCTAGACAAAACTTACAGCTCTAAGCATCGTCATTTTTAAGCCAAAAAACAACGTTTAGGCCCTCAATTTGGCAGTTTTCAGTTTTTAGGAAACTTTTTGTTTTATTTGCAATTACTAGTTTTTAGGAAACTTTTTATTTTATTTACAATTACTTTAAATTCGGCTTTAATTTAATTTTTCTATTTTAGCTTGACCTTATAAATAAGGTTTTAGGGTTTAGTAATCATTATTATTGATTTGCATAATTTTGACTAAAATTCAGAGTTGTTCCTCTGTTTTTTTTAGGGTTTTTCTCTTGTGTTATTTTCTTCCGTGTGAATTATCTGTTGAAAACTAGCCTGTAGAATAATCGCTATTCAGCCCGGCGTCAAATGACTACTACAAAATTGAGGTGAGAATTTCACTATTTCCACTGTTATAGATATTGTTGGCAAATGTTTTTATGATAAGTATTGTTGGCAAATGTTGAATAACTGGTTCTTTTCTTTTCTTTTAGCTTTTGTTTCTTTCATCCATTATGAATCGGTTCCCAATAAAATTTTGTGCTTTTTTCTTTGAATGGTTTACAAATGGCAGATCTTTCTTGGCAATGCATATATATTGGTATTGTGGTTGATGAATGTTAGTTTCCAAATTTTCCTTTTGCTATTGCAAAAGGAACTGGTTTACGATATAAGTACCTCACGAAAGATCATTCTTCATTTCTCTTTTGATATAAGGAGTAGCATGGTTTCTCCTGATGTTCATGTGCATAAAAAATATGATTAAGATTATAGATCATTAAAAGGCCTAGATCATCCACATGTATATCTAGGGCCACAAATGATCTGCTTATTTAATAAGCTCACTCATCGGTTCATCAAAGATCAGGGATCTATCGTAATTTAATTGATTTTCTATTTTCAAAAAACAACTCCACATATTGTCATGTTGGTATGCACATATGACTTGACAACTGGAATGATCATTCTTAATGCCGTATCTAAATTTACAAGGAAAATATAAGGTGTTTTACATTTTAGTAAAATAATTAAGATCAACTCTACAAGCTCTCTTTGCCTTTTAAATTCACGATAACTAGCTTCCTAGAATTTTAAGTAGGGTTGTTTAATGCCACTGCTAATTAATTGAAGCTTGATGGTTTGTTTCTAATTTTGTTGGATAATATCTTACATTTCAGTATGTTGTACATGCATTAGGCACCAAAGTATTTATTTCGAGTATTTTCAAAAACTTCAGCTCAGGAGAACTTTGATTTGTGTCTTGATGACTCTTTTGAATAGCTTAAAACCTTTCAACTCTAGGCACCAAAGTATAGTCAACCCTTCAATTTTGGGGATTCTTTCATATTATGGCTTGGTAGTATTTTGTTACATATAGCTCATTACTTTGTTCTTTCTTAATTAAATCTTCACTTAGTTGCACTCTAATTCTTGGATCTGATAGTGTTTTTAAAAAAAAAATATTCTAGGATCTGATAGTTACTCTAAAAATGCACCTGCATGGTGTTGTGAGGAGGATCTGAAATTTAAAATTCTGATATATTATCCATAATTTTTAAGCTTTCTTCTTCGTTTTGCTCATTGAAAATTCTTATGATTGAGTTTGGTAAATTTATCAATTATATTTCTATTTACAGGAGGATAATGGCAGAAAATAAGAGGAGATACTGCTTTTTTTTTTCAAGTTTAACATCATATCTGTCTAATTCTTCCATATATAATTTTCACTAGAATGGACAAGCAGTATATGCCATTTTCTTTCTTTATTTGGTCAAGTGTATGCCTAGTGCTATTTTCTCGGTTTTTATTATGAGTTTGGGCTATTTTTGTGTGATCTGTGTCATACAAAGAATGTTGGTTTGTTTTTAATGACTGTAAGTCTTTTTTTGTTTTAAGTAGATGTTGTATTGTGGATGGTGGCTCATGATCCATGCTTAATCTATGATTTATTCATGCTTATTTCAAATGTTATTTTAAAAAGTGATTTTTAATGGGGTGTGTTCTGTTGAATTTTGTATCTTTAAATTTGTTGCTTTCAAGTAACTTATTAACTTTTTTTCTTTCAAAATTTAATTGTTATTGTCTTTCATTTTGCAGAATGAAACTTGATCATTTGCATGCATGGATGGATGAGCGAATAAAAATTTCATTATGTAATAAAGTTCATAAACTCTCTTTTGATGTAGAGATCTTGATAAATTGTTAAATTTCATTATGTATAGATGAGTGAATGACTGATTTCAATATATGTAGTTATTGAACTTTAATTCTTTTGATGTAGACATCTTGTTTACCTTATATATATATAAGGCTATATATAATTTGTAATTTGAATATTGATTTAAGATTGTATGGATATGGAAGATTGAGCTAGCAAATATTGAACGGGAGTATGTAACCACAATAAATTATATTAGTATTGAAGAAAAAATATTATATTAAAAAACAAACAAGACTTTTGGTAAGGATAATCTTTGCCATAAGATACCCTAAGGTAAGGAAAATCCTTACTAAAAGTCTCACATGCCTGACAATTCAACAGGTACGGCAGGGTGTTATAAATATTCGGTAAAGAAAATAGTCCTCACCAAAGGTATGTAAAAGTTACTTTTACTTGTTTGGTGGACATCGGAACATGTAATAGTTATTAGAGGTTATTTATTTGAAATAGTTTTGTCTTGTCCAATGTCAAGAAAGATTGTTTTGGACTGAACTAAAGAGAAAAAGACATTTATCAAAGTGATTAGAAAAATATAAAATTTATGAAAATTACTATTGACTTTTCAACAATTACAAGTGAAACTTTTATCTGTTCAAGAATTTTTTTCTTAACGCGGTGTCTTTACCTCTAATAGTTGTTATTTTATGACGTGTTATGTTGTTATTAGAGTACTAGGAAGTTTTAGAAAGTTCTAGATAGTTATTTCCTACAACTTTGTAGTCTTATGTATAAAGGGACTTCAATGCAACAACATTTGGGTTTTTACTTATGAAGATTTTGCTGTGGCTCAAGAAAAAGAGGCATGCAATGAGGTAAAAAATACTTTCAAATTTGATATTTCTTATAAAGAATTGCTTGATACCTTTGATGAAGCATAATTTTTTATGAAAAAAAAGGGAAGAAGTATATGAAAATTTATTGTAGAGATATATAAAATGAGAGTTTATGATAAGTTAGTAGAGCATTTGTTTTTGGTTTACACGAGTTGGACAAGCCTATACTAGACAACAACAAGCCTAGGTTAGGAAACTCCAATCAAGTCGTCTCTAAGTAGAGAAGCAACATACAGTCTAGCATGCTGCCATACAAGGTTCGTTCACAGCTTCTCCATGGAAAGCTAACCAATCTGCACACTCATTAGCTTCCCGATGGATATGAATGATATGACAAACCCAATTCCTTGAAAGGAAGTCTTTGCGCGTCATAATGGGACTAAAATTGGAATCAAGCATTTGAGAAAGACCCAAAACTTTACCAACTATAAATTTAAGAGTACGATTCCAACTTGACTTTCTTATATCATTGAGACCAAGACACAAGAAGACCATAATAGATTCCTCACAATTCAGCAATGAGAATCGAACACTATCTTACATTGCCTGAAAACCCCATAATCTAATCACCACTGTATTTGATCATTATTAAATTCCTCTTTTCCACATATCTTGCACACACATTATGCTTAAATTTGTTATATATTTTTTGTTATGAAAAGGCGGAGATGGTTGACCTTGGGTTTCAATAAAAAGCTTAATTAGCTTGATTTTGTTGATAATAAAACATTATTGAAGTATTTAACATTTGTGTTTAATGTGCAAGATTGTTTGAATCAAATGGAAAACGTTTTTGTCCTAAAAAAGGCCAAAAAGGTCAAAAAATATGATAAACGAAAGTTTCTATCTGTGAGAATAGACTCCTAAAGCTGGGAGGCGACTACTAGTCCTCTAGAGTTAACTACCAAGTCTAAGGTTCGACTCCTAGTGTATTCTAACTGCTTTTAAAATGCTCTAATGGCTCAGTTTGGTCTTCAACTGTTAGGAAACTTCAAGAAACTATAAATAAAGCCTCAATGATTTTTTAGAAGAAGAGAAGAACATATTACAATAAGGAATCAATCCATTGATCATCATTATCTTCTTTTAAGGTCCAGAAATCAAATTGTGCTTATATTTGTATATCCATCATTGTGAGAATTTATAAATTACTCACATTTTTAAAGAGTTGATAAGAAGGTTTGAGTGTAAACCTAAAACAGTTGTGAGAGTTCAAATGTGAACCATAAAACACTTGTAAAAGGTTAAAAGTGAACCTTGGCAAAACTCTTGTAAAGGATGAAGTGTAAACCTACAAAACACTTGTGTAAAGGTTTGCAAGAGTCTTGCAATTCTAACTTGTTATTTTAGAATAGTGGAACATTCAAGGCGGACCCTTGAGGAGAGTGGAAGTAGGTGCTCGAGTTGATGCCAACCACTATATATTGTTTGCATATGCTTATCCTTAACTCCTTTACGCATTGCATAAATACTTGCTTTTTTGTATGAAAGCAATCAAATATTATAAATTAGCCAATATAAAGGTTCATATAGACCAAATACGAGAAATACCCCCATGAGAATCAAAGTAAAAAGCAATAGAAATACATCCAAGGGCATAATCAAAAGTAAATGAATATGGTTGCTCAGAAGTAGTAGCTTTGGTGAGCCCATTCGCAAAAACCGTTTGCTTCCTGATACACATGTTAAAGCTTATAATTGGAGAATTTGAAGAGGAATAATCTAAAATTATGAATCAAAGTCCCAAAATGGTGCAAATTAGAATCTGATTTATGAAGGAGAGAAAATAACACAATGGCATCACACTCAATAACAATATTTTTGCATTCATACTAGTTGAAGAGCCAAAGAAAGGAGAAATTGTTGTGTCCTCCAAAGAGTACCAAGCTGGTAGTACATGCTGGTTCACCCAACCATTGATCTCTTGACAAGACCCATTATCTTTCTTGAATAAAAAAAATAAATAAAACAAAGCTTTTAAACACAGTTTTTCTCCTCTCAACACACACTACCCCAACTCAGCCAAATATCAAAAATGGCTTGAAATTTTCAGTTGACGCATAAACAAAAGCTCAATGAAAGTTAAATTTTTATCATCATAAGTTGTACTTATTTTGGAGCCTTTTCTCCATTCTCTTACCCTCTCAACTTATCTTTAATCTCTCTTTCTCTCAACGTTCTAGGTTACTATGCATATCTAAAATCTGCATTTGGAAATTTGGCATGACTCACTTTTTACCCCAACGTACGTAATTTTGGGTCGCAATGTGAAAAACCAACCAAGAATCTCACGTTATGGCATTGTGTTTTTGTTTCCTTAATTTGTATTAGGATATCAATGATGACAAAGTATATATGACTTTTATGTTACCAGGTAAATAATTATCGCTATGAAGCTAATACAAGTGTCATTTGTTTGATGAAATGTCTAACATTGTTTTTTTTATTTTTGCAGATAAGAATTGTTGAGAAAATAAAAAGTGGAACAATATTAAGGGCCAAGTTGTTTCTATATATCTTCTTTTAGTTTTTAGGCTGAAATTTTGTATTTTTATACTAACAAAATGCTACAATATTGAACTATACTTTTGGTTTTTTTTTTTCCTTCACTTATTGAGTTAGATTCCTTTTGTTTTTTGTTCTTTCCATCTAGTGGATTGAACAATTTATGTTTTCTTGGATTGAATTAAATGCCTTCTTGTTTTAAATATATGGTAAAGTATTTAATTGAAGCACTCGTTTACATCTCATAATGCAATTTAATTTATGAACACATTTAATTACAAACTGATAAAGACCCTATTTGAGCCCCATAACGCAGTAGCCTTACTAGTAGAGTGGACTAAACCCTTTAGAACCCCACAACCTTTCTGGATGCGTTATCTCTGATAAGACCCCCCACACCCACCAAGTTCGAATTACCAAAATACATCCCATCAGTATTAAGTTTAAACCATCCTTTATTAGGAGGGTTCCAATAGACCAAATTATGTTTTCTCCTAGAGAGGTAATTAGATTTCCATAATTTTTGTTATCTTATTATGACTCTTTAAATCCCAAAGTGATGTGTAATTAACAACAATGTTATCAGAAAAGAAAGA
Source organism: Bretschneidera sinensis (assembly GCA_023935145.1). Classification (NCBI taxonomy): domain Eukaryota; kingdom Viridiplantae; phylum Streptophyta; class Magnoliopsida; order Brassicales; family Akaniaceae; genus Bretschneidera; species Bretschneidera sinensis. Next base: position 11,756,653 of record CM043705.1, read on the forward strand.
TCAACAATCCTATAGGCATATGAAAAGCTGATATCCTCACTATTCGACATACCCCAAATAACTTGGTCCCAATTACTCTAGTGAGGGGTAGTTAGGACAACTTTAATACTAAGCAAAATCCACCCAGGAAGAGTGCAAGAAAGGTTAGGGTGCCAGTGTCTTGAAGTGCTTCTCATCTAACTAACTCTAAGGTGTTCCTCCATAAGAGGAAGAGGACCTTATATAATATTTCTTAAGGGACCCAAGCTTGTCCAATTAACAAACCATAAAAACTTATTGGTTTCATCCTTAAGGGCCCATTTTAGGCCTTTTTTACAGACATCCCACCCATTTTTAATACTTTTCTAAGTGAGCAAACACGGCCTATTAATATTGGAGGCTTCAACTAATCTTGGCCTAGAGAAATACTTAGCTCTAAAGACTTTATTCCACAAGGAATACTCTTTTTTTAATAAGTGTCCATTTAAGTTCTGCAAGAAAAACAAGGTTTCTATACTTCATTTTATTAAGGCTAAAACCCATTTTGCGTTTGTGTTTTAAGTACTTGTGCTTAATTGCTTTATGGTTTAAGTTTTAATATATTCTTAAGCAAGCAAAATTGCCTTGAACTCGTTTAAGCCAACTTGCTTTATGTTGACTTAAATAAGAAACCAAACATGGCCATAGTGATACATAGAGTCATATATGAAAAGTATAAATTAGGTCAATTATACATTAAATACCTAATTATAACAAGATCTCATAATATATTGTAATATATTCTAACATCCTCCCTCAAACTCAAGGTGGTAAAGGACATGCCAACTTGAGTTTTCCAACTAACTCATGCAAATAACTAGGTAACTGAGCTTTAGTGAAGATATTAGTAATCTGAAAAAGTGAAGCGAAGAAAAATGAGGTGAATGGTACCACAGTTGATGTATTGGCGGATAAAATGTCAATCATTCTTAATATGATTAGTTCGTTAATGAAAAACATCGTTATGAGCAATAACAATGGCACTTCAATTATCAGAATAGATAATTATGGCAGCACAATGTGGAATATTCATATCCTATAGTAACCAACGAAGCCAAAGAATTTTAGTAGCAGTATTTACAATCGCTCGATATTCTGTCTCTTTACTAGATCAAAAAGTAAGAGTCTATTTCTTGTTGCGCCAGGAAATAAGCGAGTCACCAAAGAAGAAGTAGAAACTAGTGGTAAAGTGACAATTAGTAGGATCCCTAGCCTAATCAGCATTAGAATAGGCATGTAACTCAAGAGAAGAGTAAGATGAGAAATGCAAGCCATGAAACAATTTGCCTTTGATATACTAAAGGATGCAAAGAACAACAACGAAATGATTTGTACAAGGTGCAGACATAAACTAATTAACAATATGAATAACGTGAACAAGATCAAAACGAGTTACAGTGAGATATGCCAAGCTCCCAACCAACTTACGATAAAGTGTGGGATCACTAAAAGATTGACCATCAATAAAAGTGAACTTGACATTGGTCTCAAGATGAGTAGAGGCGATCATGCTATTTGTCAAACTAGCGTGAGTAATAAGATCATAAGCATACTTAGCTTGAGATAAATAATAGCCAATGGAATTAGAGGATACTTCAATACCCAAGAGGTAGCTAATAGAACATTTCAAACTCTTGACTAAGAAAGCTTTGAGCTTAGAAATACCTTGAAGATAATCACTTGTGATGATCATATCATTAACATACAATAGGAGTAAAATATGCCCTCTGTCAATTTCCTTGAGAAAAATTGTCGTGTCGTATGGACTTGAAGTGAAAACCAAACCGACTAGTAGTGGAGCTAAATTTTACAAATCAAACTCATGAAGCTTGCTTAAGACAATATAGAGCCCATCATAGTCAACACACTTTATCAAGTGAGTGATAATAACTAATAGAGGGTTTTATTAAAGTTCTTCATCAAGATCATCATTGATGAAGGCATTCTTGATGTCCATTTGAAACATATTCTATTTTCATACTGTACTAATAGCAACCAAACTATGAACAGATGTAAGACAAGAAATAAGAGCGAACATTTCTTCATAATCAACACCATATTCTTGATCATAACCTTTAGCTACAAGACGAGATTTAGAATGTTCCAAAGACCCATCAAAATGAGTTTTGATTTTATAAACCCACTTACATCCAATGATATTTTTACTATAGGGTAGATCAACTAAGTCCCAAGTATGAGTTTTATCAAATGCCTAGAGCTCATCATTCATCGTTTGTTGCTAAAGAGGATCAAAACTGGCTTCTCGATAAGATTGAGGTTCGTATAAAAAGAAATGGTAGAAAAACAATGATAATCACGAAGATGGACCAAAACCATCAAATGGAGCAAGCTCTATAGACTGAACTGCATTTTTAGAAAAAACCTGTGGAAGCTCAATTGAAAGTTCTGAAATGTTATCATTAGGAAATAATTCAATTGAAGAATTTGAGAAAATTTAAATAGAGTTACTCATAGAGAATTAAAAAGAAGAGAAGGAAGAAAACATTTTGTATTCCCAAAAGACAGCATGGCGAGAAAAGCGAAGTCAGTTGGATTTGTGATCCCAATACCCATAACCTTTATGCTTAATGCCATCGCCAATAAAAAAAAAAGTCTAGATGTTGAAGAAGAGCAAAACAGGCAAAATCAAAGACTTTAAGAAAGTTATACATTGGGGGAGTATCATAAAGGCGTTCATATGGAGATTGGTGCTGAGTGACAGAAGAATGAGTAAAATCTATGGTATAGACAGCAGTAAGAGTGGCTTCCGTCTAAAAACTTTTAGGAAAGAGGCCGAAATGACTAAGGTGTGGACAGTTTCAATTATATGTCTATGTTTGCATTCAACAAGCCCATTTTACTAAGAAGTGCAAAGACATGAGCGATGAGGAAAAACACCTTGGCCTTGGAGAAAATAAAGAAAACCATATTCTAGATATTCCATAGCATTGTCAGCATGAAAGATTTTAATGGAACATGAAAATTGAGTTTTAACCATAGTAGCAAAGTTTTGATAAATCGGTGGTATTTAAGAGCGATTGCGCATAAGATACAACCAAGTGTAATGAGAAAAATCATCAACAAAAATGACAAAATATTTTGATCCCACCATAGTAGCATTAGGAGAAGGACCCCAAACATAAGAGTTAACTAAATCAAAAGGAGCAGATGAAACTAAAATACTATTATTAAAAGGTAAATCATTTTGTTTAACAAGCTACATAGTAAACAATCAAAATTATCATCCTTAATAGAATCCAAAGAACCATTGAAAGTAACTGATGCAATACACTAACAGAAGCATAACCCAAACACGAATGCCAAAGACACAAATGAGAAATATCTTATGCCAAAGTTGAAGCAAAAATGCAAACCTATTTTAGGAGGGCTTCAATATTACTAATAGAAAATATGTGTGTAAAGGATGAACCATCATGAGAACCTTAAGAAGCAGCAGCAGTGATGAACCAAGATCCAAAGTTGAAGTTAGAATACACACCTAGTTTAGATTGATTACCTTGAGTATAATTACCTTTACGAGTAAAATTACCTTGCAGTGGTTGGATGAAACAATTTGCAAGAAAATGACAATTCTTATCGAAATATTGACAATATTAGTGGGATAATTTGCAGTAAAATGTCCAAGTTTTTGATAATTCCTGCAAATCTTTTGATATTGAGAAAAATAGGCAGCAAGAACGGCAAGCATAGTATTGGTGCGTTGAGATCGCAACGTACCAAGACGGGTTTCCTCGAAAATCAATTCAGAAACTGCACTTTCAAGAGTGGAAAGATGACTGCGATGAAGAATAAAAGCTCTAACATATTCAAAATTAGCAGTCAAAGTCATTAGGAGCTGAATCAAATGCATATTATTATGATAAACCACAAATTTATCAGCATCAACATTATTAGTCCAAACAGGCTCAGAAAGCTCTAACTGATCCCACACATAATGCACCTCATCAAGAAAATCAGTTATAGATTGTCCAGGGTATTTTTCATAGTATGGAGCTTACATAAATGTTGGTACTAATGAGCAAGATTTACAGTAGTATAATGTTGTGCTAACAAGTCCCAAACCTCTTTAGCAATTTCATACAAACCAAACTAAGCATTAATAGATGGACGAGAGGTGTTTCAGAATCATGTAAGTATATGATGATTCTTACTATCCCAATTCTCTACTCGTTCAACAAATTTTTCAGCATGCTCTCCCTTTCTGCGAAGAGAAATTTTAATATCACTAGTAATATAACACCAAAGTTTATAATCTTTAAGAAAACTATGCATGCCATGCATTGTATCCAAAATAATAATTAAATCTATTCAAAACAGTTTGAATAGGTTATGCAACATCAGATTTTTCAGTAGAAAAAATCATAATACCTAATTAATAAGATTTGAATGATAGGAGCAAAATTTGGAGAAACGAACCTCAAAATCGAAGGAAAAAAGAAGCACGTCGAAAAATGCTAAGAAGTGCCCTGATTGACACAAAGACCGATCAAAATAGGCCTGAGCTCTCTAATCAAAATTTTGGTCAAATTGGTCAAAGTTTGTGGTTATCCAGATAAATTGGCAAGTACTTGAACTCAAATTAAATTGCTCAAAGATGAATTTGTATGTATTTGAAATATGATAGAATCATGATGTCACACCACTATTACTCAAATTAAATTGCACAGCAGGTGCAATTTCGCAGAGCAAGACGATGGAAGGTGTAAAGCGTCACAGTTTGACCCGATGCGAGTAGGGCTTAGGCTAGTTGGAACAGCCTAAAAGCTTACAAGTGAGGTCACTTGTTGCCGGCGAGATGATCGGTATTTTTGGTTTTCAGATCGTAGCGATGGAGTATAGTATATCTAAAGCAGACATAAAGTATTTGCTGAGAAAAACAAAGGACCCCGTCGCGACGACAAAGACAAACGACTACACGAACATTCATATCAAGAATAGAACTAAAAAGAACATTAACTCTGATACCATATAAATATGGTTAGGAAGAATTGTATTTTGTGTCTTCGAATTACAACTATACAGCAGTATACATAGTGATACATAAAACCATGTATGAAAAGTATAAATTAGACTAAAAGTGTATTTTTATGTATTCTAACAAGATTCATCAAGAAATAGACTAAAAGTGTTGTTTTTTTTTCTTTCGGTTTCCTTTATTTTGTACTCTCCAATCGAAGTCATATTGTCTGCAGGGCGACATAACAAGCAAATGCCAGCTATCTCGTTCTAGAATATAAACCAACAACAAGTGATACATTGCTTTAACGTCACACGAATAAGAAGCCTTAGATTACCATAACACAGTACGGATTATTTGGTAAAATGAAAAATTACTTGAATTTTCGTAATTATATTATCAATAATGATAAGTGTAGAATGAAAACGGCCAATAAATGTAGCCAACATAAGAATGGACTAATAAAGAAACCTCATATAGCGCGAGGAAAGGGAAATTTTCGTTTTTAGTCATGCTCGAATTATCCGTTACTATTCGAGTTTCTCATAATTACAACTAGAGCTTCATGATGGTTATATTGTCAACATGTGTTGATTTTTTATTATACACATATCACTACTCTTATGTTATATATATGAGTGATGTTATTATTACTCCAAAAATTATTTTTGTAACTACTTTTGTTTTGTTTTAATACTTAAATTTACAATAATGTCTTTAATTAAATTGTATTTTAAAAAACATCGGACTTAAATCAAAGATATTATTATAAATTAAATAAATAAAAAGAATATCAATAACAATCTTTGAAATACTAATAACACTCAAATAATTTTGCCATTAAATTGAATTAAGACTTGCTTGGACATATATATATATATATATATATATATATATATATATATATATGTCCAAGCAAGTCTTAATTCAATTTAATGGCAAAATTATTTGCTTTAAATACCAGGACGAAAGTACACGATCAATTGACTGTATGGTAAAAAACTAGTATTGGAACGCTTTTGGGAGCCCACTTATTAATAGTGTTTTCCTTTTGTTTTGTTATCATGGACAGACAAATTGAATAAGGATTCCATTTTTAATTTTCCTCTTAATTGAACTGTATAAATTACTGATAGTATTTAAAGTAGAGGTGAAAATAGTGTGAATTAGTTCATTTTGATTTTCAAAGTATTCGATTTTCAAATCGTTCGATTTAGGGTCTCCGATCATTCAGGTTAATTCGAACCATTTCATATCTTAAGTCATTTGATCATGGATCATTTCGGTGGATTCAGATTCACCCATCAGATTTTCTTTAACATTTTTATTTCCCTTCATTTATGTATTTTGATACTTATTTTGCTATTATTTAATTTTAGATTAACCAGCTAAAATAACTTATTATGACTATATAAACTTAAACATATGTAAAATTAATTTTTTTTTTTATATTATTATGTTACGCCATCTATTAAATTTAATATTGGAAACATGAAAAATATATAATATTGTACTGCATCCGTATGATTATAAAATATTGACTTATGATATTGATGAAAAAAAGTAATTCAAAGCAAAAAAGCTTAAAACCATGCATAAATGAGAGGGAAATAACTCAAACTTGTCACAACCAATTTGGAAGTAAATTCTTTATACAATTTTGTCAAGGTGATTCTTGTAAATATAACATAATTAGTCAAACAATAATAGTTAGTAGTCTTATTTGATTCATTTAATATCACAAAATATGACATAATGTCTTCTAGTTGAGCATTATTAATTTAATAATATATTATTTTAAAACAAAATTTGTTAATTCGAGTTTATATTTTGGTTGTTTTGTGTCATATAGTCATTTCTAGTTTTGGATATTTTGAGTTGGGATTATTTTTTATTTGAGTCATTTTGGATTCGAGTTATTTTGGGTCTTGAGTTCTTTTTTATTTTTTTTTTCCAAAAACCCTTACCAATTTTATTAAAATATTAAATAAAATACAGTTGAAGTAGGGAGGAGGGGGATTTTCGAGGGGGGGTCAAACTTTCTTTGGTTTGACCCGAAAACACTCTTTTGGGGGGTTCAGGGACTTATCCCTGAGGCGAATTTTTTTTTACCTGTTTTGTAGCTTATATGTGATTTTACTGTTATTTTAAATCACTTTGATCTAAATTCTTTTATAACATATGAGATAGCAATTAACTATTTAGGCTCATCAATTCTATCAAACTCATGACTCACAAAGAACAAAACTCGTTTTTTAACCAAATAAAAGACACAAATAAATCAACAAATAAATTATTTTGTCATTCTTATATCATAATTATTCTCAACTCAAGTCCTGAAATACGAAAAATATAATTTTTATACTAGACTCAAAAAAAATTTTAATGACAAAAAGAGTAAAAAGAGTATGCCAGACATTATTGAGAAGGCCATATATATATAAACATGAAAATTAAAATCTTGTGGGGGCCATGGCCCCTGCTTGTCCTTCCTAAGATATGCCACTGCGTTGTATCACTTTCTTTGCCATATATGGAAGCATATGTAGTGATTGCTCGAGTTGAGTTGGGTTCGGATCACATTATTTAAATATGTTTTCAAGTTTTGACGGATTAGATTTCAGGATCGAGTCAAATTTTGTCACATCTAATTTAAGGTTATGTTCATGATAAGGGAAGAGAGACGTCTAAATTTATACTACATGTTTTTAGTTGCATACTACATTTTTTTGGTAAAACTTATACATTCGGTGATATTTTCTACTTTACTGCCAAATGTATTGATTTACTACCGAATGTCAGTATTTTTTACTACTACATGTATTGTTTTACTTGAAAATGTATTACTGAAACATGAATGCCTCATTTTTTTAATAAGGTGTTGTAGAACCTACCATGTTTTTTTTTTATTGAAATAAAATGAATATCAAGAAGACTTAAACAACCTAACAACTAGAAAGTTATTACATTGCCAATGATTAGAGATAAATTAGGGTTACATCATTGTAACAAAAGATTATTTGGGGGAGTTCATGAAATGATTTATATTTTCTATAAACTGAAGCTAAGCCATATATCTCAAAAAAAAATAATTTGTAACAAAATTAAAATCTGAAAAATAATTTCTAAAAAAATCTTAAATAGGATTTATCGCAGACACTCCAGTCATTTACTAAAAGTCAACCGAAGAGTGCACACCATGCATGATTACTAGTCCATATATTTTTTTTTTTTCATTTTTGAAACTATGCCAGTCTGAATTAAAACCAAAACATTACTTTCATAAAAAGAGCAATACAATTGTTAAATTAAACTCACGGTTCCACTATAAATAATAATTTGGATTCAATAGGAAATATGAATTTATGAATAATATAGAGGAATTTTATGGAGTTTTTTTCTTCTAAATGGGGTTTTTATAAATCTTAATTCTCTAAATAAGGTTTTTTTAATCTTATTTTTTAAAATATGATACTTGTTGCTACATCATCAAATGAAAAAATAATAAATTATATCAATAGTCCCTATAATTTGATATGAGATACAATTAATCCTTAAAAAAACCTATATGTGCAACCCCTACTTATTAACCTCATCTCCTTCCTTTAGTCGCACCCCATTGAAAATAACAACCTTAATTTGGCAACAAGATTAAAATATATGCAAGAATGACCATCAAAACATTTTTCATAAATTAATTCTCCTTTTGACTTTTTTTAACAAGAAATAGTATATTCAAAACCAGTAGATTAAATATAACTTAAATATCAACTAGAGCATAAAGAGCGCACCAGGCCCCAAACTTAATCTATACAAGTATTCTGACTAAAGAACCGCAAAAATCAATTTAAATGTAACCCAGTAGAGACATAGTTAATCGCAAACATTTTCCACCCATTTAGCCGTTCAAAATGAAACAAATCATTTCACAACAATTTATACTTCTCATGATAAATGTGGACTTTTGTATAAATTAAGAGTACAATATTCTCATTTTCCTATTTATTTGTAACCATAAAGAACGTTCTCTTTTTTTTGTAAATAATATCATGAAAACTTTATAACTTTTTTTGGGCCATGTAGAAAGGTAAATAATATCATGAAAACTTTGTGGTCTTGGTAGCGGTGAGCATGGTTAGGTAACTCAAAATTTGGTTAAACCATAACCATAACAGTAATTTATCCAAAATAATAACCATAAACTTAACAATTTCTTTTGATAATCACATTTTTTGTTAGGATCGGTTATCAAAATTTTACAACTAACCTTAGTTAACAAAAAAAACCCAAAATTTTATCAATTTAAGAAAGCTATTCTAATCAAAGCATGACATAATTTAAAAAATCCATATTAAAATTCTTAAAAATTGATTCATATTCAAATACTTCAAAATAAGTTACAAAGTACAAATTTTCAAATGAAAACTAAAATAGTCAAAACATTAAACAACCAAGCTCTTCTTCTTTAAGTTCTCCCCCTTAATCATCAGTGTTCAAGACTGATTGGTTTATGGTCAAAGTTGATATTTGTTATTATGCTTAAGAGTCAAAAATTAATATGATTAACTAACGAAGTGATAGGGAATTAAGGTTTTTACTTGTAAACTATTTTACCGTTATACACTTGGTCTGAAGACAAAAGTCTAATTTATTGTTATAATTTATAAAGATAAAATTGTAATTAGATATATAATATATATTTAATTATATACTTATAAAAAATATATATAGCTATAAATTATATATATAATTTTAATATGGTTAGGTTAAGTGGTTAACTAACATGTTTAAAAACCAATAACCATAATCATATCTATAACAAAAAAAAAAAAAAATCTAAACCATAAACTTAACCATTTCTTTTGCTAACCACATTTATGATTTGGTTATATAATGATTTAAGTTCAGTTAGGTTTTTAAATTATTTGTGCCCAACCCTAGATCTTGATGCGCATGCAGGTCGAACTTTCAAGGGCTAGTGAATCCCCCTTCATGCCAATATGTCATTTACCCTCTTTCCTTTTTATTCTAACAGTACAACTACTAATTACTGGAGGAAATTAAAAAGGAAATAAATTTTCACCAGTTAAAATTCTTTACTGATATTTTTATCAATCCTACATGGTTGACCATAATTTCATTGTTACAGTGAAAATCATGGAGTGTTTTTTAAGACACGATCAGCCCTCTTGTTTTTAGCCAGACCTTCACACCAGTTTCTTATGGGTTTTCTTCAAGCAATTGTAATTTAATTTATTAATTTAAGCTTTTTTAATTTTCAAAAGAGAGTGATTATAGGAAAGAGATGATGTTAAATAAGAATGAATTATAGAGATAAGTTTTTTAGGGGTTAAATTGAACTTTATGTCAAAGAATAAAGATTATTGATGTAATTTATTTCTCTTTCATTTACTGATGTGATAAAAAATACTTTATTTTAAAAATATAAAATTAAAAGAATTCCATTTAAAAAATTAAGATTTATAAAAACTCCATTTAAAGAAAAAAAAATCGAATTTTATGCCACTTGACAAATTATATATTGAAGGCTTGTATTCCTAATTTGGACAGCTATTTACTTAAGATTTTTTTTTTTTAATTCCATGGGCTTTCGTGATAAAACAGCATGAGCCTGCGAGTTTAGCCCAAATAATTTAATTATTTTTTATATTTTCTAGTTTTGAATTAAAAAAAATAGTATATTTTGTGTATAAATAGATTTATATATGCCACTTTAAAGGTTTCAAGAAATATTTAATTCACTTTCACTTGAGAAAGATAGGTGAAATTGATTATCGAAATTCCTTACGGTTTCTTCCGAGCACAACATACCATTAATTAATTAGTGATTTCCCCTTCCCAACAGTAGACAAGATCTTTCTCCAACTTATGGTGTCACGTTTTTTATAAAAAAAATGTTGCTTAGCACGTACATATCCATGAAAAATATATAACATAAATATCTATCTTATTATTGAATAGCATAAGAAGGGAGAAATTTTTTTTTTTATTCAATTGTGAAATAGACCATTGTGCTATTTATCTTTCATGTATCCGAACTAGACAAGAATTTTTCCCATCCATAAAAGTCTTTATGATCATGCGATGAAGTGAAAATGGACCTATGATGAACTCTTTTTTTCTTATCAAAATCATTTCAGTATGAAAATAATGAATACCCAAGAATGTATAAGATATATTCATGTAATAATTACCTAGGATTTGACCAAGTGATTTAATTATTTGGGTCAAGTAAACACTACAAGAAAATCGCTTATCACCGACGGATTTTTCCCGTCGATGAAGGGTCCTCTGCCATCAGTAATACTTATCACCGAGGGATTTCCCTCAGTGATAACCCCTTGGTGTTAAGCTCCTCAGTAATACCTTTTTTTACTGAGAGCCAAATTATTCTCTCGGTGATAGGTTATCACCGATGGCTATCACCGAGGGACTTGTTTTTAAAAAAAAAAAATCATTTTTAAATTAATAATAAAATAATCTGACCAACACTGAGGGATGGTCCGTCGGTAATAATAGTACTTATTACCAATCCCTCGATAAAGAGTTGTTATTTAAAAAAATTTAAAAATGGATTAAGCTCAACACCGACAGATGTGTCCCTCGGTGATAATTATTATCACCGATGGAAACAATCCCTTGGTATTGGTCAAATACAGAATACAACGAAATCGAGAAAACAAAATATTTCGTAAATTAATAAAATATAATATACGAATGAAAAAACAATCGATAATCGAATATTCCCCCTTAAAAAAAATAATCGAATATTCCAAAAATTATAAATACAAATATCTAAAAATAAAACTATAGGCCAGCTAAGGATGTATCACCATCGAGGTCCACATGCTCAACATCCTCTTTTGCAGCTAGATTCTATATATAGCAGATAACATGGTCAAATATATACGTAAACCAAAACAGAAACTAAATAATTTATGAAAATAAAACCGCTAAATTATATACTTTGTGAGTCTACCTCATCCGTTACATTCTACTAAACAGCTGTGACAGCAAGCCCTCTTCGTCTGTTATCTAAGTCATCTACTTTTTTTACCTTAAAACTGCTAAGTTATATATTTTTTGAGTCCGAAACCTCTCGGGTTTGTAACTGGTGATCCGAAATGGATTCCGTTTATTCCCATAAGTTACATTCTACCAAACAGACGTGATAGTAAAACCATCTCGTCTGTTACCTAGCTATCTACTTTTTTACCTTAAAACCGCTAAGTTATATACTTTTTCATACCGAAACCTCTCGGTTTTGTAATTGGTGATCCAAAATGGATTCATTTTATTCCAACAAAGTACATTCTACTAAACGAATGTGACAGTAAACCCACCTTGTCCGTTACCTAACTTATCTACTTTTTTTTACCTTAAAACCGCTAAGTTATATACTTTTTTAGTCCGAAATCTCTCAGGTTTGTAACTGGTGATCCAAAATGGATTTTGTTTGTTCTCACAAGTTACATTCTACCAAATAGATGTGACAATAAACCCACCTCGATCGTTACCTAAGTTATCTACTTTTTTTACCTTAAAACCTCTATGTTATATACCTTTTAAGTCTGAAATCTCTCAGGTTTGTAACCGGTGATCCGAAATGGTATCCGATTGTTCCCACAAGTTACATTCTACTAAACAGACATGATGGTAAACCTGTCTAGTTTGTTTTCTAAGTTATCTAATTTTTCTACCTTAATACCGTCACGGTTGGTAACTAATAATGTAAAAAAGTTCCATGTGTTTTACTTACATCAGGTCCTGTGGTAGGATCCGTCCTAGAACCTCTTGGAATTAACACTATTGCAATATCTACTCCATGGACTCGAGGCATGAATGCATGTGATCCGCCCTAGCATTCGCTCGCGCCAATTGTGACTGAAGCTCCTTGATTCTTGACCTATCATAATCCATTCGTTGTTGCATCGCGTTGACATCAACAACAAGTTTGAACCGTGATGCAGTGGATCTGACAGAGGAATTGCTACTACTTGGAGAGCTGGTAGCAAATGGTCGATCGTCTATCATGCCCTTGAATCTGTAAAATCGGCCCTTCTTCAACCCACCTGATGCATGCAACCACTCAGCAATGTCGATTTCAGGCAATGAGGATGCTTTAATTTGGCCACTACTCTTATCTCGAACACGCTGGTCATATGTTTCCTACATTACAAGCAATTGTATATGATTAATATTTTTCCCAAACTATATTAAAACCAACAATTATTTTACATATAAGTAAAAAATATATTTTATACATACCATTGTGTCCCTAGACTTGTTATCGACGTAATCACTTGTCCTTGATTGGTGCTTGTGCATCCTATTAAACACCTCAACAGGTGTGGCATCTTTGCCCAACTTTTGAGACTACATATTACAATTTGTAAGAAAATGTATATATATATATATATATATATGTATATATATATATATATATATGTATATATATATATATATGTATATATATATATATATATGTATATATATATATGTAGAGAAAAAATAACACATATACCAATACCTCGTGTGGACATCCATGTTGATGGACCCCCCTACATGGTGAACACGCTAATCATTGCCTGACCGCCTATACACCGACGCAGCATTGGAGCATTGAGTCCACATGCCTGATGCCCATAAACTAACCAAAGCATCCCAGTGCGCAGTGGGGATCTTGTAGTCTCTTCTCCCGACATCCCAACTCCAACCATACCAGTTTGCTTTGTCCTCACCCCTCTGTTGCTTACACTTATCTTGTAATTCATTCATCTAGTTAGTGTGGCAAGCTGCAATGATCCTATCATGGACAGACTTAACAGACTCAAGCTCTTCTGGGGTCGTAAAAGTGTAGCGCATCTAAGAAACAATAAAAATATGATTAGTTTTTAATTATTTTATATATAGTACAATCATATAATATATTATATTAGTAAAACTAAAACAAATTAATTGAGAAAAAGTAATACCAGAAAATTATCCCAAATAAAGTTCTGGATGTCGATAGTGTATTGATAGTAATTGTTCCATGGACCATTTATGTGCTTCCTCATTTGAGTTGAAATGTTTTTGGAGATATTTTTGCACCTATGGAATTTACTACATTCATAAACAAATAAGTACATTAATTGATATGTGACATATATTAATGTAAATTAATGACATGAATAATATGAAATGAGCATGTATAAACACCTATCGTTCAATATGGTCAAAAGTTTTTTTTGAGCAGACAGAGACTTCTCTCTGTTTAGTCCTCTGACCTGACGGGTGACTGGAGGGGCCTAAGAAGGCCCGGCCTCCACTCATGCATAAGAGAATGGATAATCGCATATTAAATAATATATTATTTAAGAATTATTTTAAATTAACAAAAGAATGTATAATTAAATAATAACACAAAAGTGGATCCTACCCTCTGACGTAGTAGCCTCTAGTGGCACAACCAGGCTCGTGGGATCTCATCCATGGACCCTGCTATTTGCACCTCTAAGTTCTCAACCTCTGCCTCATGGAATCCCGTTTTTCAAGAAAAGTTGGAAATGTGAATACATGACAATTGATACAATCTGTTTAAAAACTAGCTCATGCAAATGAGAATAAAAAGATCATACAATGTATACAATTTGTTAGTCATGCAGCTCATATAATTTTCATCATCTATGAAAAAAATTTATCTTACTATTAACTAATCAACATCCATGTTAGTACTAGAGTTATCATCATCATCATCATCGTCGTCGTCGTCGTCGTCGTCATCGTCATCGTCATCATCGTCCTTGTCATCATCATCATTATCCTTGTCATCATCATCATCATCATCATCTTCTTCTTCCTCCTTTTCTTCTTCATCTTCATCTTCCTCTTCCTCTTCCTCTTCCTCTTCTTCTTTTTCTTCTTCTTCTTCTTCTTTATCTTATTCGTCTACCTCTTCTTCTTCTTCCTCCTCTTTCTCCTCCTCCTCTTTTACTTCTTCTTCCTCCTCATCATCTTCTTCTTCCTCCTATTCTTTTTCTTCATCTTCCTCTTCCTCTTCTTCTTTTTCCTCTTCCTCTTCTTCTTCTTCTTCTTCTTCTTCCTCATTTTCCTCTTCTTTTTCTTCTTCATTTTCATCTTCGATTATGGGAGCACGTATATTGGATGGATTTACTTCTTCCATTACAACACCAACATCATGAATGATAACCGATATATCTATATCATCGTCTAAGACTCTACATGGAACAGACGGTTCATCCTCTTGGAAGTAATCCGTAACAATAGGCATTATATCATCATCCTGGATCTTGATACAAAGGAAATTCGGCATTTCCCCTAGCCTTCATTTTACACACTGCCTACCAATCATTTCTTCTTTCTTATTGAAAGTGTAAATGTAATAGTATACTTATGTTGCTTCTGAAGCCAACACGAATGGTTCGTCTGAGTTAAGCCTAGATTTATACTTAATATCTATGAGACCATATCAATCTATTTTAATTCTATTCTTAGAATCAAACTAATCACATTTGAACAATAAAATAATGTTATTGATGCTTATATATTGGAGCTCTATAACTTCTATCAGCATTTCGTAAAAGTCACGTTCATATTCATCGTACCAACTACCTTTACATCATTGTTCATTGTTTTCTTATGTTGTCCATATTCCTATGTATGAAACTTGAATCTGTTGACATAATATCCAGGATAACACTTCACACAATTCATCGGGCCAGCGCCTATCCCTCATATTTGCTTGTCAATTATTTTATCCTTAGTGACCTATGACTAAAATATATAATTCAATTATACTTATCATATAATAAATACATACTAACAATATTTATAATATATCATCTAGCAAGGCTTACCAGATCTTGAATCCATTTTGCGAAGTTCTTCTCACGAAGCTTCTCAATATTTTCGTTAGTTATGCCTCGGTGCGTACTCCTCAAGGACTCGTCATATTGTCTACAATAATGGTGATGCAGAATTAATTATTTTCTAAGATATGCATATGTGGTGAGAGAATACACTAGATTTAAAACTGACAAGAACACCCACTCCACATATGGTATAACTTCAATGCAATTAAGGAGAACATAGATCTCTACGGCCTTCAGCTCTTTGTCATCCAAGACTCTAATAATCTCATGACCAAAAGCATGACCTAGATAACTGAAATAGATAGGCGCTCTCCTTGATCAACATTCCCCCTATCTTCATTCCGACTGACTCGATTCATTTTTGTCTGAACACTTGGTTGAAAATATTCAGCACAAAAATTTGAAATCTCTTGTATGATGTACGCCTCAACTATGGAAGCTTCAACTCGAGCTTTATTTCGAGCCTTTTTCTTTAGCTTGTGCATACACCTATTTTTCATGCATATACAAATGTATTGAAATTGAATTCAATTATATGAAGTGAGAAGACTCTAACAATTGGCAAAATTATTGATGTTACCTCTCAAACGGATACATCCATCGATATTGCACAAGGCCACCGATTTTAGCTTCATAAGCTAAGTGAATCGAAAAATGCTCCATCGAATCGAAGAATGCCGGAGGAAAAATATTCTCAATCTTGCACAGGATGGTGGGAATATTTTTCTCAAGCAACTACACATGCTCAACGCACAATTCAATCATGCATCCTACATAGAGTTAGGTAAAAAGTCACGAAATGCTAGGCGAATTAATCTCTTCATGTACATGTGACAATTGTGACTCCTCATCCCGTAGAACTTGCACTCATTCAGTTTAACACATCATGCTAAATTTGAGGCATACCTGTTTGGGAACTTCAAATTTGAAACTCATTCGCAAACCGCCTTTATCTAGGACTTATTTAATGCGTACGTTACTTTGGGTTTATATTTAGGTTTACCATTGATTTCAACCAAACCCAATTGAGGATGCCTACAAAACTTTGCCATATCTAAACGAGCGTTAGCATTGTTTTTGATTTTACCCTTGATATCCATAAAAATGTTGAAGACGTTGTCAAACACATTTTTTTCAATATGTATAACGTCCAGATTATGGCAAACAAGATTAGTTGACCAGTACGGTAGCTCCCACATATTTCTTGTTTTCTACCATTGCAACCGAATGTGATATGTTCAAAAGACATCACTCTAGCTTTCACATCTACCCCTGACAACCGTGGTGGCGACGAGCCACTCTCAGATCTATTCTTTATGAAAACCTATTTCTGCTTTCTAAAAGCATGATCTTTTAGTAAAAACTGACGGTGACAGTCGAACCAAGAATTTTTATAACCATGCGGTAGTCGGAATGATTTTGTATGTTCCATACATGAAGGACAAGTCAGTAGATCGTGACTACTCCACCCAAAAAGCATACCATAAGCAGGAAAGTCACTAATCATCCATAGAAGTGCAAATTTTATATTAAAATTTTGTTTCTTACTCGCATCGTAAAAAGGAACTCCATCCTTTACAACGTCTTCAACTCGTCTATTAGTGGATGTAGATTGTAATACTCATGTTCTTAAAGTAAGGGTAAAGAAGTAATTTGATAGATATTACATGGAAATAAAATAATATATAAATGAAAGATTTATTATTGAATAAAATAATTCTTTTGAAAAAAAAAAAAAAACTGGACGCGTGGTTGGTAAGAAGAAGAAGGAAAAAAAGGGGCTGTCGTTAACACCTGGAGTCCGAGTGTAAAATTTGCCAACATGCAATCCTTTACATGTTTGACAACATAGTTGCAACAAAATGGTGAGGCGATTATATATATATAGTTTTTGTTTATTTTATTCTTACCAAATCCTGTTTGGTTTTCTTTTTTCTTCAATTCAAATTTCTCTCTTTCTTTAAACACTTGGGGACTGGAAGAAAAGTCGAAGAGTAAAATTTAGAAGAGGTTTACGAGAGAATTTTAAAAAGAGTTAAGGAAAGCTCTAAGAGAAATAAAAGGTAATAATGTGAATTTTATTTTTAAAATTATGCATACATGAAATTACCTGAAATTCAATATGAAAATTTTAAAGGGTATGAATTCTGGAAATTGAAGAATAAATTAGAAATTTTAATATAAATATTATGTTAGGTGTTGATGATTAGTAATCGAGGGAAATTGCTGAGATGAGCAGCAAAGGCAATGGCGTGATCTACGAGTAGCTCTAAATGATACATGGTGAGTTAGACTTACTTTTAGTAATCAAGATAAATATGAAATATAAAATGATGATATTTGAATTAATTATTAACCTATGATTGGATGATAGATAAAGGTTGGTTGATATGTATGATAGGAATAATTGATATGTTAAAGATTTGTTATATAAGAAGTAATATTATTGAAATAATAAGTTGATTAAATATATAATGAATGGATAAATGAAATTCTTGACAAGCTGTGATGGATAATTTGATATGATATATGAGGAGATAATTTAATGAATATGAAATAAATAATAATTTTGAGAAAGAGTTGGATAGCTAAACTGAATGCCTTAATGTATGATTATTTTTATATTATTGTTCATATGCATATTTCATATCATTGTTCATATGCATATGCATAAAATAAAAGAACTGGGAGGAGGCCGGTCTAAATGAAAACCGTGACAGCCAGTATATGCTGGAAATAAATGAAAACCGTGTCAGGTGGTATATTCTGGAAATAAATGAAAACCGTGACAGGTGGTATATGTTGGAAATAAAAGAACCGCGAGGGGGCCGGTCTAAATTAAAACATGTCGACATATGGGAAGACATTTTAAAATAATAATAATATTTAAATTCATGCATGGCATTTGTTTTAAATATTTATTATTATTGATTGAGATGCTAAAGCATCAGTCTTGATTGTGGTATGATTGATAGACAAATGAATCCCACCGAGAGACAAATCTGATGAGAAAGAAATATGAAGGTTTGATATGATAAAAAATTCTAAGTAATTGATTATATGTTGTGAACCTTATAACGAGGTAAATGATGATGTTGAATTGAGAATTTAGAGATGATTAAATAAATGATTGAAAGATTGATATGTTTGATGAGTAACTTAAGAAGAGATTGTATAATGGGGGAATTATAAAATTGAGTAGTGATAACAGAATATTGTTATTGAATTATATGAGGAAATAGATGAATGAATATCAGAAGATTATTAGAAGTAATGGAATTATAAGATGTGACTAGAAGTATATAATCGAGTACTTCTAGTAAATTTAATTCATTGAGCTTGTGAAACTTACTCCTCATTGTTAAATAATTTTAGGTAGCAGGCAAGATAGATAGATTTGTGAGCTGAGATTTAGACAGAGTCATTATCTGTAAACCACATGGTCCACATCCTCATACTAATGAAAAAAAATTGTAAATATTCATGCATACTATGTTGTATATACTGTTCAGTTGAAATCTGAATGATGTAACTCCCCTGTTAAGGGTTGAGGATTTATATATGTAGATAATTCAGTTGATATTTTTATATTTTTGCATATCTATGTCGTACTGGGATTTCAAAAAGTGACGACACCATCTTAGGGGTGGCAAACCTGGGATGGGTCGTTATATAGATAGACATTCAGATTCTTACCAGGGTTGTTTGGACCAGGAATTACCAATGATAAGAACAGATTATGCTATTTCACGCACATACCAGGAGGTAAATTATAAGCAGTGACAAATACCAACCAACAATAGTACGGGGACGTCGAATGGCGAAATGAAGTGAAACCGTCAGTTGAGAGTCTCAACCTAACATTACGTAGTTCATTGGCAAACTCAGGGTGAGTATCATCAAAATGTTTCCACGGCATCCCATCTATCGAGTGGATGACCATGTCTGGCTTACTAAATTTGCCCTCTTTGTGCCATCTTATGTGTCCAGCAATGTTTTTCAACAAATAAAGCCTTTGAAGTTTAGCTGTTAACTGAAGGTAACACAACATCTTGTGTGGTATGTCTTTTAGCTTCTTATTACCGCTCTACCTAGGTTTAAACCGAGGATGTACACACACGTCACACACTTTCTTGTCTTTGTCTTCCTTGTAATACAACATACATTCATTCAGGCATGAATGTATCTTCTCATACCCAAGTCCTAACTCTTTCACTATCTTCTTGGACTTGTAAAAGTTTTCAGGCAACTTCTCATCCTCAAGCAATATACTCTTAATTATTATCAATAATCAATCAAAACAGTTCTCAGACATGTCAAAATCAGATTTACAATTCAACAGTTGTGAGATCGCCGAAAACTTAGTGTGCTTCTTACGACCCTCCTATAACGGCTCATCTGCATCTCTCAACATGTCATAGAACTTCGTAACTCGAGGATTCAGCATCCCAGTTGAAGTATGGGTAGCAACATCCATTACATCCCCCATATGCAATTTGTTTCTCTGAAACCTTCCTCGATATGGTAATCTGATTGCGGCGTCGACCAATCACATCTCAAATAACTCTCACCGTGAAAAATCCATCGCTTACAATTAGGAGTAAAACCTTTCCTATATAGGTGCAAGGTAATTGTTTCTCGGTTTAAAATTCTTAAATTCTAACATAGAAAACAAGGACACCGAATAGTTCCATCGTTATACACAAATGGTGGATTACCATATGCAAAGTCAAGAAAAACCTCCACCCTTTCTAAAAATTCCGTAGATATGGCATGATTAACAACTCAACAATCCATCCAACTATGGTCAGTTTCCATCGTTCTAATCACTAAAATAATAAATACTCTATTGTCAATAAGTTGCTTTAAATATATAGTATTCTCTCAATTATGCATATTTTTTTTTACATACATATTAAAATATATGGATTGAAATAGCATGATACAATAGCAATCATATATTTTATTATCACTTTTCTATCTTCCAAAAATACTTCATTACATACATGGGGTTTCTAATTATGCTAACTTATAATGACAATCAAACATAACAATCTAAGGCTAACTTAATTTTTTTTAAATTAAAAATATAAACTAATTAGTATCAGATATTTCATTCAGTCGACTAGATGAATGAAGGAAACTTTTTGTCCTTCATTCATTCGACGGAATGGTTTCATTCAGCTAACTGAATGAAACCATTAATGAAACCATTCAGTCGACTAGATGTCCTAAAACAGAATTTTCTGTTTTAAAAGGTTTTCCTAGTCAAAATGATTTTTTGTCAAAAACATTTCAATCAAAATGAGCCATAATGAAAAACAAAATACTTGTTAGTAGAGATTTACATATCTTAACTACCTTAGAACGTATTCTAGGTCTTTGATCTTGATCTAGTATCTCTCAAGTAAACAGTCTTCATCACATATGCTTGAGTTATGAAAAGGCTGAAATGACCATTTTATATGGGAGGTTTTTAACTTGAGTCTTTCTTGTAGGGCCATAAAAGATCAATTTGATTTTGAGAATTTGTCTAATTTTCACCACATTATCTAGCTTAGTGGATTATGATTCTTGAACAAACAAATGGTGAAGAGTTTTAAGAATTATATATACTCCTATCATACTTTCTTTTTTTTCACTGAAAGATTCTTATATTTTTTAGCTATACAAGAGATATAGTCGTCTCTTTTTCTTTATCTACTCAATCATTGATTTAAGTAGAATTTGATCTCAAATTTTTGATGGGATGACAAGTTATTTTACTATCTAAACTAGTTAACACTCACTTTATCTAACTTCTTCAAATATAAACATCCATGAATAATTATTACCATAGTGGGATATGACCAAACTCGGGAATTTGGATCGAGGGAGAGGAGAGGAGAAGAATTACTTCTCTAAATTCTCCTCTTCTCAATTTGCTTTGCTTTACTCTTTTTTCAAAACTCTCAAACGAGTGAAAATTAAATATTTAGAGTTTTGAAAGAATTGGAGAGATAAATATACCCTTCCATATACTCTTATACATGTAACACTTTGTTTTCTCTCATTCCATATAAAAAATTAACACTCTAAAAAAATAAAAATAAAAACCTAGAAATATATACACAAATATATGCAAATAAAAACATTGAATAGATTAACAAATGTAACTAAACACACACACACACACACACATATATATACATACATACATATGTGTGTGTGTGTGTGTGTGTGTGTATACATATATAAACAAACATATGAGAGAGATAGAAGAAACTTACAAAATTGGTAGAGAGAGAGAGCCTAAAAATCGATGAAGTGGGGAAAATAGGAGAAAAAAACTTAGAAATGGAGGTTGAAGATTGCAATAGACAAAATATGAGAGAGTGAAAGCATGTGAGAGAGAGAGGAGGTGAAAATTTCTTAGGGTTTTGGAAATGAAGTCACGCGGCACTAGGAGAAGAAAGTAGGAGAAGAGAAAAAGTGGGGAAGAAAGGTACCTACATGAAATTTAGGTCAGATTTTCACCAAGTGATTAAATTCCTTTAGTAATACATTTTTATCCCTCGGTGAAAATAGCTTACTTAATTTAAAATTAATTTTATATTCATTTATCAACACCGAGGGATTAAATTCCCTCGGTAATAATATATTTCTAATTAAAAAAACTAAAAAAATATTTTAAAAATATTTATGAACTTAATACCGAGTGTAAAAATATTATGAATGGGGGAATTGTCCTTCGGTGATAATATTTCTCACTATCATTAAGGGACATGTGTCTTTTGGTCTTATCCATCGTTGAAAACAATTATCACCAAGGGACACATATCCCTCGGTGATTAGCGATTTTCTTGTAGTGAAATTACACTTAGAAAATTCATAGTCCTCCACCTAGGTTTTTATGCATGAGATATATGTTTACTATACATGGGATGTATGCTTTGTATGTATTTGAGACATGTTATATGATGAGACCTAAATCCCTCATGCATAAATATAAAATATTAAATTGCAAAAGAAAATCATTAGGAATGACTGTTTGTAGCATTCTACCATTATAGTCAATATGTGAAGTTTCTTATATGTGTAAATTTGTTGTACCACCACAAGGTTTACACCTAAAGGAAAATTACATTGTTGATTAAAACATGTGATGCACACGAGGTAAACAAATGATATAACTTTGTCGTGCCACCACAAGAGTTATATCATTAATTTATACCTGTGAGGAATGATGAGTTTGCCTTAACTAAAATGGATATGATTTGTTGTGCCACCATAAGGTAATATACATTTAAGAGGCTAAATTATGATTGGGAATTGCATGAGATGCAAATGATAAAAGTTGACTACCTATCAAGTGCATTATTAGTTTGTTATGCCGTCACAAGGCTATAGTGTACAAGTGATAGAATCTTGATCCCCACTAGGAAACCTTCCAAAGGGATTTTTTTTCTTTCCACATTGAGGGTTGTGGGAATCGAAAAGAATAGTTGTAGGCACCATTTAGATTAAAGAACATATCTTTGTGGTGATTAATAAAATGAATAGACATATAATTTATTTGTTGTTACATCATAAATCGCAATGACTAAACCCATAATAGACTGACCGGTCTAATCTCCTTGATTGGCTAAATAATTTGAGAATCTTTATCAATTCTGAGAAAATGGTCTATGTTCTTGATATGTCGCTTCTAACAACTGTTGCTGAGAATGTTTTTGAAGAAAATGTGGTTGTTTTGATAAGTGCCAAGAGAATGACATGTGGGCTAGGCACTACATGCTAACATGTATGTCTAATAAGCTTTAGAAGCAACATGACAAGAAGGAAATTGCTTATAGTGTGATGAACCCATTAAGTTCTCGAGAATTACTAACCCATTAAACCCTAGTTTTACATTTCAGTGTTAATTTGTGTTATGTTCCTTACCTACGACTCAAGCAACACTAATACAGTTAAACCACTACTAACTTACAACTTAAGCAACAAAAATAAAAAAACCCAAAAAGTTTGAAAATTCCTTAACCTGGTTGTGAAACCTTCGATGCTTCAATTTTTCACTCAAGCAGATACTGAAAAATGGCATGAAAACTGATATTACAGCAAGAATCCTCGATGAATTTGTTAAAAAAAATATGCTTTTGCAGGATTAGTTGGCAAATTTGTGAGAGATTGGGGTTTGTTTTTCATTTTGCAAACATTGTTTAGGGTTCTAATGATGAAGCATGACTCTTCATGGGCTTTTATATATAAGAGGGTAATTGCGTCATATAACATATTTAACGTCATTTGCCTTGTTTGGCTAACGATCGAACCATAAGGTATTCAGATTTAACTTTTTTACACCACATGAACATGCTTTAAACGAAAACAAATTTTAATGTTGATTAGAAATATTAGTAACATATTGTGGACACCCAATTGCAGGGTTTCTGATGGAGTATATACAGAGATGAAAGGAGGAGCCATGCTAACATTGATGCTAATCTTCTCTAATATTCTACCGTTGGTGTTTTCTTTTGTTGATGTTATTCCACTATCTATTAGTGTTAAGCACTATTTTTGCTTGAGAATATTTTTCCATGGGCTTAATTGTTGTCATCCATATCTTCATAATTACTTTTTTCTTTCTTTTGGGTAATTAGAGTTCCTATTGTAGCATTGTTCTCTTCATTTGCCTTGAATTTCATATTAAATGATTTTAATTAACGTTAGTTATTATGGTTGTCAACTAACTTAATTGAAAAAATTGCTTATCATTTCACTCAATCAAATAACATTAAAATATTATTTTATATTTAAAATATTTTTCATCAATAATTTTATGATAAAACAAACTGATTGTTGGAGAAAAAATTACTCAAGAAACCAAAATTTGAGCATTTTACATGATAAGATCTATATATCATTTCAAGTGGTTAAATTAGTTGAGTGAGAATGGACAAACCAAATAGTTCTGATGATTTTTTTTTTATAATTATTGTTTATTAACTACTGGTCAATGGCCACTACAATCATATTATTTTAATACTCTTCATTTGAGAATTGAAATAGAAATCAAATTCATAACGAGAATGAATGTAATCATGATAAATTTAGATTTTAATATTCTCTATTTAATGATATAACATTCAATCTCACTATAAACTTAATTTTATTTCTTTTTTTAAATGAAAAAGATACAAATCCTCAATCTAAAAACAAACGTGTTCTACTTGATCTTCCGTTCAAATCAGTAACACTCCCAGTTCTCCCTTTTTTCTACTCTTTGTTTAGTTTACCTTGTAGTGTTCTTTTTAAAAAAACTTTCATCATCCTTTGAAAAACGTTAGTAAATCGCAATTTTTCTTTTTGTTGTTAAAAGAAACACAGACATCCTTTAATACGAAGTAAATGACCAAATACGCTAATAATCTCAGAGAAGCAAAGCTCATATATTTTTGGTAGCAATGCTACCCTTGACTTAACACAATAATAGCACTATAATTGACAAAATAAGGTATGCCAAATTATAACGATATTCTCTAGCAATAAAATTATAACTATGGTTCACTTCACATGGATCAACATGACATTACCACCCTTCGGATTCTTCTTGCAGTTCATGCAAACAAGCAAGCAAATGAACCAATAAAACTGCCGCATCCACAACTAGATAAAGCAGATTAAATTCTGCTACACAACCAGCAAGTCCTATAGCAGAATTAACAGAAAAGACCAAATTTTATGGATAAATAAAGGAAATAAAATTAAATTTGAGAAACAAGTAGAATATATGAGTGCACTCCAATTATTTTGAACGTCAAAATTCTCTTGAGCAAGTATTTTCAGCCCACAAACTTAATGTGCTAATTGTAAGGCTGCATAAGGCCAACATATATCCAACTGATTCATGAACTCAGATTTTTTACCAAAATCTAGGTAGTACAGCGCCTGACATCAAGACAATCCTCCTTAAAAGACTCAAAATAATAGATTATAGATTTGTGCATCTATGTAATAACAGTGGGTGCAGATCGGCCAGTGAACTCCTGCATCTTGGAAAGCTTGAGAGCAACCTCCACCTGTTAATCAAAGACATTAAAATCAGCACTATGAATTCATTAAAATGTGGGATGATTAAACAGTTAGAATAAAGTTCGAAATATCTCACAAGAGGGGCAAGTGCTTCTTCACAATCTCACCCAGTTTTTGATGTATTCTTTTCATATTGCTCAATGTAGAGACGGACGGTTGCACCTTCCGAGCCAGTTCCTGATAAACGGAAAATCTGCAAGTGGTTCCAGAAAGTGGAAAACGAAATGAATAATTATCATTAGAATTTCAAGAAATCACTCGGAATTCTAATGGACAGAAAGATTTCAATCTTTCAAACAATCCTAAATCAAATTCTCAGCCGATCATATAATAAGTTTATTAGTCGATGCAGTCCTTCATATATTCGCATCAAGTCATCAACTATAATTGCATTACCCCCAGATAAAAATGTATGCTGCACCCAAAGTATCACATCCTAACTGCAAAGAAGTTCTTCAGGTAGAACAAAAGGGCAGCTAGGAGAACAAGAAAGACAACTTACCTATCGTGACCATCATCAAAAAAAAATCGAATGCCCTGGTGCCTTGAGAAGGAACCATCAATTGCATCTTTGTATGCGAACTCATCAGCATGAACAACATCTGTGACACATCTGAGCGTATTCCCTTCACAATCCTGTATGATTAATAGATTGAGTTCTCCAAAAGAAAAAATTAAGTTTAATTGAGAAGAATCTGGGCTACAAGATTGCGGAACATAATGCCTAATTCAAAGTTTTAATAAATGGAACTTATGCACTGGGGGTAGGGGGGCTCTCAAGCTTCACTTTTAGACGGGTATAAAACCAGATCTGTTACACAGGTTTGTAGAAAGATTTTGTACCACGTATGCAATGTCAACATAAAATTCAACTCACACATCATGGCAATGTTGAATAAGTAGAGTACAAAACTCTAACTATTTTTAGGAAGAAGAAAATAAAACACTCTAAAGAGAACTCACAAAACACTAATTAGCAAAGCTTTTCTTATTTAGCACTTAGCTTTGTTTTTCTTCTTGATGAATTACAAGGCTTGAAGACTTGAGTATTTATAGCAAACCAAATGAAATCTACACCACACATATAATTAAACTAAATTTATTTACTACCACACAAACCCATTAAGCACCTAATTATATTGTCTTCCACACAACCCATTAAGCACCTAATTATGTTGTCTTCCACACCACCCATTAAACACCTCATTATGTTGTCTTCCACACAACCTCACCAATAGCAATATACCTAACTTTGCCCCACTTTGTAATTGTAAGCAATTACATCATCAAACTAGCTATGGGCTTGAACAATTTTATTGGACTTAGATTGGGTTGGGAATTACTTATGGTGGGCTAACATTGATTCTCAACATGGAGGAAATGGAGTTGGTTTTGAAGCTGGGCCTGCTTTGTTCCCATTCTAAGCCAGCAGCTAGGCCTAACTGGACATTGATTCTCAACAGGCAACTCAGGGAAAAGTATTTTCAATCCGGACAGAAACATTAACAATGAAATAAATTATTTAAATCCGATCCTAAGAGTGCACCAAATACACCAATGACTAAACACTGCAAAAGTTCAATATTATACATATAAATATATATAATGTGTGTTTGTATGTATGTATGCATGTATGTTAAAAGACATGATGAATAGATGGTAAATTCCTTTGGTAGAAGGGCAACCAGAAGAACTCTGATTTAAACTCCAAAAAAGATGTACCATGTCAGAAGGACAAACCACTTTCAGAAATCTCTACAACACATGGGAGGGACAACACAAACATTTCAATGTCTACCCCATTAGAGGATCCCATTGGTACTATAGCAACCAAACCACTTATCCTGTCAGTATCAAAGCAACTGAAACAACTAAAGAGTGTGACCACTTATTAGAAATAAATCGAATTGTAAAGCCATAAGGGCCAAAACTCATCTTTGGAAACTTAAGTGAGAGAAGTTCCTCTCGTAAGACACAGACAAATCCCACAAGTTTTACAACTTGAGGGCAAGCCTATCAGCCCACAAACTATTATTTCTTTAAGGAGATGAAGCAGAAAATTCTGTTCAAGGACTATAAGGTAACAGCAATGTAACTTTAAGATCCAAACTCTTTTTGAGGTGAATGCAGAAAGTATTAAATTATAGTTCATATTTTTCCATATGAATATAAGAAGTTTTCGTAGTCCTCTTAAATGACCAAAAAAATTTGTTTTTTATAAATAAAAAAAGGAAGATATGTTAATGTTACTTGTAGTATTTATTTAAAATTTCAGATAAAATGAACTGTATGTCATAATTTAGCCCACTTCCTTAATAAGAAGCAGGAGCAGGAATGCACCTAGAAACTTTAGTGGAGATGAAGCACTGAAAATAAAGCCTTCGACCATTTCAAGAGCTAGTCAAGCTAGCCAAGAATATCTAGAGCAGTAACAGCAGAGATCAATAATGCATAAAGCAACAGGGTTTATAAAGTAACGAGAAGGTAACACCAATTCAGAAGCTGAATATTGAAAGCAAATGACAACCGGTGGCTGAACATTATCAAACCAAAAACACTAAAAAGCAACCAGACTGCCAGACTATTATAACGTCCTATTACTTCAGAACTTGTATTACCACAGGAACAAAATGGGTTCAAAATAGCATAGGAACATACTGATTAACTTCAGGTTCAGACTCCAAATCTTCAAGAAATGAAGACTGCAATTTGATCAAATATGACATTAATTCCTTTGCTGCAGCTGCATCCACATTCTTCAGCAAAAATTCAGAACAATCAAAAAGAGATTGTAAATTTTATTGTCGAAAAAAGAATCACACCACAAAAAATAATACCATATACCTCATAGTCATATCGAGTATAACAGTGATGACCATAGGTAGCCCAATGCTGGCGGACTATGTCTTCAGCAGTAACAAGCTTTCCCCCATTGAGGCTTTCCTTATTTTTATGAGCAAGTATATACATCTAAGCAAGAACCGCCCAGATTCCATCTTTCTCACGTATGTGGTCCGAGCCTGTCCAGAAAGGTTACAATTACAAACAGCTTTTTATAAATCTTAAACAATTTCAAATACAAAATGATTCACTTAACAGATACCAACAAATCCCAACCAGTTCCAAAACTTTCTTCCCCACAAATTGAACATAATCCAGCATCCATTAAATTACCAAAAAATTTCCAGCCAGTGGGAACCTGGCATAGAATGAAAAAAACTCTAAACTATAATTCTTCTAAAACAAGAGGCTTTGACAACAAGAAAAATAAGATCTTGTGCATTAGGATACCTCAAAAAGATTATGACTTAAACTCAACCTCTTGGCCTCAACATCAAGAGCAGCTGAGGTTGGCATGCTCCTACAAATAGCAATGTGAAAAGATAATATAAAAATTTCTATAGAAAAATAATATTAGAATATTACTTTGAACTGGATACATCCCTAATCATCCACATTTTTTACAAAGGTATTCACAGGGATTGATCATGCTACTTTAGAAGAATAAAGGTTATAATGTCAGTGACTAACCATGTTTTTTGCATGCATAAGGTGTAGATATCTCAGAGGTTTTAAATGCAGGACTTCACAAGTATTTTTGGCTTTAAAGAGATGAGTAAGTTGGCTTGAGTATACCATGTGATAATATAAACAAGAGGCAACTTAAAACAATGCATGCACTGACAAAAAGGAGGTAAGCAGATACGTATACCTGGAAACACCCTTTAAACCAGCAGAAAAATAGGGTATGGCTTTCATTGCATTTGCAACAATGATTGCAAATGAATCTGATGGAGTAACTAAGAACCTAACAAAGCAAGAACGAAATAAGGTTTAGGTGTTACCAATACAATTTATATAGTAATTTTATCTATTTGCAGAAGACCAAGTCTCATGCTACCTTTTACCAAGGATCATGTTACGATCTGCATCGCCATCAGCAGCAACACCAAATTCTGGTGGCTCAACCCCAGTGTCTGCTTTATCCAATCCCATACGAGCAACCAACTCCTTTGCATAAGTCAGATTAGGATCTGGATGCCCACCTCCAAAATCCTCCTGTTAGCCAGAAATAAACAAAGAAAGCAATACAACACTTTGATACAAGATAATAGGAAACAAAATGCCAGCAATAAGCTGCACAAGACCTTGGGTGTGCAGTTCAACAATGAGCTTTCTTATGCACCAAGCTCTTCCACAAAGATACGTTTTGCATAAGCCCCAGCAACTCCATGTAGCGCATCATAGCTTCAGCACAGTAATAAGCAAGAGTTATAGTATCTAAAAGATGTCAAATGAATATGCCAGAAAATTAATAATCTGCACCACAGATGCAAACTAGGGGCTAGCTACATACCAGAATGTAAATTTTGGTGATGAAAGCAGCTTTCGGATCGAATCAAAATCGAAAATTGACCTGGGCATTTAAGAAGGAAGGAATTAATTCTCTAGAAAGAATGGACAAAGTGCATATAATCTACATACAGTTCAAATATCAGAGTTGTCATATATAAGAACAGGTGACTACACCATATAAATTATTTGGGTATTGTTTCACAAGTAAATACAGACCAAGTATGGATGATAGAATGATGGTTTGCAGCATGATTGAGACTTTTCTGTCAAATCAACTGAGCCATTTCTTCAAAAAAAAAAAAAGATATTCCACTCAATAAAACAGAGAAGGCAGCACTTTGTGGTTCAATTATCTTGAAAGAATCCACCTTGAGAAGTATATAATTTGTGCTAATGTATCAACTGATGTTCCAAATTTATCCTAGGAGAGTAGGAGTGTCCTAAATACATCTTATTTTCAAACAAACCAAATAATATAATAAAGAAGTATTAGCCACAAACAATTGAACCACAAATGTATATCTGTCAATTTATATACAAGCTTCTATTTACATAGAACCACATATTCTAACAAATAGCAGTGAATCAGCAGAGGCTTATTGATGTAGAACAAACAAGAGAAAGAAACCAGGCAAACCTGGGGATTGAAACAGAAAAGCTAACCCTAGGGAAGAAGAAATCTGATCTCACCGTATTTTATTCAATATCAAAGCTGTCTCTAGAATGTAATACAATCAGATATTTATACTAGAAAATAAGACAACCCTAGTAAGGACTCTGCAAATAAGAGGACTCTGAAATAAATAATAAAAATAATTACTAAGACTAAGACTAAGCCTAAGCCCAAGATATCTTGCGGGTGCCCCTCCAATAGGTTCGGTCCAAGCTTGGTTAGGCCTGGTCTCCATCACTTATGTTACACAATGACGTAAATCCTAAACATGTCTTCCTCAGTCCCCACTAATTTAAATGAGGGAGTGAGAGATAAAAGAACAATAATTGATTTACATTTAGCACATACTTGGAACTCAGTTGTAGAACTAAGTATCTTTCTATGTACATATGCGCATCGTATGTTAGTGTACATATATCTCTATATTTATGCTGGTAGAAACACATATCAAATATGAAATTCCTTTGCATCAAAAGTTTGTCAATTCCAAGAATAAGCATATGAGCATTGTATGTTGGTGTACATATATCCCTATATTTATGTTGGTAGAAACACATATGAAATATGAAATTCCTTTGCATCAGAAGTTTGTTAATGCCAAGAATAAGCATGCCTAGATGGTTTTAAACCATCCTCATTGAGAAGTTCCTTCACATTTTATCAAAACAAACTAATGTCATCATTAAAGTCAACATCATATCATACAATGTCTCAGATTATGTAAAAACAATTACTGATAACTCATTTTTTTCATTAGAGGTACATATGAGAACAAGAAAAGAACACAAAGAGCTAATAAGTTTATACGTAAGAAATGCTAAACTTTTGGAAAAGGTGGGAGTCAAAAGATGAGTTGCATCTACTTATTTCACCTCTAAATTTATCTGCTGTGCTAGTGCAGTATGCTAACCATCTGCTACCAAGGAGAAAGAAAATAGAAGAAAAGATCTCTGTGAAAGGTAGGGAGGCATATTTATAACCATTTTTCAACATATGTTGCTTGTATAGAAACAGAAGAAGGAAGAAAAGGATTACTTCATCAGTTTCACATAGTCACTTGCTGAATCAAAAACATCAACATCAAATTGTCCCTCAGGCCCTCCAGAGCTGGTTACACCTGTAGCAGATATATCCACCTGTAGTGCATATCCCAAAGTCGAGCAAACATATTAAAGAAAATTACATAGGTACCAGTTTGATAAAAACACTTAAGGGGGGAGGGTGAAGAAAAGGAAAAGAGGAAACAAAGTGTTTATGATGCAAGATATACATTTGGTAGATCTTCTGCTATTAAGTACTCCTTTATTGTTTTTTGTTCTCGTAGATCTTATCAGTGATTGCCTCTGGAGCAGGTCCACCATTTTCAATTTTATATTTTATTCCAAAATCCTGCAAGAAGAACAAATAAAAAAGAAGCATCATATAATCATATAGAGTTACATATCAAATTTTCAGAATTTTGAGAAACAAAACTACCCTGGGTTATTTCAATTGTCAGAATAGTAGTTTAAATATTATCTTTTCACAACCCAATTCAACGCTCTTTAATCTTGTCTGCATCCGAAAAGATAGGCTCTTAAAATAGATATCTTAGGAAATACATACTACTTGCTATTTGACATTTAATGATCAGTGAGTTAGACATAGAGAATGCCCTTTTTATAAGGAAGAGAGAATCAAGAACAAAGCTCCCACCCCCACCCTGAGTTGTGAAGAAGACTGAGGTTCCTTGTATATACTATTCATTACAGCCATCAAGCCTTTGAGCTAAGTTGCATTCATTCTTCATCCATAAAATTCAGAAGAAATGCAGAAAGAGATCACTACCATGAACTCACCAAGACAAGGAAAAAATTGTTCTATCGCAAAAAGTAGAAGAAAAAAAAGAATACAATAACCATAAAGAGAAAGGACCTACCTCAGTGGGACCACCAGGGTTGTGACTAGCCGTCAATATAAACGCTCTTGTTGCCTTGGACCCCTGAAATTGAAGATTACAAGTGTACACTTTCGAGTAATATGATTACTACTATAGTTCCATATCATTATAATGGACCACCTTCTCAAGACAACAGACGCTGAGAAAGAAAAGAAGAATCATGGTTGGATGTATTGACTTGAAGAAAAAATAACTCACATCTGCCCCAACTCTTTCACGTATTACAGCTGATACAGCAGGAGTTGATAACAATCCATTTTGACCAACTCAAATGCGTCTCACTCCATTTGCAGCTGCTATCTTAATTATAATCTGCCAATTAACAAATCACATTAAAGGCAGATGATATGACATTTTTATTAAGCATCAAAACAAAATGCATGAAACTATGCAACTGAAATGAAATAATAAGGGGAAATACACACTTCTCATTGCCTGGCAGAGGCAGGGGTCTTTACCGATTCCAAACCTAGGAGGCAAAACACTTGACCCATTTTCTAACACAAAGCAAGCAGAAAAAATTTGCGTTAAAACCCTTGGCTGGCTGTATCAACTTATAGAGACCATAGCACTTATAGCTTAGGTGCAACAAAGGCATCATGGTAATTGAAGGTTTTGAAGGTTCTGCTATGGCGACAAAAATAGACGTGAAGACGGATGAAAAGGCAGATCTGGACTTATATGCAAGCTGGGAATGAAGGATGCATATTCACCAGCTTGAGGGGAGGTGTTAAGAGTCCTAATTAGGTTTCCTATTATGTGTCATAGTAGGTTTCCTAAATCTTATTTATTTTATATCTATCTTATCATGGACGGTAGTTGGAGTCGGCGGCTCTCCTAGAATTCCCTCATCTGGGATCCCTGGGGAAGAGAATCAAGTTGGCCCTTGCGAACAGCTTGATGCACTATCTCCCTTCAACCCTTTGAGCGAAATGCGGCAAAAGGAAGGAAAATCCATGGACCGACCCCATCGTCTCCACCCCGTAGGAACTACGAGATCACCCCAAGGACGCCTTCAGTATCCAGAGGTCGCGGACCGACCATAGAAACCTGTTCAATAAGTGGAGTTAGTTATGTCTCTTAGTCCTATTAGGTTTGATATTCATAAGTCTGTATACATGACTGTTGAATTGTATTCAAAAAATCAATAATACATAATTCTTTTCAATTCTTTTTGTTAGCATGGTATCAGAACAATCTGTTCCCTGGGATACTACATAA
The DNA here is from genome assembly GCA_023935145.1 of Bretschneidera sinensis. Taxonomy (NCBI): domain Eukaryota; kingdom Viridiplantae; phylum Streptophyta; class Magnoliopsida; order Brassicales; family Akaniaceae; genus Bretschneidera; species Bretschneidera sinensis. The sequence goes on from CM043705.1 coordinate 11,790,804, forward strand.
ATTTTTTTTTTTAAGAAGAGAAAAGATACCTGCAACAGCCAAAGCCGTACAATAGTGGTCATCATCAACAGCCGAAGCTGTACAACAATCGTCATCATCCTCACCACCTGCAACCTATTTTCTGTCCTTCTTCCCCGGCCTAGAAATCCATCATCTCCGTCGTCAACATCCTGCAATAGCAACGCAGCACCTACAAAACATAACTTTCCGGCGCGATTCCTTCTCCGGTAGCTGATTCCGACAACACGTCGTCATCGGACACCATCACCGGGGTCGCCCTGCTCCGACGACAAAACCCCTGGCTCCAACACCCAATCCAGCCACATCTGACCGTCTGTTTATTTGCAACAAATCTGACCGTACGATCTGTTCCTAGATCCAGATCTGCCATGTTTGGTTACTTGGATAAAGAGAAAACTGCTTTGTTTGGTACTTGGATAAATAGAAATCTTCCTTATTTGGTTACTTGGATTTCATCTACTTGGATATATGGTTATAATCTGTTTGGTTACATGGCTATAATATGTTTGGTTACTTTGTTAAAGAGAAATCTGCCTTGTTTGGTTACTGGAAATTCCAAAGTCTTTATCGCTTCATCTGTTTTGACCTTCATAGCCAACTATACCTCTGGCCTTTATCACCAATTTTTTCTTCTCTCTAATCTTGCCTTATTTGGCCTTCATAGCCAACTATACCTCTGGCCTTTATCGCCAATTTTTTCTTCGCTCTAAACTTGCCTTTTTCTCTATCATTAACCCACCATAGCTGAAAACACCATTCAAGCAACGTACAGGCTGAATGCTGAATGGGAAGAATTATCTGAAGTGGTCCCAATTTCTCCGCATGTATTTGAAGGGAAAGGGAAAAATAAGTCATCTTCTGAGCACAGGACCGAATGAGGGAGATCCCAAATTTGCAATGTGGGATGAAGCAGATTCCATGATTATGTCTTGGTTATGGAATTCCATGACTCCTGAAATCAATGACACCTGCATGTTCCTATCCACGGCGAAGAAAATTTGGGATGCTGTTCGACAGACGTATTCAAAAGCTCGTGATGCGGCTCAGGTGTACAAGATCAAAGTCAAGACCGTTGAAATGAAACAAGGCAGCAAAACTATCACTGAGTACGCAAATGCACTTAAGAATCTATGGCAAGACCTGGACCATTATCGCTGTTTTGAGACCGAATGTCCATAAGATGCAGCAACCTTGAAGAATTTCATCGAAAAAGATCGAGTTTATGACTTTCTTGCAGGATTTAATGTTGAACTTGATCAAGTAAGGGTGCAGATAATCGGCAAAGAAGAGATACCCTCTCTGAACGAAACCATCTCTCTGATTCGGGCAGAGGAGAGTTGAAGAGGAGTGATGCTCGAACCCCAAGCTCTTGAAGGTTCTGCTATGGCGACAAAAGATGGAAACATAGATCTGGACTTATATGCAAGCTAGGAATGAATGATGCATATTCACCAGCTTGAGGGGGAGTGTTGAGAGTCCTAATTAGGTTTATGTTGAGAGTCCTAATTAGGTTTCCTATTATGTGTCGTAGTAGGTTTCCTAAAATTATCTATTTTATATCTATCTTATCTAATTATGTCTCTTAGTCCTATTAGGCTTGATATTCATAAATCTATATAAATGACTGTTGAATTGTATTCAAAAAATCAATAATACATAATTATTTTCAATTCTTTTTGTTAACAACCATAGCACTTATAGCTTGGGTGCAACAAAGGCATCATGGTAATTGAGCTTGTCCTCCATCAACCAAGGGCTGCATCTTTAAATTAAAACAATCATTTTTTACTCGCTTATAATATTGAATATGGAACACACGTGCATAGCCATAACAAGCTACATGGGTACTCATCATTCCCAACCTGCACAACTGAACATCTCATTCCAGTCAATCTCAGCTTCCAAAATTCCAATCCACGGTAACCTAAAAGCTGAACTAGGCTAACTAATTGCAGTAAATCCTAATTTATAGGAAGAAGCAACCAGAATACTTTAGAATGACGATGTTTGGGTCAACTTAGAGCCAACTTAAAGCTGAAGCTTATTTCTAAAAACTGCCAAAAGCTTAATGAAATTAAATCAAACCTTATTAAATTTCATCAAATAACAATTAAAACATCAAATTAATAGGTGATTTGATTTGATTTGATTTTTTTACAAATTTTAAAAAAAAAACAAGCTCCATCTTAAAGTTCGTTTTAAGCTTACCCAAACATCGCCAATAACCTTCCATCTTCCACTAAAAAATATATGAACAAATGTTGTGCAAGAATTGCAAGATGGTTCAACAGTTTAAACTTGTGAGAAACACTAGCAAAGCATATCTGGACTATATCGGTGAACATTAAAGGTATAAAATTATTCATTACAAGGTAAGTAAACTGTAAACTCGAAAACTAATTTAAATACAGATTTTATGCACAAAACCTCAAATATTAGTGTACCTATTTGATGAAAATCCCAATTTGCAGTGTTAGATAAAATGGGACAATTTTATTTTTCCTAAGATACTCGAACAAAAATCAAAGTATACCTTTCATCGAAACTTAGAAAGCAGTCTTATTCACGTGAGCTTCAAGCCTCAAGCTTGCTTCCTTCAACAAAAGGCCACTTCTAAAACCTGGTGGACTCATTAATTTCTAGTAAGGAGAATTTTTAACCTTAATTTCTTCCATAAATTATCATGAAATACCATACCTCATTCTCCAGATGGTAGAATCTTTCATGCTATTATATATCATCCATGTTCTAGTCATTAGATCCCGAACACCCTATTGTTCCCAACTTTCCCAACTTGTAATGAAAAGTGTAGACCATATCTTAAAATGCCCAAGAAGCAGTACAAGTTAGAGAGTACGAAATGATCAAGCTGGAAACATTAAAAAAATGACAACTTAAGACTTTACTAGTATTGTGGTATGCTGTTATCGTGGGACTCAATTTAAACCAGGGATCACCTCTTCGGGGAATGCAATTACACTGGGAGGATTCCACTAAAGACTTTGGATTTCGCATGGTAAGCAGGAAGCTTACTTCCGGGGTCTGATTTATCTTAGCTGATTTCTATTGCCAAGGGCAAGGATCTGTCATCCCGTACCTTCAAGTTGGCCAAGGATGCTTTTATTTATAACATTTTGATTTAGCTTGACAGGATGCTTGAAAAATTTGAGGAGGTTGTTATGTGGCATCATATCTGATTCCAGAAGCAGAATGGTGAGAAACGGTCCTTTATGCGACTCTCAAAGGAATAGGTCTCTTTGTTCTGAACAGTTTGTGCCTTTGCCAGACTATTTTCTTGTACTTTTGTTAGTTGTGGCTTGTTTGGTTTGTTTGCAGACTGGTGATTGTGAATGATAGTTTAGCATTTGCATTTTTTGTTAGTTTGTTTCTGTATAAATTACTTTCATACTTCTGCAATCAAAATGAAATTAAAGGTTTCTGTTAAAAAAAAATAAACTAAATATAAAAACAAAGAGTTTGACAAATTCATGAAGACTTCTTATAGTCGTCCACAGATGCACACACATGCATAGATATATGTGTATCTGATTGTTTGTGTATTTGTATGGAAATCCTTAAAAAGCCAAAAACAAGTATCTGAACATAAACAGTTTGTATTACAATCATATACCAAAGAAAGAACAATATAAAAATTAACTCACAAATTTATACACACACAATATGGTACAGATGGTACAGACAGCACCTGAATGACATCCTTTGAGTAATAACGGCCATCACCAGAAACAACAAGTGTAGCACCTACAAGCATGAAGAAAAACTTGCAAAATATTTTCAGGACCACTCAGTAAATAACTTGTTATTGAAAATAGTTTAATCAAAGATAAAAGGCAAACAAAAAAGAACAGATAATTAAAAAATGGATTCTAGAACAAGAAAATGAATTTTATATTGCCATGTTCTTTATTTGATAATTTCTCCTTAATAGAAGGAAACAAAGAATCTGAAACAGCTCTCTGCGCGAGATATCAATTAGTTCTGTCAACTTGTGTACTGTCTGCCAAAAGTAACAGGCATACAAATCACAGCATTTAGTCATAGAATTAAGTAAACTGTCAGACTATAGGACTAGAGTATATAACATAAAGAAGTCACACACTTGCACATACATATGTTAATAACAAGATAACAAGATATGCATACACAAAATAAAACAGTTTTAGTTTAAAAGTTGAAACAGTTGCTGTTAGTACTAATGATTATAGTAGTCATATTACAAAAAAGATATGGCTACAACAAATAAAACTTAAGAAATAACAATTCAAAATCATAATAGAAAATCATAAATGTACTTATATTAAAACCAGAACCTTCCAACAGCTTGTTGAATCAAGAATGATCGTCGTCTTAGTGTCACTCTATATGGGAAAATAAAATAAAAGGGTAAGTAAAAAATATATAAAGGAAAGCACAGCTTCAAACGATGCTTTCATAATATAACATTGAAAACTATTTTGGATTGGAATACTGCAATCCTACAAATACTTAGTCTTGTAGTTCAAATGCACATGGATGAATCAATAAAGCTCTCCAACTGCCATAAGTACAATTTCTTAAGTATATAAAACAGCTAAATAAATGGTTGGGCATAAGTTGTCATTGCCTAACATATAGGTCCAATGATACTTATCACAGAGAGATGGAGTGGAACTCAAGAAGATATGACCAAGAAACTTCTATCTGAGTGAAATTCACTAGATGGAACAAGAACTTTCTTTTTCAATTTCTCAACCGCATGAGGCGCATGCATATCTCCAATATAGGTTAGTCTCAAATTGCAAGCCATATGCCCAATGCAGGCTCCAAGGAGATGATAGTTAAGCCTCAAAATTGTTCTTCAAAGGATATATATATATATATATATATATATATATATATAGTTTCTCTTGAAGCTTAATGCGGGGCTCATATAATACCCTTTGAAGAACACGCTGAGGCAAACTTCAAGTTCATCCTCAAAAACCTTGGATGGAAATTATAAATTAGAAAATTTATAGCACAAGAAGATATGTTTTTTATCTCCCACGACACAACAATATGTGCAAGTAAGCCGTAACCTTATTAAGAGAACCCCACCTCTAACTTTCTCTGCTGTAAGGGCATTGAATGTTGACTGAACGAAATTTTCCAAGTAATTAGGTTGCTTGAAGACTTTCACCTGAAAAGATCCAACCACCATAATATTAAATTACATAAAGAAAATCCAATTTAACAGCCCAACAACTTATAAAAAAATATTTTAGTAAAACAGAAAATACTATAACATCACATTTCTCATCTAATTGTGTTTTAAGAATAATGACATAATTCATAAGATTCATCTTGTTTCATAATGAAGAAAATCCATTTTAACAACCCAGCAGCCTATAACAGAATATTTTAGTAAAACAGAAAATACCATTCTATAACATCCCATCTCTCATCTAATGGTGTTTTAAAAATAATGTCATAATTCATAAGATTGATCTGGTTTCTTAAAAATAAGAGTTTTTATCACCAAACAACCTTACATTTTGCCTTGTGTTTTAATGTCCCGTTACATTTTAAAAACGATCAATTTATCCCTCGTATTTTAGGCATATGTCCAATAAACCCTTCTAGTGATAATTCCGACGAAATTAATACTAATATACACAAAAATCTTGAATATTAAACAGTACAAACACTTTTATCAAATTTTTGTGTCCACCAGTATCAATTTTGGTCCAAATTCTTGCGTGCACCCCTATCAATTTTTCTGGAATTATCACTAGAAGGGTTTATTGGACATATTCCTCAAATGTAAGAGGCAAATTGATTATTTTTCAAAATGCAATGGAGACATTGAAACACAAGGGTGTTTGGTGATAATAACCTTAAAAATAAAAACTAACAAAATAAAAATAAAAATAAAAGAAGGAAGAAGAAGAAGAGACGACCAGATCTAAAAATGAATTACTCCCATTTTTTTGATATTATTCATCAGCTTCCCTAACTAAAGGCTGCAGGCTTGCATCACAGTGTGCAAACGAATTACTCCCAACATTTTATGATATTATCCCTTAGCTTCCTTAACTAAAGGAAGCAGCACAGTGTGGCTTGGATTCAAGTCCCAAGGCCTTAAGGTAAATCAGTCAATCGAAATAATTTTGCAATTACATTTTATGATATTATCCATCAGCTAGACCAGATCTAAAAAGGAATTACTCCACATTTTATGTTATTATCCATCAGCTTCCTTAACAAAAGGAAGCAGCACAGTATGGCTTGGATTCAAGTCCCAAGGCTCTTAACATAAATCAATCAATCAATCGAATTCAAGTCCCAAGGCCTTAACATAAATCAATCAATCAAAATAAATTTTGCAATGAAGATTCTAATGACAAACCATAGCGTTATTCAGAGATCAACAAAAAATTTAAAAAAGAAAAGCGCACCTGAATTCAACTCTCCAGTTCTCCATTTAATTAAAATAAAAACGATAACATCCAAGCAAATAATTAGAAGAAAACGATATGATAGATCGAATTTTAATATTGAAAAAGGAATCAACATATAGAATTTATAATTCCTTCCTTTATCTTTTCCTAAACGTGTCATTCAATGTGATAATAGACTAATAAGAAGACACAGCCTCACTCATCTAAACTACTTGTAACACTATTCTAAGTGCCAATCAATAAGATCTAATAATTCAATAAGAACACAATTTGCATGCACCTGAGGATCAGTTTATCAGATTAAAAAGATTCCTCGCATTTAAACGGATCTATCACAGCAAAAATGATCAATAGTCCAGCGAAACAAACAACAGTGAAGTTTATTTTATCAAAAAAAAAATAATGAAGTTTAGAATTCGATTTGGAAGCAATATTTAAGCGAAGTGGTTAAACATAAAGAATCATAGAGTCCAAATCAAAGAATGAAAGAGGAGAACCTTCTTGCGGAGACCAGAAGTTCCTGGTTTCTGGCCATCGATAGGCGTTGTCTCCACGCGTGAAACCTTGAACATCACCATTTCTCACTCTATTGTACCACAAAACACACGAATCAGAGTAACTTAAAAGAGAGAAACAGATAAAGGAGAGACGAGCTTGGTTGATTGTGCTGCTTACTGAATGGCTTCAGTTTCTTGTAAGGAAAAGAGAGCTGGCAAAATGAGGAGAGGACGAGTGTGTTTATTCTTTATGCTTTTCTTTTCAAGAGTACGGGAGACGCAAGCGAGCGAGGTATACACCAAATGCTTTTGCAAAAAGGAGAACAAATAAGATGACAAACTGTGGGATTGAGTCAGGCAATTTAAAATGGCGCACGTATTTACTATGGCCCAATGTGGAGGAACCTTTGGAAGGTAGAGCGATTCCTGCGGTTACTCCTGTTTTGGTTAATTTTTTTAATGGATGCATCTCGTGTTTTCAATTAGAAAAAAAAAAAAAAAATCTTCTCCCAACAATATTAGAGGGACTTAACAGGAAAAGTAGATCGTGCGTAAATGGAGTCACAATGAAGGTGTTGTCGAAGCACCTACTCAATCTCACAAGTTTTATATTTTTTTTTTTTTATAAAATGCGTTTTTGAATATTTTTATTCTAACTTCAATATTACTCCAAAAATTTTAAATTAAATTACATCAATTTGCAACTTCTTGATATGTGAATTACTCAAAGCTTAGTATTATTTATTATAAAAAAGAGACAAAACTTGTATTCTAATCATTTTTTAAATTTTTGATTTGTAACTTATCATGCAATCCATTGAGATTGTGAAACTTCGTTTTTTTGGCGTGTTGCGCTAACATACTAAAAAAAACTAAATTTTGTTATGCAATCAAATGGATCAAGTGATTGCTAGAAATATTCATCATATTTAATATCTCTTTCTCGAGTTCACATGTCCTAATACAAAATACTAATAACAGAGATTTAATTCCTAAGTTAATGTTACTTCTAGATTCGTTACTGCTAACCAAACAATGGAAGATAATAAGAGCCAACACTGATTTTTTGGCTTCCATTGTTATCTCAAAATACTTTGTCAATAAAAACCTGCCATGTCATAAAGACAATAATGTCTTTTTTGCTTATCAAGAGACCAAGCACGGCATATTTAACTTTTTGGCGGTTACCAACTTTTCAATTTCTAGGCCTCAAAACAAAACGTATCAAACAAAGGACCACTTTTCACTTTACGAAAAAAAAATTCCAAGCAAACTTAGAAACCTCTATTAAACTTCTTCTATCACGATTGATCCCTAATTCATTCTCTTGACTCGGGATTTGATATCTTCGAATCCCATTCAAAACTTTAGAGTCGTTTTTTTTTTAGACCAGAACAACAAAAACATCAACATAATCAATAAGATTCAAATCCTTCTTCCAACCCTAATTCCTCAAATCCTTATTTTCCTTCAATTGAAGTCTCCAAAATTTCAAACTCTATGGCCAGTAGAAGAACATCACAAAAGTCCCAAAGTCCATGCCAAACCAACCAGTCATCTGAAAGGACAAGTATACCTCCAACTATATTGCCTTCTTCTGTACAGTATCTCAATGCCACAACTCACTTGAACCTAGTATTTAATCGCCAAATTGATGAGGCAACAATTAATTCTTAATCCTTAATGTACATTTCATAACCCTTAACAATTAATCCTTGCTTCACTTAAGAGCCTTCTACCCAATTTTGTAAATTTTTTCCAAGAATTATATCTGAACAATTTCTATAGGAAATGAAAAATCTTGATTTCTCCTTTTCTGAGGACAACAAAAGGTTTCGAACCTGTCCATGCTTAGACTCTGATTTCATTGATTGGTTGGCCAAGATCCAAATTCATAAATGGGAAGTCTTGGATAACCTAGGGATCTCAAATCTTCTGTACTTTACTATTGTGTCCATTAAATAAGATCTTACCTTAATCGTTGCTGCTATGTGTTTATGGTTTTCTTCGACCAATACCATTGTCTTTCCTTTCAAAAATCTAACCATTACGCCCTCAGATCTAGCTGCCATCATCTTTGCTACCCCACTGGACAGACCTTTATTAATGTAAATATGAAAATTCTCAACCATAAGGCTTTAAAATTAGAAACTCATCCCTTGGTCACTAGCATTGGAGGTTTCTACAAAATCCATCAAGACCAAGAAGGAGCATCTATGGATCATAAAGAGCTCATAGCTTTCTACCATTATTGGCTATGTAAATTCTTTCTTTGCACTCTTTCCTAGAAAATTTTCAAAGAGTGCCTCTTAGTAGCTCAAGCAGTGCCTGAGTGCCAAGCCGTTGATTTAATGTCTTTTATCTTCATTGCTTTATACCAAAGGATTGGGATTCTAGCCAGGGATATCACCTAGAAAAAAATTACAACCAAATCCACCTTGGCCAATATAGATCCTCCAGTTATGGTTGCATGCATACTTCCCTGCGTTTGGCTTTAGGAATGTATTAATGAAAGAAGAATTAACTTGTCCTTACTACAAGGCCTATATGTTGAAAACTCCAAACTGAAATACAACTTATATGAATGCTTCGCTCACATCATCAGCCAAGAGTTCAACCAACACGAGGATCATTTTATGCCCTTTACCGAAATGACTCATAGGCATAGGGCATTTATGAGATACTTTGCGGTGGAACCAGAAGAGGGCTTGACATAGTACAAAGATCACAAAAAACTGATGAAATCTTCTTTGGTAGGTCAAGATTTGCATCGTAGTGTTTCGACCACCCCGCAAAATAACAACTATGGTGTTTAGCTGTACAACCCGCACTTCTATGTTAAGCAATTCAGACTCATTCAAGTGATCCCATTCCCCTATCTATTCAAGTCCAATCACAACTTTCTTGATCAACCCAAATTCACCAAATCAGCCTTTGTCCAAATTGTGATTGATATGAATGACTAGTTGTTCATAAAATTTGATCAAGACTATTAGTCTTACATAGAAAAGCGAGATACAATACTAGCATTTGTGAACCGGTGAGAAGCATGGTCGATGAACTATTTCAAAAATCAAAAATCCCAAGGCCATAAAAGTACTAGGTAAACTTAAGAAATCTCACAAAACAATCCCCTTGCATCTCATGTGCAAACACCCCCCTCACTCATAAGCCTCTTGTCTCAACACATCAGGTTTTGTTCTACTCTTTTCTTCTAATCTCCTCTGTAAATTATCAGCCCTTTCTTTTGCTGCATTTATTCTCTATATAGCACGATCAAGAACTTCTAATATCAGATTCTCTCTCACCTCTACTAGTACCAGCTACACTAGCAACATGTTCCCTTGCTTGAACCATATACTCGACCTCCCCCTCCACTTCAACTCCTCTAAATATTTGGGGTCTACCACGTCCTTTTTTATTCAAAATTCTACCTTTAGCTCTTGCACGTCCACATGTCATCGTTAGACTCTTCATTAAAATGTAGTTTGTTTAAATCTTCCACTTCTTTAAAAAAAATTATGCAGTCTATAGAATCATAAAACCTAATGCTCTGATACCAAAATTATAACGACCCATCTCGGGTTGGCCACCCCCCGAGATGGTTTCGTCACGTTTTGAAATCCTAGTATGACACATATATGCAATAATCTAAAAATGCATCAACTAAAATTAAAAATTACATCAAATCCTTTTCAGATAAGATACATCATCATTCTCCTATCAGAAACAATATATAAATATAACAAAATGTATGAAAAGATTTTATTACAAATTTTCTTTCTTTCTTGCAATGTCTAAGGACTTGACCATGAGACTTAAGGTAATTATTCTAATATCAGCTTTAAACTCTATCTTTCCTGCCCGCTGCCTGAAAATTTTCAACAATGAGGAGTGAGCTTCAGAGGCTCAATGAATTAGATTTACTATAAGTACTCGATTTGTATACTTCCAGTCACATCTTATAATTCACTTGTTTCTAATTCACCAATATTAATGATCTATTTCTTCACATATAATAATTCAATCTTTCAAATAATCTTCCAATATTCATTCATCTATTATCTCATATAATTCAATAATAACATTCTATTATCACTACTCATATTATAATTCCAACCATTTATCAATATCTTCTTAAATTAATCATCAAACATATCAATTTTTCTTTTCATATATTTAATCATCTTGAGATTATCAATTCAACATTATTATTTACCTCGTTATAAGGTTCACAGCATATAATCAATCAATCAAATAATTTTAATCATATCATACTTTCATATTTCTTTCTCATCACTATTGTCTCTCTGTGAGACTCATTTGTCTTTCAATAATTTCACAATCAAGGCTTATACTTTAGCATCTTAATCAATAATAATAAAATAACCAAATAAATAAAGGCATGTTTTAAATCATCTTTTTTTCTTTTTCATCACATCATCTCATTATTTCATATTATCATTTGGGAACGTCTTCTCACATATCAACATGTTTCAGCCAGACCAGCTACTTTCCTTGTCTTTTCAGCCAGACCAGCTGTCTTTTTGGTCTTCTTAGCCAGACCAGCTGTCTTCTTGGTCTTTTTAGCCAGACCAACTATCTTCCTGGTCTTCTCAGCTAGACCAGCTACTTTCTTGGTCTTTTCAGCTAGACCAGCTACCTTCCTGGTCTTTTCTTTTATGCATATGAGCAATAATATGCAAGCAAGCATATATCAAAGCATTCAATTCAACTATTTAGCTCTTTCCCAAAATTATTATTTTTATTATATTTATTAAATTGTCTCCTCAAAGATCATATCAATTTTTCAATCATATTATCAGAAATTTCATATAACTTCTCAAGATGTTTTTCATTAATCCATCCTTTTTAAAATATAAATTCTGATATAATTAATATTCAACATACTATTTAATCCCTAATCAGTAAATCAAACAATTATCATATATAACAGAAAATACATTATTAAATTATTATAATTCACCCATTTATTCAAATATCATAAATTCATATTTTTATTTGTCTCGATTACTAAAAGTAAATCTGACTCACTACGTAGCACTTAAAGCTACATGTGGATCACCTCCTTGTCTTTCCTGTTCCTTTCAACAATTTCACTCGATTGCTGATCGTCAACACCTGACATAATATTTATATTAAATTTCTAATTTATTCTTCAATTCTTCCGTAATTCATACCTTTAAATTTCTACATCAAATTTCGAGTATTTTCATCTATGCATAATTTCAAAAATTAAAATTCATATTATTACCTTCTCTTTTTTTCTTAAAGCTTCCCTTAAATCTCTTTAAAATTCTCCCATAAACTTCTTCAAAATTTTAAACTTTCTTTCAGTCCCCAGGTGTTTAAAGAAAGAGAGCAATTTGAGATAGACAACAAAATTTTGTTAAAACTTAACAGAAGCTTAATTTTTAATTTTATACCAAAGCATTTAACACATGCCACCATTTCTTCAAGTTTGGTTGGTTAGTATCCAAAACGTACATACTTTGCATGTTAGGTGGACAACACCTGAACGTCCAGGTGTTGTCGCCCCCCCCCCCCCCCCCCCTCCCCCTTTCTTTTCTTTTTTTTTCCACAAATGGCTACACGTTGCGTCCAGTTGTCCGTTTTTTTTCAAAAGAATTATTTCATTCAATAGTAAATCTTTCATGTATATATTATTTTAATTCCGTGTAATATCTATCGAATCATTTCTTTACCCTTACTTTCGTAACACAGGTATTACAATAGTGGAGCTAAATTTTGCAAACCAAGCTCATGGAGCTTGTTTTAGACCATATAGAGCTCGTCGTAGACGACACACTTTATCAAGTAGGTGATCATAACCAAGAGGGGGTTGCATGTAAACTTCTTCATCAAGATCACCATTGAGGAATACACTTTTTACATCTATTTGAAACAGAGTCAATTTTCGTACTGTAGCGATAGTAAACAAACTACGAACAGATGTAAGACAGGTAACATGAGCAAATGTTTCTTCATAGTCAATACCATATTCTTGAGCATAACCCTGTTCTACAAGACGAGCTTTATAGCGTTACAAAGACCCATCATAATGAGTTTTGATTATATAAACTCACTTACAGCCAATTGCAGTTTTACCAATGATAGATCAACCAAGTCCCAAGTATAAGTTTTAGCAAATGCGTGAAGTTTGTTATTCATTGCTTGCTGCCAAAGAGGATTATAATTAGCTTGCAGATTGATGTTCATATATGAAGGAAATTGAAGGAAAAAAAAATGATAATCATGAAGATGAGCAGGTGTTGTGAAAAAATCTACCTAAATTAATAAGCAAATAATTGAACGGTTTTATTTGCAACTGCATAAGGTTAACATAGTAGTATAGTGTGCAAATGCGAGATCATCTCCACAGGGATTGGTAAATTTTGCTTTAGAATTAGTTTCGCAATATAAAACGATAGAAATAATAATCAAGTTTGAATTGAAAATGATAAAAGCGTAGGGACTTGATATCCACCACTAATCATGCTTCCACAATAAAACAATATGCCAATGCTTTAATCACTTATGAATACCTAATGTTGTCAACCTAAGGGCATCGTGTATACTCCTTAAGTTATTGATTTCCCTAAGCAACGAGTTAGGCATGGTGTATACTCTAACTCTTTTCTTTCTTAAGGGATTTAGCATAGTGTATACTAAGTTGTTCCTTAAGAAAGCATAGTATTTATGGAAATCGACAAACACACGAGACCTAGGGCATGGTATATACTCCCGGTTTTCCATGTTGATTAACTCAAGAACCCGACGTGGATTTCTTTTGTTACTATTATTAAACCCAGGACTCGGTCATCCAAATTGATTTAACTAACTAGTCCATACCACATGCATATGTTGATAAGGCAAACACATATGATGAATTCAAGAAAATAGGCATTAATCAAGTAAAGCATCATAATATAAATATCGCAAAGGCGCCAATACTGAATTATCGAGTAAACATGATTAGGGCTTTCAATCAAGCCCTGCTAGCAAATTAGTTACACGTAAGTTTGATGTTAAACATCTTCGTAAAATAAAATAAATGAAAGAATAAACCTGAGAATACTATAGAGAAGATTCGTCAATTCTTCTTGTAAAATCTCCTCCAAGAATTTTCCCTTATTTCTATGTTTTCAGGCCTATTTATAGAGTTTAGAAACATATGGAAACCCTAAAACTCGTAAACAAAACCCTAAGTTTATTTCCAAAATAGGACCAGCCGCCATACTGCGTAAGTGCGCTCGATCGCTGCATGGTGCGCTCGATCGCTGCATGGTGCGCTCGATCGCACTGTTGTGATCAATCGGAGTCTCCTGTACTCGATTACACTAACAAACTCCAGCTTTTTGGTCTTTAAGCCTGATAATTCTAGAATATTTCATTTTCTCCAAAAACCTACAAGAACACAGAAAACACAGAAAAAAAATAAAATAGCATGAAATAACACAAAACTAAGAACTAACAAATGTAAATTAAGGGGCTTAAATATGAATATTTAAGCACTTATCACACCCCCAAACTTACATATTGCTAGTCCTTTAGCAATCCGAAACTAAAAGCTAAATGAAAAACAAATAACACAAAGATAAATCCATTATTCATGGTATCCGAAAATTTAAGTCGCACATAAAACCATGATATTCATTCATAAGCAAGCTTAAAATACAAACCCATCTTCGCAATGAATAAGAGTTTTAAAATCTAATTACTTACAAAAGGCTGGCTAAGGCATCACATATCCGACTCAGTGTAAAGTGCACTAGCACATAAAAATGAAGCTTCCAAATAACTCTAATGTGTAACGTCTCCATGTCTCAAGATTCACCGAATTTTCCTTTAGAATGATCAATAATGGTATAGTTTTATTTCCTTCTTTCTATATTATGAGACTTTGCCATGTTTAGTTCCCTTAAGGTTTCTAATTGACCCATGTAGCGAGTGTTGAGTCAATGACTCCCAAATCAGATGGTTTTGGGGCATTAGGTGTAAAGACACCCCTAAGGACTTACTAACTCGAGTAAAAAAGGCTACGAAACTAAACTGGCCTTAATACTACCAAGTAAAATTCCCACCTTTTGACGTGAACACTCATTGCGTACTAAGGCAAGAGGTCTAGTTACTCAGCAAAAAGTTTATTAATGATCGTTATGAACAAAATTCCCACCTTTTGACGTGAATACTCACTACTTACTGAGGCAAGAGGTCCAGTTACTCAGTGGAAAGTTTATTAATGTTCATTATGAGCATTTTTCTCTTTTTATGCAAATTTTTTTTATTCCTTTTCTATGCCAAAGTGTTCATCCAACAAGTCATCCAGTTTCAGTTAAGCCATGGAAACATACACATTAAAATCACATGTCATACCTCACACAATTATGTGCTAATGTGCTTATGTCAGATTAGATCAAATATGTGAATTCTTAAATGCCTAAAGTAAGTAACTAAACTTTAAAACTCTATTATCATATCATGTGTTCAAAATTTTAAGCTTACTAACGAAATCACATCATAGTATTTGTTTAAATCAACCAAAATTTCAAAACAACATGAACATGCATTTATCTTTTCAATAAAATAAAATAAAAACTAGGACAAAGTGTATGTGAATGTGTCTCCCATACCCCCAAACTTAAATTACACATCGTCCCCAATGTGTGAATAACATGGAAAGAGCTTACCTGGGAGATGGAGAACTAGCTGGACTGGTATGGCTCATAGCACATCCCCAAACTTGAACTGATGCACACATTGTCCCTAAAAAAAAATACTAAAGTAATACTGGAAAACAAAAAATACTAAAAATAAACAGTAACAAGAAATATGAAAAATAAATAAAAACAAAAGGATATGTTGTGGGGTGCCTCCCATGAGCACTAAGTTTTACGTCTTCAGCCAGATGTTAAGTTTCACTTAGATGCTTTGGAGAGGCCTCAAGGAGGTGCATAGCTTCAATGATATCATCGGTAACATCTTCAAATTCTGACTTAATATCCGATCTTGTCAAACTATGGATGAGGGTGGTCTCCAATGGATTAATGTACTGGACCTAAAAAGCTTGCTCAACAATACCTTACATCATATATACATTAAAATATTCTATATCATCTTGGGGTAATTTTAATGCATAAAATATTTTGAATTCTATCTTTTCACCATTCACCTTCATAGTTACAATACCTTTTTTCACACAAATTTTTGTATCAGCAGTTCTCATAAAGGGTCTTCCTAAGATAATGGGCAAAGGCGATGGCATAGGAGATTCTTCCATATCTAATACAATAAAATCAGTAGATAAAACAAATTCACCTACCTTTACCAAGACATCCTCAAGAATACCTCTTGGTCTTTTAATGCTTTTGTTTGCCAATTGCAAGGTGATGGAAGTGGGTTGAAGCTCCCACAAACCTAGTGTTTCAAATACAGTGTATAGCAGCAAATTGACACCCGCTCTTAAATCCAGTAGTGCCCACTCAAAAAACTGGTCACCTATCCTGCAAGGAATGGTAAAACTACCTGGGTCTTTTAGCTTTGGTGGGAGTTTCTTTAACAATACTGCACTCACCTCTTCAGTTAAAGCCATTGTTTCATGCTCCTGGAACTTCTTTTTATGAGTGCAACAATCTTCCAAAAATTTAGCATATGCAGGAATTTATTGAATTGCATCTAATAAAGGAATATTAATCGCTACTTTTCTCAAAGTTTCAAAGATATTAAGCAATTTACTTTCTTTCTTTGGCTTTACTAACCTTTTAGGGAATGATGATGCATTCACCTTCTCCATTTCACTTACCTTGGATGTGGATGCTTTATCTGGAGATGCTTGTGCTGGCTCATCAGCTCCTTTGATCTTACCATTTCTGAGAATTGTAATGGCCTTCAGTTGCTGATGTCTTCCTAGATTAGGTAGTGTTTGGGCTAGAAGTTCACTCTGTTTTCTTCCACTTAGCTCCTTAGCCAATTGCCCCACTTGTACTTCCAGTTTTTGAATAGTTTGCTCATGCTTTACATTTGTTTGTCTTTACTCAGTCCAAAACTATCTTTCCTCTACCATAAACTGATCTTGTGAAGTCATTAGTTGCTGTTGTTGAGTGGCCAATTACCTTACAAGACTTTTTAGGTCACTATTCTTTGATTCCAGATCTGGTTGAGCTGCTTATTGGAAGTTCCTTTGCTGGCCTTTAAGGTTCAGGGCATTTTGATTGTTAGTCCATGAGAAGTTGGGGTGGTTTCGCCATCCAGGATTGTCAGTATTTGTATATGGATTGTTCTTGGGAGGATAGTTGTTTGGTCCCACATAGTTTGCTTGCTCTGGATCTGTAGATTAATACAAAGGGCAAGTTTCAGTAATGTGATCAAAATGGGAACATATAGCACATACCTAGAGTTGTGTAGCCTATGGACTAGGTGGGATGTTCTGAGTAGTCATGGCTTTTACACGCATATCTAGCTTTCTTTTCACAACAGCCATCTGATTTGAAGATCCACCATTTAAGGTCACCTCATACATACCCTTGCTCTTAACTCCTTGTCTACCTCTGGATGAGAATTGTTAAGTGTGCTCACTTAACGTCTCAAACAACTCCATGGCTTCTTCACTGCTCTTTTCCATCAGCACACCTCCACAACCTGAATCCACAATACCTTTATTTATGTCACTTAAACCTTCATAGAAAGCTTGTACCAACTCATCTTGAGGTAGATTGTGATGTGGACACTTTAGAAGTAGCTCATTAAAGTATCCCCATGCTTCAAAGAATAGGTCTCCATCCTTTTGTTGGAAAGATTGAATCTTCTTCCTCATCTGTCTTGTCTTTTGTGTTGGGAAAAACTTCCTTAGGAACCTATTAAATAGCTCTTCCCAAGTATGGATAGACACTACAGGCAATGAATTATACCACAACTTAGCATTATCTTTTAATGAAAAAGGGAAAAGAATTAACCTGATTCCTTCTTGATCTAGGCCCTGGATGTGCTGGAACTTGCAAAGATCAAAGAATTCCTGAAGATGCAAGTGTGGATCCTTAGCAGGTATACCCCTGAAATGAGTCAAAGCACTTAGTATCTGCGAGGATATGTAGTAATTGCCTTTTGCCTCAGGTTGATAAGCAATGTATGAGGGCTGGTTGAGTTTCCGTGGGATGAAGGATTGCTTCATGGGTCTTTGCTCTGGTGGCGATTGGTTGTCAAGCTGTTCCGCCATTGGTGTTTCTCCCTCGAATTCTTCTTCTTCCTCCTCAATGTTAAGCCTCTGTCAAATGGTCCGCTTAATCTCTATATCGAGTAGAAAGATGGTTGGATTCCTAGATCGAAGCCCTTGCATGAATCAACTGAAACTTTTCTGTGTAGCAGCTACAGTACTGCGTAGTTTCTAGACCTTTTGCGCTCGATCGCACCAAGCACTCCAGAAATTACTATACTGCAAACCTGAAACAGAAAAAACAGAACCCAACAAAAAAAAATAAATTAAATATTTGATTAAACAAAATAAAACATAACAGAAAAAAGAAAACTGAACAAAAATTAATTCTAAAGAGAAATTTAGCACAATCCTCGGCAACGGCGTCAAAAACTTATTATGCAAAAATCTACCTTAATTAATAAGCAAATAATTGAATGGTTTTACTTGCAAGTGCACAAGGTCAATATAGTAGTATAGTATGCAAATACAAGATCATCTCGACAGGGATTGGTAAATTTTGCTTTAAAATTAGTTTCGCAATATAAAACGATAGAAATAATAATCGAGTTTGAATTGATAATGATAAAAGCATAGGGATTTGATATCCACCACTAATCATGCTTCCACAATAAAACAATATGCTAATGCTTTAATTACTTATGACTACCTAATGTTGTCAATCTAAGAGCATCGTGTATACTCCTTAAGCTATTGATTTCCCTAAGCAACGAGTTAGGTATGGTGTATACTCTAACTCTTTTCTTTCTTAAGAGATTTAGCATAGTGTATACTAAGCTGTTCCTTAAGAAAGCATAGCATCTGTGGAAATTGACAAACACACGAGACCTAGGGCGTGGTATATACTCCCAATTTTCCATGTTGATTAACCCAATAACCCGGTGTGGAATTCTTTTGTTACTATTGTTAAACCCAAGACTCGGTCATCCAAATTGATTTAACTAACTAGTCCATACACATGCATATGTTGATCATGCAAACACATATGAGGAATTCAAGAAAACAGACATTAATCAAGTTAAACATCATAATATAAATATCGCAAAGGTGTCAATATTGAATTATCGAGTAAACATAATTAGGGCTTTCAATCAAGCCCTACTAGCAAATTAGTTACACATGAGTTTAATGTTAAACATCTTCATAAAATAAAATAAAGGAAAGAATAAACCCGAGAATACTATAGAAAAGAGTCATCAATTCTTCTTGTAAAATCTTTTCCGAGAATTTTCCCTTATTTCTGTGTTTTCAGACCTATTTATAGAGTTTAGAAATATATAGAAACCCTAAAACTCGTAAACAAAACCCTAAGTTTATTTCCAAAATAGGACCAGCCGTCATACTGCCGATCGCAGCATGGTGCGCTCGATCACACTACTATGATCGATCACAGTCTTCTGTGCTCGATCACACTAATAAACTCCAACTTTTTGCTTTTTAAGCCTGCTAATTCCATAATGCTTCCTTTTCTCCAAAAACCTAAAAGAACACAGAAAACAAAGAAATGAAATAAAGTAGCATGAAATAACACAAACTAAGAACTAACAAATGTAAATTAAGGGGCTTAAATATGAATATTTAAGCATTTATCAGCAGGTGGTTTACTTACTCGAGGAGAAAGATGACTAACAGTCGAGTTTGAAGACTCGGGAAGAGCTGGAATAGAACCATCAGAAGGATCAGACTGAGCCATAGCAGTGTTAGAAGAAACATGTGGGAGCTTAATTACATTGTTAGAAACATTATCATCAGGAAATAAGTCAAAAAAAGAATCAGAGAAAAATAAAACATTGCTACTTAGAGATAATGAAAAAAAGGATAAAGAAGAAAACATCTTATGTTCCCAAAAAACAACATGATGAGAAACACGAAGTCAGTTAGATATAGGATCACAACATTTGTAACTTTTATGTTCAATGTCATAGCCTAGAAAACAAAAAAAGTCTAGCATGAGGTTCGAACTTGGTGCGTTCATAGGGTTGAAGGAGAACAAAACAAGCACAACCAAATACTTTAAGAAATATATAATTTGGAGGAGTACCATACATGAGTTCATATGGAGATTGATGCTGAATGACAGGGGAAGGAATATGACTATTGGTGTAGATAGCAGTAAGAGCGACTTCCCCCCAAAAACGCTTAAGACAAGAGGCAGAAATGACTAAGGCACATACAGTTTCAAGGATATATCTATGTTTGTGTTAAATGCTCTCATTTTGTTAAGAAGTGTCATGACATGAGCGATGAGAAAAAGTACCTTGGCTCTTGAGAAAAGCAAGAAAACCAAATTCTAAATATTCCATGGCATTGTCAGCACAAAAAGTTTTAATGGAACAAGAAATTTGAGTCTTAACCATAGCAGGAAAGTTTTGATAAATATGTGGTAATTCAGAGCGAGTGCGCAGCCAAGTATAGAGAGAAAAATTATCAACAAAAATGACAGTATTTTGATCTCCCATAGTGGTATTAGGAGAGTAGCCCCAAATATCACAATGAATTAAATCAAAAGGAGCAAATGAAATCGAAGTACAATTAGTAAAAGGTAAAGCAGTTTGTTTAACAAGTTGACATAGCAAACAATCAAAATGATATTCCTTAACAGAATCTAAAGAACTAGTAGAAAGTAACTAACGTAATCGACTAGCAAAAGCATAACCAAAATGTGAATGCAAAGATATAAAGGATAAATATATGATATTGAAGCGGAAACGAAAAAACGAGGTAGAATATGAAGATTAATGAGCTTAAACAGGCGTCCCATTTTACGGCCAGTCCCAAGAGTTCGTCTCGTCTAAGGATCATGTATAACACAAGTTTGATCTAAAAAAAAGAACATGAAGTCCCATGTCATAAAGTTGTCCAACATAAATAAGATTCAAAGAAAGCTTAGGAATTAAAAAATGTATTAGGCAAGAACAATGTGGGTATGGAAATGTGACCAGTGTAACTGATATGCATAGAAGACTCATTAACAGTATAGATGACAGGGGCAGAAGAATTACATATTTTCGAAGATAAAGAGAGAAAAATCAATAAACATGCGATTACAACATACAGAATCAAAATACCAAAGGGAAGTACCTGGAGTGGTAGACATAACAGTAATAGGTTGGGTAATGGACTTAGAGAGAACCTATTTTAAGAGGGCTTTAAGATCATCCGTCGAAAAGGTGGGTGTGGATGAACCATTCTGAGAACCATCAAAGGCAGCAATATTGATGAACCAAGATACAAGTTGAAGGTAGACTGCATACCTGGTCTTGACTGAATACTCCAAGGAAAACCACCTATCAACAGTTGGATGAGACAATCTCAAAATTAGAAAGAGCACGTCGAAAAACCTTAGGAACCGATCTGATGGAGACAAATATCAATAAAAACGAGCCAAATCGAAAATGTCAAAGTTTTTGGTTAAAACTGAACCGGTTTAACCAAAACCAATGATGTGGTAGAACCAACAAATATTGACTAGATAGAATGCTGATGTGGCAGTTGATGCGACAGTTGACGTGGCAGATGATGTGGTACTGACGTGGTTGTTGATGTGTCAATGGCTTGACGCATGGCGACTGACTTGGGCATTGACTGGACACAAATCTATAGCAAAACCAAGGAAGGAGAAAACGGGTCTGTGACCCGACCTGGCTCGTACGAGCTAGTAGCTAGTCAGAACATCCTGAAATTTTGGAGGCAAGATCTTCCGGCGATGGTGAGATGATCCCTAATGGCGGTGAGAAAAAACAACGATTGGAAACTGACGAAATCAGGTGACAAAGCTAGAGCAAAACCAAGGAAGGAGAAAACGGGTTCGTGATCCGACCCGACGCATGCAGGCTGATGGCTAGTCTAAACAACTTGAATTTTTTGGGGGCAGAAGCTTCCAATGATGGCGAGATGATCCCTGATGACGGTGAGAAAGATTGACGACCAAAAACTAAAGAAATCAGGTAAGGTAAATGGGTGGTCGGACTGTAAAAATACTAGGAAAAAAAAAACTTACAACTTTGATACTATGTTAGAAAATAACAGAGAAATAAGAGTCATATATGGCAAAAATAAATTAGACAAATAATCAAAACATAATTAGATAAGTAACCTAATATATTCTAGCACAAAAAGTGCTCATTGTTAACAACTTCGTCATTTCTAATTCACACAAACTTGGTTCCTCGTAGTCATCCTCTCTCTCAACTATTTTGAAACTATCCCTTTCCTCTTCCGTGAGACTCAGTCTATTCCGTAATACCTCATCGATTTTTTTATTATTAAAACTAAAAAGATTATTCATATTAATTAAATGTTAAACAATGCGCATCAACACACGTAAATCAATAATTAATTGATTATGATATAATTTGTTTTATTTAAAAACTAAACAATTAACTATTACATCAGTTTAATAAACAAATCATATTTAATTTTTTTTATAAAAAAATTATAATTTCAAATTTGAATTAGACCATTTCGGATTCAAGTCATTTTGAAATTTTAGGTTGCTTCGAGTTTAAGATAACTTAAGTTAAGATTGAATTCCTTGTCCCATTAAGAATTTGCCAATTTTTTTCTTTCAATTTTGCCCTTACTTAAAATTTAAAATTTTCAGCAATTACATAATAATCTCAAACAAAATTCAAATATTATTAGACTTGGTTTAAGTTATACCCAAATTAATTAATTTACGAAGTAATATGTCCAAAAATTAAAATTAATATTAAGGCTAAAATTATTGAAGTTCAAAACACAAATATATATTGACAAATTGAGTTTTTTTTTTTGGTCAATACTAGACAAAAGATATTTTGGTTACTTAATACAACTTTTACTATTTTAGTTTGTAACTCTCCTCAACCAGCTTTTTAAATTGAAATAAAATCAACTATATTGTTTAACCAACTTAAAACCCTCAATTTATTTTTAAATTGAACGTCAAAAATTATTGTTATTTTTACTCTATTCAATATCAATTTTATTCCAACTCAATTTGATTATTCCAATAAAAGCAAAGCAATATATATATATATATATAAAATAGAGTCATGCATGCCTTAATTATATCATATTTAAGTAATATTTTCAATATTAATTTTACATTTATATACATCTAATCAAATGAGTTTTTTCTATATAAAAAAAAAACTAAATGTGTTTAAAATTTATTTATAAATACAAAAAAAAAAAAAAAAAAAAAGATCTTGCTTTATTGTTTCATTTTGCCGGTTCAAGGACTAAAGCACCTCTGAATTTCATTCCTTGGTAATCAGATGACAATTAGTAGTGAACTAACACACTAAAACCTAACTCCCTTCTCACGCTCTAAGTCTGAGAAGAACTAAGCTGGCACTCAGCAAGCAACCGGCGCCACAGCCGGCTTCACCTTTGGCGGCCTACCTCTCCCTCTGGGCGCACCGCTCGTCGGAGCCGGAGCAGGAGCCGGAGCTGAAACCGTCTTAACCATCTTCGGTGGTCGCCCACGAGGCCTCCCGCTCCCGCCAGAGATCGTCTTCTTAGGCGGCGACAGCGGCGCCAAGGGATCCCTCGGCTTGGATGGGCGGCCACGTGGCCTAGGTGGCGCTATCACAGCTCCCGATGGCATCGGCGCCTTGGGCTTTGGGGGTCGGCCGCGCCCCCTCTTGGGCTGCGGGTTGATGTCTGGCTTCATGTAGTTGTTCTTGACCACGACGAGCTGTCCGCTCTCCTTCATCTTGTTGAGGTGGTGAGAGAGCAGCGTGTTGTGAGCCGCCGGCAGATCTGGCTGAGTCGACTCGATGTGCTTCGAGATAGCCGTCTTGCTCGAGCCACCCTTCTCATTCAAAGCCTCGATCGCAGCCATAATTATCTATACAATCCAAAAAATAACAACGTATTACACTAACTTAGACATACACTTATACCCAGAGAAGAAGCTAAAAAAAACATAAATGTATCAAAATCACCAAACCAAATTTCAAGGAGAATGTTTAAGAAAATTTTTTTGGGTACCTCAGGGTATTGAAGGGCAGAGGATTCTAGCTGTTGTTCTTGTTGGGAAAGGGTAGGTAGAGGGTTAGATGATTCTTCAGTGGCCATTGAAGTGAAAATTATAAAGAAAGAAAGTGAGAACACAGAGAGTGTGTGAAGGATTTAAAATGGCAGGGTTGAAGGTTGGTTTTCTTGAGGATTGGATCGAGTTAAAAGTCTGTGGAGACGAGGAGGGGATGGAAGAGGGATCTGACGGCTGGGGTATGTGAATTTGGGTGACGATCGGACGGCTGTGATTGCCTTATAATGCAATCACACGGATCTAATACGTGGAAGGGGACTAGGTGGGGATTTTGAAATATTTGAGATACGAAATTACTTGATTCGCCTTGCTTTTGAATTCATCCATTACCAACGAAGAGTTTGATTGGCTCAACGGAAGAAAAAGTGGAAAGGTTTTTCAGTTAACTCAATAGAAATTTGACACGGCATCAAGCTCACGTTGCGTTGAACTTATCTGATAGAACCCAGATCCAGCATCCAAGTATGGGCAGTTCAGAAATGATTCTGTGCCACTGAGGTGTACGAGATACCTTGGACTGGCCCTTATAAAACAAACAGTTGATAGCTTTTGTGTTCACTTTTATTTTAAGATTGTAAAATTGTAGTCCCTCAAATTTCGAAAGCTTATCGACCGTACAATTATTTTAAATTAAAGCTACTTACTCTATTTTATGGATAAAGACTTGCGAGCCAAATTCTATGCATTTTACATTTTTCTTTTAAGGAATCGTATTATCAGGAAAAGTAACACAATTATTATAAATATAGATAAATATTTTTTACATCATAATTACACTGATTACTTAAAGTGATTAGTATTAATTTATTATTGAATGTAGTAAATTTCCATTAAGTTAAAAAAAAATTTCTACTATAGTTGGACCTGATTTGCTATAACATTTTTATTTTTCCCTTGTAAGCCTTGTATTTCTACGGTGTGGTTTTTTAGGATGGAAATTAATACTCTTTTTGTATCATAATTTTAATTATTTATCATTTTTTTATTTTAATTATTTTATATATAATATGAAAAAATATTAAAATATATTTGTAAAAACTTTTAAATTCTATTTATGTATATATTAAGAAAAAAAATTCTTAAAGATTTAATGTAAGAAAAAAATTATTAATTTAATTGAACAAATAGTGAATGTAACAAAAATTATGAAACAAATAGAGTAATTTATTTTGATATTAAAAATTTTAATAGTGTAATGGTATACTTACCACGTATTTTAACTATCCATACAATTATTTTGTATCTACTCTAATAATTATTATGAAGTTTTATTAGAAATTTTAATGTTTTATCAATTTTACCTTTAATAAAATCATTGTAATAAGTAGAGAATAAAACTTAATTTCATAAATTTACATGAATAATCGAAATCAGTGGTGTTGATGCCAAAAAACGGTTGGTGCTGACGTGGCCTGGGTGCTGACGCGGCCTGGGCTTTGCATAGACAGCAAGGGTGAGCTAAAGGCCCTCGGAAGGAGGGGAGGGGGAGACATCCGAGGGTGCTCCGAAGCTTAAGTTAGCACAAGGGATTTAAGGGGGAAACAGAGAGCTCAAGAGAGAAAACCGAGGGCTTAAGTAATTGGAGTATATACGAATAAGTCTCAATGCCTGTGAATTTCATACCTGGGCTTACTTATAGCCATCCGCCCATGGGAGGGCATTGATTACAAGCTCAGGAGAAGGCGTGCTGTAGGGTGGCTGCAGGGCGGCGCGGCGTAGGGTGGCGTGCCGTAGGGTGGCTGTAGGACTGCGGATGTAGGCGGCTGTAGGACGGCGTAGAGGGGATGCAGGGCTGTGTGCGTAGAGGGGGCCCAGGTGTGGGTTTGTCGGGCTATTCTTCATTAAGCCGGAGAGTTTCCTGGGCTGCTTATTAGGTCGGAGTGTTTACTGGGCCGGAGTGCTCATTGGGCTAGAGTGTTTACTGGACCGGAGTGCTCATTGGGCCGGAGTGTTTACTGGGTCGGAGTGCTCATTGGGCCAGATAATTTACTGGGCCGGAGTATTTTGGGCCACATCACAGGCTCCCCACTTCCTTGAGTATATTTATGTACTTAAGGAAGTATTGTGTGAGATGGGCTTTTAATGGAGCTGAAGATGTATGCGTGAGTCGAACTTATGTTTGGGATGGCTGTCCTTGGGAGCCGATTCGTCATTCTTGGGGAGCGAAGAGTCATCTAGAGAAGCGTGAACGGCCTCGAAACTGTAAAGTCTCATTTTTTTCCCTTTTTTGCATTAAATCCTCCCGTTGAACATGTGTTCCCTTCTTATAAAAAAAGGTCTCTAACATCTTTTCTTTTAAGCTGAAACAAGTTTAGTTTCTTGAGAATTGAGAGGGGTTTGGCCTTACCTTTTGATTGAGGGGTCACGTTCTAGCATAGAAAATTCTAACGGTGATGGTCCTGGAGAGGGAGGGGAGTCAGCAGTTCCTTGAGGGATTTATGGAAATCAAGGGCGAAGAAGAGCCTACTCTGGAGGGGGGACGTTGCCCAATGAGTAAGGACCTCTTCCTGATTTCAAGTGGGGGCCAGGACCTCTTTCAGATTCCGAGCAGAGACAAAGACCTCTTCCAGATTCCGAGCGGGAGCGGTTGAGGAGGTCCCCTGGGCCTGGAGCTGCTTCTGGCAGGTGAGGGCTTTCAGGCTCAGGTGGGAGCCCGAGGAGGACTGAAGAGGGTGAGGCAGCTCATGTACTGGACTGCCTAAAAAACTTGGTGTTTCGGTTTTCTCTTTGTACTTCAAGGCCGTTAGGGCCGTATTTTTCTTGTACTTCGAGGCCGTTAGTTGTAATAAAACATCTTTCTTTCAATCTTTGTATTGCATGATATCCTCGCTTTCCATACTTATTTAATGAACTTGATTTTGAGCAAAATGCGCGAGAAGCTTCAAACACTTAGACCTAGAGAATTTGTCCGAGCGTTTGCGAAGCAGCTCAAACGCTCGGACCTGGAGAACTTGTCCTAGCGTTTGCGAAGCAGCTCAAACGCTCGAACTAGGAGAACTTGTCCGAGCGTTTGACAAGCAGCTCAAATGCTCGGATCTAGAGAACTTGTTCGAGTGTTTGCGAAGCAACTCAAACGCTCGGACCAGGAGGACTTGTCCGAGCGTTTGTGAAGCAGCTCAAATGCTCAGATCTGGAGAATTTGTCTGAGCGTTTGCGAAGCAGCTCAAAAGCTCGAACCAGGAGAATTTGTCCAAGTGTTTGACAAGCAGCTCAAACGCTCGGATCTGGAGAACTTGTCCGAGCGTTTGCGAAGCAGCTCAAACGCTCGAACCAGGAGAACTTGTCCGAGTGTTTGACAAGCAGCTCAAACGCTCAGATCTGGAGAAATTGTCCGAGCAGTTGACAAGCAGCTCAAACACTCGGATCTAGAGAACCTGCTCGAGCGTTTTATAAGCAGCTCAATCGCTCGGACCTAGAAAACTTGTCCGAGTGTTTGACAAGCAGCTCAAACGCTCGGACCTATAAAACTTATCCGAGCGTTTGACAAGCAGCTCAAACGCTCGGATCTGGAGAACTTGTTCGAGTGTTTGACAAGCAGCTCAAACACTCGGACCTGGAGAACTTGTCCGAGCGTTTGCGAAGTAGCTCAAACGCTCGGACCTGGAGAACTTGTACGAGCATTTGCGAAGCAGCTTAAACGCTCAGATCTAGAGAACTTGTCCGAGCGTTTGACAAGCAGCTCAAACGCTCGGACTTGGAGGAGCCTGGTCGAGCTATCAAGACTTGGTGAAAATATGTTCATGTCGTTTCTTCTTCTTTGTGTATGTGGGCTTTTTCTCCACTTTGGGCCTATTGGGTTTTACCTTCTAGCAGTCGCAACAAATGATGACGGCTGACATTAAATGGCGGCGTATTGGAGACGACGGGGGGTGTGTTCAGATTGACAGCTGTCACCTCGAGGGATGGAAATGGCACCTTGATGACAGCAAAAGGCGCGTCGCTTCACTTAGAGAGTTGGGTTAATGCCTCTCGATTCTACTACCCCGGCTTTTATAAAAGAGGATCCATGCTTCTTTCATTTCTCACTTGCGTTTTTTTAGAGTTCATAGCTAGAGAAGAATTTTGGGAGCGCTCGGTTTTTCTAGGAGGCAACCCTAAAAAGGCTTTGGTGAGCAAGATGTTCGAGAGTGATATAAGCGGGGATCTTTCAAGAGAGCTGGAGGAAGCAATGGGAGTTTCCTCCAGCGAAGAGGTCTCCTCCCTGGAGGTCGTCCCTCGCGATGGAGCTCTGGCCCTCGTGCCCTATGCTCCAAGAAGAGGGGATGACGCAGAGAGTGAGGACGGGGAGTCATCCAGAGAGGAGGATGTCCGGGCCTCCTTGCTCATTAGGGACGATGCCCTGGATACTGAGAGGGAGGAGTGGATGTTTGAAGCGAACTCCATTCCAAGTTCAATAGTCGAGTCTGAGCTCGTGGGGATCAGAATTAGGTTTAGGATCCCCATAGATTACCATATGAGGGCTTCGGAAGGTGGGAAGAGGGCCTGTGACGTCCTCCTTAGCCGGGTGCCTTACGAGCTGTGTGTTTATGAGCAACAGCTAAAGGCCGGGCTCAGGTTCCCTCTCTATCCGTTCTTCTGCTCGGTGCTCTAATAATTCGGCATCGTACTAAGTCAATTGGTGCCCAATTCCGTCCGACTGATCCTGGCATTCATTGTCCTATGCCAGGAGGTGGGAGGAGTAATGAACATGACTGTGTTCAAAGCACACTTCCAATTAGCCCGCCTTGGTCATACGGGGTAGGTCATCGTGAGTTCGAGAAGGCGGATGAGGGTTTTAAAGTATAA
Organism: Bretschneidera sinensis; assembly: GCA_023935145.1. Taxonomy (NCBI): domain Eukaryota; kingdom Viridiplantae; phylum Streptophyta; class Magnoliopsida; order Brassicales; family Akaniaceae; genus Bretschneidera; species Bretschneidera sinensis. The sequence continues at coordinate 11,819,817 of CM043705.1, forward strand.
GCCTTCTTTTGTGAAGAGGTGGAAAGGGGATTTCTTTTTCATAAAGAATGCTGAAAGCTTGGATGTTCCCCTCGCTTGGAGTTTGGAGCATGCTGGCAAGTGCAAAAGGCCGCACTTCTTGCACCAAGAACAGGAGACAGTGAAGACTATGCTGGCCGCGCCTTTGGAAGTTGGGGTCTTTGCCCTCTTAGCCTTCCATCAGGCCTCGAACATGGTAGCCCTTAGCCTGTCCTTCTTGTAGTCACTTTGATTTTTTATTTCGAGTTATTATCGCTCGTCCTTTGTGCAGATATGGGTGTGGCTGCCAAGGCCATGGAGAGGGCGAGACGCATGTCTAGAGAGAGGAAGAGGGCTACAGAGGCTGAGCCTCGACCCCGGTGCCCGTAGCTAAGGGGAGCCCTCTGAGGGTTCCATTTCCAGTGGGTAGGAAGCATTCTGCTGCACCCACTCCTCCCTCTGGGTCATCTTTCTTTGGGGGAGGATCAGGGGTCGCTTCCACCTTCATTTCGCGGTGGGCACTGAGGGGTGATGATTCGGTGTTTTCTCACCCTAAGGTTACGCGTGAGCACCTCATTTTGGGGATCCTTCCCCGTGACATGCTGGAGCTCTCGGCGAAGCCCCTCAAGGCGTTGTGCTCGGCTGCGGAGACTTCTCCCAAGTAACGCTTCTTTGCCTTATCCTGGTTTTTATTTCACCTTATTTTCTTCTAATAACGTGAGAGGAGTTCTTGGCAGTGTCCTCACTCGACGCTATGCAGATCTGGGTGATCGCTTGGCGAAGACCGAGTATAAGCTGGAGGAGACCCGGGAGCTAGTGCCGGCTTTGTCTTCTTCTCTGGAGTCGGCCGAACGGGCCAAGGACGATGCTGTCTTTGAGAGGGACCAGCATTGCAAGTCCAAGGATGCCCTTAAGAATGAGAGGGACTTGGCCCGGGCACAAATGGAAGAGGCAGTTGCTAAGGTTACTACGAGAGAGGAGGAGCTACTGGATGAGGCCGAGGGTCAGATAATGACGGGCTTCAACGAGGCCAAGAGGCAGGTTAAGCTTCTTTACCCGGGGATCGACTTTTCAGGCCTCGATCTTTGTGCTCCTCTGGGAGAAATGGGCGCAGTTGCTGCAGTGGATCTTGGCGTTGGGGAGATAACGGAGGATGAGGCCCAGGGGAATGCTGGGGGCGATACTCAGGAGGCAGGTGGAGGCAAGGACGAGGTCCAGGAGGCTCCCACTTCCTTAGACTAGGTTATTTTTTGCGCTTTGTTGTACCCAAGGCCGTTAGCGCCTATTTTTGTACCTCCCTTTTTAACTTAATGAAATTTTGGAGTTTTCTCAACCCTTAATCCTTGGGCTTTATCTCGGGCCTCGTCAACCAAATCTACGTTCACCCTTAATCCTTCTTCGTTGTTACTTGGTTCAAAGCATTGTACTCGTATTGATGGGACTCCAATTTCGAGGGGCATGACAGCCTCTGAACCATACGTCATAAAGAATGGGGTTTCTCTTGTAGTAGTATGCACAGTCGTCTGGTAGGCCCAGAGAATATTAGGGAGCTGCTCAGCCCACTGTTTATCTTCTTTGTCTAGTCTCTTCTTGATACCCTGGAGGAGGGTCATGTTGGTAACTTTGGCCTGACCATTGGCTTGAGGATACCAGACTGATGAGAACCAATGCTCGATTTGGAGGTCTTCACAGAATATTTTAAACCGGGAGCTATTGAATTGCCTTTCGTTGTTGGTGACCAACACTCGAGGAATCCCAAACCGATATACTATCGACTTCCACATGAAATTCCTGGTTTGGTGGTCTGTGATGCTGGCCAATGGCTCTGCTTCAACCCATTTGGTGAAATAGTCAATGGCCACAATGAGATGCTTCTTCTGCCCAACTGCAGTGGTGAACAGGCCTAGAATGTCCATCCCCCACATAACAAAGGGAAGCGGGCTAGTGACTGAGGTGAGGAGATTAGCAGGTTGGTGCAGCACCGGAGAGTACTGTTGGTAGCTTCTGCACTTTTTGACCAAGTTGGCAGCATCTTCTTTCATTTTGGGCCAGTAATATCCTTGGCGTAGGACCTTAAAGGCGAGGGCTTGAGCCCCTAAGTGATTTCCACATATGCCTTCGTGGACTTCTCGAAGGGCATAATCAGCCTCGACAGGACTAAGACGTCTTAAGAAAGGTAGGGTCAGAGCCATTTTGTACAACTATCCTTCTATGAGGGTGTACCGGGAGGCACGGGAGATTAGCTTCCTAGCTTGATCTTTCTTCTCGGGTATTATGCCATCCCTCAAATACCGGAGGATTAGGTCCATCCATGTTGCTTCTTCTTCCACCAGTAGGACTGGAGCTTCGTCTATACTTGGGACGGAGAGCGTTTCTTGGTTGATAGCTTGGGTTAGTACCAGGTGCTGGGAGGAGGCCAGGTTGGTGACTGCGAGCGCTGCCTCAAATAGAAGCCAAACATGCTGTTGGTGCTTCCTTGTCGGTCCTTCTGGTACTACTTCTTGGTGGCATCGTGATAGATGAGTTCTTTTGTGCTTCTTCGCTTTTACTATAGTGAGAGATTGTGGTTTCCCACGGACGGCGCCAATCTGTTGATGCCAAAAAACGGTTGGTGCTGACATAGCTTGGATGCTGACGTAGCCTGGGTGCTGACACGGCTTAGCTCTGCATAGACAGTAGGGGTGAGCTAAAGACCCTCAGAAGGAGGGAAGGGGGAGACCTCCGAGGGCACTCCGAAGCTTAAGTTAGCATGAGGGCTTTAAGGGGGAAACCGAGGGCTCAAGAGAGAAAACCGACGGCTTAAGTAATTGGAGTATATATGAATAAGTTTCAATGCCTGTGAATTTCATACCTAGGCTTACTTATAGCCATCCGCCCATAGGAGGGCATTGATTACAAGCTCAGGAGAGGGTGTCCTGTAGGGTGGCTGCAGGGCGGCACGGCGTAGGGTGGCGTGCCATATGGTGGTTGTAGGACTGTGGATGTAGGCGGCTGTAGGGCGGCGTAGAGGGGCTGCAGGGCTGTGTGCGTAGAGGGGTTGCAGGGTTGTGTGCGTAGAGGGGGCCTATGTGTGGGTTTACCGGGCTGTTCTTCATTGGGCCGAAGAGTTTGCTGGGCCGAAGAATTTACTGGGCCGCTAATTGGGTCAGAGTGTTTACTGGGCCGGAGTGCTCATTGGGCCGGAGTATTTTGGGCCACATCAGGTGGTATAAATAGTTTTATCATTCTTAATAACCTTATCCTTAACCTTAATTTGTCCAACAAGATTGGAAACCGAACCAAAGAAATAGTCAGAATACGCCTCAATTTACGTAGCAACTCAAATTAGAAAAGTTTTGACCGGAACTAAAAAAAAATGTTTCAAGCTAGTTTTGGTCAATCAACAATTCTGATAATTAAGTTTATGTTTGAGCTCAATTTTAATTAATCTTGTTGAGTTTTGTGCTCAATTTTGTATGAGTCATTTAGCCAAAGTTCAGGATGTTTATATAAAAAATTATTTAATGCGGTGGCATGTCTTGATTGGGCCATGTGGAAATGCCCTAACAGGTAAGAAATTATACGGCTGGAAATGAAAAAGGGTTGATAGAAGCATTAAATGAGATAAAATCATCAACTGTCAGAAAGCTCACGAAACAAGAACTTTCAAACATGAAGTTTGAGGGACAACATCGAGACAAATAAGATAACTCAATGCTGATAAGCTCAAAAGAACTTTACTTCAACCTCGAGCGCGCATAACTGCTAATCCAGCTGTTAAGGGATCGAGGACAAACCAAAAGTCATGTGTTTAACCTGGCTAAGGTAAAAGGAGCCACGATTAAATACAACTCACGTAGTGGAATTTAATATTTGAATACATAGCATGCTCGGCGTAATTAATCAAGAAAAAGTGAGGAAGTGGAATCGTGGGAGACTCTTTGAAAACATCAATACAACTATCTAAAGCTGAAGCATTATAAATAGCAGTAGAATCAATCATAAGGGACACACAGAAAATCATTCAACAATCATTATCTAGCTACATTTACTTTCCTTTACTTTTCAATTGCAATAGAAGTAGTTGTATGATAATCATAGTTATAATTCCTTTTCTCCATCCTTTTCCTGTGTCTGTCTCAAAGTCGAATCAAGCCAGAGCTGCATTGAAGGCTCAATATACATTGCAGTGAACTCGAAGAGTATGTACTTGGTACTTTGAGGTTTTAATCCTTTAAACCCTTTGTATAAGAAGTGTTTTCAATATCAATGCAATGACTTTGTTGTTATTGCGCATTTGTTATTCATTATGTCCATTTATTGCTAGATTAAGTTATTTTCTTTGTATTTATAACGACGTAACTTAGAATCCTCTAATTGAGGCAGTACCAGACCCATCTAGAGAAGTACTGTTCCAATCGAGTCCGCTTCAACCTCGATTGATGCATAAATTAAATCTTGCACCAACAAGATTTTCTGGCGACCATAATGGGAGAAAATCTAGTGTATGCCAGTTACTAGATCAATGACGAAAACTCCAGCGAATCTAAAAGAAACTCCTACTCCCGATGTCTCTGCGAATCGCTTAGACAAATTGGATTAAGATATGGGGCAATTGCACTCTTAAATGGATATGTTGGTGGCTAACTAACGTCAAACTAGGAAAGAATTAGCTTAAACAACTAGGCAAGTGACTGAATTGCTGAGCCTATATCAACAAAAAATGGCTCATCAACAAACTCAGAGCCAACAACAAATGGCCCAAATTCTATAAAAGCTCAACATGTTGATAGGACAAAGACCACATCCTGAGGATGTTTTCCCTAGAAATAACAATAATATGAGAGGTTTTGTGTAACATGAAGCAGAATCCTCAAGAGCATTCCCTAAAGGACGTGATTCTAATATACTTATAGCCTATCCTCGAGCCTTACCTAATAGTAATATAGAAACTCTTACTAGAGATTTGAATGCTATATAGGTAACTAAAGTAAGGACTACTGCACCAATGGACCCCCAGGTCGTGTATGCTCCACCTACTAGGGGACAACCATCCCTTGGAGTCTAGAAACCTGTTGGAGTGCAGATGTCACCTAGATCATTAATCTAAGCACCAGGTTGTCCTCCTATCATGTTGAATCATATGGGATTTCCCAACATTCCTCCCATTCAACAATACCTCCAAGGACAACCAAATATCCAGTAAGGTTAGAATCGAGCCAACATTATAATGGTCCAACTCAATACACCATTGGTGCAACCTGTTCAATCCAATGCACCATTGGCACAACCAAACATCGTGGGATAGGTTGGAGTCCAGCCTCAACATGTACCACCTGAAAATCATGAGGCGTATCAAGCTCCCCCAGTTCCACCACCTAATAACCTTGATGATCTCATACGCGGTAATCAACCCTATATCCCAGATCAAATACCACCTAGGTGGCTTGAGTAGTTTGACCACCTATATAGGCATGTGATTCATAGGGTACATAATCTATAAGAAACCTTACCCTGATTACATAGACCAACAGTTTGAGTTTCCCAAAAGCTAAAAAATCCCTAACTTCATGACCTTTTCTAGGGATGACGAAAAAATTGCTCTAGAATACATTAGGTGTTTTACCATCCGATGTGGAGAATATTCTAACCACGATTTTATGCATGACAAGTATTCATATGGTACATTAATCTCCCTCATAATTCGATCATGAATTGGGAAGATAAGCACAAAATATTTTTAACTCAGTTCAGTTAAACGAGTATAGAAATTTTCATGGCTGATTTAGCCAAGCTGAACAACAACAAGATGAGATCGCTGAAGATTATCTAAATCGTTTCAAGCGAGCTCGAGATAAGTGTAATATTGGCTTGCCTGAAGTCGAGTATGTGAAGTTAGCCCAGAATGGGTTGAGCTTTGAATTTTGTAAGAAGTTCAAGTGAATGGTATTCCATGACTTATTTGAGTTAGCATAAAAAGTTGCTCGATACAAGTTTATACTGAAGGAAGAGCAGAAAAATAGGACTTCGTCTTATGGGACATATTATTATGATTCCAACGTCGAATTAGATGTAACTGAGTTTGTTGGTCAATAATGCTTTATGTGTGATGCTCTGACAAAGAAACAAACTCAAATGCAAGAGTCCAATAGACTCACTGCTCTAGTGAGGTCATATTCCTTTGATATGAGTAAAGTAGATCAAATTTTTGATCTATTGTTGCAGGCTAAGCAACTTAGATTAGTAGGGAGACACAAGATGCCATGAAGCATGCATATATCAAATCATTCCATTCAACTATCTCTTTCTCAAATCATTATCTTATCAAATACCTATTAAATTATCTCTTTATATATTATCTCAATTTATCAATCACGGCTTTCTAGAATTTCATTTATCCTTTCAATATATACTTCATCAATCTATCATTTAAATACATATCTTCTCATATAATAAATTTTCAACATATTAATTATTCACATATTATCAGCCAATCAAGTATCATATATCATCCAATCATTATAATTCCTTCCTATATACTTAATTTATCAATCCATATCATATAATTCAATAATTAATTCAAATGTCATCATTTTATATTTCGTATTTATTTTGATTACAAAAAGTAAATCTAACTCATCTAGTAGCACTTAAAGCTACTCTCAGACAACCTCATTTTCTTTTCTGCTCTTTTTAGTAATTTCACCCAATTGCTGATCACCAACACCTATCATAACATCTTTATTAAAAATCTATATATTCTTCAATTCTTCTATAATTCATACTTTTAAATTTTTATACCCATTTTCGGGTAATTTCGTGTATGTACGAAAAACCATTGGTCTCAAATTTCAATTTTTTAGTATTTTTAACATAAATTCTTTTCGTTCCTGCTTAAATTCAAATATCAAGAATTGCATAAAATAACTTCAATTCATCAAATTTTCATAATAAATTTCAAAATATTACCTTTCAAGTTTTTTCCCCAATTGATGTTGAAAATCCTTCCGTGAACTTCAATAAATCTTAGTATTTAAATTTTTAATAATTAATTCTATCATTCCCAAAGTGTTTTTCTATATTTTTCTAGAGAAAGATGTTTTTTTAAAGAATACCAAATTTCAAAAAGAGAAACAGAGTTTTAAAACTCATTTTATCAAAAAATCAAGTTTTTATCATGAAAACCGGTCTGACCAGTCAGCTACCTAGCCGACTGTCCCCTATCGGTCGGCTACCTATCTGACTGGTTCAGTTCACAAATAATTATAGTTCTGCCACTGGTCTTTCAGTATTTAATATTTACGATCTTGTCACTCATTATTTACGATTATGCCACCAGTCATCTCCATTTAAAATTTACGGGTTTGCCGTTCATTATTTACAATTCTTCCATCCTATATTTACAGTTTTTCCATTATCCTTTAAAACTCATATTCTTTTCCATCTTTTCTTCTGTAAAAAAAATTCTAAAAAATTATATTTTCTTCCACCAAATCTTTTAATTAATTTCCTTAACCTCATTCCACATTTGTATTCAAAATTTCTTCATGTCAAACTTCTAAATTTCAAAATTTTCAGTACTTTCTTCTTCAAAAAATTTCTAACTCTTTCTAATAAATTTCTCAAGATTATCTTTCAAAAATTACTTCAAATGAATACTAAATCTGTCATGTATGCATTATTTTATTTAATATAATATCAATTTACCTTTTTACCCTTGTTTTAAGGGTGCGACTATTATAATCATTGCCCTTTGAAGTGTGGCTCCAACATTTTTGAGCCCAAATGGCATGAATATATAGCAATAGTTACCAAATGGAGTTTTAAAAGCTGTATTTTTCTGCATCTCCCGGAGTCATTGCTATCTGATGATAACCATTGAATGCATCCATAAAAGAAAACATTTCAAGCCTCGGGTTGCATCAATCAAAGGGCCAATGTTGGGCAATGGGAAGTCATATTTTGGTGTAGCCTTTTTGGGTGGACGAAAGTCTTGACACACTCGAGTTTCTCCGTTTTTCTTTGGTACCAAGACCGAATTCACTAGCCATGTAGGATATTGCACCTCATTTATCTTCTTGTTTTTCATCAACTTGTCTATCTCTGTCTTGATAATTGCTTCTTGCTCATGAGACATTGACCTTTGTGATTGCTTAACTGGTTTCCTTTTAGGATCCAGATTCAAGTGATGTGCAACCAGAGCAAGATCAAGGCTAGACATTTCTTCGTGTTTCCGGGCAAAGACATCAACAGGTTCCTTCAAAATTGAAATCAAACCATCTTTTTGTAATGAATTGAGTGCTTTTGAAATAAACATCAGCCTTTCTTCTTTTTAATCTTCAGCCAAGTTAATACGTTCTAGCTTATCCATTACTTTCTTGTTTTTCCGTGGCTGGTCTTCTTCCTCTTCTTTAACTGCAAGTACATCATCTTCACAGGAAACTTCTTGCTCTATTGTGATCACTTGATACCCAGGATCAAGAGATTTGGATTCTCCTTATCCCTCACCCCTTCTAACTAGTAACAGATTCTACCATCACGCAAGACAACCTTAGGAATCCCTTTAGTTATTTTTACAGTTTGTTCTGTGTTAGCCTTTCTCTTTTTATTTGTTGTCTTCTTTTCTTTACTCAGGTTCTCCCACATAGGTAACACTAGACTTCTTGGGGGTTCAAGAGATGCAGTACCCTCATCTAAGAAATCATTATAGAATATTGCTTCCGAAAAGTGTGCTTCTTGGACTTCGAAAGGAGCTTGAGAGGCATGGATAGTCATTTCCTTGCCTCTACAACACACTTTTAAGAACTAGTGGTGTGCAGAAAGAACAGCCTGATGAGCATGATACCATGGCCTTCCTAAGACGATGTGATAAGATGTTACCATGTCTACAATATGAAATTTCACTATGCTGCACAATATATCTACAACGGCGTCCATCATCACATAGCCAAGAGTTTGCATCTTTTTGCTATAAAAACTCTTAACCAGAATAGAGCAATTTGTAATCCACTATTCTGGTATATTAACTGCATTTAGGGTGCTTAATGGGATTATGTTGACAGATAAGCCTCCATAAACTAATCTGCACTTCACCTTTAATCTATTTAGTGCTACCTCCAGATATAGTGGCTTGTTGCGACTTTCACCTAGTACTAACTTGTCATTTGGGGCAAAGACAAGACTTCCTCCTCCAGATTTTGCCACTCTTTTCTGTATGCTCGCGCTCATACTGCACTCTCCTTTGTGCATTTGAGCAATGCACAATAGTGCGGATGTATCTTCTCTTCTTATGCAGCCTTCTCCTAAGCCAATATTGTTAAAGAAATTGGTAAAACATCGTGTATTGGCTAAGAATTCGCCTAGTCTTCTATCTTAACATTCCTTTGTTACTCCCTCTATAATAGGGCCACCATAGTGCTTGTATTCTCTTTGGGATTGATTGGTAACGCCCATAACTTCATTAACTTATGGATAATAGAGGTGTTGATATTCTCCTTTGTCTTCTAAATGAGTGATCTTTCTGATTTATGCTCCCTTTTTTGGCTTTGGGAGGATTAAATCTCCATTCTTTACTTTGTTATCAAAGATCCATCTGAAGCTGAAGCACTTATATGTATGATGTGTGGCAGGTCGATGATACAAACAAAACTTGGGGCCATTGATTTCGCTCGGAGTAACTGTAACGACCCATCCCAGGTTGAACACCCCCGAAACAATGTCGTCGCGTTTTGAAATCCCAGCACGACACATATATGCAACAATATAAAAACATGCATGGACTGAAAATATATACATACATCAATCCTCAACCCCTCAACAAGGGAGTTGCATTATTAATATCCCAACTGAAACAATATATACAACATATTATGCATGAATATTTACATTCTTTTTTCTTTCATTAGTCTGAGGATGTGGGCCACAAGACTTACATATAACAATCCAGTCTGAATCTCAGCTCACAAATCTATCTATCATGCCCGTTACCTGAAATTATTCAACAATAAGGAGTGAGCGTCACAAGCTAAATGAATTAAATTTGCTAGAAGTACTCGATTTGTATACTTCTAGTTATATTTAGTCATTGTTAAATCAACTTAATTAGCCATATATCTCTTCTCACATTCTAATTCAATCATTTATCAATTTATCTTAATAAATAAATTATCAAGCTATCATCTTTCAATACATATATTTCATATATTTTATCAATTCAATATCATCATAAAGTTCACATTCTATAAACAATCAATAATATAATTTTTTATTATGTCATCCTTTCTATTTATCTATCATCAAAATTATCTCATTATGAGGCGCATCTATCTATCAATCATTTAATACTCAAAACCGATTCTTTAGCATCTCAGGCATTAATAATAAATATTTAAATTTCTTTCTCATCATATCATTTCATATTATCATCTATGAACGTCTTCCCACATGTCGAGATCATTTCATATTATCATCTAGGAACGTCTTCCCACATGTCGACATGTTTCAACTAGATCAGCTACCTTTCTGGTCTTCTCAGCCTGACCAACTGCCTTCCTGGTCTTCTCAGCTAGACCAGTTGCCTTCTTGGTCTTCTCAGCCAGACCAGTTGCCTTCTTGGTCTTCTTAGCCAGACCAGCTGTCTTCCTGGTCTTCCTTTTTATGCAAGTAAGCATACTTCAAAGCATTCAATTCAACTATCTAGCTCTTTCTCAAAATTATTAATTTTATTATATTTATTAAATTATCTTCTCATATATCATATCAATTTTTCAATCATATTTTCAGAAATTTCATATAACTTCTCAACATATTTTTCATTAATCCAACCTTTTTAAAATATAAATTCTTATATAATTAATATTCAATATACTATTTAATCCCTAATCAATAAATCAATCAATTGTCAAACTTAACGGAAAATATATCATTAAACCATTATAATTCAACAATTTATTCAAATATCATAAATTCATATTTTTATTGGTCTCGATTACTAAAAGTAAATCTAACTCACCATGTAGCACTTAAAGCTACCCGTGGATCACTTCATTGTCTTTTCTACTTTTTTCAGCAATTTCTTGAGATTGTTGATCACCAACACCTAACCATAAACTTTAATAAATTTTACTATTTCATAACTTAATTCAAACAATATAATATTTAGTTATGAATTTTATTGACATTTTTTCTCAAATATGATGAAGTCTTGCTATTGTAATTGAATGACTGTACTATATTTAATATTGGAGAAATTTTCTTTATAACTTTTTGCTAAGAAATTTGAATTGAAGAAAGAAAGAAACAAAACAAGATTTGGTAAGAAATAACAAAATCTCTGAACTCAAAGAGTTATAAACATTTTTTTCTTCTTCTCCACCACTTCACCGCTCAGTGAAATTTTTTTTCTTCGCTACTTAACCGTTCATATTTATTTATTTTCCTTCACCACTCAGACACAATTTTTTATTTTTTTACCGCCGCTTAACTGTTTCGTGAAGTCTGCGAATTTTTTTATACAATTTACATATTTGCCATTGGTTATTTACAATTCTGTCATCATTTAAAATTTACTGTTTTGCCATTACATAATTACAGTTTTGCTATTTATCCTTTAAAATCAATTTTTCATCTTTTCTTCCTTTCAAAAATTTTATAAAAATTTATATTTCCTTCCAATTTTTTTTGATTATTCTCCACAACTTCAGTCAATATTTGTCTTCAAAATTCTTTCATTTCAACTTCAAATTTCAAATTTTTTCAGTACTTTCTTATTAAAAAATATAACTCTTTTTCAACAAAATTTTCAATATTATATTTCAAATCAATATTAAATCTTTCATCAATGGATTATTTAATTCAATATAATATATGTAAAATTACTTCTTTATCCTTATTTTATAAGCACGAGTATTACAATTCTACCTACCTTGTAAAAATTTTGTCCCCGAAATTTTCTTACCAAACTCATAAAAAAGCTGATGGTAATCTTTCCTCATTCTTGTCTCATGCTCCCAAGTAATTTCTTCAACATCTTTGTTCTACCATAACACTTGAACTAAAGGAATAACTTTATTACACAAGATTTGTTTCTTTCTGTCTAGAATTCTGACGGGTACTTGCATAAAGGTCAAATCTTCCTGAAGTTCTACAGCTTGACTCAAAATACTGTGGGATTCATAATGTAAACACTTCTCAAAAGTGAAACATGAAACACATTGTGTAATTACTTTAACTCGGAAGGCAAATCCAATCTATATGCTACTGGTCCAACTCTTTTAATCACCTTATATGGCCCCACAAATCTCAGACTCAACTTTCTTTTCTTTTTAAATCTCAATACACCATTCCACGGAGATATCTTTAAATACACCCAGTCACCAACCTGAAACTCAATAGGTCGTCTTCTATTATCAGCATATCCTTTCTGTCCGTTCTATACTGCTATAAGGTTCTCTCTAATGAGTTTGACCCTCTCAGTCGTCAAATCTATCATTTTTGGACCAAATATCTTTCTTTCTCCAACTTCTTCCCAACATACTGGAGTTCTGCACCTTCTACCATATAAAGCCTCAAATGGTGTAATCCCAATACTAGTTTAATATTGATTATTGTATACAAACTCGATCAAAGGTAAATAAGCATCCCAGCTTACTGAAAAACTCAATACACTTGGCATCAACATATTTTCTAGTATTATGATAATTCTCTCTGTCTACCTATCAGTTTGAGGATGAAAAGCTGTACTAAACTGGAACTGTGTACCCATAGCTTTCTAAAAACCTCAAAAATCTAGAAGTAAATCTAGAATCTCTATCTGATACAATGCTCAAAGGTACTCTATGTAATCTCATAATTTTCACTATATACAATTCAGCTAACTTTTCAAAACTCCAAGTAGTTTTAATAGGAAGGAAATGTGAAGGCTTAGAAAGTCTATCTGTTATAACCCGTATAACATCATGACCTCTCTGGATATGTGGAAAACCAGAAACAAAATCCATACTCACATTCTCTCATCGCCATTAAGGTACTAGAAGAGGCTGTAATAAACTTGCTGGATGTCTATTTTCATACTTCACTTGTTGACAAATTAAACATCTAGAAATATACTCAACTATATCCTTTTTCATCCCCGACCACCAATAATTCTATTTCAACCCCCTGTACATCTTATTATTACCTAGGTGCATAGAATACACAGAATCATGAGCCATCTTAGTATGTCCTTTCTCATCTCAACATAATTGGGAACACAAACTCTATATCCCAATACCATCATACCATCTTCTCTAATTCTAAACGCAGTCGGCTTCCTACTTAATATTTCCTGTTTGATATTCTCTATCCCTTTATCTCTACTCTGCATCTGTAACAAGCGATCAATAATAGAAGATTGTACCACCATATTTTCCATCAATACTCCCCTATCATTGATACTCAACTGCATTCTCATTTATCTCAATTCTATCATCAAGCTAATATCATAACTCCCAATCAGTGTATTAAAAAATGTTTTCTGGGTGCGTAACTTGCATTGGGCGTACGCCTTTTCGGGTGGGGTGTTCGGGGCGATCCAGGGCGTACACCTAGTGATAATTTTTTTTTTGTCTCTGCGCCTTAAAACGACGTTGTTTTGAGTTAAATGAAATCGACCAATTTAACCAAAACGATGTAGTTTTGCAAAGCCCCTCAACTTAGTCTTCTACCTGAGGCCAAATCGCGTCTCTGATTCAGAAAGTCAGAACATAAAACACTCACTTCTCTCTGTGCTCTCTGCGTGAAGCTTTCAAGTGACACAGGCAACAAGCTCTCTTCATCTCTCTCTCACTTGGAAGTTGAACTTCATACTCTTACTTAGGTAAGTCATTTATAGCTTTCAAGAGACTGGAGATGGAGTTTTGCCCGTGAAATCTTTACCCACCCAAATGGGTTTCTTGAGCTTTTTATTTGCTTTTCTTTTTTATGGGTTTTTTCTTCTTTTGGGTGGCAAATTGAGAGTTGCAGAGGCGGTGAAGAGAGAAAGAGGGCTCGTGAACTCAGCTTTTCTTCTCATTTTACTCGTTTTCTCTCTCTAGAACTGTACACACACTTCCTCCCCTTCTCTCTGTATGAAAATATTTTCTCTGTACGGGTGTTTTATACAAAACTTTTGAAGGAAGAAAAAACAGAGAGAGAGAGAGAGAGATTTTTAATTTTTTTTTATTGTATCTCTTTGGTCTATGGATTGTCCGTGTTCAGTGAAAGGTTAGTGAAATGACATGTTCAGTGAAAGGTTTCACAAATCATGATGAAGCTTTTTTTAAGTAAAGTTTTGTATACATGACAATTAATTGTTGGAGGCATGATCTAGTGTGGGGTGGAGCAGGCTTAAAGGTGTAGACTCTCTGGTATTAGTTCATAAAAATGGAGTGTATTATTTAATAAGTGGAGTATATATAATTATTCTTAGTTGAAAATAAATTTGTTGTATAATCTACTTAGAAAAATACCACGGCTACTTGAATTAATTAACGTGTGTTTGTGAAATATTTTGATAAATATTCATTCATAGGTCTTAAGTTAGTAAAGTTTATTAATAATTAATTAATTAATTTATATTATTTTAAATTTTTTGTATTTTTATAATTTAATTAATATTATTTTATTCAAAATGCCCCAACGTTTCAAAAGGCTTACGCCCCAACGCCTTAGGGCTTACACCCCAACGCCTCAGGGCTTACGCCTCGCCTCATTGAGGCAAAACACCTCGCCCAACGCCCTCCTCTCTGAAAACACTGCTCCCAATAGCTGCTAATCTTCCCGTAGACTTTCTACTCAATGCATCAGCTACTATATTAGCCTTCCCTGGATGATAATGAATTGTATAGTCATAGTCACTAATCAATTCCATTCACCTCCTCTGCCTCAAATTCAACTCTCTCTCTGGATAGGTAAATGCGTCAAACTTTTATGATCAGTAAAAATTTCACAAGTGGTTCCATACAAATGATGTTTCCAAATCTTCAAAGCAAAAACTATTGCAGCTAATTCTAAATCATGGGTTGGGTAATTTCTCTCATGGGTTCTTTAATTGCCTAGAAGCATAGGCTATAACTCTCCCATGTTGTATCAACACACATCCCAACCCTTGATGCGACGCATCACTGTATACCACAAATCCTTCATCACCAAAAGGAAGCACCGATACCGGAGCAGTAGTCAATTTTTCTTTCAACAGCTAGAAACTCTTCTCACATTCTTCCAACCATATAAACTTCACTTCCTTCCTAGTCAATCTGGTCAATGGTCCAACAATAATAGAAAAATTCTGGATAAACCTTCTATAATAACCAGCCAACCCCAAAAAGCTTCTAATTTCAATCACACTAGTTGATCTTTCCCAATTCAATACTGCCTCCACTTTCTGTGGGTCAACTACTATACCATCTCCTGACACAACATACCCCAAGAAAGATATTTCATTCAATCAAAACTCACAATTAGAGAACTTTGCATACAATTTCTCTCTCATCAAAATTTCTCTAAATGTTGCACAAGCTCCTCTTCATTGTTGGAATATACCAAAATATCATCAATAAATACAATCACAAATCTATCCATGAATGATTTAAACACCTGATTCATTAGATCCATAAATGATGCAAGAGCATTAGTTAACCCAAATAGCATCACAAGGAACTCATGATGGCCATAATGTCTCCTAAAAGCAGTCTTAGGCACGCCCCCCTCCTTTATCCTCAACTGATGATAACTTGATCTTAGATCTATCTTAAAAAAACACCCCAGTGTCCTGGGTAAAGGATATTTATTCTTGATGGTGATCTTATTCAACTGTCTATAATCAATACATAACCTCATCGTTCCATCATTCTTCTTTACAAACAACACAAGGCTCCCCCAGACGACATACTAGGTCGAATAAATTATTTATCTAGCAACTCCTGAAGCTGAACTTTCAATTCACTCAACTCAACTGGTGTCATTCTATAAGGTGCTATAAATATGGGTGTTGATCCCGGAATCATCTCAATAGAAAACTCAATCTCCCTGTTGGGAGGCAAACCAGACAACTCCTCATGGAACACATTAGAAAAATCTTTCACTACTAAGATTTCTTCTAACTTCCTAATCTTCTTTCTAGAATCCACCACATACACCAAATACCCCTCATAACCATTTTTTAACCATCTACTAGCAGTCAAGGCAAAAATAAGACAGTTGGCAAGTATTTTACGTTCTCCCTGAAAATTAAACTCCTTTTGTCTTGGTATCCTGAACACCAGATTCTTCCTAAAATAATATACTTAAGCATGATATGCAAATAACCAATTCATCCATAGAATTAAATCAAAATCTGTCATATCTAAAGGCAACAAATCAACTTCAAATTCTCTATCAGCCATATTAATCACACAACCCTGATAAATTGTCCTGATAATAACCCTATCCCTAGTAAGAACCTCAATAATAACAGCATGCATCAAAGGACTAACACAGGCATCAACAGATTTCATATAAACATTGGATACAAAAGAATGGGTTGCACCAGGATTAATCAATAATCTAGCAGGTCTACTAAAAATATATACCATACCCATAACAATATCAGGAGTGACATGTGCATCATGTTGGGTCAATTCATAGACTCTGTTGTCTCTGGGCTGTAACTGACCATCGCGTCCTTTCTTAACTACTGATCGTCTGGCTCTACCCGTTATACTCCCTGATCCACCACCTTTCTCCACTTGTTTTCTCCCAACACCTCTAACACTTATCTCAATAGATTTCACCACTAGACAATCTACACTAATATGTCATCCCTCACCACATACAAAGCACATCAGAGTAGGACAATTTCGAGATAGATACTATGTCTGATTACATCTATAGCAAACTCTTGTCTCTCGATCATACATCACATTACCACTTCCCCTTGGTGGAATATTTACTCATCTACCATAACTTCTAGTTCCCATAGCATGTCTCCCAAATCTAGGGGTTCCACTAATATTACTCTGAGCTATATAAGCAACAGATCATGCTTGCCTCTGACTCTGTATTACAGTTTCCTATGACAAGGAACGCCCTCTTTAGGGTGGTCTCTCACCCTACACACTTGTACTACTCACCACCTTTGGATCCCTTAAATCTAGACATCTTAAGCTAATCCTTTCTACCTCTAAACTCCATCACATCCTTCTCAATCTGTAATGTTTTATCCACCATTATAGCATAATTCCCAATACCTATATAAGAGAGTTTAGTTCGAATTTCATTATGTAACATGTCTAAAAATCTCTTACATTTCCTCTCATCCGTATTTACTAACTCATGTATAAACCTCGACAGGGCTATAAATCTACCATCATACTCAGCCACAGATAAAGTATTATGCCTTAAATGAATAAAATATCTCTCCTACTGTGCTCAAAATATATCTGGAAAATATTTCGCAAAAAACACATCCTTAAACTTACGCCAAGTTAAGGGTTGATCTACGTGTATACTCAATCTAGGCAGAATATCCTACCACCATTAAGAAACCTCACTTTCCAGTTTAATTGAAGCAAAAACAACATCCTGCCTATTTTTCACTAGTAAGACTTCAAAATATTTCTCAACATGTTTAATTCACTGCTCAGCTTCAATAGGATTTACAGATCCTCTAAAGACTAGGGTTTAAATTTAATAAATCTCACAAAACAATCCCCTTGTATCTCATGTGCAAACACACACTCTCCCTTATAAGCTTATTGTCTTACCATATCAGGTTATGTTCTACCCCTTTTCTCTAGTCTCCTCTGTAAATTATCAGCTATTTCTTTTGTTACATTCATTCTTTCTATAGCACGATCAAGAACTTCTCTCAACTAATCCCTCCTAATATCAGATTCTCTCCCGCCTCTACTAGTACAAGCTGTACTAGCAACCTATTCCCTTGAATGAACAACAGACTCGACCTTCTTCTCTGCTTCAGCTTTTCTAAATATTGGGGGTCTACCACGTCCTCTATGGTTCAGTATTCTACCTCTAGTTTTAGCACATCCACATGTCATCCTCAAAACTATGCATTAAAATGTAGTTTATTTAAATCTTCCACTTCTTTAAATTTTTATGCAATCTACAAAATCATAAAACCTAATGCTCTGATACCAAAATTATAACGACCTATCATGGGCTGGTCACCCCCGAGACAGTGTCGTCACGTTTTGAAATCCTAGCACCACACATATATGCAACAATATAAAAACATGCATCGACTGAAAATATATACATACATCAATCATCAACCTTCAACAGGGGAGTTACATTATTAATATCCCAACTGAAACAATATATACAACATATTATGCATGAATATTTACAATTTTTTTTCTTCCATTAGTTTGAGGATGTGGACCGCGAGACTTATAGATAATAATTCAGTTTGAATCTCAGCTCACAAATCTATCTGTTTTGCCCGCTACCTAAAATTATTTCACAATGAGAAGTAAGTTTCACAAGCTTAGTGAATTAAATTTACTAGAAATACTCTATTTGTATACTTCTAGTTATATTCAGTCATTGTTAAATCAACATAATTAACCATCTATCTCTTCTCATATTCTCATATTCTAATTCGATTATTTATCAATTTCTCTTAATAAATAAATTATCAAGCTATCACCTTTCAATACATATATCTCATATATTTTATCAATTTAATATTTTCAATTCAATATCATCATAAAGTTCACACATATAAACAATCAATAATATAATTCTTTATTATGTCATCATTACTATTTAGATATCATCAAAATGGTCTCATTATGAGACTCAACTATCTATCAATCATTTAATACTCAAAACTGATTCTTTAGCATCTCAGTCAATAATAATAAATATTTAAAACAAATATAATGCATGAATTTAAATTACCTTTCTTTCTTTTTCATAAGATCATTTCATATTATCATTTGGGAACATCTTCCCACATATTGACATGTTTCAGCCAGATCAGCTACCTTCTTGGTCTTTTCAGCCAGACCAGCTGCCTTACTGGTCTTCTCAGTCAGACTAGCTGCCTTGCTGGTCTTCTCAGCCAGACCAACTATTTTCCTGGTCTTCCCTTTTATACATATGAGTAATAATATGCAAGTAAGCATACATTCAAGCATTCAATTCAACTATTTATAAATTGTCTCCTCATATATCATATCAAATTTTCAATCATATTTTCAGAAATTTCATATAACTTCTTAGCATATTTTTCATTAATCCATCATTTTAAAAATATAAATTCTGATATAATTAATATTCAATATACTATTTAATCCCTAATCAATAAATAATCAATTGTCATACTTAACGAAAAATACATCATTAAGCCATTATAATTCAACAATTTATTCAAATATTATAAATTCATATTTTTATCGGTCTTGATTACTAAAAGTAAATCTAACTCACCATGTAGCACTTAAAGCTACCCGTGGATCACCTCCTTGTCTTTTCTACTCCATTCAATAATTTCTTGAGATTACTGATCACCAACACCTAATCATAAACTTTTACAAATTTTACTATTTTATAACTTAATTCAAACAATATAATTATTTAGTGATGGGTTTTATTGAAAATTTACCTCAAATATGATGAAGTATTGCTATTGTAATTCAATAATTGTACTATCTCTAATATTGGAGAAATTTTCTTTATAAATTTTTACTAAGAAATTTGAATTGAAGAAAGAAAGAAACTAAACGGGATTTGGTAAGAAATAACAAAGTCTATGAACTTAGAAACTTAGAAACTCTTTTTTCTCCTTCTCCACCGCTTCACCACTCAGTGAATTTTTTTTCTTCACTGCTTAACCGTTCAGATTTATTTATTTTCCTTCACCACACAAAGACAATTTTTTTTTTGTTTATCGCCGCTCGCCATCTCACCGCTTTGTGAAGTCTGCGAATTTTTTAATACAATTTACATATTTGTCATTGGTTATTTACAATTCTACCATCATTTAAAATTTACTGTTTTGCCATTACATAATTACTGTTTTGCCATTTATCATTTTAAATCAAATTTTCATATTTTCTTCCTTCCAAAAATTTTATAAAAATTATAGAGAAATATAAAAATTTATATTTTCTTCCAATTTTTTTAAAATTATTTTTCTCAACTTTAGTCAATATTTTTCTTCAAAATTCTTTCATTTCAACTTCAAATTTAAAAAAAATTTCAGTATTTTTTCTTCAAAAATTTCAAACGATTTTAAACAAAATTTTCAATATTATCTTTCAAATATTATTTCAAATCAATACTAAATCTTTCATCAATGGATTATTTAATTCAATATAATATATGTAAAATTACTTCTTTACCCTTATTTTATGAAAACGAGTACTATAGTAACCTACCTATTCAGTGGTGGTAGCCTGATTTCATTATTGCTGATCCAATCCTTCACGATATCTAACACTTTATCCATGGAGCATGGAAATGGTGGAGTTTCTTCAAAATTTCTTCATTGATAAGGCTCTTTTCTTACCCTCTTGTCACCATACTTTCGTTCTTCAGTTACTGCTGCCATGTGTGTATTTTGATTCATTTTTATGCCCAGAAGCTTGGCAACAGAAATACTAGTCCTCCTAGCTTTCTTTTTCAAGAGCTAAATGAGTCTATATCTAGAGTTTCCAGAAAACCCTTATATTAATCCCTCATCTGTGTGATACAAAGTTTCACCAAAATATCCTTTTTAGTTTTATCTTTACATTCAAGCATTTTTACTTTGAATCTTTCGATGTAGCTGTTCAGATTTTCTGAAGGTCCCTGACACTCTTGTGCTAGATTAATCAGTGTATACTGGCGTGGGATGGTGTAAAACTTTTGCAAGAATTGTTTTACCATTACATGCCAGCTTGCTATGCTTTCAGGTTCTAACCTTGTATGCCTATGCCTTATTAGTAAGGCTTTTTGAAAACTCCCGCATCAACAAGTCTTGGTCTTTTCTCTAGAACCCCATAGCATCCATGAATCTCTTGACATGCTTTCTCGCATCTCTTGTCTTTCCATTGTACATTCCAAAGCTTGGCATCTCATAGCCTTTAGGATTTGCCTTTTCCATCACCAATTTGGGATATGGTGATTTGAAGTTGAAATCATCCGCTATTAAGGCAGGCTTTTTTGTGGATTTTTTTTAGAATATGTTCCTGATCTTCTGGAGTGACGAACTCTGGTGTTGGAGTATGGGAAGAACTAGGCCCTTCTTCAATACCAATCTTAAGGATAGAAACTCCTTGAACTCCAAGCAAGTCATTATTTGACTTTTCTTAAGGCTTTGCCATGGGCCTTTTCACAGCTAAAACCATAGTTTTTTTCCAGCTTCTTCTTTAGTGCTTGTTCTATTTCTGCATAGCCTTTTGCTCTAGGATCATGATGTCCTATCTTCAAATCCACTATTTGGGGTGGAACAATAAGAGGCTAAGTTTTCATATCAGAACTTCCGACCTTAGCAATGACGACTTTTTTTTGCTTGGCACTTTGGGGATTTGTCACTAGCTGGCTTATCGTGGATTGTATATTAAGTAACAACTGTTTGAGTGTTGCAATTTCCTCCTCTACAGAATTCATACGTGCCTCCATACATGATTGAGAGGAATCTGCATTTTGTGGGTTGAAATCATCGTTTGGGTGTGCTGCCATTTTTTTTGCTCTTTTTTTTTTTTGAAAAACAAATCACCTTCTCCAACGGAGTCACCAAAAATGTAAATACAAAATGATATGTATTTACAATCTGGACTATGGAATCGTTAGTGGACCAACTTATTAGGTCCACAAAATAATTCTTAAATTGAGTGGAGGGAAAATATTATGGGATTAGAAATTATGGGTAAGGAATGAAGAATATGTTTTTGAAAAATTGGAGAATTAGAGTGAAAGTGGAAGCACTTGGTATAAGAGTACCAATAAGTAAGGAAAGCATAAAAGAAATGAGAGAAGTGTTTACGTTGTTCAGCTAATGAGGTATACTCCACGAGAATAATAGAAAAATACTTCACTATAAATGAAAGATTACAAGAACTTGTATTTCTAAACAACTATTTTCTTTATATTATTCTCTTCTTTATTTTTTCTCTTAAATGTATGAAATGCTTATTGAGCTTTGTGTTGAAGCGAAAAACCGAGGGAGATATTTATAAAAAAAATTTAGTGTTACTCTGCGGTACTATGCGCCTTACTTACCATATACATGTTTTCTTCCTCAACAATTCTATTGTACCTAAAATTTCCTACTCACGCCTACCAACTTACACGTTTCGTTTTTAGTTCACTTAACAACCTCCACGTTTTTCTTATCTTCAATTTTTTATGCTTACAAAGGTAAAAGAAAAGAAACGGCTATCTCCCACGGCATAGCCCATGAGTTCAATGGTGATCCTATAAAACCTAAAAATAATCCGAAGTTCCTTGACCAAACCACAAAAATCAAGTTGAGTTTCTCTCGTCCATATGTCCATCCATACTCCAATGGCGAATCTCTTAACTACTTCCTACGACTAACAAAGATGTAAACCAATCAAAACCATAAATTGATAGGTTGAATTGGGTAAGGAATTAAAAAGAAGATTGTCCGCATCGAAACACAGACGCTCAGACTCTTATAGACACGTGTGGCGCGCACACGTCCACAAGATGCGCGTGTACACACAATGATCTGTGGGTAGAACAAGAAAACCAAATTAATGATGAAACGCTCTAGCTCTTACTTAAAAAATGATTGTAAATCTGAAACTGGACATTTTGTAGATGCCGTTTCTCATTTATGACTAAAAAGAATTGTTGTTTAACCGCACCTTCCCATCTACACACCAGCTATTAGACCAAAAAAATACTAATAATAACATATCTATAATATACAAAGAACAACCAAAATCTCCTATACTTCTAACTCTGCATGGGACGTTTCCCATGCGGGTCTAATGCTGGATTTGTAAGAACTGAAGTAGAACCAGTAGCAGTAATCGTGTTAAGACTTGAATCAAATGTATGGGAATCAGATTCCCCTGAAGTTCCAGCTGAGGACATTGCCACCGGTCTACGAGATCTTCTGTATCTAGAACCTGGCATGCCAGGCCTAGTTGGTTCCTCTAAACTACCAGGTTTCTTCGATAGCATCACAACTACACGTCGCATTGTGGGCCGTAACATAGGATCACCTTGTGTGCATAGCAAACCTAATTGAATGCACATAGATATTTGATCAGGAGCTGCTGATGCAGCTAATGCAGGGTCCAGAATCTCTAAGCTCCTCCCTTTCTTATACAGCTTATATGCCTGCAATAATAATAAGCTAAAATTTAAGTCACTAAGTGAATTAAGTGAAGCCTTCTTTTGAAACTTAAAACTGTTTTTCTCTAATGCTGACAATCAAATACATTTCAGCGTTTTGACAAGCAGCAGTGCCCCCCCGCCCCCCCTCCAAAAAACCAACAAAAAAAATAATTTTCCAGCGTAATTACTTTTCGGTTTACACTTCTCCTTCTGGTTGTCGTGTGAATACAGTATGCTCACGTTAAAATGAATAGAATTTGTTGGTTCACCAATTTTGACCAAGTTTCTTATACATAGGTGAATCCTGACCAAAAAGGCAAAATGTGTCTTGATTTTATCATGAAGTCTTCAATAGCCAAGTCTTGCAAAGCAAGAAGTGAACTCCACTTAGCTGCAATGTACGATGGCCTTCGACACAATCAAATAAGTTTAACAAGGCCACTGACTTAAAATTGACTAAGATCCACAGATGTTTTCAAGCCTAGTTCATCATAAATCACAAAATATCAGTTCATTATATGAACAGCTCAGATCAAGATCTTACCCAATCAAGTAAATTCTGTGCATCAACATTTAAACTAAAGTTTGAGTTCCTCTGGCCGCTGATCAACTCCAGAACCAAAACCCCAAAGCTAAACACGTCTGCCTTCACTGATAGACGTCCATGCATGACATACTCAGGTGCCATGTATCCACTGTTTTCAAGTGTTAAAATATTAATATATATTAACTAAGCAGATGGGTCTAGACATGTAGACCGTATTGAATAGTAAGCTTTAGATGCTAGAAAACATACTTGGTACCGGCTACACGGGTGTTCACATGCGTTTGATCTTCTGGGAAAAGCCGAGCCATTCCAAAATCAGCAATCTTGGGAATCAACTTATCATCAAGTAAAATATTGCTCGCCTTAACATCTCGATGGATGATGCAATTATGTGAGTCTTCATGGAGGTAAAGCAATCCCCGTGCAATGCCTGTGATTATATCAAATCTCTGCTTCCAGTTTAGTTCTTCTCGCTTATTGGATTCTGCACAAAAACCATGACATTTTGGATCATTATAACCATCATACATGTCAATCCATTCAATTCAACCCCATAAAAGAAGGATGAATATAGTGCTTCTCTCATTATTTATTTATTGATTCATTTGATTGTCTATCTATCTATTTTCTAATGTTTATCAACTTAGTAGTTGAAATCAGTCAATAGACCTGTTTATTTCCGAACATTCGATAGCTTGGGTATACAACTTAAAGTTCACATCACAGAGGAGGTGAAAGTCAAGTCTTATTAGTTGTCACTCTCACAAGGTTTAAAGGAAAAAAGAAAAGGGAAACTTCAAATTGATTTCAATGTGTATTGGTCTATGACTTTAGAACAAGCAATGGATGTATGGAACAAACTTTGTGTTATCAATTTTGCGGCTAGAAAAGAGATCATGAACCCCAAACCCCCCCACCCCAAAAGAAAGAAAAAAAAGAAGGGTATCTGTAAACAAAAACGGCTTAGGGAAAAAGATTTGGAGGCGCACGAAGACTATACATATCCTGAACCTCTTATAAGTGAGCTAGACAAACTTAACCACAGTTTCATGATCAAACCTTTTCGACTAGATTGTGGTGTCAACGATAGTTTGTGGAAGTCCAGAATTTATTACTCTAATATCAAATTAAAAGAATCGTCAATCAATCTCAATTTTCAGGATGCAATAATTTTATAAAGGAAATATAAATTTCTCTTTGCTAATTGTTGATGATTCAAATTACTAAAAGTATATTCAAATCATAATGAGTTAAGCTAATAAGCACACAGCTATATAAGTAGATAAGTACTACATAGAGAAAGAAAAGGAAAAAAAAAAGTAATGGCAATTTTACACTCGTAATAATGTGAATAAGCTGAGCTGGCTCCAACCATTTGTAAAGTGAACTATGGGCATTGAGTAAAATCTCAGAAAGTTAGAATTAGGAGTCTGAAAAAAAAACCGCAAAACCAAATCAAACCGAATTAGAGGGTGACAAAGTTTTTAGTATTGGGAATTTTAGGATTTTTTGTTTGAGTTTCAAAAACCATGGTTAATTGAACCTAACCAATATATATATATATATATATATATATATATATATATATATATATATATATTGTTAGAGTGTTGAGAGTATTAGGGTTTAAGGGTATTGATGTAATTTCATAATATTAAGTTCTCTATATATATGACTACTAACCTTAGGGTTAGTAACCAGTTTGCTGCTTACTATCTCTCTATATCCTTTCTTTCTCGAAACCCTAATCACTGTCTAAACCCTAAACACAAACGTTAACATGGTATCGGAGTCCGGAAAAAAAATATATAGCTAGGTTTGGATTCTACTTTTAGTTTCTATTATGATTTTTCAATGAATTTCTCGACGCTCTTCAAGTGTTTTCCCTCTTCTCCAGCAACTTTTGTTTCGTCTCCGATAGGTTCAGTTTTCTTTCTTTCCAGTGAAATTGTGACATCCTGTTGCCGGTCATGAGCTCCCTGTTATGTGTGGTGATGTTGCGTGAAGAAAAGAAAGTTTTTTATTTTTGTTTATGTGTTGACCTAACCCAGATCCAAGTCAGATCTGCCCCTCGACACAATCCAACCCGTTTTGTGGATTCAGCCCATATGAAACAGCTCGTTCCAGTCTGTTTTGTTGTCTTGTTGACCCCTAAGTGGAGGGTCTTGTTTGTCCGATATCTCCGGACCTTGTTCATGGATCATGTTGATCCAGTATCGTTAGGTGGTACCGACATGATAACCTAACTATTGTTTTAGGCCTAATTGCCCCGAATTGTTATGAGTTTCACTATTATTTGGGTTTGAATTTATTTCTAACATATTAGATGGGTATCGTTGTAACAAGTTGGAGTATGCTCCAACTTGAGGGGGAATGTTAGAGTGTTGAGAGTATTAAGGTTTAAGGGTATTGATGTAATTTCATAATATTAAGTTCTCTATATATGTGACTACTAACCTTAGAATTAGTAACCAGTTTACCATGTGACTACTAACTTTAGAATTAGTAACCAGTTTACTGCTTACTATATCTCTATTTCCTTTCTTTCTCGAAACCCTAATCACTGTCTAAACTCTAAACACAAACGTTAACATATATATATATATATATATATATATATATATATATATATATATTTGATGTGTTACGTATTTAAATGTTTGGAACACAATAATGTACACCTCACCCACCCAATAATTCAAATTTATTTTTTCTTCCATCATTATTTACATTTCAGTTTCACATTCCAATTAAAAGAAAAAGACAACCTCGAAAAGTAACTGGTTCGAATTGGGTAACGGAATCGAACAATCAGTTAATCAATGCATTCGGTTTTGTTTTGGAATTCCTTGAACCAAATTTTTTGGTTCGGATTGGATTTTTCTTGCTCTGGTCAGTTAACTGAAGCTGTGTACACCCCAAGTTAGAATTAGTTAATAGTAATCTGTTTACTGAAAAACTGCAACAAAAGATTGAGTATATTACATATTATGAATACAATAATAAGCCTCACTGCCTGAAAGAACCAAATGAATATACCATCTCAATACTAAAAATGATATTTTCAATTTTCATACTAAAAGGATCAACAGTGTTATTATTTTAAGCTTGAGTATCTTGATACCAATATATATCTTTTTTGCATCGAATTTCTGCCAACTCTTCCTAGATTATATGTGTCTGAACAGGTAAGCATGCTCATCATAACAATCTCTTGTAGTATTATTTTCTTCACTCGCATATGCCAAGCAATGTTTATCGAGCCAAAAGAAAATTATGTATGTATATAATCTTAAGATTGGCTTCCCTCAAAAGAAAGTTAGGTTAATTTAGATTTTATTGTTGAGTAGATCAATTTGACTGATGATTTTAAAGCATTATTAGGCCATTGCCAGGGGTGTTGAAGAAAACCGATCACCAATTCGAAGAAAACCAATCACCAATTCGAACCAAACCGAAAACCGGTCAACCATTTTTTTGGTTCGGCTTCGGTTTTCGATTTTCAAAAACTGCGGTTAATCGAACTGAACCGCTATTATATATATGTTATGTTCAATAGATGTGTTAAATGTTAATATATTAAATTCGATTATTACATATATATGATAAATTTTAAGCATATATTAAAAAGTAAATTATATTAAATATATATTTATATTGTATAAAATATATTATTTATATAATTCGGTTCAATTTGGTTAATTGATCAATTCGGTTTGGTTTTTTCCAAACCAAAAATTTCGGTTCAGTTAGCATTTTTAGTAAATGGTTCGATTAACCAAACCACGTGCACCCCTAGCCATTACAAAGAACCAGGAAATCGTTCTAAATGGCCTACATGGGTGAATTTATTAGTATTAGAAAACACAACCCAGAACCTTCAATTGAGATTTAGACAAGTTCGGTCAACTTTAAAATAAAACACAATAAATAAATTTCAAAATTGAATGTTTGAAGAAATTGAGTGGTTAAAATCAATCTGGGATTTAAAAGAAAGAAAGGGAGTGACCTAGCTGCAAAAGATGAAAGAAAGAAAGCAAAAACAACACAAAATTTGTGTAGTTAAAAGGAGATCCATATTTGGGGCAAAAGAAAATCACTCAAAACTTTCTAAAATTGAAAGTTAAATTTTGCCAAATTGTAAACCATTCCTAAGCAGCCGTGTTCACTCTGAATTTGAACTCATAGACAATTACAGCATTACTCAATTATGCTTCATTTTGATACTAAATCAAAGTCCACTAAAAGAAAGAATGTAAAAGATAAGTGATAAACAGAAAAATGAGCAAACGATAACAATAGATTTTACTACGACTTACTGAACAGAAGCTTGTCGAGGCTCTCATTAGCAACATACTCATAGACCAAGAGCTTCTCCACGCCATGCGCACAATAACCCAACAGATTCACCACATTGCGGTGCTGCACTCGTGCCAGCAACTTGGCCTCATTCAAGAACTCTTTTTTCCCTTGATTTGAGCTATGTGATAGCTTCTTCACTGCAATTTCTCTTCCATCACTCAACTTCCCCTATAAACAAACATCCCTCAAGTAAGACAAATTGTAATCCCCTTGATGGTTGAAAGAAACATAAGAAAGTTTGCCTCACCAAGAATTTCAACTTTCACGAAGAAGATAATAAAGCTCGCAAAGACCTTCAATTGATGTAAACTATTCAGACAAACAACTGCCACTATCAAGACTTTCTAACTTATAGCAAAACTACATATAGGTTACCTTTTGGACCAGGTTCCTAGTGAAATTAAAAATAAACATGTAAATATATTAGCATCTGCATATTCTCTCATCAAATTGTTCTAGAACTAAAAGAAGAAAAATAAAGTTCTTTAGTATTTTATTTGTTTTACTTGCTAATAATTTGGAAAGAAAATTAATATTCGACTGTATAAGTTTTGACCAAGCTGAGCAGGTAAGTTGAGTTGCTCCCAATTTTCCAAACCCAACTGTCACAATTGGATCCATTTTCAAATTCATGTACCTAAACTTGAAGACCTTTAAACCAGAATTTGCAAAACATAACCCATTGAGGACATGGCATTTCTGCCATTTGTTGCTATTTATGTCTTCCTTATACAAAAAGACTTGAACAATGGATATCACTAAAACTAAAAATTTATTAACAAAATTTTAAGTAGCCTGCCATTAAAATAAACAAAATTAATTAAATTCAATATCTATACTGCATATAGACCATTTAGTATAAGATTTTTTTCTTAAAATTAAAAGAGAGAAAAAAGACCAGCAAGGTCTCAAAACTCTTCAATACTAGCACTACGTTTTCTCAGCATCCAAGCAGAATATGTCGATCAATTAAACTATACTCAGATCTTACCTTGTACACTGGTCCAAAGCCTCCTTGACCAAGCTTGTTAGAAGGGTGGAAATCTTTGGTAGCAGAAACCAAGGTCTCAAAAGGGAAAATCTTCTGTTCCTGTGCAGCTATCTTCTCCAAATCCTCTACATTCTGTCCGTCTGATAAATCAAATCACAGAGCAATAACCCAATAAACAAATATCATATCATAATCAGAAAAAAGCAACATATCACCAAAATTTGCTAAAGAAATGAAGTGGGTTCGGCTTATTACCTTTCCTTGAACCGAATTTGAAGGGTCTGAGTAGATTTTGAAAGAAATTTTTCGACTTACTCATGGTTTTCTATGATTACTCAAAACTAGGCCCATGAAATGAGAAAAGAAACAGGAATTTACAGGGAGTATATGTTAATTTGGTTTTTATGGATTTGAATTATTGGGAGATTTCTTTTGGGGAAGTGGGATTGGGGAGGGAGGATGACGATGACTGTTGTTTGGGTTTTTATGCAGTAATTTGATGATTTGTATTTCAAAGGAAAAACAACAGAGATATGTCATACATGCGCAAGAAATGAGCGTGTTGACCCCCTGCTTGACTAGCTAAGGTTATTTCTTTTATTTAATTAGTTACCTGTAATTTTGTTCTATATTAACTTGTGAAGATAGAGTTAGATTCAGTGATTCACCGATTCAAAGGTCATGCATGGTGTAAAAACCAAACGGTGACAGGCTGACTAATAGTTTTGAAAAGCAAGGGTGTGCTAAAAGCTTGTTTTGGACAACGTCAAACAAAGGGTGCAAAACAAGCATGGTCTTGCTTTTGACACCTGTTTTTATGAAATTTCACTTCTGACAAATTAATTACATAAAGTGTTGGACTATAGACGATATATTTCACAAAACATTTTTTTTTATAACACATCGTTACGGGCGCCTCTCAATTTTTGTGTTAAGACCTGTAGAGAAGTTAAATCGCAAAATATGCAGCGTAGAGCTAGGAATTGAACTCGAGACTTTACGGGGCACTGCAATCTCAAAAATCATCTTTTACCACTACACCATATGTCCTGGGGCTGGTGAAACATCTTCTTTGTTAATAGTTTTGTTGCACTAATTTGAAAAAAATTGAGAATTAAAACAGTATCAAAAGCTTTATTAGATTGGTTGAATTTCATTCTCGTCGTTAAAAGTGTTTGAATTCGAATCGTTTCATTATAGTAAAATAAATATATATTATTTAATAATTTAATATAAATCAATACTTGCATCTGGTCTATTTATAAAAACAAAACTCACATAGCTTTGATAAAAACTTTACTCTCTACTTTTCATTGACAAAAGAAAAACTAAAAAATTATTTTTCATTCATAACAACAAATTCCTCCCTAAAAGTAGGGACGAGTAAGTTTTTGAATATGTTTGAGTTGCTATGAAATTGTGAAGAAGGGGGCTGTACAGTTGAACTGTACCGAAAGAATTACAAAAGTTTCTGACAGTGTCAACTTTTCTACGCACATATGTATGATACGGTCCTAAAAACTTTTTTGGATGGAAATTTATTATTAAGAAGTAAGAACAATTAACAGAATTTTTTTAAAAGATAATTATATTTAACCTTCTTGAGTTTTGATTAGTTTTTCAGTTATGTTCTTATTGTTTCTAATCCAAATAAGCTAGAAACCCAATTTTTTGCCACTTCCAAGCTCTCTCTCTCTCAACCCCATGAAACATATTTGATTATTTTTCTTTCTTCTTCTCTCTTTTGGTCTTTTTTCTTCTCATTTCCTTTTTCTCCTCTCGTTCTTCTTTCGCTTCTCCGTTTCCTTTCCTTTCTCTTCCCTGGAACTCTCTCCCCACATCACTACTTCATGTCACCCTCACTCCCTCTGTGTAGAACTTGGTTGCGGCTAAATGCTTGATTCTATGCGTTGCGGTTTGTGAACTAACACACCACTTATCTATTTTCACTGTTGTGGGTAGCCGAAGAAATCAGAAAAGATTGTGGGTTTTATTGGTGACAAGTATTGTCCACGAAACTGACATTTTCGTGTCGTGGGTTGATCTGAAAGATCCAATGAAAACGCAAATCTATTTGGGTTCTACGCTTCTAGTTCTCTTATCATCAACAATGAACACTTTTTTGGCTTCCTCATTTGCGATGTTTTACTGTTGTGTAATCTCTATGTTAACTTCGAAATTGATGGGCAAAGGCTTAGGTTTGATTGTAATTTATTTTTTTATGTGTTAGTTGTTTTGATACTTTTGTGTAGAATGACCAAATCACTTGATTCGCATTGGGTATTTGATTAAAGTCATCAGAAATTTTTAAAAAAATAAAGTTCTAGGTAAACCAGATCAGAAGGTAAAAATGAAGGATAAAAGTTGTAGATGTGTTAACAATTTTGTAATTTTTTGTTTTGTTTATTTTTTGGATTTTTTGTTAGTTTTTTTTTTTCATGGGTTTTGGGAAGTAGATGCAGATCTGCTACTAATGTTGCAATTTTTTTTGTTTGGTTTTTCTTCATGAGATTTTGCAAAGAAGAATTGGATGAAGATCTAAGGCCGTGGCCATAGCGGTGAAGCTGGACATTTGGTTCTATTGTTGCATGTGAATAGAAGAAAGAAAAAAAAAATGTAGTTTTGAGTTTACCAAAATATTTGTTAAATTGGATTTCATTTTTGATTAGAATCTAACGGGTTAATTAGCAAAATTCTTCACGGAAAAGGGTTTTTGTCCAAAAAAAATGTAAAAGTAAAATAAAACAAATAAGGTTTTTGTCAATTCTCAAATAATAGGGAAGTAGAAAGTCTCTTGTATGCATACCAATTCGGAGATTTTTCTTTTTTTCAAAACATTGTGTTTGAAAATCTTATTTTCAAACCATGCTTGTTTCCTAAGTAGGTTAACTATACGAAAATTATTCTTTTATAAGATTTTTTTAAAAAAAATCTGTTACATGCATTTCTGTCCTAGTTTGTGCCCCTTAGCTTCAAGGCTTAAAAACTAAAAAGTTACAGTGTCTTTATAAGAACTAAAAATTTACGCTATTGCCTTTTCAGAGACTAGGTATAACTACAAACTTTTGTGAAAATTTTAAGAGTGTGTTGAAAGAGGCTCCTTTTTTTTTTTTTACCTATAACTGTATGTGTTCAACTTACATTCCATAAGATGGTTCATTACTTTGATGCTAAAAGTGCTCTTGGATAGGTACTCAAAATAAAGGAAGAAACGCATATTACACATGTTGTTACAAAGAAAGTAGGTTTAATGTCAAAGGAAAATGTTCATACCCTAAAGTCCTTTATTCGGAAAGTCCTTTAATAGGGATAAAGGGTTGTATGAGGTTGTGACACAAAAAGATAAAGACTGGCATATTATTAATTTGGATAAAAGGTACATGTAAATGTGAAAAATGATAGATTGATAAGTATGTAAGTGTGAAAATCTTTCTCTTAATAGTTGCCAATATGTAGAGAAATATTATTCAATTAGATAGTATGTAAATATTTTGGCTCCTCAATTTTATCCCTGTTCTCATGAAGTATCTTGGCTAAAATGTGATCTCAAAATAATTCCCAATTAGAGTCTTAAGCGATCAGAGAAAGATCGACCACATTCTAGAAGGTTTTGAAATGAGATGGACATCAAAGAAGAGTGAACATTAGTGCATTATCGAATATAGATAACAATGTCATGATCAACGAAATTGACTTGAAAAACATTGAGGAAGCTAGTCTCAACTACTGTCACGCATTAATTTAGGATTTTCTACATGATAGTTTGCTTCCTACTGGTAATTTTACATTCTAAGTTTTTTTATTTATTTGAAATTTGCGGTTAATTTATAAAGGATTAATTTTTAATTGCTATTTTACGGAGTTGGTGTAGTTATTTATATACTATTTTTCTCACAAATTCGATACTAGATTTTAATGAAATATTTTTATGAATATTAGTTCTTGCTTTGTTGCAAAGAATGATTCATTTGTCATTGATTCGAGTTAAGTTTGTTGTTGTTTTAATCTATTTTTCAGGGGGGAGACTTACTCAGGTGCTCTTGTTTCTCTTTCTTTTAAGTTTGAGTCCAAAGTAAAAGGCATGTTCTATGGAGCACCTGCACTTGTCACATTTCAGATTCCAAAAAAGGCTGCACTAGAGGCTATGTTACTTGGACTCGAGTAAAAGTGTCGGACATAGGTACGTTTTCAAGTGTTGGACTTATCTATTTTAATATTTTTCATAAATTTTCCTTTAATTTGAAGTGTTTGAGTGCCATACTTTAGTATCAAGGGTACGACACGGGGATGACAGGGTAAAGTGAAGAGTCCATGTAACATAGACTACAGGTGCTGTATTCAACCCCAATTCTACCATTGGATATCCTTGCTAATAAAGTTACAGATGGAAAGTTTGAATGGGAAAAGATATTGTTGGCTAATTACGGTCTCAAATTTCTACCATCTCCATTGTTTTATTGTTTGGTTATCTAATTACCGTACCTTCAAAATCAAGTGGTGCCTAGGGAAGCAAGAAGAGACATTGAGCATGAAGTTGCTAAGCTAGAAATGACTTTAGATAAGAAGAGAGAAAGCAATAAAAGAATACATGGTCTCAACATTTGTAAAAATTCTTGTAAAACTTATTCAAAAGTAAGTAGCAGAAATGTAAAATAAAGAAGAAGTCTTAAATGAAAAATTACTCCATTAAATAAAATTGTTTGTACATATGGGGCTTCAAGGCCAAGAAATACTGAACTAAAAAAAGCTAATTCCTATTCTTGAGGCTTCAGCTCTTCATCCTCTTCAATCTCTTCCACCTCAGCCACCACCTTCTTTGACTGCTTCGGCCTCTTCAGTCCCTTTCACCTTAGCCACCACCTCATTTTACTGCTTTTCAAGAGGATTGGGGATATCCAATCTATCCCAGTAAAAGTCAAGCCATATCTTAGCACCGTCTACTTTAACTGCCTCGAAGCCTAGTGAATAGTATTCAAAAGACTCCAACAACAAACTATCTTTATAGTCTTTAGAGCTTCGATACTTCTCAACAGCAAAAGCTTTGGCCTAGGACAGCTAGGACATCAATTCCTGTTTAACCTCTTGAAAATGAGACAACTCAGCATCAAGACGAGCTTTTTCCCTGTGAAAACGACCAACTTCAGTGCTGAGCTGGCCCCCAACACTTTGTAGATTCGTCACTTTGATCTTCAGAGCCACAACCTCCTTTGTAGTAGAAAGATGAATAGTAATGGAAACAGGGAAATAAGCCTATAGCTCTCTCTTCTCAAGTTTCATATCTTGAATCTGGTTGTAGATCAAGGGTATCCCTCTGCACTTTACCCTCATCTAACAATTTTGCAAGATCTGCATCACTCTGTTGGAATCCAGCAATGGTAGCATCCATGGACTACACTAAGTGGTTTAGAAAGAAAGAGTACACGCCAGCCTGCATTCAGAAAATGAAACACTTAAAAATAAGAAATAAAGAAAGACTGAAAGAAAGAATCATAAGAAAGCCTTTTTTACCTTGTAGTAGTGATCAAAGACATTAACCATCAACTGCTGGGGAGTTATGGACTTCATCAGGTCTGCATCAGCAGGGAGAATAGAAGCTTCCAACAGCTGGCCAGCAGTGTCTACACTGGTGAACGTTGAGTCCAAAGACCTCATCTCTTAGTTCGGGTAGTGAACCTCTAGACCCAAACCTGTAACAGGAGTAGAATCACCTTACGTAGAGGAAGAAACCCAAAGAACATGAGTTGAGTTCTCAAGAACTATAGAAGAACCCTAGGAGCAGGAGTGAAGTTCTCTAAAGCCGTAGGTACTAAGCTAGAGATTGAAAGTCCATCATTCTCAGCTTACACCTTAACCTTCTGAAGAACCTCAAACTCCTAAATTTGCTTCTTAGTTGTTTTCTCCTCCGAGGAAGGGATCTCAACCCTCTACACCTCAGCCTCCTTCTCCTTATCTTGTTTCTCCTCAAGTAGGACTACAGTATGGTGTTTCCCCTCAAGTAGGACTGTAGTATGTTCAGCCATGTGACTAACTTCAGTAAAAAGAGTCAGAGACTTCTCCACTCTAGCCCACTTCCTCCTGGACTGCTCCTCGAAAGAAGACTTAGCAGTTTTGGCCCTCTTCCTTTCTTTGGCCAACTTAGTAACTTGGGCATGGCTGATCATGGTATAATTTGTAAAAGAAAAACATCTCAAAAACTGGTGGGTAAAACTATACATGGAAAAATTACAAAAATTTGTCTCTACTACCAGTAGAGGAGTCAGGGAGAGGCGGACTAAGGTGGTGTCTTCTTAGTAGTGACTCTTTTGAGATGTCCTTAACGGTCAGCTTGACCTCAATGTGAAGGACCTCATAAACTACTCTCTGCTCTTCAGCACCTAAGAAGGGTTCACTTTGATCAGATGCTTTCTCGGGACTCCACCCCAACGGAACTTGATGAAGTTTTGGCCCCTCCACGAAGAAGAACATTTCCTTCCAACCCTTGAGTGAAGAGGGGATATCCAAAATTTTCCTTTTAGTTCTTGGGTAGAAGTTGAACCAGCTAAAGTTGGTATGCCTCTTCAGGGTATAAATTCATCTGAACATCTGTACGGTTGACCTCCCATCCCCCTACTATATTTGACATATTTCCTCACTAGCAACACGAACCCAACGAGGCACCACATGCCTTTGGGGGAAATTTGGTTAAGACTGACACCATAATGTTGATAATATCCTTAATTTCGGGGTCCATTGAAAACCCCAACCTTGCTTTAAGATGGTGAAGGTAACAATAAAGGGAGAATGATGCCTCATTCTTTAAAATAGCATAGGCCCTCTCATCATGACAAGGACACCTAACCCTCCACCTAGAAGGAAAAAGAAACTAAAGGGTATAGACTCTAGGTCGCCTTTTGAAATCTCGATAAGGATTTTCCTAGCCTGAAAAAACTGGGCCCCTAGGGTTACTGCTTCCCCACCCTTATCAGTAACCTCCCTCTTCTTGGTTCTCACTTTCCTAGACTTACTGGTTCCAAAAGAAGACATAGTGAAAGAAACAAGAAAAGAAATAAGAGCTTGCGAGGAAAACGTAGAAAAATTTGTGGATTTGAAGAGCTTAGAGAAGAAAACTCACAAGAATGACAAAGAAATGCAAAGAGCTTAATATTGAGAAAAGCATGAAAACACTAAAATGAAGAATGAAAGTGGAAATCAAAGACCAAGTGTCTTTTAAATAGCTTCTCCCTAGCCAACTATTGCCTAGAATGCGTGGTTCAATGCACCATTCACGCTAACAAAGGTTCTTCGGGCAACTGAAGTGTATCGTCATTAAATGTAAATAGCTCGTGATGGTGTCTCAATAAATGAAACATCCCATCATAGATGCGCAAACTTAACTGGCAATAAGAAGGCTACTTTGGCACACTTAACAAGACTAAGCCTATAAACAAATAGATGCACAAATAAGGCCCAAGTCCTAAGAGGCCCACACCTCCAAGGTCTAAATCATACAAACCTAATCACATCCAAGCCCGTTCAAAAACTAAAGTCCCACATCTTGAAGAACTAGCTATAAGCAATAACCATTCCCGACGTTGCGCTAGGTACCTCTAAAGCTGTATAAGCTCTACTTTGGCCAGCAAATCAGAAATTGCTATTTCAACTACATAGCTCTATGCAAGAAAGGGACTTTGGCTTCAATCGCACAATTCCCACCTACATGAAACCAAAGCCCACACACTCACTTCCATTCAGGATGAAGAGGAATTCAGACTTTGATCACCAACTCAGTCCAACAAATCAAGACTCTCTACCTACATGATGTAAATACTTCTTTAAGTAAGTCATTTAACCTCATCCAAGTTCAATCAAGTCAGGACCAAGGTTTTCAAAACCACATAACCTTACACTAATCCAGTTAAAGATGACTACGGTCCAAGATTTCTTTCGATGTGAAACTAAACACCTTTAAAGCAAAACAGTTCCACCTTAATCAAGTAGAAATAATGACATCTGTCATCACCTTTATCAATAAAGAAGCAAGATTTGTGCCTTACAGTTCTTACTAATGGTAGAATCGTGACTTCAGCTATAAAATTCCCGCCAAAGTTGAACTAAAACTTACATGCCTCATAGTTCTACTCGAGAAAAAGAGGAATTCCAGCTTCAATCTCACTCCCATTAAAGCAGAATTAGGGCCTCAGCTATACGGTTCCTACATAAAAAGAACTACGGCTCCCATGCCTCACAATTCCACATAACCAAAAGAAGGGTTAGAATCTAGTCGACAACTCCTTTCAAAGTGGGGTCATGATTTTGAAACCATACAATCCCACCACGGATCGAAGAGTTAATGCCTTCAATCATACCCACCATATGCGGTTTCAGTCATACCAATTCTTAATCGATAGAAAGTATGGTCTCAATTATCCAGGATCCTGGTAATATGGGAATACGACTCTTGAAATCACCCCCTTCTAACTCAGATCACTATAAGGATAGATTTCAACTAATAAGATCTCAACCGAAGTTGGGGTTAAAGGCTCCTGCAGCCATAAAACCTCACCTCCGATCAGTTAATATCATGACTTTAGTCTGACAATCCCTAACCATATAGGGACTACGATTTCAACTGTACAAAAGTTCCCCAAGTGTGAATTAAAACTCCTAACACTCACTTCCCACCCACATGGAACCAAGGCCTCATCAGTTGCACAGTTACATCTAGGTTAAGAAGAACCTGAGATTTCAGTCATAGAAAAATTTCACTCCAACTCAGCAAAAATCACTGGAAGACTTGAGATTCGCGACCTAAGATTCTAACTAATTTCGGCCTTACAGTACCCAAACCTCATAGTTTGCTCGAGAAAAAGAGGAATTATAACCCCAGTTACACCTCGATCAGTGTAGAATCTAAGTCCCGCTCCGATAGATCTCAAGAAAAAAGAGCTAATCGTCTCTTTCAACTCTTGAGGATGCTAAGTTCACACCTCGCGACCTCGCCTAATGGAGCAGTGACCCCGGCCTTATAGTTCCTTTTGAAGTAGAAGTAAAGCATTGAGCCTTATAGTTCACTCGATCAAAAGAGGAATTAAGGCCCGAACACACTTCCACCAAGGCATGGTTCAAGGTTTGAACCAACCAGAATCCCCAAAAGAAGTAATGACTAACAAGATAATCTCTACAAGAGTGAGATCACGACTTCATCGCTCAATTCCTACCTATATGGAATTAAGACTTCCGTAGCTACACAATTTTGTGTAGGCTAAAAGAAGAACTAAGACCTCAGCCATACAGTTCCATTATAAGGATTGCTAGAAGTACTTGAAGGTTTGCGCCAAAGTGACTTCAGCCGTACAGTTCCCACCGAAGTCGAATTATGACTCCCACGACTCACAGTTCACTCGAGCAAAAGAGGAATTACGGCCTCAGTCACGTTTCCATCAAATCAAAATCTGAGTCTTGGGCTAACCAAAATTTTCAGAAAAGATGAGGACAATACATGAATTCCTAGTCGAGCAACTCGAATCCAAGCCATGAAAAACCAGAAGTCAGGATCAACAGATTAGCATAATCCCACTCCAAGTCGATTCAAAGCAACAAATCTGGACACAAAAGACACTGAATACATGGTCCACTTAAGAACAGAGTTCCTCACCGAAGTCCTAGTCTTAGTTCACAACAAACGACATAAGGGAACTGCTCCCCGAAAGGATCTATCTAGATTCCTAGGGGAGTAGGGAGCATCTGATGTGACCAAAATAATACGGTCCAATGATAGCCCAACACATGGCCATTTAATAACTACTAAGTGGCGAAGTGACTCGGACTGGCTGCTGAGGTGTAAATGTAGCCATACCTCATGACACGGTGACGGGACAGTTCAGAAGGAAACCATACCTTAAGTATAAAAAGGGTCGTTCATTGTGAGGCTCGAGGCATTAAAACCTCAGACTAATAGTGTCCTACCCTGCGAAATCAACAACAGGCCGCACCTTTATAAAAATGGTCATCACTGTCAAAAAAAAGAGTGGAAAGAAGAACAAAAAAAGAAAATACAAAACAAACAACATAACCTAAACTTAACAACACTTATAAGAGATAAAAAACAGAGAGAGAATTATAGGTACAAGGAGAAATCATACGAGGAACAAAGAAAACTCATCAAGTTCTCGCATTCTCCCAAATATCCCATCACCTTTTAAAAACTTTCTTCTTTCACTTTATAAGAGTGTTCACTGACTTAAACGTTGAAGGGTCCTCCCTAGAGTTTAAAAACTTCGGGAGACTTTTTTTGTAGGTTTTGTTTATTACCAACTTCAGGAAACTCTCCAGTCCAAGACTACTCATTCAAAGACGAATCTTTAACAAACCTCGTTGAGGACCATTGAAGACAGGACGTTGGATGTCTTCATCCATTTTTTTGACATCAACAATGATAAAACATATTAAAAAAAAACCAAGGGTTTGCGAAGGATCTCCCAAAACATATTAAAAATAATACATTACCTTACGGTATATTGATTATATATAGTGGTAAATTTTTAGATTTGATGGTATTACTGTCATATATAATAATTCAGATGAATTAATACAAAATAATTCAAGTCTTAGAATTATTTTTGTGGTGCTTTATTATAAAGCAAGGCACCGTGTATTTTCTCCAACGAAAATTACTTGAGTTTGACATGACTGATGATGTATGTGATAGAAGAGGCCAAGATGAACTTTTGTTTTGAAAGTCAGAACGAATGAAACCTCTCTTTGCCTAGCTGTCATCTGTAGTGGAAATTGCATTAGCTAACCTAGTTTTAGAGATTAGCAGGGGAATCAATACTCAACACTCAAGACCAAACTTTTGGAGGGCTGTGGCGGATGTATTATAATAATAAACTTTGAATTTTAGTTGAGTTTTCAAAAGTAATCATGATGACTAAAGTGCTTAAGTTTCGATAATACGGTAAGAGAGCTTTATGATTCAATGAATGAAATTTTACAATAAAAAAGATTTAAAAAAGTATAATGAGCACGTGAATTATTAAAAATATTTACTTGTAAATAAAAATATTTTAAAAAATAAATAATTAAATAATATATATATGATGATAAAATTAAAATTTATTAATTTAAATTTTTAAATTCATTTTATCTCTTATATTATGTATTGAATATTTATTTGATAGATTCTTCAAATTTAAATTTACCCCAAATTTAAGTTATGATGTCTAACATGGAATGCTCAAATCATTCACTTTGTATAAAATAAATTTAAATCGTGTATGATATAATTTCTAATGGTTCAATATAATTAAATACCAACATGAGAAATCAAAGCCACCCTTACCTTTCATCACTAAACTAAATTAAGGAAAAAGATAATATAGTTAGTACAAACGAGAATTCTTAATCACAACTTTAGGAAAATCAAAATTATTACATTGACAACCTCACAACCCAAAATTTCCACTACATCCAAAGCTCTCAACTTAGCTCTAGTTGTAAATCTATCTGATTCACAATGTATATTGGAATTATGAATGTGTCTCAAACCTTATGTAAGGCCCATCTTACATAGATGATATGTTTATGATAATATTAGGAAAAGAACAACAACATCCTAACATACTACTATTACTTGTACAAGGAATAATCTAATAGGAAACTAGTACTACTCTTACTAGAACAACCAATTAGAAAATAGGAAACTACTTTTCCCAAACCAATTATAATTCTTCATTGTGAGGATTTGAGCCAAAATCACTACAAGAAAACCACTTATCACCGATGGATTTTTTCTGTCGGTAAAGGGTCCTCTGCCATCGGTAATACTTATAATCGAGGGAATTCCCTCGGTGTTAAGCTCCTCGATAATACATTTTTTACTGAGGGCTAAATTATTCCCTTGGTGATAGGCTATCAACGAGGTAAAAGTCCCTCGGTGATAGTGCTTTAAAAAATTTAATTTTTGGTCGTTTTTAAAATAATATGATCAACACCGAGGTATGGCCCATCAGTAATAATAGTACTCATCACCGAGGGATGGTAAAAAGTTTTTTTTAAAAAAATTTAAAAAAATAGACTAAGCTCAACACCGACGGATTTGTCCCTCGGTGATAGTAATTAATTTCTAAGCATTTTTATTTTTTTTAGATTTTTCTTGTTAAAACATATTCAACTTACTTCAAATATATTTAAAAAAATACAGAATACAACGAAATCGAGAAAACAAAATATTCCATAAATTAATAAAATATAATATACGAAATGAAAATACAATCGATAATCGAATATTTCCCCTTTAAAAAAATAATCGAATATTTCAAAAATTCTAAATACAAATGTCTAAAAATAAAAATATGGGTCAGCCAGGTGTGTGTCACCATCGGGATCCACATGTTTAACATCATTCTCTTCAACTGGATCTTATATATAGCAAATAACATAGTCAAATATATATGTAAACCAAAACAGAAACTAAATAATTTATGAAAGTTGTTGACCCTCACCCGTATTTTAATGATGACAAAACACAACTGCTATTATTCTAACAGTTCAAACTAAGTGTAGTAAACAACAAAAGCATTCAACCAAGGATCAAGGTGCAAGAACTCAAACCGAATCAAACTATCAAGTGAAGACTAAAGAACTAGTGTAGGTCTAAAGTATTAGAACCAGTGTAAGTCTCACTTGTACATTGTAGTAGCTTGTTCAATGGCTCGAACACAAACTAAACCGAACTTTTTAAAACAAACGTTTTAAAGTAAAAACAGAAAAACTGGGTTGGAAGACAACCCAGTCGACTGGGTATATATACCAGTCGACTGGTATATGAGACAATATGTCTCCAGTCGACTAGGTCAATCATACCAGTCGACTGGTAAAATGGACAGTAAGTCCCTAATCGACTGGATGAAAAATACCAGTCGACTGGTAACCTAGAAGCTTTGAAAACAAGATTTTTCAAGAGAACCCAGTCGATTGGTATCACGACCCAGTCGATTGGTAGTTCAAAAATATGACCGTTGGACACCAAATCTAAACGTTTTAAAAGCAAATCTTTTTCAAATTAAAGTTAAAACGGCTATATTATTTGATGGCTATATAAACCCATTCTATTGAGCTTTCAAAAGAGAGCTGCATATATTCAAAAAGAGTTGATCTTACACAATCAAGTTATTGTACTCTTTGAAACACAAAAAGCTTTGAAATATTCTTGTTGAGCCATTCTTCAAGCTTTACTTTGAAAGATATACATTATTCAGTTGTATAAACTTCCATTTACTGTTTCTCTACCATTTACTTTACATCATTTATTGTAAAGGGATTACTTCCGAAAGGAAGGGGATTACTTCCGAGAGGAAGGGGATTACTTCCGAGAGGAAGGGGTTTACTTCCGAGAGGAAGGGGATAGCTTCCAAGAGGAAGAGATTGTAAGGTTTGTACAACACCGGTGAAGTTGTATGACTAAGTTTCTTAGTGGATTACTTCAAGGAGGTTCCTTGAAGAGAGTGGACGTAGGGTCGAAATGAATCTGATATTGCCGAACTATTATAAACTGAGTTTGCATCTCTCTAACTCTATCTCCTTAATTACTTTCATAATTATTTATTATTCAAGTAAATGAGATTGATTGCTTAATTATTTTATAATTCAATTATCATTTCTATATTAAGCAATAAACTCTCATCTTTGTGCTAGTAATTTAGAAAGATTTAATTCCGCATATATTTTGATATTTGAGATTGCAAAAAGTATTTAATTTTTTAATACCCAATTCACCCCCTATTTGGGTTGAAACCTCAGTCTACAATTGGTATCAGAGCCTCATTCTCTATTTTAGGCTTAACATCCTAGAGTTGATCCTATGACAACTATATTTTTAGAAGAAAGAGATCCTTCTAGTCCTCATCTTCTCTATGGAACAAATTTCATCCATTGGAAAACTCAAATGAAGATTTTTATTCAACCACATGATTATTATGCTTGGCATTTCGTGCTTGAAAATGAAAATGACTTTGATATAAATGATAGTAAATTCATTCAACTAAATGATAAAGTTATGAACATGTTTTATGGTTCTCTTGATCAAAACGAAGTTGATCAAATTTCCTCATGTAAGACTGCAAAAGAAATTTGGGATTTATTAGAAGTCATACATGGAGGAAATGAGCAAGAAAAGAATTTCAAATTAAAAAACTTTGTTCATGACTTAGAGCATTTTAAAATGAATGAAAATGAAACAATTTTTGATTTGCAAACTCGTTTTACCATACTTGTTAAAACTTTATCTTTCATGGGTAAAATTTATTTTAACCTTGAACTTGTGAGAATATTTCTTAGGCCTTTGTCAAATCAATGGAAAATTATTTTGACAAAGCATTCTACAAGTTAAAGTTTAGAAGAGCTTGTGGAATCCCTCAAGAAGCATGAAAGCTACTTGGATTACAAAATTGATGGTTCCACCACATCCTTACCTCTTATGGAAATTAAAGATGTTAATCATGATGGTGATGAAGAAGAAGAAGACTCCTCGAATAAATAGATCGGATACGAGGAAATTGTCAACCTATGTCTTATGGCAATCGACGACGAAAGTGAGGTATCAACTTCTTCCTTTTCAAAAAATAACATTGTTAGTAGTAGTGAAGAATTGGTAGAAGTCGTAAATGAAATGTATGAAGAATTGATGAAATTCGATTCTAGGAACACCATTCTTAAAAAAGATGTG
Organism: Bretschneidera sinensis; assembly: GCA_023935145.1. Taxonomy (NCBI): domain Eukaryota; kingdom Viridiplantae; phylum Streptophyta; class Magnoliopsida; order Brassicales; family Akaniaceae; genus Bretschneidera; species Bretschneidera sinensis. The sequence goes on from CM043705.1 coordinate 11,863,710, forward strand.
TCATCTCTTTCTAAAGAGATGGTAGGTCTAAGAGAAGAAAAAGATAAACTATCTTCATTACTTTATGATTCTTCTCAAGATCTTCTTAAAGATGAAAATGAAAACTTAAAGAAGAAGATAATAGAATTGAATGGCATAATATCTAGACTTATGCTTGGAAAAGAAAAGCTATATGAAGTGCTATCTTGCCAAAGATTAAATGGAGGAAAATCTGGGTTAGGTTATTCTCCATTAGGCAAGCAAAAATCAAAAGAGAGCTTATTCATGAAAGCATCATGTGTGAATGAATCCTCTACTTCAAAGACCACTAACAAGGTCAAAAGCATTCCCTCAATGAATGCTAGTAGGTGTAGAAATACTAATTCTAATGTATATACAAGAATGAAGCATTGTAGAAATACTCATGCTTATATTTGTACTCATTCAAGAAATGCTTATACACATACTAGGAATAACCATCTTGTGCATCCTAGAAACAATATGCACACTGCACATGCATATCCTAGGAATTACCATCATAGTTATCCTAGAAATAATATGCATACTCATAATAATGCAAACATGTATCCTAGAAATCATCATCATACATTTTCTAGAAATGGCATGCATATTCGTATTCCTCACAATAGAAACACGTATCCTAGGAACTCCTATCCTAAGAATTATAGAAATGCACATATAAGAAATCCTAGCAATTTCAATAACTATTATCCTAGGATTGTGCATCATCATGTCTATAAAACTCCATATGTTGTTAAGAAAGTATGGGTCCCAAAAAGAACCGTATTTTCAAGGACTAACCCCAAAGGACCAAAGAAATTTTGGGTACCCAAAAGTGCAATCGTGTATCCTTGTGTGATGTAGATATGTCTCCACACCAAAGAAAAAGGTAACTGTTGGTACCTTGATAGTGGATGCTCGAAGCACATGATCGGTGATAAAAGTGTATTCAAGGAGCTAACTCTAAGAGATGGTGGATTTGTCACCATTGGAGACAGCACAAAAATAAAGATCATCGAGCATGGAAAAATTGGTAATGATTTCTCAACAATAGATAATGTATTGCTATTACAAGGCCTTAAGCCAAATTTACTAAGTATTAGTCAACTTTGTGACAAAGGCAACAAAGTCACATTTGAGGCCTCTCATTGTCTAGTTATAGACATCAAGAGCAACAAGATTAAATTTATTGGCCATAGACATGAAAATGTCTACATAGTTGATTTGAAATCCTTGCATTCTAAAAATAAAAAATGTTTTACTGCTTTTAGCGAAAATCCATGACTATGGCATAGAAGGCTTGGTCATGTGAACATGAACTTTCTAAAAATCGTTTCAAGAAAAGATTTAGTTATTGGACTTCCTAAAATCAATTTTGAAAAAGACAAAGTATGCGATGTGATGAGAGTCATAAAATGCATCTAAACAATACTTAATTGTTAACATTTTAGGGTTGATCTCGGTCATAATCACACTTTTACATGTTGATAACTCTAAAGTGATATTCATAAATCATTGAATTAATTCGATGCATTTTCAAGTGCTTTGAGTACAAAAGAGATAATAAAGCAATCCATGTTTAAAGCACCAAAAGATCTTGGGTGTCGGTGCTCGTTTAAGTCCAAGGTTTAGACATGTCCAAATATGATTCAAAGATGGTTAAAGTCTAAACCAAGGCTGGATTAATAAAGTAAAGTAAGCTAAAAGACTGCGCACAAGTGTGTGCATCACTTTGGAATAAGTTAAGGGTAGGCACACTAGTGTGTGCACTTCTGTATACAAGCTGAAGGAGTTTCACTGAATTGCCAGAATTTCCTACACAGATTAATCATCTTTGCAGATTAAACTGTATTGATGTAGAAAGAACCAGATGATGAACCATATATGCTTAGAAATATCTGGAAGTCTATTTTCTGGAGAATTTTACGGTTCGTAAAAAGAATTTTTCTAGAGAAAATTATGGCAGTTTTAGTGGAAATAGTTCAGGCCAACACAGCAGGCCCAGGCGCACAACACGGACCACTCGCCTCTTGACCGGATTAGGGCGAGCAAACAACATTCTCCAAGACCAAAACACCCCCCTGATGCTCTATAAATATATCTTTATGGAGTGTGCAGCTCAATATTGAAGGGAGAAAGCAATGAAGAGAGAAAAAAGAGAGGATTCAAGGGATCCAAATCCAGCATTCTTCCATTTTATTTCTAAGTTTTCTTTGGTTGCAAATCAAGGGGAGAACATCCATATTGTTCATCCACCTTGAACTCCATTGCCAAATCAAGGGGAGAGCATCCTTATTGTTCTTCCACCTTGATTTCCATGGCCAACTAATCATTTTACAAGGGAAAGGGATGAATCTTTAGGGATTTCTTGTTCTTTATTTCCTGTTCTTGATTCAGTTGTATGGATTTATTGTTAAATATTGTTTATGAATTATTCAATGATTAAGTAAGAAGATTTGAGTTCATGTGATAGATGTACTTTTTATTCTTCTTCTTTTAGACTCTCTTAATCCGGTGATTGCATCATTCTCCTCCATTGAGGTTGCTTGGATGTGATTGATTCCGGTAGATTTATCTTATTGATTGTCCATTACTGCGATATTGTCTTTTAAGATATATTGTCGTTTCTTGATAATCTTTAAGATCGGTCATGTGTGCATGAACCGAAATCAATGATTAATTCGTAGCAATTATATAAGAGTTGTAAATGTGCTTAATTGAATATATTTCGATTGCTTGTTTGGGAGTTGAAACTTGCAATCGAGATAAAATCAATTGAATCAAGAGTGGAAATAAGGAACAAACCTAAGGAGGATTCTCGGAACCTTGTTATTTCTCATTTATATTTCATTTACATTTACGCAATTTTCCTTTACATTATTTCACCATCAAAGCTCAAAAATCTTGAGTTTAACTTTTATCGTTCGTTTTAAGGTTCACACATTTTCTTTTATACTTAACTTATTTCCTTGTGGAATCGACACCCCAAAGCCGTACTATAATAACCGTGTTATACTTTGGGCGTAATCAAATTTTGGCGCTGTTGCCGGGGAAACGCGCTTAAGTATAAGGAAACTTGTCAACTTTGAGTGTGATGGTAAAAAAAAAAAAAAAAAACATAAATATTTTTCATTTCAGCAGTTTGTAAATACGGTAATATCATTCCTTTACTTTTGTTTTGATTTTCTAATTTTCTTTTATTATTCTGTTTTTATTTATCTGTTTATTATATTATTCTGTTTTTATTTATCTGTTTATTATTTTATTATGTTTTTATTTATCTGTTTTTATTTTATTCTGTTTTTATTTATCTGTTTATTATTCTGTCTATTATTCTGTTTTTATTATTTGTTTATTATTCTGTTTTATTATTCTGTTTATTATTCTGTTTTTATTTATTTGTTTATTATTCTGTTTTGTTTATCTGTTTTTATTTATTTGTTTATTATTCTGTTTTATTTATCTGTTTTTATTTATTTGTTTATTATTCTGTTTTTTTATTTGTTTATTATTCTGTTTTTATTTATCTGTTTATTATTCTGTTTTTATTTATTTGTTTATTATTATGTTTTATTTATCTGTTTATTATTCTGTTTTTATTTATCTGTTTATTATTCTGTTTTTATTTATTTGTTTATTTATTTGTTTTATTTATTTGTTTTATTTATTTATTCTCCCTCTAAATTAATTGGTGCATGCTTAGACCGAGAGATTCGCGAGGTAGATTCATTAGAGGACCCGAATTAGAGTTACCCTCTCCTTCCACCTCCATTGGTGAAACCTCGCCTAGATCAAACCATAGTGCACCCCCATCAGAGAATTTAGAGGATTTTTGTTAACATGGCTAAAAATCCTAATGAGAATGGTGCTAAGACACTTAAAGATTACCTACATCCTAGCCGGACAGCCACACCATCGTGCATTATGTTTCCAGCCAATACCCGTCATCAAGATTTTAAAACAGGGATGATACAACTTCTCCCTACTTTTCATGGCATAGAAAACGAGAACCCCTATGTGCACATTAGAGAATTTGAGGAAGTAGTTGCGACTTTCCATAGTCACGATGCAACTGATGATATCGTGAGACTCAAGTTTTTTCCTTTCTCCTTAAAGGATAAAGCTAAGAGTTGGTTATACTCGCTGAGACCACGATCAATTGGGTCATGGAATGAGATGACCCAAGTCTTTTTTAATAAGTACTTCCCTCAACATAAGACTAATGCTTTGAAAAGGCAAATCTCCACCTTTGCACAAAAGGAAAACGAGACTTTGTATCAGTCTTGGGAGAAATTTAAAGAGCTGTTAAGTATGTGTCCACATCATGGGTACGAAAATTGGCGTTTAGTGAGCTATTTCTATGAGGGTCTTACCTATAGAGAACGCCAATTTGTCGAGATGATGTGTAATGGAGAGTTTCTGCAAAAAAGACCCTGATGAGGCTATTGAGTACCTCAATAAGCTTGCTGAGAAAGCTCACACATGGACTGGACCTAGTGCTACTGAGAGCACAAATAGGTAAAGACCTAGAGGTGGAGGAATCTACCATCTTAGGGAAGAGGATAACCTCAAGGCCAAGGTCGAAATGCTTACTAGGGAGTTGGAGGCATTAAAAATGAAAAAACCAACACACATGGTTAATCAGGCCGAACCTTTAGAATCATGTTTTGTGTGTGGCGAGGTTGATCATCCCGCCCAAGATTGTCCCACTTTTGTTGACATAAGAGGACTGTACGAGGAACAATGCAATACCTTAGGCATGTACAAGAAGCCCTCAGCACCCTTCTCTAACACTTATAATCCGGGGTGGCGAAATCACCCCAACTTTAGTTGGAAATCTGAAAATCAGCAGCATGTGCAGCCCCCTAGATCGTACCCAGCACCTTATCATGCACCCTCATCTTCTAGGAACTCTTTAGAAGACTCCTTACATACTTTTATAGAAGCACAAGGCAAGACAAACCAAAAGTGTGAGGCATTAATTACACAGTTGGTTGAGGAAAACAAAGAAATAAGGAGCCAAGTGTCTAAATTGATGAGCTCCTTGAGTGTGACTGAGCGAGGTAAGTTCCCTGCCCAAGCTCAGTCCATACCTCACGGTCAACATATGACACAAGAAAATGTGAAAAATATAAATGCCATTGTGACCCGAAGAGGTAAGTCACTACACATTCCACCAGAGAATAAACCCGAGAATGTGAAGGGTCAAACCAGTAGTGAGACCAAGTTGCCTAAAGACCCTGAAGTGACCCAAAGTCCTGTTAAGGCCCCATTCCCCCAAGCCTTAAAATCCAACAAGAAAAATCTGGAAATGAATGATGAAATCCTTGAGAACTTAAGGCAAGTGAAACTTAATCTTCCCCTTTTGCATGTGATTAAACAAGTCCCCACCTATGCAAAAGTTCTCAAAGATTTATGCACAATTAAGAGGAAATATCATGTCAAGAAAATAGCTTTCCTAACTGAGCAAGTTAGTGAACTAATTGAGCAAAGAATTCCCCCGAAATACAAAGATCCGGGCTGTCCTACCATTGCTTGCAGCATTGGAAATCATGAGGTTGGACAAGCCTTACTAGATCTGGGAGCTAGTGTAAACCTGATGCCATTTTCCATTTACTTACAGCTGGGGTTAGGAGAAATCAAACCAACCGGTGTGGTATTACAATTGGCTGATCACTCAGTCAAGGTACCCCGAGGTGTGGTTGAGGATGTTTTGATTCAAATTGATAAATTTTATTATCCTGTTGATTTCTTAATTCTTGACACTACTTCTGCTGTAGACACTAACTCTAAAATCCCTTTGATTTTGGGTAGACCTTTTCTTGCTACTGCAAATGCTCTAATAAATTGTAGGAATAGTCTCATGAAACTGTCCTTTGGCAACACTACCCTTGAAGTAAATATTTTCAATGTTGCAAAACAGCCCGAAGATGAGGACGAAAACCACCAGCTTTACATGATCGAGTCATTCATCAATGAGGGAGTTTTCTTAACTCATGATTATGACCCTCTTGAAAATTTTCTTGTTAATTCTGAGATAGATTTATTCGATGATAAAACTAATATAATTGATATATGTGTTATTTTTGACAAATCTCAGGATTATGGAAATCGGGCATGGCAACCAAGGTTTGAGGAGCTGCCCGAAAGAAGCAAGACTCAAGTCCCCTCAAGTGTGGAAGCACCTAAATTCGAATTGAAGCCACTACCTAAGGGTCTAAAATATGCCTTTCTCGGTCCAGGTGATACATTTCCTATTATAATTTCTTCTGAATTAACTGAGACCCAAGGTAAGAGATTAATTCAAACTTTAAATGAACACAAATCAGCCCTGGGATGGAGCATGGCTGATTTAAAGGGAATTAGTCCCCTAATCTGCTCCCATAAAATAAATATGAATGAAGGAACCAGTCCTCGTAGAGACCCTCAACGTAGGCTTAACCCCACTATGAAAGAAGTAGTGAAAAATGAAGTACTGAAACTATTAGATGTGGGTATTATATATCTCATAGCTGATAGTAAGTGGGTAAGCCCTACGCAAGTCGTCCTGAAAAAGTCCGGAGTCACTGTGATAAAAAATGACCTAGGAGAGTTAGTCCCTACCAAACTTGTGAACGGGTGGCGTGTGTGCATTGATTACAGAAAATTAAATGCTGCCACCAAGAAAGACCACTTCCCACTCCCTTTTATTGATCAAATTCTTGAGCGTGTAGCTGGTCATCCCTTCTACTGTTTTCTAGATGGTTATTCTGGTTACTAACAAATAGAAATTGCATTAGAAGACCAAGAAAAGACCACCTTTACTTGTCCCTTTGGCACCTATGCTTTTTGTAGAATGTCATTCGGATTATGTAACGCCCCTGCTACTTTTCAACGCTGCATGATGAGCATTTTTAGTGACATGGTTGAAAATTGCATGGAGGTTTTTATGGATGACCTAACTGTTTTTGGATCTTCATTTGAAACATACTTAATGAATTTAGAAAGAATATTAATTCGCTGTGAGGAAAAAGAATTGGTTTTAAATTGGGAAAAGTGCCATTTCATGGTACTATCTGGTATTGTCTTAAGGCATATTGTCTCTTCTAAAGGAATAAAGGTTGATCAATCTAAGATTGAGTTAATCTCTAAGTTGCCTGCCCCTAAGACAATAAAGGATGTGAGATCTTTCCTTGGTCATGCTGGTTTTTATAGGAGGTTCATACAAAATTTTTCAAAAATATCTAGACCGCTATGCGCCCTCCTAGTTAAAGATACCCCCTTTGAGTGGAGTCAAGCTTGTCAAGAGACCTTTAAAATGTTGATTGGCAAGCTTACTTCCGCACCTATAATGCAGTCGCCAGATTGGACTTTACCTTTTGAAATCATGTGCGATGCTAGTGACTACGCTGTAGGTGCTGTTCTTGGACAGCGAAGGGAAGGTAAACCTTTTGTCATTTACCATGCTAGTAAGACTTTAAATAGTGCTCAAATGAATTACTCTACAACTGAAAAAGAGTTGCTAGCTGTAGTATTTGCTTTAGATAAATTTTTTGCTCATCTAATTGGTTCTCCTATCCTTATTTTTACAGATCATGCAGCCCTCAAGTATCTTCTTACGAAGAAGGATGCTAAGGCACGACTAATCCGATGGATCCTCCTCTTGCAAGAATTTGATATCACCATCAAGGATAAAAAAGGAGTGGAGAACGTAGTAGCTGACCATTTATCCAGACTCACTTTTGAGGACACTTGTGATGACATACCAATCAAAGATGATTTTCCCGATGAGCAATTACTCTCCATTACTTCTCTACTATGGTTTGCTCACATCGTAAATTATTTGGCTACAGGTAAGATACCTATGGATTGGAGCGCTCAAGACAAGAAGAAATTCTTATATGAGGTACGTAATTTTTATTGGGATGACCCCTATCTTTTCAAGTACTGCCCTGACCAAATTCTAAGGCGTTGCATCCCTAATGAAGAGATTTCGAGTGTCTTAGAATTTTGTCACTCCCAAGCTTGTGGAGGTCACTTTTCGATGAAAAAAACCGCTGCAAAAATTTTGCAGTGTGGATTTTATTGGCCTACTTTGTTTAAAGATACAAACACCTATTGTCGCTCTTGTGAAAGATGTCAAAAGTTAGGAGCTGTGTCTCGCCAAAATATGATGCCCCTGAACCCTATTTTAGTGATTGAAATCTTTGATTGTTGGGGCATCGATTTCATGGGACCCTTCCCTCCTTCCTTCGGGTACCAGTATATCATTGTAGCAATAGATTATGTATCCAAGTGGGTAGAGGCAGCAGCTTGTTGAAACAATGATAATGGAACGGTGATTAAATTCCTTAAAGAAAAGGTGTTATCTCGATTTGGTACACCACGTGCTATAATTAGTGATCGAGGTACACATTTTTGCAACCGTTCCTTGGAAGCTTTAATGAAAAAATTTGGGGTGTTACATAAAATCTCTACTGCCTATCATCCTCAGACTAGTGGACAAGTAGAGCTTGCTAATAGGGAGATTAAACAAATTTTAGAAAAAACGGTTAACCCCGATCGCAAAGATTGGTCTTTGAGACTAACTGATGCGCTTTGGGCTTACCGTACAGCCTTTAAAACTTCCTTAGGTATGTCACCCTATCGGTTTGTTTTTGAAAAGCCTTGCCACTTACCCGTGGAGCTCGAGCATCGAGCTTATTGGGCCATCAAGTCTTTCAATTTTGACATGGGCGAAGCGGGTAAACTTCGAAAATATCAGCTGACCGAGTTAGAAGAATTAAGAAATGATGCTTATGAAAATTCTAGAATCTATAAGGCTAAGATGAAAGTATTCCATGATAAAAACATTTTGAGGAAAACATTTAAACCCAATGATCGGGTATTCTTATACGACTCTAGACTTCATAAGCATCCTGGAAAACTTCGGTCAAGATGGACCGGCCCTTTTATAGTAAAAAATGTTTTTGAAAATGGGACGGTAGAAATTGAGGATACTAGAGATGGTCGGTTCTTTAAAGTAAACGGTCAACAACTTAACATCTTAATTGATAGACATGATCCGGAGATGGAAGACATTCCGCTTATGGATCCGGTCTATTCACCTTGACCACACAACAAAGGTACGTTATTCCTTTTAATTTTTGTTCTATTTTTAGTTAGTTTTCATTCAATCTTAATTGTTAGTTTTTAGTTTACTTAAAATTTCAAAAAAAAAATATATATATATATATATTAATATTTCGTTGTCAAGTCTTTATTAACTTTGAATTTTGGTTGTGTTAAGTCTATTTTAATTTTTAGTTTCTAGTTGATTTCAGCGAAAAGAACGGTATGCAGTTCAATTGGTGGTGCGCAATTTTCAGCTTCTGTGCATTTGTGGCCACACAGGGAGTTTCCTTTCCTTTTTCTTTTACATTGAGGTCAATGCAATGTTTAGGTTGGGGGTGGAGGAAACATATTTCTTTTCTTTTTTTCATTGAACTGCTTGGTGTCACTTTCTTTCTTTTCGTTGTTAGGATAAAAAAAAAAATGTTTGTTTGTTTTTAGCATGCTTTGTGTTAGCCTTGGAGTTAATTCACATGTCAATGATATGAGTTTAATTGAGATAGCATATAGCATTTAGAAGAAGTTAAATCTTGCTTCACTTTGAGAATAAATTAAGTATCAATTTTTCTTTGGTTTGAGACTCTGGTTTGTGGTAAGATTGCATGATTAGTCTAAAGCATTTGGAGAAGTTTTATGCGCGGTTGTTTTGTGAATACTTTTGCGGTCTCTACAAGCTCTAGAACTTATTTGATAATCACTTGAGGCAAAAATCATAGAATGCACACTACTTAGGATATGATATAGGCCATTTTTTGACCGTTTGAGCCTTTTTAAACTTACCCTTGTTATATTTATCGCTAGTCACCTATTTGAGCCTTTTTCTTGAAAAGAAAAATTGAGCCTTGTTTCTTTCGATAAACCATTTACTTACCTTTATGAGCCTAAAAATATTTTATCCTTACCTCTCTTTTAAAAGAACTTAGTTATACACATATTGTGAGAAGCACTTAAAAGGAGTAAGGGTGGAAATATGAGAAAATATTACTACCATAACCCAAGTACATTAAAAGAGATAAATTGGGGGTTGTGGAAAAGAAAAGAAAAGAATGAAAGAGGAGGTGAATGGTCTTATGCCAAAATAGAATATAAAAAATAGAGAAAAATGAATTATGGCAAAGAAAGAAGAAAAGAAAAAAATTGGTGATTTATTGCGAGAAATGCTCGAAAAATGGTTGAAAGAGTTGGGTGTTGAAGTAAGGTTATCTTGTGCTTAAAGTGGTTGTGTTTAAATTAAGAGACTTAGTTCTTTTATTTGTTTAAAATTTCCCATTCTTTCTTGATCTTTACCCTAGCCTAACGTTGCAAGCTTATTAAAGACCTATTGATCCGATGAAGTGTGATTTTTCTACATAGTGGAGAGTGATTTGAAAAGTGAGCATATGGAGCTTGATTTGTGATTGATGTTACGCAAATTAATATGTTTTTAGAGGCTAAGACTTGTATTCATGCTATATTGTGCATAAAATTATCCGGGTATTCGGACTAATGTATTGTGGTAAGATGGATGGTAAGAGTCGATAACGATTTTAAGGTTGACATTTGGATTATTCTTGGACCTGAGTGATATTTAATGATTCTATGTGCTGTATGTTATGCATGATTTTTGAGATAGATTTTTGAATCACTCTTGGTTAACGCCAGCATTGCTGTATTTTGCTTTGATTTCTAAATAAAGAATTCATTTCATGCCTTTCGCTTGAATTGCTAGGGACTAGCAATAAGCTAGTTGGGGATTGTGATGAGATTCATAAAATGCATCTAAACAATACTTAATTGTTAACATTTTAGGGTTGATCTCGGTCATAATCACACTTTTACATGTTGATAACTCTAAAGTGATATTCATAAATCATTGACTTAATTCGATGCATTTTCAGGTGCTTTGAGTACAGAAGAGATAATAAAACGATCCATGTTTAAAGCACCAAAAGATCTTGGGTGTCGGTGCTCGTTTTTGTCCAAGGTTTAGACATGTCCAAACATGATTCAAAGATGGTTAAAGTCTAAACCAAGGCTGGATTAATAAAGTAAAGTAAGCTAAAAGACTGCACACAAGTGTGTGCATCACTTTGGAGCAAGTTAAGGGTAGGCACACTAGTGGGTGCACTTCTGCATACAAGCTGAAGGAGTTTCACTGAATTGCCAGAATTTCCCGCACAGATCAATCATCTTTGCAGATTAAAATGTATTGATGTAGGAATAAACATATGATGAGCCATATATGCTTAGAAAGATCCAGATGTCTATTTTCTGGAGAATTTTACGGTTCATAAAAAGGATTTTTCTAGAGAAAGTTATGGTAATTTTAGTGGAAACAGTTCAGACCAGCACAGCAGGCCCAGACGCACAGCAGGCCCAGGCGCACAGCACGGCCCACTCGCCTCTTGACCGGATTAGGGCGTGCAAATGACATTCTCCAAGACCAAAACACCCCCCTCATGCTCTATAAATATATCTTTATGGAGTGTGCAGCTCAATATTGAAGGGAGAAAGCAAGGAAGAGAGAAAAAAGAGAGGATTCAAGGGATCCAAATCCAGCATTCTTCCATTTTATTTCTAAGTTTTCTTTGGTTGCAAATCAAGGGGAGAACATCTATATTGTTCATCCACCTTGAACTCCATGGTCAAATCAAGGGGAGAGCATCCTTATTGTTCTTCCACCTTGATTTCCATGGCCAACTAATCATTTTACAAGAGAAAGGGATGAATCTTTAGGGATTTCTTGTTCTTTATTTCCTGTTCTTGATTCAGTTGTATGGATCTATTGTTAAATATTGTTTATGAATTATTCATTGATTAAGTAAGAAGATTTGAGTTCATGTGATATATGTACTTTTTATTCTTCTTCTTTTAGACTCTCTTAATCCAGTGATTGCATCCTTCTCCTCCATTGAGGTTGCTTGGATGTGATTGATTCCGGTAGATTTATCTTATTGATTGTCCATTACTGCGATATTGTCTTTTAAGATATATTGCCGTTTCTTGATAATCTTTAAGATCGGTCATGTGTGCATGAACCGAAATCAATGATTAATTCGTAGCAATTATATAAGAGTTGTAAATGTGCTTAATTGAATATATTCCGATTGCTTGTTTGGGAGTTGAAACTTGCAATCGAGATAAAATCAATTGAATCAAGAGTGGAAATAGGGAACAAACCTAAGGAGGATTCCCGGAACCTTGTTATTTCTCATTTATATTTCATTTACATTTACACAATTTTCCTTTACATTATTTCACCATCAAAGCTCAAAAATCTTGAGTTTAACTTTTATCGTTCGTTTTAAGGTTCACATATTTTCCTTTGTACTTAACTTGTTTCCTTGTGGAATCGACACCCCAAAGCCGTACTACAATAACCGTGTTATACTTTGGGCGTAATCACGATGCTTGTCAAATGGGAAAACAAACTAGGATTTCATTTAAAGTAAAAAATGTAGTCTCAACTACTAGACCTTTGGAACTTCTGCATATGGACTTATTTAGTCCAATTAGTACCATTAGTTTAGGTGGCCATCAATATGCTCTTGTTATTGTTGATGACTATTCAAGATATACCTTTGTTATTTTTATTTCTTACAAGGATGAAGCTTTCAAAGGATTTGAAAAGTTTTGCAAAAAGGTACAAAATGAAAAAGGAATTTGTATTTCAAGTATAAGAAGTGATCATGGTAAAGAATTTGAAAATTAAAGCTTTTCAATATTTTGTGATGAAAATGGAATTAATCACAACTTTTCAGCTCCTAGAACTCCTCAACAAAATGGAGTTGTTGAAAGGAAAAACAGAGTTCTAGAAGAATTTTCAAGAACTATGCTTTGTGAAAATAATTTACCAAAATACTTTTGGGCTGAAGCCGTGAACACTTCTTGCTATATCTTAAATAGAATTTTAATTAGGTCTCTACTTGATAAAACTCCATATGAACTATGAAAAGGAAGAAAGCCTAATATCTCATATTTTCGTTCTTTTGGTTGTAAATACTTCATCTTAAATAATAATAAAACTAACTTGGGTAAATTTGATTCTAAGACCGATGAAGGAATATTTTTAGGATATTCAACATCTAGTAAGGCTTATAGAGTTTTCAATAAGAGAACTCTAGTGGTAGAAGAATTTGTACATGTAACTCTTCATGAGTCTAACCCAATTAGTAGTAGAGAAGTTTCCTTTATAGATGATGCAGATTTTATTCCAAAAATGAAAACTCCTACTCCCATTGTTGACCCAAAGGAGAGTTCACCTCAAGCAAATCAAGAGATGGAAACTCCCAATTTAGACCAACCATCCTCAAGCCAACAAGAGGAAAGTCTACCCAAAGATTGGAGGTATATAAATTATCACCCGATTAATCAAGTGATTGGTAATCCTTCACAAGGGGTAAGAACTCACTCTTCTATTAAAAATATTTGCAATTATGTAGCTTATTTGTCTCAAGTAGAACCTAAGACATTTATAGAAGCTGAAAAAGATAATGATTGGATAATTGCAATGCAAAAAGAAATAAATCAATTTGAGAGAAACAATTTTTGGAAACTAGTTCCAAGACCTGAGAATCATTCGATAATTGGAACTAAATGGGTATATAGAAATAAGATGGATGAAAATAGAATAGTAACTAGAAACAAGGATAGACTAGTTGCTAAGGGATATAATCAAGAAGAAGGAATAGACTTTGATGAAACATATGCTCCCGTGGCTAGATTAGAAGCTATTTGAATGTTATTAGCCTTTGCATGCTTTAATAAGTTCAAGCTATTTCAAATGGATGTAAACAGTGCTTTTTTAAATGGCTTTATAGAAGAAGAGGTTTATGTTGAGTAACCTCTTGGATTTGAAAATCCTAGTCTTCCAAATCATGTCTACAAGCTTTCTAAAGCTCTATATGGGTTGAAACAAGCTCCAAGGGCATGGTATAAAAGACTAAGTAAATTTTTTATTGACAATGATTTTGTAAGAGGTAGAATAGATACAACTCTCTTCACAAAAATGACACTCTTATAGTCCAAATATATGTTGATGATATTATATTTGGTGCCACTAATGAATCTATGTGTCAAGAGTTTACGAAGTGCATGCAAGATAAATTTGAAATGAGCATGATGGGAGAACTTACCTACTTCCTTGGACTTCAAATCGAGCAACTAAAAGGAGGAATCTTAATCAATCAATTGAAGTACATTAAGGACCTACTAAAGAGGTTCAGGATGGAAAGCTCAAAGCCACTTGAAACTCCTATGAGCACAACTACTAAACTTGATCTTGATGAAGGAGGTAAAACTGTAAATACTAAATATTTTAGAAGTATGATAAGTGCTTTGCTTTATTTGACTGCAAGTAGACTTGATATAATGTTCAGTGTATGCATGTGTGCTAGATTTCAGGCTAATCCTAAGGAATCACATGTAGTTGCAGTAAAAAGAATCCTTAGATATCTACAAGGAACCCAAACCATAGGATTATGGTACTTTAGAGATTCATCTTTTGAGCTTGTAGGATATTCAGATGTTGATTTTGCTGGAGATATGTTAGATAAAAAAAGTACAAGTGGAACATGCCAATTCTTAGGAGCAATGTTAACCTCTTGGTTTTCCAAGAAACAAAATTTCGTTGCACTATCAACCGCTGAGGCGGAATATGTAGCAGCTGGAAGTTGTTGTGCTCAAGTGATATGGATGAAACAACAACTAGAAGACTATGACATGAACCTAAGAGGCATCCCTATACATTATGATAATACTAGTGCTATCAACATAACCAAGAACCCTATTCAGCACTCTAGAACAAAGTACATAGAATTAAGACATCATTTCTTAAGAGACCATGCTCAAAAAGGTGACATAAGACTAGAATTCATACCTTCAGAAGATCAAATAGCTGACATTCTTACAAAACCTCTAGGTGAAGCTAGTTTTTGTAAGATAAGAATGTTAATGGGATTATTGGAATAGGATAAACTGAATATCTGATTGCTCCTTCATACATCATATGCATAATTTGACATCTAGTGAAAGAGTATTAATTATTGTTTAAATATCTCCCTCACTCAAGATGTCATAGATAAACAAATTTCGTGCTGCAAATTCAAGACTAAAAATTTTCTTAAGGGTCCAGTCGATTGGTAACTCTATCCCAGTCGACTGATAGATCACTGCCTTTTTATCCAGTCGACTGGTAAGTCTCTGCGAAATTGTCTAGTCGACTGGAGTCATTTCGAGCCATTTTTTTAAAAAAAATCAGTTATCATCCAGTCGACTGGAACAAACTGCCCAGTCGACTGGTATCTTACTGCCAGTTTACCCAGTCGACTGGTACATGAACCCAGTCAACTGGTATGAAAACTGTTCATCTTTTCAAAGGGATCCAGTCGACTTTAACACGACCCAGTCGACTGGTATCGCGACTATATAAAAGAGACTGTTCATTTTTCTGATTTTTACGCCATTTTCGAGCACCCTTGCTTTCTTTCTCTAGAAAAATTCATCATTTTGATCCAAAAACCATCCAAACTTCATCTAAACACACCGATCTACTCATCCATAACGAGATTTTTAACTTTCTACGGTTAAAATCTCTTATTTTCCTTAAAATCTCTTTTTCCAAAAAAAACCCTATTTTTCCAAAAATGGCCGATAGAATCCGTGTTAAATTCACAATTAGTGGACCAAATGCGCCTAAAAGGCCAAGGTCTACAAAACTCTCGGCATCGGAGTCACAGGGGAATGGTGTAGCGGGCTCATCAAGCAAGACACCTAGAACAGAGCTTAATGAGTCTCTGTTTTCCAGTCCTACAGCAAAGGCAAGGTATAACTCAATCATTCGCCATAAGAAGATAATGACGGGTAGAGTTGTAGACTTCGACTCTATTCATCATGGCAATTTTAATATCTTATCAGCCTTTGAGGTGATTCACTTGACCCCACCGGTCAAAGTGCATGAAAAATTCTACCCGAGACTGATTCACCAGTTCTACGCGAACTTGGTGAAACCCAGTCCTCTGGCTCTGAGATTCAGGACCAGAGTCAGTGGTGTGGAGTTTGAGGTCAACACTGACCTCCTTATGAGCATTCTGAGGATCCCTGCAAGGGGGATCCAATGGACTCTGGATGGATGGCCAGACAACTTCGACGTTGAGACGGCCTGTCAGATAGTCAGGGGAGACCCTAACTATGTGTACAAACCCACTACATTTCATATATGTAGTGACATGCCCCTCGACTCGAAGATGTTTAAGCTGATAGTGAGTTGGACCATCCACCCGAGACTCGGAAGTTGAGGGTATCTATCTAAGATAGATACAATATTGATTTGATGCCTTAAATCTGGGCACCGCTTCAATATATATCCTCAGCTGCTCGCCAATATGATAAATGACGAAGCGAGTGACTCCGGGTGTCTTCCTTATGGGATGCTTATTACACTCATACTCCAGCACTTTCGGGTGCCTCTACCTGCCTCCGAGGCTCAGGATATTGGACCGACGAATATCATCAATGTCTCATCACTAAAAAAGATGGGATGCGCTGTTCGTGACGACTTCTTCTATCCGAAGGCCGGGAAGTGCCTACGGATCCGAGAGGATGAGAGAAATGATGATGAGGATGAGGAGGTTGCTGCAGATGCTGCTGCTGACATGGACACAGATGCCCGAGCACCTCCGATTGGTGACTCGAGTACTGGTCAGACTGGATACGGCGATATACTTCAAGCTATCTCGAGCCTCCAGATGACGATGTAGTCTGGGTTCCAGACTATGCAGTCAGAGTACCAGAGATTGAGCTCCTCCATCGATCATCTACTCGACGACTTTGAGCTACACAGAGAGCGTACAGAGGGTTCATTAGCTGAAATACGTGATCTCATTTGCGACAGCTCGGATTCTCCCGCTCCTTGAGTCATTTTCCATGTTATTATGATATACATAGCGTTTTCCAGCTCTTAGCATGTAGCACAGACATCTATTTTATGTATTTCAGTCTTATATTTGGCTCTATGAAGCCTGTTCATGTATTGACTTTATGTATATGATATTTTGTTATCATTAGTCATATTTCATATATCTATTTACATTATTTGTGATATGTTTGCATAGTTTCAAACAACTGTTAGTCACAAAAATGCTGTAAAATGGTTATGCTTTTATGAAAACTTTCGGTTCTTCTCGGGAAGGCTTCTGAACTCCGAATGGAGCCAAATTTTTGCGTACAGGTTTGTATGAGTGTACTCTAGATGTCTATAGTAGTAAATAGCTTATTTTTCAATTTTTGGCCCATTTGGTTGCTGTTGTCAAAACGAGGGAGAAAAATGAGAAACACTAAGTAAACAGAAACCAATGCATAGATTTAGGGGGAGCACTGCTCCAAAGCTTATTGAAAATGATTCATTGATTGGTTTAGCTGATTGTGGTTGGTTAAAATATTTATATAAACTGCGTTTGCTTGTTTACAGGGTGGTTTTACTTGAAAAACAGAGGAGACTCTGTCCAAATTTTCTCAAAATCCAAACACTTAGTTTTTTTAAACTGTTTTCACATTATTAGCTTTGTCATCAACAAAAATGGGGAGATTGTTGACCCTCACCTATATTTTAATGATGACAAAATACAACTGTCATTATTCTAACAGTTCAAACTAAGTGTAGTAAACAACAAAAACATTCAACCAATGATCAAGGTGCAAGAACTCAAACCGAATCAAACTATCAAGTGAAGACTGAAGAACTAGTACAGGTCTAAAGTATTAGAACCAGTGTAAGTCTCACTTGTACATTGTAGTAGCTTGTTCAATGGCTCAAACACAAACTAAACCGAACTTTTTAAAACAAACATTTAAAAGTAAAAACAGAAAAACTGGGTTAGAAGACAACCCAATCGACTGGGTACATATACCAGTCGATTGGTATATGAGACAGTATGTCTCCAGTCGACTGGGTCAGTCATACTAGTCGACTGGTAAAATGGACAGTAAGTCCCCAGTCGACTGGATGAAAAATACCAATCGACTGGTAACCCAGAAGCTTTGAAAACGAGATTTTTCAAGAGAACCCAGTCGACTGGTATCACGACCCAGTCGACTAGTAGTTCAAAAATATGAACGTTGGACACCAAATCTGAACGTTTTAAAAGAAAATCTTTTTCAAATTAAAGTTAAAACGGCTATATTATTTGATGGCTATATAAACCCATTCTATTGAGCTTTCAAAAGAGAGCTGCACATATTCAAAAAAAGTTTATCTTACATAATCAAGTTATTGTACTCTTTGAAACACAAAAAGCTTTGAAATATTCTTGTTGAGCCATTCTTCAAGCTTTACTTTGAAAGAGAGACATTATTAAGTTGTATAAGCTTTCATTTACTGTTTCTCTACCATTTACTTTACAACATTTATTGTAAAGGAATTACTTCTGAAAGGACGGGGATTACTTCCGAGAGGAAGGGGATAGCTTCCGAGAGGAAGAGATTGTAAGGTTTGTACAACACCAGAGAAGTTGTATGACTAAGTTTCTTAGTGGCTTACTTCAAGGAGGTTCCTTGAAGAGAGTAGACGTAGGGTCAGAACGAATCCGATATTGCCGAACCACTATAAACTGAGTTTGCATCTCTCTAACTCTATCTCCTTAATTACTTTCATAATTACTTGCTTATAATTATTTATTATTCAAGTAAATGAGATTGATTGCTTAATTATTTTATAATTCAATTATCATTTCTATATTAAGCAATAAACTCTCTCATCTTTGTGCTAGTAATTTAGAAAGATTTAATTCTGTATATATTTTGATATTTGAGATTGCAAAGAGTATTTAATTTTTTAATACCCAATTCACCCCCCCTCTTGGGTTGAAACCTCAGTCTAAAAAAGTAAAACCACTAAGTTATATACTTTGTGAGTCCGTCTCATCCATTACATTCTACTAAACGGCCATGACGGTAAACTCGCCTTGTCCGTTACCTAAGCTATCTACTTTTTTTACCTTAAGACTGCTAAGCTATATACTTTTTGAGTCCGAAATTTCTCGAGTTTGTAACAAGTGATCCGAAATGGATCCATTTGTTCCCACAAGTTACATTCTACTAAACAGACATGATGGAAAACCCATCTCGTCTGTTACCTAAGCTATCTACTTTTTGACCTTAAAACCGCTAAATTATATACTTTTCATACTGAAACCTCACGGGTTTGTAACTAGTGATTCAAAATGGATTCTTTTTGTTTCCATAAGTTACATTCTACTAAATTGACGTGACGGTAAACCCACCTCATCCGTTACCTAAGTTATCTACTTTTTTTTTTACCTTAAACCGCTAAATTATATATACTGTTTGAGTTTGAAACCTCTCTGGTTTGTAACTGGTGATCCAAAATGGATTTTGTTTGTTTCCACAAGTTACATTCTACCAAACGGACATGATGGTAAACCCTCCTCGTCCGTTACCTAAGTTATCTGCTTTTTTTTACTTTAAAACTCAAAGTTATATACTTTTTAAGTCTGAAATCTCTTGAGTTTGTAACCAGTGATCCGAAATGGTTTACGTTTGTTCCACAAGTCATTCTACTAAACGGACGTGATGGTAAACTTGTCTCATTTGTTTCCTAAGTTATCTACATTTTCTACCTTAAAACTATCACGGTTGATAGTTGATAATGTAAAAAAGTTCAATGTGTTTTACTTACATTGGGTCGTGTGGTAGGATCCATCCTAGAACCTTCCGGGATCAACATCTGTTGTAATATTTGCTCTATGGACTCAAGACGTGAATGCATGTCATCCACCCTAGTGTTCACTCACGCCAGTTGTGACTGAAGCTCCTCGATTCTTGACCTATCATCATCCATTCGTTGTTGCATAACGTTGACATCAACAACAGGTTTGAATCGTGATGCAGTGGATCTGACGGAGGAACTACTGCTACCCAGAGAGCTGGTAGCAAAGAGGTGACCGTCTATTATGCCCTCAAATTCATAAAATCGGCATTTCTTCAGCCCATTTGATGCATACAACAACTCAGGGGTGTCGATCTCAGGCTGTGAGGGTGCTTCAATCTGGCCACCACTTTTATCTCGAACACGATGGTCATATGTATCTTACATTACAAACAAATGTATATGATTAATAATTTTTTTTCGCAAACTATATTAAAACCAACAATTATTTTGCATATAAGTAAAAAAAAAATTATATTTTATACATACCATCGTGTCCTTGGACTTGTTATCAACGTAATCACATGTCCCTGATTAGCGTTTATGCATCATATTAAACACCTCAATAGGTGTGACATCAGTGTCAAACTTTTGGGACTACACATTACAATTTGTTAGGAAAATTGGATTTATATATATATATATATATATATATATATATATATATATATATATATATATATATATATATAACTGTAGAAAAAAGAACACATATACCAATGCACTAGTGTGGACGTCCGTGTTGATGAACCCCCCAACATGGTGAACACGCCAATCATCACCCGACTGCCTATTCACCTACGCAGCATTGGAGCGATGAGTCCACGTGTCTGATGCCCAGAAACTAACCAAAGCATCCCAGTGCTCAGTGGGGATCTTATGGCCTCTTCCCTCATTATCCCCACTCCAACCATTACCAGTTTGCTTTGTCTTCACCCCTCTATTGCATAGACTTATCCCATAATTCATTCATCCAGTCGATGTGGCGAGCTGCAGTGATCCTATCATGGATAGACCTAACAGACTCAAGCTCTTCGGGGTCACAAAAGTGTAGCGCATCTACGGATCAACCAACTTATGATTAGTTTTCAATTATTTTATATATAATACAGTAATAGAATATATTATAAAAGTAAAATTAATACAAATTAATTGAGAAAAAAGTAATACCAAAAAATTATCCCAAATAAAGTTCTGGATGTCGGCAATGTATTGATAGTAAATGTTCCATAGGCCAATCATCTGCTTCCTCACTTGAGTCGAAATGTTTTTGGAGATATCTTTGCACCCATGAAATTTACTACATTCATAAACAAATAAGTATATTAATTGATATGTGGCATATATTAATGTAAATTAATGACATGAATAATATGCAATAAACATGTATAAACACCTATCGCTCACTATGGTCAAAAGCTTCTCTCTGTTTGGTCCTCTGACCTGACGGGTGACTGGGCTCGGCCTCTGCCCTTACATAAGAGAATGTATAATCGCATATTAAATAATATGTTATTTTAGAATTACTTTGAATTAATAGAAGAATGCATAATTAAATAATAACACAAAAGTAGATCTACATTCTGGCGTAGTAACCTATGGAGTAGTAGCCTCTGGTGGCACAACCAGGTTCATGGGACCTCGTCCATGGCCCCTAACCTCTGCACCTCTAAGTGCTCGACCTCTGCCTTGTGTCACCTTGTTTTTCTAGAAAATTTGGAAACGTGAATACATGATAATTGATACAATCTGTTTAAAAACTAGCTCATGCAAATGATAATAAATAAATCATACAATGTCTACAATTTGCTAGTCATACAACTCATATAATTCTCATCATCCATGAAAAAAAATTATCTTACCATTAACTAATCAACATCTATGTTAGTACTAGAGTTATCATCATCATCATCATCATCATTTGCTTCTTCTGCTTCATCTTCTTGTTCTTTTTCTTCCTCTTCTTCTTCATTTTCTTCTTCTTTTCTTCTTATTCTTCTTCTTCTTCTTCTTCTTCTTCCTCACCTTCCTCATATTCTTCTTCTTTTTATTCTTCTTCCTATTCTTGTTCTTTTTCTTCATCTTCTTTTTCCTTTTCTTCTTCTTCTTCTTCTTCCTCTTCTTTCTTTTTTTCTTCTTCTTCTTATTCCTCTTCTTCTTCTTCCTCTTATTCCTCTTCTTCTTAATCTTATTCTTTCGTGATGGATTTACTTCTTCCATTACATCGCCAACATCATTAATGATACCTGATATAACTATATCATTGTCTAAGACTCTAAATATTTGTAGAAGTATGTATATCGAATGGATTTACTTCTTCTATTACATCACCAACATCATGTATGATACCTGATATATCTATATCATCGTCTAAGACTCTACATGGAATGGATGGTTCATCCTCTTAGAAGTAATCCGCAACTATAAGCATTATATCATCGTATGGATCTTGATACAAAGGAAATTCGGCATTGCTCCTAGCCTTCGTTTTACACACTGCCCACCAATCATTTTTTCCTTTCTTATTAGAAGGGTAAGTGCAATAGTATGCTTGTATTGCTTGTGAAGCCAACACGAATGGTTCGTTTGAATTAAGGCTAGATTTATACTTAATATTTATGAGACCATGTCGATCTATTTGAATTTCATTCTTTGAATCAAACCAATCACATTTGAACAATACAACAATATTATTAATCCCTATATATTAGAGCTCTATAACTTCTGTCAACATCCCATAGAAGTCATGTTCATATTCATCGTAACAACTACCTTTCACAGGTACACCACTGTTCATTATTTTCTTATGTTGTCCATACTCCTTGGTGTGAAACTTGAATCCATTGACATAATATCCGGGATAACACTTCACATGATTCATCAGGCTATCGCCTTTCCCTCGTATTTGCTTGTCAATTATTTTATCTTTAGTGACCTATGATTAAAATATATAATTCAATGATACTTATTATATAATAAATATATACTAACAATATTTATAATATATCATCTAGCATGGCTTATAAGATTCCGAAGCCATTTTGCGAAGTTCTTCTCACGAAACTTCTCAATTTGTTCGTTAGTTATGCCTTGGTGCGCACTTCTCAAGGACTCGTCATATTGTCTACAATAATGGTGATAATGAATTAATTAATATCTAAGATATGCATATATGGTGAGAGAATACATTAGATTTACAAATGATAGTAAGTCACTCCACATATGGTATAATTTCAATGCAATTAAGGAGAACATAGATCTCTGCAGCCTTAAGCTCTTTGTCATCCAAGACTCTAATAGTCTCACAATCAAAAGCACAACTTGGATAACTGAAAATAGATTGGTGCTCTCCTTGATCAAAATTCTCCCAACGTCATTCCGACTGACTCGATTCATTTTTGTCTGAATATTTGGTTGAAAATATTCAACACAAAAATTTAAGATTTCTTGTATGATGTATGCCTCACCATGGAACCTTCAACGTGAGCTTTATTTCAAGCTTTTTCTTTAGGTTATGCATACACCTATTTTGCATGCATATACAAATGTTTTGAAATCATTATATGAAGTGAAAAAACTCTAAAAATTGGCAAAATTATTGATATAACCTCTCAAACGGATACATTCATCGATATTGCATAGGGCCACCAACTTTAGCTTCATAAGCTAAGTGAATCACAAATGCTCCATTGAATCAAAGAATATCATAAGGAAAATCTTCTCAAGCTTGCATAGGATGATGTGAATATTTTTCTCAAGAAACGCCACATGCTCAACGCACAATTCAGTTGTGTATATGTCTCTGAAAAAGTTACTTAAGTCTGTGAACGCATCCCATACAGGGTTAGGTGAAAAGTCACAAAACACTAGGGGAATTAATCTTTCCATGAACACTTGACAATCGTGACTCTTCATCCCGTAGAACTTGCATTCGTTCAGTTTAACACATCGTGCTAAATTTGAGGCAATCCCGTTTGGGAACTTCAAATTTGAAACCCATTCGCAAACCACCTTTTAGTTGGGACTTGTTTAATACGTATTTTACTTTGGATTTTTATTTAGGTTTACCATTGACTTCAACTAACTCTAATTGAGGACACCTACAAAAGTTTTCCATGTCTAAACGAGTGTTAGCATTGTTTTTGGTTTTACCCTTGATATCCATAACAATATTGAAAACGTTGTCAAACACATTTTTCTTAATATGCATAACGTCTAGATTATGGAGAACATGATTAGTTGACTAGTATGGAAGCTCCCAGAAGATACTCCTCTTTGTCCAATTATAATGTTTCCCAAATTCATATATTTCTTGTTTTCTATCATTGGAACCGAATGTGATATATTCCAAAGACATCACTCTAGCTTTCACATTTACCCTCGACAACCGTGGTGACAGTGGGCCACTCTCAGATCTATTCTTTATGATACTTTGCTTCTGCCTTCTAAAGCATGATCTTCTAGTAAGAACTGAAGGTGACAATCGAACCAAGAATTTTTATGACCATGAGGCAATCAGAACGATTTTGTATGCTCCATACAGTAACGACAAACAAGTAAACCATATGCATGAAAGTCACTGATCGTCTATAGAAGTGCAACTTGCATATTAAAATTTTATTTCTTAGCTGCATCGTAAGTAGGAACTCCATCTGTCCACAACATCTTCAACTTTTCTATTAATAGACGTAGATAGACATCCAGATTCTTACTAGGGTTGTTTGGCCAGGAAGTACCAACGATACGAATAGATTATGATCCTTCATGCACATACCAAGAGGTAAATTATAAGGAATGACAAATACCAGCCAACAAGAGTACGAGGATGTTGAATGGCCAAACAGAGTGAAACTCTTAGTTGAGAGTCCCAACCTAACATTACTCGGTTCATTAGCAACCTCGGGGTGAGTATCATCAAAATTTTTCCATGCCATCCCATCTGCTGGATGGATGACTATGTCTGGCTTATTACGTTTCCCTCCGTGTGCCATCTCATGTGTTCGATAGTGTTTTTGGGCAAATAAAGCATTTGGAGTTTAGGTGTCAACTGAAGGTAACGCAACACCTTGTGTGGTATGTCTTTTAGCTTCTTATTACTGTTTTGCCTAGGTTTAAACCGAGGATGTCCACACACGTCACACACTTTCTTGTCTTTGTCTTCCTTGTAATAGAATATACAATCATTCGGGCATGAATGAATCTTCTCATACCCAAGTCCTAAGTTTTTCACTATCTTCTTGGACTTGTAAAAGTTTTCAGCCAATTTCTCGTCCTCGGGCAACAGATTCTTAATTATTGTCAATAATCGTTCGATACAGTTCTTATACATATCAAAATCAGATTTACAATTCAATAGTTGTCAGATCACAGATAACTTAGTGTGCTTCTTACAACCCTCCCACAAGGGCTCATCAGTATCTCTCAACATGTCATAGAACTTTGCAGCTCAAGGATTCAGATCCTCTTTGGCATCCCGGTTAAA
Source organism: Bretschneidera sinensis (assembly GCA_023935145.1). Classification (NCBI taxonomy): domain Eukaryota; kingdom Viridiplantae; phylum Streptophyta; class Magnoliopsida; order Brassicales; family Akaniaceae; genus Bretschneidera; species Bretschneidera sinensis. The sequence continues at coordinate 11,888,984 of CM043705.1, forward strand.
GTTTGGGCCAATAACATCCATTACTAAGTCCCCTATGTGATTCATTTCTCTGAAACCTTCCTCGACATGGGGATTTGATTGGAGCATCGACCGTTCACATCTCAAATAACTCTCATAGTGAAAAATCAACCTCTTATAATTAGGTGTGAAACCCTTCCAAAATAAGTGCAAGGTAATTTTTTCTTGGTTTAAAAACCTTAAATTCTGGCATAGAAAACAAAGATATCGAATAGTTCCATCGTTATACACAAAAGATGGATTACCATATGCAAAGTCAAGAAAAACCTCAACCTCTTCTAAAAATTCCATAGATAAGGCATGATTAACAACTCAGCGATCCATCTAGCTACGGTTAGTTGTCATCATTCCAATCACTAAAATAATAAAGAATCTATTTTTAATAAGCTATTTTAAATATATAATATTCTTTCAATTATGCATATTGTTTTTTTACGTACATATCAAAATATATGGATTGAAATAGCATGATACAATAGCAATCAAATATTTTATTACTACTTTTCTATCTTCCAAAAATGCTTCATTAAATACATGTGATTTCTAGTGATCCTAACTTATAATGACAATCTAATATAACAACCTAAGGCTAACTTAATTTTTTTTAAAAAAATTAAAATGATAAACTAATTAGTATAAGATATTTCATTCAATCGATTGAATGAATGAAGGAGACTTTTCGTCCTTCATTCAGTCAACTGAATAACATCATTCCTAGTGTCGCGCGACTGAATGAAGGACAAAAAGTTTACTTCCTTCATTTAGTCGACTGGATGTCTTGAAACATAATTTTCTGTTTTAAAAAGGTTTTTCCAGTCAAAACGATTTTTCATCAAAAACATTTCAATCAAAATGAGCCATAATTAAAAGCAAAATACTTGTTAGTAGAGATTTACAAATCATAACTACCTTAGAACCTATTCTAGGTCATTGATCTTGATCTAGTATCTCTCAAGTAAACAGTCTTCATCACATATCTTGAGTTGTGAAAAGACTAAAATGCCTATTTGATCTGAGAGATTTTTAACTTGAGTTTCTCTTATAGGGCCATAAAAGACCAATATGATTTTGAGATTTTGGTTAATTTTACCACATTATCCAGCTTATTGGATTATGATTCTTGAACAAGCAAATGGTGAGGAGTTTTAAGAATTATATATACTCCTATCATAATTTCCTTTTTTTTTATTGAAAGATTATTATATTTTTTTAGCTATACAAGAGAGATAGTCATCTCTTTTTCTGTATCTACTCAATCATTGATGTAAGTAGAATTTGATCTCAAATTTTGGATGGGATGACAAGTTATTTTACTATCTAAACTAGTTAACACTCATTTTATCGAACTTCTTCATATGTAAACATCCATGAATAATTATTACCATAGTGGGATATGACTAAACTCGGGAATTTGGAATTGGGGGAGAGGAGAAGAGAAGAATTACCTCTCTAAATTCTCCTCTTCTCAATTTTCTCGGCTTTACTCTTTTTTCAAAACTCTCAAACGAGTGTAAATTAAATGTTAAGAGTTTTGAAAGATTTGGAGAGATAAATATACCATTCCATATACTCTAATACATGTAACACTTTGTTTTCTCTCATTTCATATAAAAAAAATTAACACTATAAAAAAAATTAAAAAAAAAACCTAGAAATATATACACAAATATATTTGGATTCAGGTGTTGTCTCTTAAGGAAAAATATATACGCAAATATATGCAAATAAATTCAAATAAAAACATTCAGTAGATCAAAAAATGTAACTAAACACACACACACACATATATATATATATAAATTATATTAGAAAGAGAAGAAACTTACAAAAATGGTAGAGAGAGAGAGAGCCCAAAAATCGATGAAGTGGGGAAAATAGTATGAGAGAGAGAGAGAGAGAGAGAGAGAGAGAGAGAGAGAGAGAGAGAGAGAGGATGTGTGAGAGAGAGAAGGTGAAAATTTCTTTGGGGTTTTGGAAATGGGGTCGCGCGGTGCTAGGAGAAGAAAGCAGGAGAAGAGAAGAAGTGGGGAAAAAAGGTATCTAAGTGAAATTTAGGTTAGATTTTAACCGAAGAAAATCCTTCGGTAATAATATATTTCTAATAAAAAACCAAAAAATATTTTACGAACTTAATACCGAGTGTAAAAGATATTATCACCGAGGGAATTGTCCCTCAGTGATAATATTTCTCACTAGCACCGAGGGACGGTCTTATCCGTCGTTGAAAACACTTATCACCGAGGGACACGTGTATCCCTCGGTGATTAGTGATTTTCTTGTTGTGAATCCTAACAAATATCTACCTTGGCTCAAATTCTCCACATCTCATCAACAAATTTAACTTTCTTCTTGGTTCTTCCATTTCTCCTCCAGCTAATTTTCCAAGCAAAACCTTCCCATCCAACACATAAAAGCCTTTCTTGGTCATAGTATCCTTCAACACTACATTAAATCTATTAAGAACTTTCAACTCTCCATTTCCCGCAGTCCATGTGTATCCCATCTTATCAACCTACCCAAAGAGATGATATTTGTAATGAGAGAGAAAGAAAACTTTACCTTCTCAAATGCCTTCATACTTTCATCATGGAGTTTCAACTTTAAGCTTATGTTACCATCAATTACTTTGTGTTTCCCATATGTGATAGCAACTTTGACATGGGTAGGTTCCTTCATACAATCAAATTACTTCTTCTTATTAAATATGTGAATAGGGGGTGTCGTACTCTTATCAACTTTTTCTTTAATGTAGTCAATAGCTAGCACATCTTCATCACTTCTCTCGGTAATATTAACACTTTCACTACTCTTTCCATCATGAATTTTCTTCCCACTCATCATTCTAAACTTTTTAAAATCATCCTTAATGGCCTTACAATAATATTGTATGTGTCATATCTCTCCACAATAGAAGCACTCCTTGTCATTGTCATCTCTAAGCCTAGATTTAGATATCCACCTTGAGCCATTGTTCGCTCTCCATTGACTCCTCATTCAATTATAAGTCTCTACAATAAGTTCTTGACTACCATTAGACAAACTTTCGTTTCCCATCAACCTCTCATTCTCACACAAGAACGTGGTCACACATCATCTAAGCTCAATATCGACTTGCCCACCAATAATGTTTGCACCAATGATTTGTAAGATTTTGGTAAAGATGATAATAAGAGCAATACATTTTCCTCATCCTTCAATGTTTCTTCTACATTTAACAATTGAGACATTAGATTGTTGAATTCATTTAAATGATCATGAAGACTTTTACATTCTTTCATCTTTAGAGAGTAAAGGTCCATCTTGAGACACAATCTGTTGGTTAAATACCTTGACGTATAGATGCTCTCGAGCTTATCCCACAAACCCTTGGGTGCAGTTTCTTTCAATACAATATACTTGATCTTGTGAGCAAGAGCTAACTTGATTGTGTTCACAACCATCCTTTGAATCGATTGTTACTTGTTATCAGTCACCTCTTCTGGTTTTTCTTCCTCTAAAGCTTGATTAAGATCTTGTTGCACTAAAATATTTTGAACTGTACTCTGCTACATAGTAAAATTATTTCTTTCATTAAGTAAATGAACCTCAAAATTAGGTATACTTTTTGACATGATGGTCCAGACGCAACAAATTACAACAGACAGCTTCTTCAAATAGATGACAAAGCTCTGATACCACTTGTTAGGATTTTACCCCTAAAATCCACATACTCAAACTTACAATAATTAAATAGGCAAATAAACAAAAAAATATTAAGCACAACAATTTAATGTGGTTCGACAACCTCTTTGCCTAGGCCACCAACAACCTTACAACTTTGTTAATCCTTAATCAAAACTTTAAGAAAAACAAAATTATTACCCCGACAACCTTACAACCCAAAATCTCTTATACACCCAAAGCTTTAATCCCAGCTCTAGTTGTAAATTCCTCTGATTTATAATGTATATTGGAATTATGAGTGTGTCCCAAACCTTCTCTAGGACTCCGTTTATATATATGATATTTTCCTAGTACTATTAGGAAAAGAACAACAACATCATAGTAGATTACTACTAATACTACTTGTATAAGGAACAATCTAATAAGAAACTAGTACTACTACTAGAACAACCAACTATAAAATAGGAAACTATGTTTCCCAAACCAATTAGAATTATTCATTGTGAGGATTTGAGCTAAAATCCTAACATCTAATATCATCACATGAGGGAAACATGGTCATAAGAATGAACAGATTACCCTTAAAACTAAAAAAAAAAAATACGTCCTAATCACTTCAAGAGAGATTTGTGAGATTTAGAGTGTAATTGGGGCTGAAAAAGGTTTTCTTCCAACAAGAACTTACCCAAAATTAAAAAAAAATATTTAATATTGAAATAAGTTTTTTAACTGTTTAATCCAATTATAACTACAACTTCCAAATTCCAAGGCGTAAGTTCTTCCATAGAGTTCTAAAATGGAAATAAAGGACCAATTGGTTGAAGAGAGAGATTGTTATATTTAGTCCAAGGTCCATTGAGACTTCACACGAACAAGAGTTATATATATACAGGGTTATCGTGGATATTTCATATTTTGTTTGTTTACTTGGAAATAATCTTTGATAGAATATTCGTGCGGGAAGTGTCACAAAATTTATAAGATTCAAATATTCTAGCTAATGCTTGAAAATAATTCGGCAAAAGTAATTGAATTAGATCAAGCGATTGTAGTTTTGGATTCTTTCTACACATACACTTATAAAAGACGAAACAATGCCAAAATGGTGCAAGAAGAATAAAAACTTCGAGTAACATTATTTTCATTAATGGCTTCTAAACATTCAATTACAATCGAAAATACATCAAAATAATATGACCCACAACCCGAAACGACATGAATTCAAAACGATCTGAATCCGACCCAAACGATCCGAAAACCCGAAATGACCCAACCTAACCCAAATGACATGAAAATATATATATATTTTTATAAAAAAAACAATTTACTTTGACAATAGTTAATTTACAAGTTATCAAATAAAATAAATTATGTAACAATTAATTAATTATTGATTTACATGTGTTGATATGCATGGTTTAACATTCTATTAATATGAATAATCTCATTAATTTCAAATAAAAAATCGAGAAGAAATATAATGGAATGAAGTGATTATATGAAATTTAATTTCTAAAATTTGGTATAAGACGTTACTAGTGAGAATAACTTTGTAAACTAGTTGTTTGAGATCATTTAATACTGAATTTTGGGATTAAGAATTATAATGTTGCATATTGCATTAAAAAAATTAAATATATTATTAAAAAATTATGTATTGATTTATTATTAATTAATTATCAAGTATTTGACAATGTAACTCTTTTAATCTTATTTTATGCAAATCAAATATTTTTTTTTAATTAAGCATAAATATCTATTTTGTTGATCCGACCTAAGACCTGATACAATCTGAAATTGACATAATTCGAATCCGACCTGAACCGCCATCCAAAAATAACCCGATTCGAACTTAACCCGAACCCAATTGACTCGACCGAAAGTTTGCCACCTCTAGAAAATACAATTCAAAAAAAAAGTAGAGAACATTTCAAACGGATTTGAGTCGGTCGTCATTTTCCAGTTTCCTGGAGCTTATACAGATTAGCATAAGTGATTATGTGGATGGTTAATCAATTCAATTAGGACTTGGGAATAATTAAAAATATATTGAAAACAACAGGTCTGTTGCCATCATCCAAATCGATATCCCATTTTCCTATCTTTGGCTTGATAAACACGCGAACCAGAGCCCATCTCAACTAATTCCATTTCCATTTCGATTTAATTAATTAATTAATTTATAAATATAGACCCAATTACTGCCTGATTAAATGTTGATATACCCTAATCCAGTTCAATTAACTTTTCGGTCAAATATTCCGTTGACTTTTTCAATTCAACTTTGTTTAAATGTCCAAAAAGAAAACTTCATGTTTTGCTGACATGACATTGATTATTCAAAGTTATCTTTATCCGTACAATGATAACTTGCGCATTAAGAGTAGGAAAGGAATATATTTCATATACATACAAACACCATGTTGCACGAGAAATGCTAACTTGTCCCATTTAAGACAGAAATTAGAATTATGTTCTAATTACTTTAGATAAAATTGTTCATGATTATCTCTTAAAACCTCACTAAAGTAGATATATTTTTGGATATTTTGAAAAAAAATCTTTTTACTCGAAGGCAAAGAAGCAGTTCTCGAAGGTTAACCTACACGGACAATATCGTTGAATTTTGTAGATAAGAAGTGTGACTGATTTTTAACTTGGTAGTGATGATAGTTTCCGGTAACAATCCTCATAAGATGGTGAAACTTGGTTTGGCATCGTCAAGGAGCCGAGTTGGACTTTAACTTCTATTTTTGTTTCCTTGAACTTAATTATGAGTTTTGAAAACTTTTTAGTTTTGTATCTTATTAGAGATTTTGGGACTTGTTTATTAGCTATGATGCGTGAGTTTGGATTTTTGATCAAGTATTTAAACGAGATAGTTTGATAATTTGGGAGGATAGAAAAATCATATAGATTCTCTCTTCTGAAACGATGAGTTTTTAGAAAATCATTACTATAGTTGTTATCCCGAATGTTCCATTTTGTGGTTGATTTTAAGAAAATAAGTTTGTTTTGAATCACACCATATCCAAATAATAGTTAATTCCTTTTGAATAGAAGTTGTGCTCAATTGGAGTTGGGGGGTTTTGGGTTAATCAATCTCTAAATTTCTTGTTACAAAAACTAGGGATTTCTAATTTTTTGGTGAGTGGATTACGAACTATCGTGAGTTAAAGGACTGGAGTTAGAGTGAGAATTTTTTCATATATTCTATTTCAAAACTTTTAATCTAAGTTTGATTATTTGAATATTAATTTTATTGTTTTGTGAACGCAAGCAATTGATGATAGAACCACTTGTTCTTTCTTTTGATTATTTGCTTTATATTTTGCTTGATGTTTTTTGGAATAGGTGATAAATTTCCTACAAGAGCTAAGGCCGGTAAAGAATTTTTGAATTTTTTTTCCTGGAAGGATCACGATGCTCTTCATTTGAGAATTGAAATGGATGTTAAGTTTATGGTGAGATTTAATGTCACAATGACAAATTTAAATTTAAATATTTTCCATTTGATGATGTGATATTCAATATTACCGTAAACTTAACTATATTTCAATCATTAAATAAAAAAGATCATGATATTTTTTTGAAAATAATATCTTAACCAGTTACCCTAGTTAGAGTGTTCAATACTAATTTCATGTTTCCATCTAATCCGACCCTGGGCACAGCTTTTAAGCTGTTCCAAGTAGATTCTCCTTTTATTTTAAGTAGTAAATCAAAATATATATGCGCTTTTGGCACCTTAATTGGTGTGTAGTACTCCTTGTTACAGATTTGGCTTGAATGTTATTTTAACTTTGCATGTGTTACTGTCTTCTCATGCCGCCAGCAAAGGTGCACACTGGCCAGTAAATTTCAGTCCCATCAAGCATGGACATAAAAAAAGGCATACATTGAAATCCACTCATTGATCCTAAGATACTGCAAGAACTTTGGTCTGATTTTGTGGGATAAAAGTTGGTACATGAACATGGTGACATCCTTGCTTACTCTACCAAAAAGGTCAGATTGAAAGCTGGCTACCTAACCTTAACTTGAGTATCATTACACATTGAATCTTTTTTTTAACATCGCCGAAAGTTGTTAAACCAAGGTAATAAAAATAAAAATAAAAATAATTAATATTACAGCTTTTTCTTGTCCCAAAGTGTATCAATTTTTTCCTTTTTTTAAATAAAGGTTGCCTTCATGTGACCCTCTAGAATAATATATGAATTTGTTTATACACGTGAAAAGAATAATTAGGACTAAAGATATAGGCTGTTTAATGTGAGATTTGTTCATTGTTTGTAAGATTGCCAAAGGTATGAAACATTGTTAACATGGGAAGACAATCCGAATATTAGTTTATGTTAAGAAAAGAGCATTGAAGTATATATAGCATAAGAGAATTTATATTATTTGAAGATAAAACTTTTAGGTTTACAGATAATTATGAAAGAGATTTTATTATAATCAAAATGAAGTATAAAATATTTCGTGAAAGAACTCAAACTTTAATCTTGAAATCGGTTAAACTAAAAGTGAATAAAAAATAACGAATCCTATTATAAATAGAGGTTTGTACTGTAAGGCCTCCGATCCGCAACTCTAAGTCTTGATCCCATAGAATCGGTTTCGTGAGGTTTACTGCGAAACCGAAAAAATTCACTAATATTTTATGAAGAAAATTGAATAATAATTGTATCAAAAATTAAAAAAATTATATTTCAAAATTAATATTAAATTTTTTTATAATTACTAATAAACTTTTTTGGTTTCGTATTAACACGAATCCTATTATATGGTGAGACCACTGCAACCGTGGAATAATTAATCAAATCTGCACAAAGCCGTGAACCCCTCTGATGATTGATGAACCTAATTTCCTCCACTCCCGTACGTAGTTCCGCTTCGGAAATAAGGTGGGCTTGGGCCTAAAAATTAACGTTTTACATGGTTTTTCGGTTCAACTGACAATGTCAATGTAGTGGGCTAGTGCCTATATTTTTATATTTATTTTTGCAGGCTTGTTCTCTTCTGCAATAATCCTCATTACCAATCAGCCGACATCTATTTTCATTAATTTATCTTTCAATTAAACTTTTGTTGGTTTCTACATACCAAGTGTTGTTTTACGCAGAAAGCAAAATCCATCGTGAAAGCAATCTTTGCTTCTTCTTCTAAATCAGTAGTAGTATAATTAATTTTATTGCAATTTTGTACATCCAATTCTGTCAGAGACTTCCAAACCAAATAAACAAACACTCACTTTATATACTTACAAATGGATGCACGTAGTATACAAGTAACTCAGCTTTGCTCCTCAAAATAACGTAACAGACTCCCATTTGATGAAATGATGCAAAGATAAAAGGAAAGGAAAAGAGGGGGGTTACTTACCCCTTTCTTTTCCTTCCCTCAAAAGATTAAAAAAATGACAAAAAGAAGCTATTAGTCCCCTAACTGTCTAAATAACCTAATGCTTTATGTACCTGGCACTGGAATCTTTGTTGGATCTCTCCAGCTTTGAAAGCCAGGCCTTTTCTCTCACAACATACAAATGACAACTTGGATGAACCTCGATCACTAGCCTACACACACATACAATCATCATTCTTCTTTTCCCTCTTAAAAGGGAATGATGGGTACACCCCACAAAAATTTGGGCTTACTTGGACAGAAAAACAAATAGAAAAAAAAGAAAAGGAAAAAGAAAGAAAGAAAAAAGAGGCAGGCCCTTCATTTTGTAGTCCACCAAGATCATCAAACAGACCATACCATGAACCTCCCTCTCCAAGATGGGTGCTCCCTATTAACACTGTTGAAATTGTAGCAATGTACTTGCGCCTGCATTCATTTGGTGTTCATTCTCCTAATTTTGCAGCTGTTAAACAAACTCCAACACAGCATTCTGCATAGATTAAGCACAACAGAAATCAACTAATGCCATTCCAATTAAATAATGAAATTCTAGTAGAAGATGTAACACTTATGAACACAATGTATGTACCTATTAGATTCTTCACCCGTGTCTTATAAAGCACCATCTCCCATTTTCTTAACGCAAAGCTCCACGCTCCTCAAATCGCGAAGATGTTGCAAAATATCTTGCAGAAGATATATCCCCTTATCTCCTTTCCTCAAGGAACTGATGCAATGCTTTAGAAACTCCCTATCTGCTTCGAGAGCTTGTAGCCTCTCATAGACATGATCCACCTCCTCCTCAATAGCAATCCTCTTGTTCTCTATTTCAAATTTGGTGACCGATGAGTTTTGAGAGGCAACAGAATCTAAACTATCTTCATGATGATTTCCATTCAACTCCCTGTCTTCAATTTCTGCATCAATTGCATTGAAAAGTGGAAGTAGTCTTTTCGCCTTTGGTACCATGATTCTCCTTTCTTGATTATGTTTTCCATTCATTTCCTTCGAGTGACCATTTGCTTCACTCCTAAAATTGAAGTCTTCTATGTGACCATTACCATTCTCTTCATGGAAATGCTCAATTGGTTTTATATCCTCAAAATACTGATCCTCTTCATCATTCAATGTAAATAGCTTCAATTCCAAAACCTTGAGCTGCTCTAGAATGGATAACCTCTCTTCCTCAAAATTAGACAATGAATCCTCCAAATATAGAACAGCATCAGCAGGGGTGTTCTGGTTGTCATTATTATCTTGATGGTTGCAGAAACTATCTTCTTCCTTTGGTTCTTGATTCAAATCAACAGATAATCCATCACTGTCCTCAGCATTAATGCTACAAGAAGCTGAGGAAGTTCTGCTTTTTAAGCTATCATCTTTTCTTCTTCTCAATATCAACATTTGCTCTTTCGCCTCATACTCGTGCAACTTCTTGCAACATATTTCCAGCTCCTTCTCTAGCTCAGCCTTCTCTTTCTCCCTCTTAACCATAAGCTCATTCAAAAGCTGCAAAACTTCTTGGTCGTATTCCGACTGTTCTTCCATCATTCTCTGGTATTGCAAAGCTTCCATCTGCATTGCTGCCTTCTCCTCTTGCAGCCTGTTTATCATCGCCATTGTTTGGTTGGCCGCTACAGCAGAAGCACTTCTCTCCTCTTCTAGTTCTGAATATAAAGCATTGAATGCCTTCCTTTCAGCTCTTAATGCCGATTTCAGCTTCTCAGTGGTCAAAACTCCATCACCACCATCAATGTCGCTAATGACGCTACCATCCAAAGAATCTTCTGTTCCCCATTCTTTCCTTTCAAGTAGTAGCAATCTCTTATGTAACTGATGGAAACTGTCTATAGAAGTGGGTGTATCAGGAACACTCTCTTCCTCGAACTCATGAAGGTCTGAAGCCGATTGAATGCAAGCGTCTATTGCATTCTCACTTGTCACAATTGTCATTGCCTTGAATTCTAAAATTTCTTCAGCTTGTTTGGAACCTAATGTAGCATAAATCATATTAGGATGTCAATTAAGTTAACTAGATAGTCTCCACTTAATTAGGTCGTAAAATAAAAATAAAAATTTAGGCTTACCATGATCCTCATTTTCAGGTAACTGAGCTGAACTAGTGGAAGGACTTTCTTGAGTTGGAATATCATCAATCTCAGTTGGTTCATGATCAGGAATCTCTGTGCCTATTGAGGTCTCTGCATTGGTTTCATCATTTTGCATTTGAAATAAATCATCATAGGCTGCATATATTATTGGTAAGTTCTTAAAACTCTTTATCGATAAAATTAGACATAAAGCATTAAACCTCTTGAAATTAAATTAAACTAGTACCTTGAACTTGATGAATATCCAATTCTTCTCTACCTGCACTTACTTCGAAATCATCTTCACCATTGGATGGGGTTGGAGTTGCTTGAGCGATAGCAACTTGTTCAAGTCCCTTCTCTATCAAATTTCCTTCTCCTTCATAGGAATTTTCTTTCTCATCAGTGTTAATTTCAATTGATTCAAGCATTGCAGCCTCTGGGTCCTCTTTACTTTCATGGGCTGAAAGTAATTCCACTGTCTGTTCAGGGCTGTACCTATTCTCCACAACCAAATCAACTTGTGTCCCAATATGAACGTCAAAATCCAAAATTACATCTCCATTACCAGATATCTCTTCACCTTCCTCCTTATATTTGTACTTTGGGTTAGTGGAATCCATCAACTCAACTGGAATCAAATGACAATCATCTTGATCGATGTAAAACTCTATATGATTGGGGAGAATTTCAGGAGACTTCCCTTTACTGAAACCAACTTCGTTTGTGGTCTCGTCACAAGATTGACCACCAATGGACACATTAAAATCACCCTGCTTTATCCCGTCTTGCTCAACCAAATCCACTTTACCATCTTCATTATCGGCCATTTCCTTGCAATCGAAACTAGAAACAAAACATGAAAACTCCTCCTCTGCTTCCTCTTCTTTCCCTCCAAGACCTCCATCAATATCAGGAACCATCTGAATTCCCCTACTTTCCTCAATCACCTGTTCATCTCCCCGGTGATCGAGAACATAATCCGATCTACTTTGATCAGAATGATCGCCTTCATCAATCACGCCTGCTTCTTTGATCAAATTTCCTTCCTGGGTAAAATTCAAACCCCCCCAAGAAGGCTTTATAAGAAGACAAGAGGAGTAGATGTTTTTCTCCAAGTTCACTCCACAACAAGAACACTTGAAATCCACCTCACCGTTTTCGATCATTTTATCACCATCATCACCATCCTGAATCATTCCGATTTGTTTCATCCATGGAAAGAAAGCAAAATTCTTCGACAATTCAGGCTGCGATGAGGACGAGCAATCCTCACACATATCTTGTGATTCGGCAAGTTTTCGATGGTTGGAACAGAAACCCAATTTGGAAATCTCAGTGGCATGAGCATCACACATAAGATCCCTATAAGAATTCTTGTTCTTTGTTGGATCAAAGAGATGATCAAGCCTAGAACACCATAGGCAGGGCCTTTTAAGGCCAAAGTAATCGGCGAATTTGATGATAACATAAGAAAAGAGAGAGTTGAGGAGGAGTAGGACGATCAGAATCCATTCAAGGATTGCGTAGATGAGTATAAGAGCGATCTTGTTGGTGTTTCTATGCAACATAGTCGCAAACTTGTTGGCTGCCATTGATGATGCCACTGTTTCTTGTTGTGTAAAGAGAAAGAAACAGAGTTCGATAACTACCAAGAGACAAATACTTATTGTAGAAGAAGATGCAAAGCTGCCCTCAGAGAGAGGGATTGTAGATGATAAAAAGGAGTGTTATTAAAGAGGAAGATGTGAATCTGTTGTCAGAGAGACCGAGAGAGAATATAGAGAATAAAAGAAGTAGATGGGGAAGTGGTTTTATTTAGACTGAGCAAGGCGTTCTGAATGGGAATGACAGCCACAAGAAGACTCCAAGCTGAAGGAGAGAATAAAAATATAAATATAAAAATTTATAATAATATTATGAATTTTTTGACATAATATATTTATTTATTTATGGGAATATATAAATATATTGAGTAAGGTTAAATAAAAGAATGTATTTTTGAAGCATCTTCTATAAGTAACCACTAACTTAATATTCAAAGAACAAATTGATTAGAATGCAAAAGAAATATGATAAATTAGAATGTTGTAGAGAAGGATTTCTGATTTAGGAATGCTTGTGGTTTAATCTTGCCTGATATAAAATCGGATAAATAGTCATACTTCATAAGAATTGAATTTGAAATTTAATAATCCAAGACCTCAATCTTAATCACTAAAACAAAAATGATGAATTTTTTTTAGTATGTCTTTATTTATTTATATATATAATTTGGGTTAACAATAGAAACCTCAAATTAGGGATACAGTTTTTGTTTGATTCCAAACACTGTCTTGGGCCCTTCTAGTCTGTTTTTCTGTTTGGGCAAACAAAATAAGGTGGCCCACTAACCATACTGATGAAATGGTGGACCACTCTCAAACTAAAGCGTGGGGCCCATTTTAGGATGCCAGCACCACCAGCAGCCAGCTGCTCCAATTCTATTATGCAAGTCGGTTTTTTCACGAAGCTTTCTGTTTTTTTTATTTTGGATTCGATTTTTAGGGTAAGTTTGGATAATAATTTTTAATTTTTAATTTTTAAAAATTAATTTTGAAAATAAAAATTAAAAATAATTTTTTTTAATGTTTCATGAAGAAAATATGTTTTGAAAAATCGTAATTCAAAAATTGTTTCTAAAACAGAAAACAGTGAAATGTTGTTTGGATAATCTTATTTTGAAAACTGTTTTTAAAATAGAAAACTGTTTGGATACACTTACTTGTAATTGTTTACAGTTTTCAGTTTTGATTTTAAATTTGAAATCTATATTAATTTTATTTCTCATATTTACTAAATACATTTTTAGCACACACCAAATACTTGAAATAATTAATAATATTTTATTTTTAAAATTTTAGTATTTTTTGTATACCATGAATCAAACATGACAAAACTCATGTCATTCGTCATATCACGTATATTTGTTTGTTAAATTAATTCTAAAAATTTAAAATAAGAAATACAACACAACTTTCACAATTTGATAAAATGTGAACAACCAACCCATCATTCTTCTTGAAAAATGGTTCATTATATAAAATGTGACATAGTTTTCTTGTTTAAAATAAGATAATTGAGGACAACTTTAAGATACAATAATCATGGATTAAATATAACTTTGAGAATTTGATAAAATGAAAATAAATGACTCAAAATTCTTCTTGAAAAAGGGTTTGCTTAAACTGTCCAATTTGGTTGGTTTGCCATCTTCACATCCCATAAATAAAATAATATATCAATATGTGAAGCACAAAAGATCAATAGAGCATAGAGATGTATGTAGGGAACTCAAAGCAAAACGAGCCAATAACATACAGTTACATATTTGAGCATGACAAAAAGAGTTTCAATTATCAATGCTACCAAATTAACTAGCTTAATGTAAATCCCTTGCCAAGTAATGTGCCAAGAAAAGCTTCTTACCTACTTTCAATAAGTCATGACAAGTCTCATGTGAATATGTAAAGAAAAAACATTTTAGGAATTAAATGGAACGTAAGAATCACACCAAGCCATGCACAAATTCACAAGTTACCTACTTTCAATATATCGTTTATTTAAAACCATTTTTGCAAATTGGAGCATGGTTAAGAAATCAGGTAAACAAACACATATTTACATATTGAAAATCTAAGAGAGCAAACCAAGAAATTATACCCACACTAAGAGCAAAAGGGGTATTACAGTGGCTGCATGATACCGGACCAGATAATAAAAGGGGGGAGAATTAAAAATAAAAATAAGAATACAAACCCAGAAAGGCAACACCCCCAAAACTTGGTTAAAATCTTTTCTTCCATCTTGGTAAATCATTACAAAAAAGCATTTTTAGCTTCATGAATACAACTTTCCATGAAGTTTTGGTATGTTTGGATCCTGAATCTGAAGAAAAAGAAGATTGAAAAAGAAATGAAAAACAACAAAACGAAACATTTTTCTTTGTTTCATTTGGATGTGAGGGCAATTTTTTTTTTTTTTGTAGAAAACAGTAACATAACATAAAAAAATTAAGTGAAGAAAATGAGTTTCAAATAAAATTTTTCTATTTCTTTTCTTTCTCATTTTCCTCTAGATTTTCATTTCCATTACATTTTTCAGGATCGAAACAAATCCTAACAGCCACAAAACGTTATGAATTTATGAAACATGTTTATATCACAAAAAGAGTTTCCCTGCAATAAATGCAATTTTTTATTAAAAAATAGAAGAGAAAAGAGTTGAAAAAAAAGAAAGAAAAATACAACAGAAGTCTCCAAATGTGAGACACCGAGAAAACAGTGAAACTGACCTGACTAACCCTAATGATTTTCACCTAAAAATTACAGACCAAAATAGATGGGTGCAAGATTTTTACTTTTTACTTTTTTTAAATGTTTCTAGCACTGCAAAGATAATAATCACAAATAAGGGGCCTTTAAACAAACAGAAACATAAAACTGATTCTTCCTTTGTTAGCATCCAGGTTGAATGCCGAACTGATTCTAGCTCTTAACAGCACTCAGATTATTCAAAAGAGAATGATGAAACAAAGATAAAAATATAAACTTAAGAATACTCGAAAGTTTCTAGAAAATTTATCAAGCCATTATTCCATCAAGGGGAAGAAAAAGGAGAGAATAGAAGAATTTTCTATCTAAAAACGAATTCTTCTGCCATCAATTTTCCACGAGAAACTAAATGTACCAAAGAGGGGAAAGAAAAGAGGCAGTAGAGAAAGTACTCAATACCAAAGAAGAATACAATTACATGATGATACAAACTCCTCACAGTGATGAGTGAACTTATGTCGTCGTTGTTGCCCTTATCTTGTCCAACACTTTCAGGATCGACAAATCTCATAGACAAAACCCAAGAGAATAAGCATCAAATCCGAATTCACCATCCATCAACATGGTTCCATTTTGATCCTTCATAACATACCCCATCATTTTATAGAAGAAGAAGTAGACAAAAGAGGGTGGACAATTCCACACGACATGTAGATTTGGGGCGCTCGGGTGAAGGGTAGTTGCATGTCCAACAGACGACCAAGACAACCATTGAATTAAAAAGTAAAACCATATTTTCAATGAACAATTTGGTATATTTTGATCTTTTTTTAGGGTAGGAAAATGCATCAACTTGAAATTACAAAGTCAAAACAAATTTTGACATCATCTCATTTATCAAACAGATCTTACGCAAAATCATATATACCACAGTCCAATCCCTCCTCCTAAGAACGATTTTCACCCGTTCCACTCACACACGCATCCAAAAGTACTCGAATTCAAGATAAGTTATCCATCAAGTGGGAAGCAGTTGTTGATGTGCTAATACTGCCACTATATAGCAAAAAGCTAGCACCTAATCTCAGGTATATACAGTTACATTTGGCCATAGCAAGGTTTCAAACCGTTGACCCCAACAATTCCAAAAATGCAATTCTGCATGAGAGATTGTTAAGCATATAACAATTCATGGGAACTTCAATAATATTCTTGCAGCACTTAATGTATCAATTTGAAAATTACTAGCCTTCTAACAACTGTCTTATTACTAGGTAAACACAACAGAGAGCAAATGATTGCATATATGCATGTAAACCCTAGAAATTCCCGCATAAGAATTGGCAATAGTTTACTAGTTGCACCAGATACCAAGCAGGATTGTTGACCCTCACCTATATTTTAATGATGGCAAAACACAACTCTTATTATACTAACAGTGCTATCTAAGTGTATTAAGCGATAAAAGCATACAGTCAGAAATCAAGGTGCAAGAACTCAACCTGAATCAAGCACCAAGTCAAGACAAAAGATCTAGTATAGGTTTAAGGTATTGAAACAAGCTGTAAATCTCACTTGTTCAGGTAAAAAGCTCGTCTTATGGCTCATTTTGAAAAAACGTTTTAACATAACTTTTCAATCAAACGTTTCTAAGTTAAAAACATTTCAAAACATGAAAACTGGGTTGACACGCAACCCAGTCGACTGGGTGCTTCATATCAGTCGACTGGTACATTGGACAGACTATCCCCAGTTGACTGGTAAGAACTACCCTGTTGACTGATACCTTCAATAGCGTTAAAAATTGGATTTTTAACTTGACCCAGTCGACTGGTACAAAGACCCAGTCGACTAGTAGTTCAAAAAATATGACTGTTGAGACGCGAGATTTCAGCACAAATTGCACCAAAACGTACCAGATCACTACAAAGCGGCCATATTACATCAAGGCTATATAAACCCAATCTATTGAGCATTTAAAAAAGAGAGATTACACATTTAATCAAGTTTTTACTCATTGATACACAAAAGCTTTGAAATATTTATTGTTGAGCCATTCTTCAAGCTTTACCTTGAAAGAAAGATATTATTCAGTTGTATAAGCTTTCATTGCTGTCTCCTTATCATTTATTTTACAGCATTTATTGTAAAGGGATTAGCTTCCGAGAGGAAGGGATTTGCTTCCAAGAAGAAGGGATTGATTATAAGGTTTGTGCAACACATGTGAAGTTGCATGACTAAAGGTTTTTAGTGGATTGCTTCAAGGAGGTTCCTTGAAGAGAGTGGACGTAGGGTCGGAACAAATCCGATATTGCCGAACCAATATAAAATGAGTTTGCATCTTCTATTCCTTAAAGTTTTTTGTTTATATCATATTACTTGTTTACATGCTTATTGGTTTATCTGTTTTTACAAACTTGTAATTAATTAGTAAAAGTTTTTAAAAACTCAATTCACCCTCCCTCTTGGGTTAAAACCTCAGTTTATAATTGGTATCAGAGCCTCGTTCTCAATTTTAGGCTTAATATCCTTGAGTTGATCCGATGGCAGCAAATAGCTATTCTGAGGGACACTCTTACATTAGGTCTCATTTGTTCAATGGCTCCAACTATAATTATTGGGAAAATAGGATGAAAATATTTGTTGAATGACAAGATTATAATCTTTGGAGAGTCATTGTAGAAGGACCTAGAATTCCATCAAAGGAGATAACTATTTGAGAAATCAATCATACAATTTCTAAACTCAAAACTGAGTACAATGATGAGGATTGTAGAATGATGTCTCTCAATAGTAAGCCACAAGTATTTTACATTGTGCTTTAGATATATCTGATTATAATAAAATCTCTGCATATGTTTCAGCTAAGGAGATATGTGATAAATTGCAAGTTACATACGAAGGAACTAGTGAGGTTAAAAAATAAAAAATCTATATGCTAGTATCTGAATATGAATATTTTAGAATGTCTTCTAACAAAACAATTTCTCAAATGTACTCACGTTTCACAACTATTGTTAATGGCTTGAAGCTTCTTGATAGCAACATTGTGGAGTTTGAACTAACAAGAAAAATCTTAAGATCTTTGCCACCCACTTAGAAAGCAAAGAAGACAGCCATCACGGAGGCCAAAGATCTTGACAAACTTGATGTTGAGACACTTCTTGGGTCATTGTTGACATATGAGATGGAAGAAATGAATCTCATTGTCAATGATGATGAGAAGAAGAAAAAAGTGATTGCTCTTAAAGCCTCTACATGCAACAAAGAAGAGGAATCGTAAGAAGAAGTGGAGAGCAGCGAAGAAGATGGTGAGATAGCTTTAATCACCAAACGGTTTCATAGGTTCTTGAAGAAAAGAAGGAAACCTTACACAAAGTATCCCACTTCAAAAAGGGAACCACTTGTGTGCTATGGATGCAAGAAGCCCGGTCACATCAAGGCCGATTGTATGGTAACAAGCAAACCATACAGGAGCTTCAAGAAGAAAGCTATGATTGTAACCACTTGTAGTGATGATGAAGAAGAAAATTCTCGGATAAAGAAGTCGGATACGAGGAAATTGTCAACCAATGTCTTATGGCAATTGATGGTGAAAATGAGGTATTATCTTCTTCCTCTTTTAAAAATAACATTGTTAGTAGTAGTGAAGAATTGATAGAAGTCATAAATGGAATGCATGAATAATTGAAGAAATTCGATTCTAGGAACTCTACTCTTAAGAAAGAGGTGTCATCTCTTTCTAAAGAAATGATAAGTCTAAAAGAAGAAAAAGATAAACTATCTTCATTGCTTTATGATTCTTCTCAAGATTTCTTAAAATATGAAAATGAAAACTTAAAGAATAAGATATTAGAATTGAATGGAACAATATCTAGACTCATGATTAGAAAAAAAAAGCTTGATGAAGTGCTTTCTTGCCAAAGATTAAGTGGAGAAAAATCCGGGTTAGGATACTCTCCATTAGGCAAGCAAAAATAAAAAGAACTTATTCATGAAAGCATCATATGTGAATGAAGTCTCTGCTTCAAAGATCATTAGCAAGGTCAAGAACATACCCTCAATGAATGCTAGCAAGTTTAGAAATGCTAATGCATATACAAGAATGAAACATCCTAGAAATACTCATGCTTATATGTATGCTCATTCAAGAAATGCTTATACGCATCCTAGGAATAACCATCATGTGCATCCTAGAAACAATATGTATAATCAAAACTTGCACACTGCACATGCATATCCTAGGAATTATCATCATGGTTATCCTAGAAATAATATGCATACTCATGATAATGCAAACATGTATCCTAGCAATCATCATCAAACATTTTCTGGAAATGACATGTATATTCATATTCCTCACAATAGAAACATGTATCCTAGGAACTCATATCCTAAGCATTATAGACGTGCATAACTAAGTCATCCTAGAAATTTTAATAACTATTGTCCTAGGATTATGCATTATCAACATATCTATAGATCACCATATGCTGTTAAGAATGTATGGGTCTCAAAAGGAACTGTATTTTCAAAGACTAACCCCAAATGACCCAAGAAATTTTGGGTACCTAAAAATGCCATTTTGTATCCTTGTGTGATGTAGATATGTCTCCACACCAAGGAAAAATGTAACTATTGGTACCTTAATAGTGGATGCTCAAAGCACATGATCGGTGATAAAAATGTATTTAAGGAGCTAACTCTAAGAGATGGTGGACTTGTCACCATTGGAGACAACACAAAAATAAAGATCATAGAGCGTGGAAAAGTTGGTAATGATTTCTCAACCATAGATAATGTATTGCTAGTACAAGACTTTAAGCCAAATTTACTAAGTATTAGTCAACTTTGTGACAAAGGCAACAAAGTCATATTTGAAATCTCTCATTGTCTAGTTATGACATCAAGAGTAACAAGATTAAGTTTGTTGGCCATAGACATGAAAATGTCTATATAGTTGATTTAAAATCATTGCATTCCAAAAATGAAAAATGTTATCCCGCATTTAGTGAAAACCCATGGCTATGGCATAGAAGGCTTGGTCATGTGAACATGAATTTGCTTAAAATCATTTCTAGAAAAGATTTAATCATTGGACTTCCCAAAATCAATTTTGAAAAAGACAAAGTATGTGATGCCTATCAAATGGGAAAATAAACAAGGATTTCTTTTAAATCAAAGAATGTAGTCTCAACTACTAGACCATTGGAACTTTTGCATATGGACTTATTTAGTCGTACCATTAGTCTAGGTGGCCATCAATATGCTATTGTTATTGTTGATGACTATTCAAGATATACCTTTATTATCTTTATTGCTTATAAGGATGAAGCTTTCAAAGGATTTAAAAACTTTTGCAAAAAGGTTCAAAATGAAAAAGGAATTTGTATTTTAAGAATTAAAAGTGATCATGGAAAAGAATTTGAAAATCAAAGTTTTTTAAAATTTTGTGAAGAAAATAGAATTGATCACAACTTTTCAGCTCCTAGAACTCCTCAACAAAATGGAGTTGTTGAGAGAAAAAATAGAGCTCTAGAAAAATTTACAAGAACAATGCTTTGTGAAAATAGTTTACCAAAATACTTTTGGGCTGAAGCAGTAAACACTTCTTGCTATATCTTGAATAGAATTTTAATTAGGCCTATGCTTGATAAAACTCGGTATGAATTATGGAAAGGTAGAAAGCCTAATATCTCCTATTTTCGTACATTTAGTTGTAAATGCTTCATCCTAAATAACAATAAAACTAATTTGGATAAATTTGACTCTAAGACTGATGAAGGGATATTTTTAGGATATTCAACTTCTAGTAAGGCTTATAGAGTCTTCAACAAGAGAACTCTAGTGGTAGAAGAATCTGTACATGTAACTCTTGATGAGTCTAACCCAATTAGTAGTAGAAAAGTTTCTTTCAATGATGATGCATATTTTATTCCAAGAACGGAAACACCTGCTCTCATTGTTGACCCAAAGGAGAGTCCACCTCAAACAAATGAAGAGATGAAAACTCTCAAATTGGACCAACCATCTATAAGCCGACTAGAGGATAGTTTTCTCAAAGATTGGAGGTATGTAAATATCACCCGATTGATCAAGTAATTGGTGATCCTTCGCAAAGGGTAAGAACTCGTTCCTCTATTAGAAATATTTGTAATTATGTAGCTTATTTGTCTTAAATAGAACCTAAGATATTTATTGAATGATTGGATAGTTGCCATGCAAGAAGAAATAAATCAATTTGAAAGAAACAATGTTTGGAATCTAGTTCCTAGACTTAAGAATCATACAATAATAGGAACTAAATGGGTATTTAGAAATAAGATGGATGAAAATAGAATAGTAACTAAGAACAAGGCTAGACTAGTTGCTAAGGGATATAATCAAGAAGAAGGAATAAACTTTGATGAGACCTATGCTCCTGTAGCTAGATTAGAAGCTATTTGAATGTTATTAGTCTTTGCATGCTTTAATAAGTTTAAGTAATTTCAAATTGATGTAAAATATGCATTTTTAAATGGCTTTATAGAAGAAGAGGTTTATGTTGAACAACCTCTTAGATTTGAGAATCCTAGTCTTCCAAATCATGTCTACAAGCTCTCTAAGGCTCTATATGGGTTGAAGCAAGCTCCAAGAGCATGGTATGAAAGATTAAGTAAATTTTTTATTAACAATAATTTTATAAGAGGTAAAGTAGACACAATCTTCTTCACAAAAACTCATATAAATGACACTCTACTAGTCCAAATATATGTTGATGATATTATATTTGGTGCTACTAATGAATCTATGTGTCAAGAGTTTGCCAAGTGCGTGCAAGGTGAATTTGAAATGAGCATGAAGGAAAAGCTTACCTACTTCCTTGGACTTCAAATCAAACAATTGAAAGGAGATATCTTCATCAATCAATCAAAATACACCAAGGACCTACTAAACAGGTTCGGGATGGAAAGCTCAAAGCCACTTGGTACACCTATGAGCACATCTACAAAACTTGATCTTGATAAAGGAGGTAAGTGTGTAGATAGTAAATAGTATAGAAGCATGATAGAAGCATTACTTTATTTGATTGCAAGTAGACCTGATATAATGTTTAGTGTATGCATGTATGCTAGATTTCAGGTTAATCCTAAGGAATCACATGTAGTTGCAGTAAAAAGGATCCTTAGATATCTACAAAGAACTCAAACCCTAGGATTATAGTACTCTAGAGATTCATCTTTTGAGCTTGTAAGATATTTAAATGTTGATTTTGCTGGATGTAGGTTAGATAGAAAAAGCACAAGTGGAACATGCCAATTCTTAGGTGCAATGTTAACCTCTTGGTTTTCCAAGAAACAAAACTCGGTTGCACTATTAGCCGCCGAGGCGGAATATGTAACAGCTGAAAGTTGTTGTGCCAAAGTGTTATGGATGAAACAACAACTAAAAGACTATGGCATGAACTTTAAAAGTATCCCAATACATTGTGATAATACTAGTGCTATCAACCTAACCAAAACCCCTATTCAACACTCTAGAACTAAACACATAGAAATTAGACATCATTTCTTAAGAGACCAAGCTTAAAAAGGTGATATAAGACTAGAATTCATACCTTCATAATATCAAGTAGCTGACATTCTTACAAAACCACTAAGTGAAGCAAGTTTTTGCAAAATAAAACTGTCAATGGGATTGTTAGATTATGATAAAATGTATGTCTGATTGCTTCATCATTCATCATATTGCATATTTGACATCTAGTGAAAGAGTATTAAACCTTATTTAATTACTCCCAAACTAAAGATGGCATAGATAAACAAATTTCGTGCTAAGACTTAAGACTGAAAATTTTCTTAAGGGTCCAGTCAACTGGTAAATCTATCCCAGTCGACTGGTAAGTTTCTGCCTAATCTTCCAGTCGACAGGTAAGGCTATACCGATCTTCTGGTAATCAAAAACCTTGTTTGGAGCCATTTTTTGAAAATTTGTTAACCACCCAGTTGATTGGTATGAACTACCCAGTCAACTAGTATCCTTCTGCCAGTTTACCCAGTCGACTGGTACTCTAACCCTAGTCGACTGGTATCGCGATTCTATATATAGTCTCTTCATTTTTTCTAGATTTTTACGTTATTTTTAGAACCCTAAGCTTTCTCTCTTTACAAAATCTCCTCATTTTGATAAAAAAAAAAAAAAAACTTCAAAACACTTCCTAAACACCTTGATCTACTTATCCAAACCATCCATTTCAACTTTTTATGATTGAAATCCCATTCTCTTACCAAAAACCCTTTTAAACCCAAAAAGTCATTTTTCAAAAATGTCCGACCGAATCCGCATAAAAACCACCGTTTAGGGGCCTCATGCTCTTACTAGGCCAAGGTCCACCAAATCCATGGCTCTGGATTCCCGAGGGAAGGGCGTGGCGGGCTCATCAAGCAAGAAGCCCAGAACAGAGCTTGATTCTGTTCTCCAGCTCGGCAGCGAAGGACTGGTATACATCCATTATCCGCAATAAGAAGATCACGACGGGTAGATTGGTCGACTTCGTATCTATTCGTCATGGTAATTTTGATATATTACCTGTCTTCAATGCCATTAACTTGACCCCACTGGTCAAGATACATGAAAATTTTTACCCGAGACTGATTCACCAGTTCTATACGAACTTGGTGAAACCCAGTCCACTGGCTCTGAGGTTCAGAACTAGTGTTATGGGTGTGGAGTTTAAGGTCAACACTGACCTCTTGATGAGTATTCTGAGGATCCTTGTGGGAGGGATCCAATGGAGTCTGGACGGATGGCCAGACAATTTCGATTATGAGGAGGCACATAAGATAGTTAGGGGTGACTCTAACTATGTGTTTCGACCCACTACATTTCACACATGTAGTGACATGCCCCTTGACTTGAAATTGTTCAACCTCATTGTGAGTTGGACCATCTGCTCGAGACTCGAGAGTTGGGGCTATCTATCTAAGATAGATATCGTATTGATTTGGTTCCTTAAAATTGGGTACCACTTCAATATCTACCCCCTGCTACTCATCAACATAATAAATGGCAAAGCGAGTGACTCCGGATGCCTTCCCTATAGGATGCTCATCAGGTTCATCTTCCAGCACTTTCGGGTGCCTCTCCTCGCCTCCGAGGCTCAGAACATCAGCCTCAAGGACATCGTCAATGTTTTCTCACTGAAAAAGATGGGATGCATAGTCCGAGACGACTTCATCTATTCTAAGGCCTGGAAGCACATTCGGATAGGAGAGGACGAGAGCAGTGATGATGAGAACGAGGGTCCAGATGCTGCTACTGCTGTTGCTATGGATACAGATGACCAAGCACCTCCTATGGGTGACTCGAGTTCTAGTCAAGCTGGATACGGTGATCTCCTTCAGGCTATCACGAGCCTCCAGCTGACCATGCAGTCTTGCTTCCAGAGTTTGAGCTCTACAGTCAACACCATGCATTATGACCTTGGCTCTCTCCGGGATGACTTTAAGTTGCACCGTGAGGATACCGAGGGCTTTCTGGTTGAGCTTCGGGATCTTGCTTGTGGCAATTCTGACTCTCCCGCTCCTTGAGTCATTTTTCTATCTTCATTTTGATGTATATATTGATGTAGTTTTTCATTGTTCTTAGCACAGACATATTTTCATCATTTACTGTATTTTGTGCTTCTGTTTCGGCTCTCTAAAGCCTATGTTGTATAGACTAGTGATGTATATGATGATAATTTATGCTTAGACTTAATTCATATACAAGTTTTACATTTGTTTAATATGGTTACATGCTTTATATCTCTTTATATTCGGATAAATGCTTTAAACTGCTTTTGCATGTATGAAAACTTTCGGTTCTTCTCGAGAAGCCTTCCAAACTCCGAATGATTCCAAATTTTTGTGTACAAGTTTTTTTTAGCATGATCTTCATGTCTATGGTGACTATATAGCTTATTTTATAGTTTAATGCCCATTTTATTGCTGTTGTAAAAAAGGGGGAGAAATATGAGAAAATGAGAAAACTATCTGTAAACTCAAAATAGTGCATAGATTTAGGGGGAGCGTTGCTCCAAAGAACTTAGTGTATGATTTTATATGTTGAGTTGATTGATTAGGTTGCATATAAACTGTTCTTTATCTTTTTACAGGTTGGTTTTATTCAAAAAACAAAAGAGACTCTGCCCGATTTTTTCAAAAAATCCAACACTCAGTTTTTAAAGCTGTTTTCTCTCATTTGTTTTGTCATCATCAAAAAGGGGGAGATTGTTGACCCTCACCTATATTTTAATGATGACAAAACACAACTCTTATTATCCTAACAGTGTTATCTAATTGTATTAAGCAATAAAAACATACAACCAGAAATCAAGGTGCAAGAACTCAACCTGAATCAAACATCAAGTCAAGACAGAAGATCTAGTATAGGTTTAAGGTATTGAAACAAGTTGTAATCTCACTTGTTCAGGTAAAAAGCTCGTCTTATGGCTCATTTTGAAAAAACATTTTAACAGAACTTTTTAATCAGACGTTTCTAAGTTAAAAACATTTCAAAACATTTATTGATACACAAAAGCTTTGAAATATTTATTGTTGAGCCATTATTCAAGTTTTACCTTGAAAGAGAGATATTATTCAATTGTATAAGTTTTCATTGTTGTCTCTCTACCATTTACTTTACAACATTTATTGTAAAGGGATTAGCTTCTGAAAAGAAGGGATTTGCTTCCAAGAGGAAGAGATTGATTATAAGGTTTGTGCAACACCTGTGAAGTTGCACGACTAAAGGTTTTTAGTGGATTGCTTCAAAGAGGTTCCTTGAAGATAGTGGACGTAGGGTCGGAATGAATCTGATATTTTCGAACCACTATAAACTGAGTTTGCATCTTCTATTCCTTAAACTCTTTTGTTTACAACACATTAGTTGTTTACATGCTTGTTGGTTTATCTGTTTTTACAAACTTGTGATTAATTAGTAAAAAATTTTAAAAACCCAATTCACCCCCCTCTTGGGTTGAAACCTCAGTCTACAAGGATAAATAGAATTAACAGGGTGAGTATGCATTTATGGCTTCAAATTGTTTCCACAACTCAGATATTTGTTCAGTTGACAGACAGAAATATGCATTTATGGCTTAAGAGATGTGGCAAGAGCTGTCGGATTAATTTGTTAGGTGGTACAATTACTAGGAAGAATAGATAATAATGATATCAAGAACTATTGGAACACCAAACTAAAGAAGAAAATCTTGGGCAAAAACACAAACAAGAAGAAGAAGTTGATCGACGTCTCAAGTAACATCAGATGAAGACATAAATTTGTATGGATCCACAAAAGATTCAAAGTTTTTCAGCATCAAAGACTCCATATTACACCCGATTTCCATGTCCAAAATTTAAGAAAACTTATTCATGTGAGATCTATTCAAGTACCCAACAAGACCAACAGAAAAAAGACTTACAAGAAAAGGAAAGGGAAAGATGCAGAAACATTGTCGTTTTCATCTTCGCCAAGAGAGATACGGTCGAGCTCGTCGTTTTGATTCGCTTATAGGTTTCAGGTCTACTGGTGCTGGAAGAATGAGAGGAAGAAGTCGCGATCTGTGAGAGAAAACAGAGAAGAGAAAAAAAGAAAAGGAGGTGGGTTGCAGAGAAGAGAAATAGAGAGAGGGAAGGAAGGAGAAGAAGAGAGAATCGAGTTTGAGAGAAGAAAGGGTGGGTTGCAAAGAAGAGAAGTAGAGAAGAGAAAAGAGGGCATTTTTAGATAATTTAATCAGAAAACACTAAATTGGGATTTTCAGAAAATGTTGTTTGAAAAGTGTTTTTTTGAAAAGAGTTTTAGAAAATTATGTTTGAAAATGAATACCCAAACATGGTTTTAAGTTTTTGAAAACTGTTTTTAGTTTTTGAAAACCGAAAAGTGTTTTTGAAATGCTATCCAAACATGCCCTTAGCTGTTAAGTGGGGGATGCAGGAATAGAGTATTTTAGATGTGTACATAAATGAGATCATTTCATGTTATTCAAGTAACATCCTAATTTAGGGAGTAATATATAATAGAGCATCTAAGTAGAAATAAAAAATTGCTGATAGAACATTAATTCTACACAAATAAACTGCATTTTGATTTTAATAATATTTGTAATTTTTTTGGTGCGTTGACGGAGAAGAGGATTGAATTCGGATCTTCTATATGAAAGATCTAAAATTTACCGTTAAGTGAAAAAAAATCCATATTACAATATCTACATTTCAAAGTGGATGCATTTTGTCTATATTAATATTAGGCTTAATTAAAAAAAAAAACTTCTATGGTTTATACAATTTTCACTTTACTCTATGAAAATTTTTTCATGATAAAACAGATTTTATGGTTATCTCTATTTGTTTAAGAGGGAAACATCCATTAACTTGTTCAAAAATTATTATTTTACCCTCATAAACAGATGAAATGAGAGTAAAATTGTTCTTTTAACTCTTGGACCAACAGATGTAACCCATAAAAAGATGAAATGTGATTCTGAGTTCAAATCGTGGCCTTCCATCACTCACGTGTATCTCACATTGTGGCACAAACTTAAATCTAGCGTTTAAGAGAACGTGAGCCCATGATACCAAACAAGGAGACTCTTGGCGGCACCACTCAATTTTTTTATTTTTTTATAATATATTATTAATATCCCCAATCACCTTTCAACTATTGTTTTAACTGCTTTGTATCCATAAAATGTTTCATGTTTGCTTTTCACTCTGCATATCCCAACAACCAAAGAAGAATTTCTTCCTCTCCTCTCTACTTTAGCTGCACACGTAAAATTGAAATTTCAATTTATGGCTACATATGCCTTCCTTTCCTGCTCACTGGAAATCAACTGGGAAAAAAAAAATGCTTTGTACGTTATTCACTTTTTAGAACGTAGCAAGGGAACATTCAACTTTAATGATTGAAACAAAACAAGCTGTTTAGGATTCAACTCGCAATTTAAAGCTAAACCCTCTTTTAAAAGTTTGTTAGAAGTTATATCAAATTTCTCTTTTCTTTTCTTTTCTTTTCTTTTTCTTTTTCCCCCTCTATGAACCTTTAATTTTTTTTGACCGAAAGTCAAAATTTTCTTATTTCACTAGTTCCCCATTCAATGTTTTGAAATGTTGAAAGAATAAATCAACTTAATAGAGATGTGATCTTTTTTAAATAGGTCCACTCTCTTGAATGGTCTTAAAAATATTTCTCACATTGGTCCAAAACCCTAATCCTCAAATATTTAACAATTTTTTCAAATTTGACAAGTGAGATTAAAGATGGGCACCGTCATTGTTATGGTAGGCTCAGATAAACAAGGGACCTGAGGACATCATCCACATGAGTCGCGTGGTTACAAAGATATCATTATCTAACAAATGACAAAAATATTTTGCTTAATCTTCTAGACTTGTACTAATCATACAAAGGGACCCTATTCTCATTTCCAATGATAAACCCTTAAACCTTTTTCTTAAGCATCAATATAAATTTGTATATCAAAGGGGCCGTAGCTGGTTAATGGAGCACGACGTGGAGTCTAAGGATGTCTGGAATCCATCAAAAACCTTTGAATTCACCCCAAAAAAAAAATATTGAGAAAACTCTCAAGCAGATAATTTTATTAATTCTGAAAACTCGTTAACAAGGTTGGTATGTAGTAATCCTATTTATTTATGGCTTTAGGGTTACAAGCCAAGAAAATATAAAAAAAAAAATGCTAAAATTAAGCTTAACATATATGGCTGCCTAATACTATCTTATTTTAACTATCAAAACAATAAAAACACCTAAAATTAAGAAACAAAATCCTAATAATAAGAATTTGAAACTTACAAAATAATTATCAATTTAATCTTATAGAAAATCATGAGACGTCCCACCTCAAACTCCTTTGCTTGAAAGAAACACGACCTCGAGTTTAATGGTTGAAATTGTAGTAGTCCAATTCAAAAGAAAAGATACCTGTAATAGAATAATTGCTTCAATTTCTTTTCAAAAGAAAATTTCACAAATCACTCCGAGTTGAAATTCTTTTGACATCCCAATCTTCAAACAAATTACAAGATTTATCAGTGTAGGATTAGGGTATCAAATTAAATAAAATATTCTATTCCCCTGTTGTGGTTCTCATCGATTAGTTTGCGTTGAGCTCTAACTGTTGCAACATACTCATAATCTGGTTCAGTTGTCCACCCCACGATCACCGTCAATAGGATGTTTAGTATCGACTTCGTAAATTGCCATCAAGTTAAGTGAATCCTCACCTTGATACGGCTTAATGCAAGACGAAACCAATTGAAAAGACTTGAACACATCAAAAGGTAAAATCTGAACCCACTAGAAATCTTTGAATCCATTTAGAAAATTGAAAAAACTCTCAAAAAAATAATTTTATTAGTTCTGAAAACTGATTAACAAAGTTTACAGTAGCACTATTTATAATTTTGAGGTTACAAACTAAAATAACAAAAATTACGAAAATAAACAAAGTACTTAATATGATCTTATTTTGATTATCAAAATCTTAAAAAACTTAAAAATTAAAAATAAAGTCTTAATAAATAAAAATTTAAAACTTACAAAATAATTAATAAAATACATCAGATCTTATAGAATATCGTACATCACTGATTTCGATCACTGCCATAAATAATAATCACAGAAATGGTCTAATTAATAATAATCAGAGAAATGACCTATTTTTCTTCTATCATTAAAAAAAAAAAAAAAAAAGAAATCAGAGAAATGGTCTAATTAATGGCTCATTGGCTCCAAGAAAGATCTCATGTTTTTGTTAAGCTAGCTGTAGGGCTAAACGATCAAGTCAGATTCTGCTTTTCAGCTACGACAAGATTCAGAGTAGTTGAACTGTCCAAATCTACATCACCACATTTTGAGGACTGTTTCGAGACAGATTTTGTTCGTCTTGCACCAGTTGAGATCATATTTATCTATTTTTAATTTTTAATCACTATTACTATTTCTTCTATTTAGTATTACGCTATGCTTTTTTTTTCAAAGTTGCTATGAGCAAGGTTAGAAACCTTAAAATATGACTCTTTTTACACGGACGATAAGTCGGCTTTCATGATATTTATTAACGTAAAAAAATAAAATATTCAATATCAAAAGTTTTTTTTACAAAGAGTTTATTGTGAAATATACCCACCCTTAAAATAATTATCCATTTCAGTCACTCTTTCCAATTGATACAGCCAAAACACGCACCCAATAGTAAAGTGACACATGGACAACCCTGGATAAATAGCAAAGTAACACGTGGACAACCCTGGACCAACAACGAGATGACACATGGATAGCCTTGGGTCCAACAGCAAGACGACTTGTGGATATTCCTACTTCCAATAGAAAGATGACACACAGACAAGCTATTGACGAACCCACTGCCATTCCCAGACACCTCTGCACAAGCCTGCAAGCACAAACTCCAGGGAACCCCATTCTCGGACACCTTTGTCTAGACCTACTAGCGTGATTCCAGGGATCGCGATCCTCATCGGGCACCCAGCCGTACTTGCTTGCAGAGGAACGAGATCTCTGGGATTGCCTTATCCTTGGCACATGGGCAGTCTCACCCCTGAAACGCTATAAAAGGCCCAAGGTATGCAAATCCAAACACAATCATAATTACATGATTGAAAGCACCAACGTCCCCATTCCCCTAAAAACTTATACTAACAAAGGCATCGGAGCATCCTTAGAGGCATCACCCCCCCTCATTCCTTTGGTGACAATCTAGCTCATCCGACTTTCCTTGTGCAGGCACCCCCTCGAAGAACCAGGCCCCAACTTGGTATTATATTTTTGGCATCAACAGATTGGCGATGTCTGTGGAAACTCCACCATCTCTCGCTAACAATAAAAGCAAAGAAGTCTAAAGAACTCATTTGTTGCCATACTACCCAAAAACACCATAAGGAATACTGGCAAGGGAGTGGCCGGGGCCAGCACCGTACATACACAAAACAACACCCATAGCTAACGGTCTGAGTCAAGACCCCTTGCCATGTTCGAGCGAAGGTCCTCTGGTGACAATCCACAGCCCCTCCTAGGGACCCAACGACCTCGCTACATAGAAATCAACCCCCATAATCTCAAAGAGGCCCCCGCAGCACATCCCACCATGCCTATGCTCTAAGCACAATTCGTGGAACTCTCACGACGAGTAACTGACCTTGCTGCCGAGGTCCATAGAGGGATTTGCCGGCCCTCCCCTATAACCTCTCAACAGAATCCCGGGCGAACAAGCTCAGCTAGCCGAGAACTCCCCATCGACAACTATTCCATGGCAGAGTCCTCGCCACCTCACACCGTCAAATCCAAAGGGAGCCCCTCCTCCAGGAGCAGTCTCTGTCTCGACAGAAGGATAGAAGAAATGGAGAGAAGAATCAATGAAGTACTAAAGTGTCGAAACCACGGTATCTTGGACGAACTCATTGTTTAAGACCCGCATTTCACTTAAGAGGTCCTCGAAGCCCCGTTCTTGCCAAATTTTTGAATGCCCCAAGTCAAACCTTACTACTATTCTACAAACACTTTAGATCATCTCCGACATTATAAGACCACAATGATGCTGCACTGGCATTCTGATCCCGTAATGTGCCCGGTATTCCCCCTGACACTCGAGAAGGCGACCGAAACGTGGTATTCTCGTTTGTAACCCAGAAGCATTGGCACGTTCAAAGAGCTAAGCTATACCTTCGCGTCCCATTTTCTTAGTAGCAAAGGACCTAAGAAGACTTCAAAGTCCTTATTCAACATCATCCAACTAAGGGGAGAAAGACTCCGAGCCTATATTTCGAGGTTTAATGCCACTGCTTAGGAAATCCCCGACCTCGACCCCAACGTCCAGATGTTAGCATTAAAAAATGGGCTGAGATATGGAATCTTCAGCTCCAAGCTCACTAGGCGACTACGCAATGACATGAACGAGATCTTGGCTCGAGCAGAGAAATATATGCCGACGGAAGATGACCAGGCTTTCCGGAGAGAGTTGGAGGGGGACAGAGAGAAGAAGAGGAGGGGTACCCCTAACTCTCATCGCGAACTCATCAAGCGACATTTCTGCAAAGACAAGCATATGGCTCCCAAATACTTCGAGAGCTTTACTCCCTTCAACGCATCCAAGACTAACGTCTCTATGCAACTCCAAAACAGGGTAATCTTGAAATGGCCTCCAAATCTGTTGCACCTCAACGAGGATCAAAACAAATGGTGTCAGTTCTACAGGAACCATGGACATGACACAAAGGACTACCTGGCTTTGAAACACCAAATGAAATCCCTTATCAACAGGGGACCATTGAAAGAGTTCACCGAACCTCAACAGGAGAAAGTGCCGGAAAAACCTCAGAGAAGTCTCAAGCGCCCATCCAATCGAAACGAGATAAACCGAACCTCCCGGAGAAGTTCTGGGCCAAACAATGGAGGGTCCAACCAAAGAAACCCAGAGACCACTACGACCAAAATCATCAAGACTATCTACGGGGGCCCCACAGCCAGTGGCACCTCCAAACACAGCGAAAAGACCTACGCCAGGTCTGTGGCCTCGGTCAGTGGACCCCACAAGCGTAGGAAGGCATACCAGGTAATCACTTTCGCGGATGAAGATCTGGAGGGGGTCTAGACCCCGCACGATGATGTCATGGTTATCTCCCTTCTCGTGGCCAACCACGATGTCAGGCGCATCTTAGTCGACAACAGGAGTTCGGCTGACATCCTATTCTACGACGTACTCTAACAGATATAGTTGGAAGATGCTTAGTTGGAGCTAGTTTCCACACTGCTCTACAGTTTCTCAAGGCCTAGTGTTTGCTGAAGGCAAAATAGTTCTCCCAATCACCGCAGGAATGGCTCCGCAAGTGACCACCTTGCAGACTACTTTTCTAGTAGTCAAACAACCATTGTCTTACAATACAATCCTCGGCAGACCCACTCTCAACAAATTCAAAGTGGTCGTCTCCACGTACCACTTAAAAGTAAAATTTCCTACCGAAGATGGAGTAGGTGAAGCTAGAGGGAACTAGCAAATCTTTAGGTCCTGCTATCTAAATGCTGTGAAGGAAGGAAGAAGGACGGAAGCCCTTTCACTTGAGTTTGACGACTTCAGAGACAAAGGAAAAACTCCATAGGGCCTGCTTATGAAAGAGTTAACCGTAGTCCCCTTCGATGAGGATACCTTCTGAACCATTCAAATTGGCTCCAACCTCCCAGAAGCCCCTAAAAGATCCTTACTCGTTCTTCTTCAAAACAATCATGATCTTTTCGCCTGATCAACCTCGGATATGCCTGGAATCATCCCAAAAGTGATCGTGCACCGGTTAAACGTGAACCCAAACCATAAATCGGTTATCCAAAAGAAGAGATCGTTTGCTCTCGAGCGGTAAGTTGCTATCAAATTCGAAGTAAACAAACTACTCGCGACCAATTTCATCCGAGAAACAGACTACTCGAGCTGGGTATCTAATGTGGTGATGGTGAAGAAAGCCAAAGACAAGTGGTGAATCTGCATTGATTTCACGGACCTAAACAAAACTTGTTCGAAAGATAGCTTCCCACTGCCATGGATCGACCAGCTCGTCGATGCAACGTTAGGACATGAATTATTGACTTTCATGGATGCCTACTCGGGTTACAATCAGATCCTTATGCACAGGTCTGACAAGGAGAAAATGACATTCATCACCAAACAAGGATTATCCTGTTACAAGGTCATGCTCTTCGGTCTCAAGAATATTGGGGTAATTTATCAGAGACTGGTAAACAAAATCTTCCTTGGGTAGATAAAAAAAAACATGGAAGTCTACGTGGATGACATGCTGGTAAAAAGTGTCAGGGCCAAAGACTATGAAGCCAATCTGGAGAAAGAATTTGAAGTTCTTCGACGTCATCAAATGAAACTGAACCCCGCGAAGTGCGTCTTTGCTGTCACTGGGGGGAAGTTCCTCTGCTTCATGGTGACCCAAAGGGGTATAGAGGCAAACCCAAAAAAAATCAACGCCATCCTATGTATAAGTCCCCCCTCGGACGGTGAAGAAAGTCCAACAGCTGACCGGAGGGATAGCTGCTCTCAGCCGATTCATGTCAAAATCCATAGAAAAGTGCCTTCTCTTCTTCAAAGCCATCAAAAAAGCTAAGGACTTTGTCTGGACTGAAGATTGTTAGAAGGAACTCGACGAGCTGAAAGAATATTTGGGCTCGCCCCCTCTCCTGACCAAACCCGTCACTAGCGAAGAACTCTTCTTGTACCTATCGATTGGATAAGAAGTAGTGGCCTCCGTCCTGATCTGAGAGGAAGCAGCTGTCCAGAGACCCATGTACTATGTAAGCTAGATCCTCTACGATGCAGAAACGAGGTATCTCTTTGTGGAAAAGATGGCGTACGCCTTCTTGGTCAATGCTCGAAGGCTCCAACCGTACTTTCAAGCGCACACCATCATTCTCCTAACAGACCAATCTCTTAGACAAGTGCTCCACAAACCAGATATCTCCAAAAAGAATGGTCAAGTGATCCATAGAGCTCGGAGAGTTTAACATCCAGTATCGTCCCCGCCACGCCATCAAGGCCCAGGCCCTCGTAGATTTTATTGCGGAAACTACACTGTAGGGCAGAACAGATCTTACCATCGATCTTGGTGTGGCCAAACTAGTTCTGCAATGGACCCTCCATGCTAATGGTTCCTCCAATAACCCTAAAAGCGACGCCAGACTCATCCTATGTAGCCTAAACGGTTTCACCATTGAGTACACCTTAAGGTTCAGGTTTAGTGCTTCAAACAATGAAACTGAGTACGAGGCATTGCTAACCAGAATGAAGTTAGCCAAAGCAATATCTGTCGAGGCCCTAGACATATATAGTGACTCACAACCGATAGTAAACCAGATCAACAGGGAATTTGAAGCCCGAGAAGAAAAGCTTACCAGCTACCTGGGGAGGGCCAAAGAACTTGTCACTTAGTCAAAGTATTTTGGATAAAGCAGACCCACAGGTAGAAAATTGAAAAGCTGATTCCCTAACTCGAATCGCCTCCTCTCGACAGCCAGAGCCCATGTAGGTTGTTTACCTCAAAACACTCACTATACCAAGCATCGGGGAGGCCCCTGTACTGCTTGTGACCAAAATAAAAACTTAGATTGATCCTATCCTCCAGTATTTGCGGGATGGCCAGCTCCTAGAGCAAAGAAGAGAAGCCAGAAAAGTCATCTCCTGAACATCGAGGTATATAGTAATAGAAGATCATTTATATAAGAGAGGTTTCACAACGCCCTATCTAAAGTGCCTAGGGCCAACCGAGGCCAATTATGCCTTTCAAGAAGTTCACGAAGGAATCTGTGGAAACTACCTCGGAGGCCAAGCCCTGGCTTTCAAAATTCTCCGCCAAGGTTACTATTGGCCTGACATGTGAAGAAAAGCCATGGAATTGGTCAAAAAGTGCAAAAGTTGTCAACAGTACTTTGCGATCCCCCATCGACCGACAAATTCTTTTACCTCAATCACTATCCCACTCCCTTTTGCCATGTGGGGGATGGACCTTTTCGGCACCTTTACCTGCGCGCTTGACCAATGGAAGTACCTCATTGTTGTGATAGACTATTTCACTAAGTGGGTAAAAGCAGAGCCGCTAGCCAGTATAACCGACCACCAGGTCTGAAGCTTCGTCTGGAAATCCATAGTGTGTAGATTTGGCATTCCCTATATACTGGTGACGGACAATGGCAAACAATTCGATAGTGCTCAATTCAGAGCGTTCTGTGAAGAATTGAACATTGAACACCGCTTCACCTCCGTTGGGTATCCACAGGCCAAATGACAGGTCGAAGTAACCAACATAATACTTTTACAAGGCATCAAGATGAGATTAGATGAGGCAGACAGACAATGGACAAACCACTTACCGAACGTACTCTGGGCATACCGGACCATCGCCCGAACACCCACTGGGGAAACCCCCTTCTTCATGGCCTACGATTCTGAAGCGATCATTGTAACGACCTATCCCAGGTTGGCCACTCCTGAGACGGTGTCATCACATTTCGAAAATCCCAGCACGACACATATATGTAATAATAATACTAACATAAATTTTTACTTTAATCCTCAACTCTCAACAAGGGAGGTACATCGTTCTGATATTAAATTAAACATAATATATAACGTAAAATGCATGAATATTTACAAATAGAAATTTTTATATTTCATTTTCTCATTTGTCTGAAGATGTTGATACGTACATAGCCTATAGAAAAATGATTTCGTCTGACTCTCAACCCACCAGATTATTTGTCCTATCTGCTACCTGAAATCATTGTACAATTAGGGATGAGCTTCACAAGCTCAATGAATTAAAGTTACTAGAAGTATTCAATTTGTATAAATAACCCTTTATATTTAATAATTTATCTCTCATATGACTGGATAATAGTATATAGTCTAACATTTAAATAATTCATGTCAAATCATACTTCTCTGTCTTTTTTTCACTATAACTGTCTCTGTGTGAGACTCATTTATTTATAAATAAATGCACAATATCAACAACATTTCAGTAAAAATATTAACATGTAAAACAGATGCAATGTATGAATTATTATTATTAGATAACGTCTTCCCACATGTCGACATGCTTTTATCTTAGACCAACCCCCTTTCGGTTCTTTTCTTTCTAGCATATACCGGCTATCACGACTTTTCAATTAGACCGGCCCTCTCCCAGTTATTTTATTTTATACACATGCATATGAACAATAATATGAAATATGCATATGAACAACACTATAAAAACAACATGAATTCAAATATTAAATTTAGCTATCCCATCTTTCCTCAATTCCTGCTTGATAAATTTCACTAATTTCTTCTCCTCGTATATCACATCCATTTATAAACCATAACTCATCAAGAATTTTATTTATCACTATCATTATTAAATCGGCTCATTATTCTAATAATATTTCTTTTCACATAATAATTTTCTACATCTCCAATATTTATATCATATCTATCAATTAAATTTTTATCTACCACCAAAAATAAGCTAATAATTTATTTTAATGTTATCACTAGATATTTCATTTTTATTTAGATTACTTAAAGTAAATCTAATTCACTATGTAGTACTTAAAGCTACCCGTGGATCACCTCTTTGCCTTTCCTGTTCCTCTCAACAATTTCCCTCGGTTACTGATCGTCAACACCTGACATAATATTTATATTAAATTTCTAATTTATTCTTCAATTCTTCATAAATCGTACCATTTGAAAATTTTCACTTTGAATTATAGAAAATTTCATGTATGCTAAAAAATTTCAAAAATAAATGTTACATTATTACCTTTTGTTTTTCTGATAGCTTCTCGTGACTCTGTAAAATTCTCCTGTAAACCCCTTCAAAATTTTGCTCTTTCAACATTTCTTTCAGTCCCCAAGTATTTAAAGAAATAGAGTAATTGAAGGAAAACTAAACGAGATTTGGTAAGTATAATTTACGTTTACGTATTTTATATATATATAAGAAATTTTTTTGCAAATTTTCGACAGTCTCTAAAACTTCTCCACGAAATGTGCATGTGCCCTACATGCACATTTCTTTTTCCTAGCTGCCACGAAAAGCTAAGGTGGAAAGCATGCATTCCACCAAAATAAACTTGGCAGCAGTGTTGCCACCTGCTGCCACGTTTTGTGGTTATTTTTTTTACTTCTTATTCTGGACATCCACGTCCCATAAATTTTTTAAAAATTGTTTTATAAAAATTTGACTTTTTGCATTTCAATATATATATATATATATATATATATATATATTATTTTAACTCTATATTATATTTATTAAAGTACTTTTTTACCCTTACTTTACAAATACGGGTATTACAGTCGTCCCCTTGGAGATTTGGGTGCCCTCATTATGAGTAAAAAATTTTGAAAGCAGCAGCAACGAAGAAGCCCTACGGATGAGTGCTAATCTCATCGACTATGCTCGAGATGAGGCCCATATCCAATTAGCCGCCTATCAGCAGAGGGCTGCCAAATATTACAACTCTCAGGTCCGAAGTAGAAGCTTTAGGTTGCACAACCTCGTCCTATGAAAGAATGAAGTATCCCACCCATGAGAAATGGGAAAGTTGGTGCCAAACTGGGAAGGCCTGTACCGCATTATGAGGCTATGCTGATTCAACACTTTCGAGCTCGAGGAATTAAGTGGAAAACCTATTACCCACACTTGGAATGCCAAAAACCTTCGACGATTCTACTAATAGCTCACGTCTCGAGTATGGTTCACGAAAACGGTTGGGTTGGTTGAAGTTGTAATAACGAAAGTGCAATTGCAATAAAAGACAAGAAGTTTGAAGGATAAAGCAAGAAATTTCATTAAGTTCTAAACTTACAAAGGCACTATCGACCTTGAAGTAAAAAAAAAAAAAACAAAAAAACAAAAAACAAAAAGACACCAAGGCAAAACCTTCAGGGGGCGGCCTCTCCCTCGGCCTCAGCCTTGACCTTCGGCTGAGCAGCTGGCTCTTCCTTGCTAATAGGAATTGTCGCCTCTATCTCAGTTACAACCTCCTCCTCATCCTCCAAAGGGCCCAAGAGGTCGAGAGCTGAAAAATCTGTCTCGGGGTAAAGAATCTTAACTCTCTTCTTGGCTTCCAAAAAGCGTTCGAGGTATTCCAAGCCTCCTTCCTCCTCAACTGTTGTCTAGTATGAGGTCGATTTCTAAAGGCTGCCAAGGTATCCTCCACGACTGACCGGGTACGAGCCTCAGTTTTCTCTCTGAGCCATTGCCCTGCAGAAATGGCTGCATCCCTCTCTCGGATGGCCTCAACCTTGGCATGGTTGGCCACCTCCAACGATGCCTATAACTGACGAACGAGCTCGACGCTCTCATCTAGCTTATATTGCATCTGACCCAGCCTTTCGACTGTGTCCATGGGGACATCACCTCTAGCAGAACACCCGACTGAAATAGAGTAAGAAACCGTTAGCCACCAAATTATGCAAAAAAGTAAGAGAATGGAAGAAAAAATGAAGAAAATGAACTCCATACCTAAGAGCCTAAGGCCTCAACCGCAAAGTAGAGAGCCTCGGCGGGCCTCTGCTATAACTCAAGCATGTCTCGGGGTAAAACTCCCAGGACTAAGTGTTCCCGAGCCACCCAGATGTGTGCAAAAATGGAGTTGTCGGTCTTCAAGCTCCAATTGGGTGTGAAGATCATCACCCCAAAAGCCGCACCTCGGGAGGGGGTAAGCGTAGCAGATAAGATCAGAGTAGCTTCCAACTCAGGGGAGCACCTAGGAGGGCTCTCCAAGTCAATAGGGGTGGGAGAAAGAGCCCGAGGCCTCTTCCTAGCGCCAGACCTAGAAGCGGGCTGCTTCTCCACTTAAACAGCTTTTCTTTGCTCCAAAGCAAGTCTCTTGGCCCACTCTCTGGCCTTAGTCGTCGCCTCCATCTCTTCCTAAGACATCTAAAGGAAACTATAAGTATGAAGTAAAGAAAAAAAAGTGACATAAAGCAGTGTAGAAACAAAATAAAAGCAAAGTATAAGAAAGCGAGCACGAGATTACCACTCTCTATAGAGGACTCGAGGCATGGGGGCAGAGACCGCGCCTCACTAACTCCTCATTATCGTAGAGGACCTCCATGTCCATAGGCGCGGCCACCATAGCATTCACCGTCTCCTGCTCACGGTGAAGAAGACTCGGATTCTTACATTTCCCCACCCAATCTAAACTCCACGAGAGCGGGACCCCAAAGTTACTCTCTCCCCAGATGAAGAAAAAAGACTTATTCC
Organism: Bretschneidera sinensis; assembly: GCA_023935145.1. Taxonomy (NCBI): domain Eukaryota; kingdom Viridiplantae; phylum Streptophyta; class Magnoliopsida; order Brassicales; family Akaniaceae; genus Bretschneidera; species Bretschneidera sinensis. Next base: position 11,929,289 of record CM043705.1, read on the forward strand.
ACCTCTTAATTAAAGACTGTGTCTTCTCTTCCCTCGTGAGTTGATCATGACCCATCTGGTCTGACCGTGCTTGCTTATTTGGAAGTGGTCCTTGAAAACGTCGAGGTTCATCACTCCCCCCACTTCCGAGCAGACGCAGATGAAGGTCATTATTAGCCGTACCGAGTTCGGCACCAACTGACACAGTGCTATGTCGAAGTACCGCAGCACGGCGCAAAAGAAGGGGTGCAAGGGGAAGCACAGGCCGACCCTCATGCGTTGTTCGTACACACATAGTTCGTAGGGCGCACGACTAGGAAAGGTATCACAAGCCCTCTCCCTTACCTTGGCTAACCTAAGAGTATATTCCCCCGTGACACGATATACCCTTCGGATCACCTCAAGATCCGCCTCCCTGATTTGGCTGGGAACAACGTTCGCGAAAAAGTCCCACTATTCCCTCTCTTCAATTGCCATAACCCCTCTAATCTTGGGTAAGGCCGCGTCCACATCATCCCCTGAGGAGGAGTCCTCTTCATACTCCTTCACCATATGTACATAGAGCACCATGGCTAATGGCCCCTCTCTGACCTCTGCTCTTTCCGGGGTCTCACTTCTGAAAGAGGATATGTTCGACCCCGTCTCCTCGAAAGTACTACTATTACTGTTACTACCGCTACTACTACTAGGCCTATCTCGGAAACTATCTATTGAAGACATGATAAATGGGAGGAGGAGACTCACCTAGAGTATAAATATCACGGACGAACTTCCTCCTCAGCAAGACGCTTCCACACCTCACTCTGAGCACCCACACCAAAGATAGTTACCAAGCTGAGACGTCCACCAAGCCCCCTCTCACCAGGAAATCAAGACACCGAGCACTCTCAAGCTTTAAGAACGAGGACGAGGGTGCTCAAACTTTCTCTCTAAAAAATTACTAGAATGGAAGTGAAGAAGAATGAGAGCAAAACACCCTTATCTAGGATAAAGAAGCATGGTGAACGAGGCAATTTAAGCCGGACAAATAGAGATATATGATGTTCGGGGTGCTCGAGGCTACTTTTGCACTCTCCAAAGAATCCACCATCACAAACGAAGTGATGTTTGGTCCGATCGAGATACCGTTTCGTTCCCCAAGAGAAGGAAACATTAATGAGCATCGCCATTTTCACTCCAAAACGGCTGCACACATTAAATAATTTGACTAAGCCACATGGAAATGAAAGTTTTGGAAACAAGATTTAAAAAAAAGGTTTTTCAAAACTTGGGCCTAAAGAAAGATAACCCAAAGCCCAAAAGCACTAAAACATTCTTCATGGGCCTAAAAGGCAAGAAGCCAAATAGTCTACCTGAAACCCCACTAGAAAAATTCCAGGCCCCACCAAAAGCTTCAAAGCTCAGACCAATGTCTCCAAGGCCGAGCATATTGACTGTTGCTCTCATATGCTCGGAATAATGTCTCCAAGGCCGAGCATATGGACTGCTGCTCATATGCTCAGATCAACGCCTCCAAGACCGAGCATATTGACTGCTGTTCATATGCTCGGGCCAACGTCTCCAAGGCTGAGCATATTGACTGCATATCCAAGACCGAGCATATTGACTGCTGCTCATATGCTTGGATCAACGTCTTAAAGGCTGAGCATATTGGCTGCTGCTCGTATGCTCGGACCATCGTTTCTAAGGCCGAACATATTGACTGCTCTTCCTATGCTCAGACCAACGTCTCAAAGGCCAAGTATATTGACTGTTGATCATATGCTCAGACCAACGTCTCCAAGGTCGAGCATATTTGCTGCTGCTCATATACTCGGACCAACGTCTCCAAGGCCGAGCATATTGACTGCTCCTTATATGCTCAGACCAACGCCTCTAAGACTGAGCATATTAATTGCTCCTTATATGCTCGGACCAATGTCTCCAAAGCCGAGCATATGGACTACTCCTCATATGCTCAGACCAAAGTCTCCACTACCGAGCATGTTAACTGAGGCTCGCATGCTAGGACCCATATCACCACAACTGAGCGTGTTAACCGAGGCTCGCATACTAAGACCATTGCCCCCAAGACCGAACCCTGCCATACTTCTTTAGAGCACATAAATATACTTAAAGAAGTGGGGGGCCTTTGATACAGCCAAAACATGCACCCAATAGTAAAGCGACACGTGGACAACCCTGGAATAACAGCAAAACGACACTTAGACAGCCTTGGGCCAACAACGAGATGACACGTGGACAACCCTAGGTCCAACAGCAAGACAACTCATGGACATTCCTACTTCCAATAGGAAGATGATACACGGACAAACTATTGACAAACCCACTGCCATTCCCGGATACCCTTGCGCAGGCCTACAAGCACAAACTCTAAGGAACCCCATTGCCGGAAACCCCTGTCTAGACCTACCAGCGTGATTCTAGGGATCACAATCCTCCTTAGGCACCCAACCGTACCCACTTGCAGAGAAATGGGATCTCCGGGATTGCTCCATCCCTGGCACGTGGGCAGTCTCATCCTTGAAACACTATAAAAGGCCCAAGGTATGCAAATCCAGACACAATCACAATTACATGACTGAAAGCACCAACGTCCCTATTCCCCTAAAAACTTATACTAACAAAGGCATGAGAGAGTCCTCAGAGGCATCATCCCCCTCATTCCTCCGGTGACGATCTAGCTCATCCCACTTTCCTTGTGCAGGTTCCCTTTCAAAGAACCAGCCCCCAGCTCGGCATCATATTTTTGGCATCAACACCAACTATCAATCAAAATTAACAATTTCACTCTATCAAACTATTTTTTTAAAGTTAAAATGATCATTTATCAATTTAAATTCTACGGATATCACTCGATTGCTAATTCACTAACCGAGTGTTAAAAATGAGTTGCTATTTTGGAGATTTATCTCTACTCTTACTCTATATAGAATTTAAGGACTTACTTGGTATGTGATTTTACAAACAATTATTTTAGTGGGAATAGAAAAAACCGTTTATTTTTCGTATTAAAAATCCGTTTATTTGATATTCATAGTAACATATTTGATTGGTGATTTGAAAACTGTTTCTAAGAATTACTTGTAACAAATATGTACTCCGCACATAATGCTGTTTTATATTGCACTATTAAGAACAAAACTAAACAGGGAGCATATCTTTCACAAAGGATGACATTAAGGAGATTATTTGGGCTATGGGAACCAACAAGGCCCCAGGACCAGATGAGTTAAATGCTAAATTCTATAAACACTTTTGGTTCATTATAGGAGAATCAGTTGTAGATATTATTAATAGATTTTTTTTGGGTTTATGCCTAGAATGATTATTGAGACTTTTGTGGTACTTATCCCTAAGATTTAAAACCCCACAGAAAATTATTTGTTCACTTTTGGTTAAGATACTGACACTACAAGAAAAATGGTTTTTCGGGTCGGGAAAATTCTGCCCCGGTACTATAATCCGTCACTATCTCTAGCTGATAACTCAGTCGCATATAGTAATTTTTCCGTTGTTAATAGTTGGTCGCTTTTACTCAATTAATTTAAGAAATAATATTTTAATAAAAAACTTATTTTAATAGCCATCGCAAGACGGATTTATCCATCACAACTAATATTTAATTTAAGATTTTTATTTTTTATAAAATGCTCTATAATATTTATAAAAAAACCTTGTTAAATTAGAAATTAGAGATTGAAATAAAGCAATTTAATAATTCTATTCAAATTTTATTACCATTCATAAAATAAATCATTAGTATTAATTTTGAAACAAAAAACTTCAATTTCTGCTACCAATATTTTTAAAAAAATTACGACATAATTAAAAAAATATAAGAAAAAAAGGAGATAAGATGATCTATCACAGTCCACTCATATCTGGGTAGTATACGTCAATATCTCTTGGATCCTGTAATCCTCCATTAGCAGCATCTTGCTAAAGAAGTTAACATAAAATTATAAGATACACAATAAAGTGAGATATATGATATTAAATAATTATAGAAAAATAAATAAACATAATTATGAAGTTGAAAATAATTTATATTCTAAAATCAAAACCGGTTGTCCGAATCCGATTCGGTTTGTTCTCATAAGTCACTTTCTACGTTACAAACATGCCAGTACCCCAATTAAAATCGTAAAACTTAGTAGCATCACGATTTGGGGTCTTCTCAGCATCCTAATTAAAACCAAAACCAACATTATCCATTACCATGTCCCCCATCTGATTCCTTGCTTTAAATTCTTCCTCCACACCGTTAATTCGAGTCGTCGAGCATCCCCCAGACAAAAAAATGCTCTTAGTGTCGAGTCAATCACTTGTAATCGTTAACAAAACTCTTCTAGTATAGGTGCACGGTAACCACATATCTCTTCAAAACTTACTGTTTCTACAAACCAAGTAAGGACACCGAATACTTTCCCTATACACATAATATTTATTACTATATGCAAAGTTAAAGAATTGTTCAACTCCATTCTAAATTCTCCGATATGGCATAACGCACAACCCGACGGTCCATCCAACTCTGATCAATTGACATCGTTTTAGATACAAAAACAATATTGACTTTCAAAGTTATTCCAATTTACAATTAACTAACGGATATAACTCAAAATAATGAAGTAATTTAAGACTTATAGGCAAACCATATTTTTTATAAATAAAAATGTATTAATGAAAAAAATGCACCAAGGGGTGTGACTCAAGTACAAAGGTTATCGATGGGAGAGAAATTCCACAAGGTCTACTATATCAAAATTATTTACAAAAGAATTCTCTTTGACCAAAAAATTTAGCCAATTGAACCATTTATCTCTAATTAGATCATCAGTGATCATAAGAAAATCATTTACAAAGGATTTTTGATCCAACCACAAAAAACACTATGCTTTATAACCTTTCACCATTTCAACATGATATCTTAGTTATCTCATGTTCGTAAGACAAACCAATTTAAAAGTTGTTTTTAGTGGAGGTCTTTTTTGAGTGCATTATGTTACTCTTTTGCCATTCAAGAGTGCAAGGTAAGATTACATCAAGAATTATATTGTCTACTTACATAATAAATCTATTCATACTCAAATAATTGAAAATTAATTAGTTTAATAGCATAGACAAGTTATAGTATGCATACCTAATCAACGGGAGTAGTAGTGGAGCACAAAAGAAACAGTGAGTACCACCGATTGATCATGTAACCCTAAGAGAAACATTATAAAGTATTAGCGAATAATAAATTAAAAAAAAACTGATTATATATGAACATAATGCATGTTTATGCTTTCTAGCCACATCCTTCCATTCACTAAAAGGTAAGGGTAGCAATTCGGGTTGACGAGCTGTGTTTGTGTCGTGTCAAAGTTGGGTACAACACTAAATGGGTCGACACAATTATTAAACGTGTCAAGAAAATCCAACACTAAAATGACTTGTTTATTAAACGGGTAACACAACAAGCTTAACCCGTTTAATAAACGGGTCATGTTAAACCCGACACTACAACAAAACACGACTAATTGTCAAACACGACAACCTGACACGACTAACATGTTAGACACGACAACCCAACACGATTAACCAGACACAACCTGTTTATTACTTAAGCAAATATAAGTTATATTACATAACCATCCATCTAATCACTCATGCTCCAAATTCCAACATATTCATGATTCAAATACACATAAAAAATTTCTAATTAATAAGATAAACATTATCTTATCAACTATCATCCATATTAGGAGAGGGGAGAGAGTTTGTAGACTCTGTGATGTGCCACTATTGAGTGAGTCTGTGAGGGAGTGTTTTGTGTTTGTGATGTAGTGAAAATAAGAATTAGGGTTTATTTTCATATATATATATACACACACTAAGAATTTATTTTCATGTGATAGACAAATTTTTTAAATGGGTTATAAACAGGTCATGGGTCAAAATTGTGTCAACACGACCCATCAGATTCGTGAATTTAATAGTGTCATAATCGTATCATTCGTCAATCTGCGACACGACACGATTCTTCTGTGTCATAATCACATTACGACACGAACCTGATTATACTCAACACTAACACGTTTTATTTTGTGTCGTGTCGGGTTCGCGTGTTGTGTCCAAAATTGCTACCCCTACTAAAAGGTAAGGGTCCTAACTTACTTAGGAATGCATGATTCTTATTGCATTTAGTAACTCCTATATCTTTTCATTTTGAAAATTTTTCTGCATCACTTCCCATAGTTCTCCAAGTACATGACTTAAATTTGTTGCTATCACCCGAAGAAAATAGCCATGAATTTAGTATGTACCTAGAGAACAAGGAGAGCTACTACCAAAACTTTATCAAAATGAAACAAGCAAGGAACTATTAACAACAATAAAGATCAAATATTCTTAAACTGTCCACACTAGACAATCCAAAGATTATTTGAATATAAACACTCTCATTGCAAATATATGAATTAACAAGCAACAAATGCATTTGTGTCACTCAATAATCATTGGATGAGCTATCTAAGGTAAAATGCAATACATAATATATATAGATAAAGAATATATAAGAGAGATAAGGGAATACGAAAAAAAAAATATTCACTATTAAATTAAACTAACAAAGGATCCTTAAGTGATAATTAATTAACATAACTTTTAGAGTGTTGTCAAAAGTCATGCATATCCAAAATAAATACTACTACTATAAATGCTTAGAGTGTCGTGAGCTTAAATATAAGTAGCCCTAATTCTTATTTATCTTAAATGTGATTCTGATTGCATTTTGAATAATATTTTTAGAGATTTGTAAATATTAATTAAATCTGACTGTTTTAAGTTAGTTTTAATTTTAAAAGTTCTTGAAAATCAACTTTTAAGTCTTAGTAAAACAACATGCAAAGGTGTTGCAAACACTGATAAACTGAGTCCATTTTAAAATTCAAAATTTGAGGTTATAAACTCTATTTATAAAACAAAATCAATTGTCCATGCAACAAACATAGTTAAAATAAAAACTCTGATCCATATTCCATCCAAAATTTCAGTAGGATATTTACTTTAAAGTTTAAACCTTTACAAATAAACTGGTTCCAAGTAAAATGACTATACCCTTGTTTAATTTCCACCAACCATATCAGCCATTAAACAAGGAAACTTTCATTTTCTTTTTCTGAAAGAGGAATTTTTTTTTTAAAAAATTCATTTGATTCAAATAATGATATCTTCACTTTGTCAAGCAATTGTGTGAAATTATAAACATTATGCCTATCAGTAACATAATCAATTTAGTTCTGTAAATATTAATGGTCAGGTTTTCATAATAAAAACTTAATTAGAACTCTACTTTGATTTCTTACTGTATCATTTTTAGAAGCTGTGAATCACAAAGATATTTTAACATAAAGCAAAGCTCCACAATTCAACAAGAATTTCACTTTTTCATAACTTTACTGCTACATTGTAACAAAAGTATGTGTACTTGTTGCTCTTGGAAGATACTAACACTTAAGATTTTTTCTTTTGAAAGGAAAGATCAGAATATCTTCAACTCTTTCTGGTCAAAGATAAACCAAGCTACTGCAGATGGAGTTCCACAAATTAAGACAACCATGATCATAGCAAAAATAAATGTTTAAATTTCACCAGTTTACCAAAGCATTAGACTTGATTCTTGCATACATACCATAAAACATCTGAGAACTTGAAAATCAGTATTCAATTCAAATGATCAAAGAGTCTTAATATTAAACTAATTGTAGTTGCATTACAATGTGTTATGGCTTATGCTAATTTGTAACTGTGAATTTGAATATTTCAGTAGGCAATTCGAGGTGCCTAGCCTCCACAACTGTAAACACAATAATTCTAGAAATCTGATACCTCATGCATTGATAACTGCCATATAAATAGAACTTTACATGGATTTAGTCAAATAATGAAGTGACCCGCAACCTTAACTGACCACTAAGCATATGGACTCAAAACAGGAAATGAACAACAAACACTTAACTAACCACTAAGCACCCACGACACTTAACTGACCACTAAGCATACACTTGCTGACCACTAAGCATACGGACTCAAAACATGAAATGAACAACAAACACTTAATAAAAACGTGGACCATGAAAATTACAAATTGGAACTAATATATAATGTGGCCTGTGAATAACTGCAGCTCATAACACACGCCCCCTCTTCAGAAGACCTTGTCCTCAAGGTCAGGGAATCGCTTCTTCAGTTCTTCCTGATCCACCCATGTTGTATCATTTTCATTCAATCATTTCCATTGAACAAGCACTTCAACTCCAGCCGATCGTTCTTTCCTGAAGATACGCCTACTGAGAACAAACTTAGGCTCAGGTTAGAGATGCCCTTCGGAAGTAAGCCTCGGTAACCTTGTAGATGGCTGTACTTGTTTTCCCAAAGTATTTTTGAGACATGAGACATGAAATACTGGGAAGATCTGTGAAACAGGTGGTAGATCTAACCGATAAGCCACTTTGTCGATTCTCTGAGTTATGGTATAAGGACCATAATATCTTGGAGAAAGCTTGAGATTCCTCCTCATAGCTACTGACATCTGATTGTAGAGGCGAAGGCGAAAGTAAAGTTTGTCACCAACTTGAAATTCACGATCTGTCTTGTGCCTATCCGCATAAAATTTCATCTTTTCTTGAGCTTTCTAATTTTCGCAGACTAACCTGTTTATGAACTCTCTGCTTCTTAGTTCTTCCTCAACAGCTTGAACCTTGGTTACTCTTGGTTCGTATGGCATCATCCTCGGAGGTGGTTGACCGTAGACCACTTCATATGGTGAGATCTTGGTGGAAGTGTGTTCCGAGGTATTGTAGGCGAACTCCGCTAGGGGCAGCCATCGTGCCCAGTCACGGAGTTTGTCTCCTGAAAAGCTCATGAGGTAGCATTCTAACCTTTTGTTGACTATCTCGGTTTGGCTGTCTGTTTGAGGGTGGTAAGCTGAGCTAAGCATTAAATCAGTGCCACTCATTTTGAAAAGTTCTCACCAGAACTGGCTGGTGAACACCGGATCCCTGTCACTCATAATTGTTAGAGGAAAACCATGTAATTTAAAAATAGTGTCAAGGAATACCCTTGCCACCGTGGCTACTGTGTAAGGGTGTGATAGGGGCATGAAATGAGTATATTTGCTCAACCTGTCCACTACCACCAATATTACAGTTTGTCATCCTGAAAGTGGCAGTCCATCAATGAAATCCATACTGATATCAACCCAATTCCGTGTAGGGATGGGTAGAGGCTGGAGCAGGCCTGCTGAATGAATATTTTCCACTTTATTTCTCTGGCAAACATCACATTCCCGAATGAAGTCCCTGACATCCCTTCTTAAATCAGGCTAGAAAAACTCTTTTTTAACTCTTGCATATGTCTTATACATCCCCGTGTGACCTGCTAATGGGTTACTGTGGAATTGATGTAGGATCCCACGCTGAAAGGCCACCAAGTTTCCAAGGTGCACCCTGCCTTTGTAAAAGAGTAGGTCATCTCAAACTTGATACAGGGATTGGTTTTCTAGGGTTCCCTGATGGCAGTTGCTAATTAGCTCCTGAAACTGGGAATCCTGTAAGTAAGCTCTCTTTAACTCCTCTATCCAATTTGTTTGAAGAAGACTTATTGTTTAAATGTGTGCTGGGTTGGATTGTATCTGGTTGGGAATGGACTTGGTTTGTTTGGTTGGGCTCTGTGTATCTGGAGTGTTTTTTGGTATGGTCAATGGATTTAGTGTTTCGGTTTTGGTTATGAGGGGTAACCTGGATAATGCATCCGCCACCTAGTTGGTCTTCCCACTTTTGTACTCCATTGAAAAATCATATTCCAGCAGCTTAGAAACCCATTTCTATTGTGCAGGAGTCTCTATCCTTTGCTATAGTAGGTATTTCAAAGCTTGTTGGCTTGTACGAACTTTGAAATGATGTCCCAATAAATAACGCCTCCATTTTCTGATTACCATTACTAGAGCCAAGAGTTCCTTCTCATAAGTTGATAATGAGAGGATCCTTCCCTTTAACCCTTGGCTAAGATAGGCTATAGGTTTCCCTTCTTACATTAATATAACACCTAAACCTTCCCATGATGCATCACACTCCACAACAAATTTTTTAGAAAAATCAGGTAAACATAATACAGGGGGGCTTACCATTGCTGCCTTAAGCCTTTCAAAGGCTTCTTGTGCCTTGTTGGACCATACAAAGGCATTCTTACTTAAGAGAGCAGTTAAAGGAGCTGCAATGGCTCCATAATTTTTCACAAATTTCCTGTAATAACCAGTGAGACCTAGAAATCCCCTCAAGGCCTTCAAATTCTTGGGCAGTGGCCACTGTTGTATAACTGATATTTTATGGGGATCAGCTTTAACTCATTCCCTAGAAATAAGGTGACCTAAATATTCCACTTCATGGCAGCCAAACATACATTTAGACACCTTTGCATAAAGCTGGTGGGATCTTAAAGTGTCTAACATAACTTGCAAATGACTCATATAATCTTCCTAAGATTTGCTATAAATCAATATATTGTCAAAAAAGACCAAAACAAACTTCCTCAAGAAAGGTTTAAAAACCTCATTCATCAACCCTCGAAAAGTAGATGGGGCATTAGTGAGCCCAAACGGCATCACCATAAATTCATAGTGACCCTCATGGGTTCTAAAAGCAGTCTTTTGAATATCCCCCTCATGCATTCTGATTTGGTGATAACCAGAACGCAAATCCAGTTTTGAAAATATTTCAGCCCCATGGAGTTCATCAAGCAATTCATCAATGTTGGGAATAGGGTACTTATCTTTTATTGTGTCTTTGTTAAGAGCTCGGTAATCCATGCACATTCTCCAACTGCCATCCGACTTCCTTACTAGCAAAACGGGGGAAGAGTAAGGGCTTTGGCTTCCTATAATAATTCCACTTTTAAGCATCTCAGCCACCAGCTTCTCTATCTCTGTTTTTTGATAGTAGGGGTACCTATAAGGCCTTACACAAGTCGGTTTTGCTCCCTCCAGTAGCTCAATCTTATGGTCTTGAATCCGACGTGGAGGCAATCCATTACGTTCAACAAAAACATCTTCAAATTTCTTAATAACCAACTCCAACATTGGTTCCCTGTTCTCCCTAATCTGCATCACAGTTTCACCTATTAATTGCAGTCAAATTCCTTTGACTGAACCTTTTTGTAAATTAGGAACGTCCTCCACTACTTCCAAGGCTTCACTTGGAGGTTGAAACCCCTGCAGTTGAACCTTAGTACCCCTGAAATCAAACTACATAGTGAGGTCAGAAAAATTCCATAAAATTGATCCTAAATCTCACATCCAATCAACTCCTAACACCACATCACAGCCTCCTAGAGTTAATAAATAGAGATTAGCCATAGTTTTTAAAATCTATAGCTGGATAGGAACTGCCCTACAGTAACCTTAGCAAGGAAGACTATCCCCATTAGCCACTTTAACTGTCAGCTGGCTCTTTCCCACTAGTAGTTTCGATTTCCTTGCTATATAAGGATCCACAAAGCAGTGTGTACTTCCTGTGTCAATTAGAATCAAAACTTTTTGATGATTAATAAAGCCCTCTACCCTTATTGTTTTAGGGGATAGTGAGCCAGCCATGGCATGTAGAGAAATGCCAAGTAGTTCACCCATCTCCTTATCTCCTTCATCCATTTATTTTTGCTCAATGATGGCCAAGTTCCCTTCTTCAAGCTTGGTTTCTTCCCTTTCTCCCTCTCCAATTCCTTCCAACAACAAAAATTAGGTCTATTACATTTGTGACCAATGTGGAACTTTTCATCACAATAATAACATAGACCCTTCTCGCTCCTTTCTTGCATTTGGGCTGGGGTTATTCTCTTTATGGGCATCATGAGTTTTCTGTTTAGGTTGTATAGCCTTTGTGGGTTTCTGTTTTCTAGTCTAAGGGGTGGTGCTGGTAATCTGAGGATTGGTGGGGTTGGTGGAAGTTTTGGCAGGTAAGTATGAGTGGGTTAGCTTGGGTTTTGGTTTCTGTTTGGGGCTGCCCTGCTTCTTCTAGCTACCTCTTCCTCTTGTAACTTTGCTAACCCAAATGTAGCTGAAATTGTATTTGATTTAAGCATTGTTACCATAATTTTAAGATCATCCCTTAGGCCATTAATAAAGGTACTAATACGAAATTCCTCCGTAACTCCGTTAATTTTATTTGATAAGATATCAAATTCAGCTTGGTATTCTTCTACCGTAGAGGTTTGTATTAGTTTTGTAAAGGCTTCAATTGGATCCTCAAATGCTGAGGGCCCAAACCGCACCCTAAGTGCTGCAATAAACTCCTCCCATCTCCCCATAATACCTGAATCCATTAGCCAAGAGAACCAGGATAAAGCCTTGCCTTCCATGTGGAAGAAGGCAATCTGAATTTTCTGGTCTTTAGGTGTATTGAAGTATTCAAAGAACTGTTCAGCCTTAAGAATCCATTCCATAGGATCTGCCCCATCAAATTTAGGAAAATCTAATCTTAGGGACCTAGTATGTATCCCCCCATTTCCCTCAAATAATGGATTAATGTATTGACCTTTAGCACTGAGTGGTCCTTCTCCCGATTTCTGATTATTGGCCTGAATAGCTAATTGGTCATAGCTGGCTGCCAGATTGTTAAGTTCCAGCATGTTTTTTTGTTTGCTTTGTTCTTCCCGCAGGTGCACCATTTCAGCTTTGAGCATTGGGACCTCTTCAGAAAGTTGAGCTTGGCGTGTACCCTCAGCTATGTCGCAGGAACACGGCTCTGATACCACTGTTATGGCTTATGCTAATTTATAACTGTGAATTTGAATAATTTGGTAGGCAATTCGAGGTGCCTGGCCTTCACAACGGTAAACACAATAATTCTGGAAATGTGATACCTCATGCATTGATAACTGCCATATAAATAGAACTTTACATGGACTTAGTCAAATAATGAAGTGACCCACGACCTTAACTGACCACTAAGTATATGGACTCAAAACAGGAAATGAACAACAAACACTTAACTGACCACTAAGCACCCACGACACTTAACTGACCACTAAGCTTACACTTGCTGACCACTAAGCATACAAACTCAAAACAGGAAATGAACAACAAACACTTAATAAAAACGTGGACCATGACAATTACAAATTGGAACCAACATATAACGTGGCTTATGAATAACTGCAACTCATAACACAATGTCAAAGAAACCATCAAATTAAAATGTTAAATAAACACATACCTAAGCTGTTGATGTCTGGAACCAAAGCTTTCCTTCTCAATAAACAGGGAAAATCTGGTGGAGGCAGAGACGCGGTGGAGGCGGCGTAGAGAAAGAGAAAAAAAATAGGTGGGAATGGAGAATAATAAAGGAAAGATAAAGAGATAAATGGAGACAAAAATGTAGAGAGGAGGAAGAAGGAGAGAAAAACTGAGGGCATGCGGCTGGGAAATAAAGAAGGAAGAAAAAGGGGCCAATCCGCAGATTTAGGGTTCTACTCATCTACGACAGATAAGTCCGTTACAGATAAATTAACTATCCCTAGCAGATAAGGGTGTCAGATATTAAATTTATTAAATAAATAATATAAAACATTTTAAAGGTCAAATAATAAAAATTTAAATTTCAAAATTATCAATTGCGATGGATTGAACGGTCATAGATGATATTTGCGAGGGATAATCAATTTCGTCGCAGATAATGATTAATTGGGAGGGATTGGGTGCCGTCACAGATGATCCATCACATTTGCCCATTTTTCTTATTGTGTGAAGCCTCTTATGAATAACTTAATTTCCCCTTTATGGAATGCTTTCACTCCTTCTAGATCTAGTTGTGATAATATTATTATTGTTCATATAATTATTCATTCTTTAACTAAGAGAAGAGGAAAACTAGGGGTATGTCTATTAAATTAGATTTTGAGATACCATATGACAAAATAGAATGATCTTTTCTTAAGAAAGTTCTTGAACTCCACAACTTTTCTTCACAATGGATAAATTGGATCATGGCTTGTGTCCAAACAAATTGCTTGAAAATTTTAATCAATGGGAGAATGTCAAATAGGGAGACCCATTGTTCTCTTTCTTATTCAACCTTGTGTAATGAAGTGCATATCAGACAAATGATTTATGAGTCTGATTTAGGTCACACGGGTCTTAAGATTTCTAGAAATGGTCCTATACCTATCCTTAGTTTTGCAGATGACTGCTGTGTTTGCAAATGATACTTTGGACAATGTGACTAGGATCAGCTTAGTTTGGAAAATTACTGCTTGTTATAAGGAGAATGTATAAGTTTTGATAAGTCAACCATATATGTTTCTCCTAACATTTTGCCTCAAGACATGAGAGAACTCTCTACAGCTCTTGGTATTCCTTTATCATATATTATTGGCCAAATACAATTATTTCTAAGAGAGTGAATAGAAATACTTTTCAATTTGTCGTTGATAATGTTCATAATAAAATATTTTCCACAAAACACAGTTATGTCTATTCAAGGGAAGAATAATACTTCCTTCATGCGGAGAGGTTTATCCAAAGCTCCAGAGGAGTTCAAGAGTCATTTGAAATATTCTGTTGGAGATGGAAGAGAGATTAATTTTTGGGTTGATAATGGTAGTCTTAGATCCCAAGTTAATCTTACCAATACTTTTTTAAATTCTCAAACTAAAATATGGGATCTTAGTCTTAGACCCCACCTTCCATGGATGACTGTAAGGAAAACCCCAACTCTCCCTAAGATAAAATTCTTCTTATGGCTAGCTGGACGCTTAATCATAGAGGCTTGGATCTTGACCCTGTTTGTAATATATGTCATACTGATATGGAAACTGTTGCTCATATCTTTCAATCTTGTAAGGATTTCAAGCGTCTGTTTAATTGTTTACCGTACTAATGGAATCCTCGGATCCATTTATCTATGCAGCTAAATTTGTCTTGTACAGTTCTACTTACATAAATAAAGTAGAGAGATTTAACACATCAATGTCGACGGATCAAATGGGCATTAGGAGTGTAGGAATCATCAACTTGAACCAAAGTAAAACAAAAAAAGTCAACTTAAACTAAATGCAAGTCTAGTAGAGGTTCTGTGATAAATGACTCCTGCTCGAACTGGTCAAAGGGCAACAACTATACAGATTAATTCCGATTGTTTTTTGACTTTTTGGCAGGAAAGTGCATGCATGAAAGAGTAGCAAAAAGGAATTACAAATGTTTGTTACACTAGTAAGTAGTAACTCCACTTTTTTGTTGGTTGAGAATTGACATATATATTTTCATCACTTTGCAGAGAATTCTTGCAAATATCAGTTCTATCACCTTGAATGGGAGCCAAATTTGGCTTGGGGAGATTCCACAGTTCTTAGAGTCTTCTATTTTGTGGGACATGTAACTGGTTTTTCTTATAAAAGTAAAGCTCCTTATAAAAAATAAAAAAAAAATTAAAAAAAAACATTACAACAAAACCGCTTATAGAGGTACAAAATTTCACCTCTAAATTCATATAGAAGCCCATTAAAATCTAACGTAAAACCACTATTTGTTTTAGAGGCGGAATTATTATCCATCTCTACAAGTCACTTTGTAGAGGTAGAAGATAATGGCGCTATTGCAATTTTTAGATGCGGTTTGATTATTATTAGAGGTGTTAAAACTCCATCTTTAGTATAGGAGTAGGAGTATTTCTTTTGCAAATAATATTATTTGTCGATATACCTGTTTGCCACCATATAAATATATGTATAGCATAAACTAACCCATGATGAAAAATCAAATAACACTCATAAATCAATATCAAAATATCTAAAATCATTATCCAAATCTAAGTGCAAATTTAAACTATCAAAATATCATCTTCATGGTACAAACTTAATCTGAATGTCAAATTATCATCAGGCATTTAGAGACATCATGCATCCCTCAATCTTCATTTGAAGGTTCACTCGACACAACATTATGCGAATCCTATAACTTTTCCACAATGGATTCTAACTTATCAAGCTTAGAGTGCAATGTATTCAACTTGTCCTTCATTTTTTTTGTTCCTACTCACTAATGAGCCTTGCAGGGTGTTGATGCCGAAATTCTGGCAGGAAATCGAACGGATGTGATGTGGTATTTGTGTACACAAAGACAAAAGAAACCCTAAAAAGTTGCTGGATAATCGATGAGGTTGTGTCTCTGAGGCGATTCTTTGATGCCTAAGTCAATAAACTGAAGGCAAGAAAAATAGAGAGATGGAAAAAATTGAGATTGAATTGTGTGTACCTGTAATAATAACAACCCCTTTATATAGAGTCTTGGAGCATAGTCCAATTAGGAAAGTAGCTAATGCTGAGTGTTATAGTAGGATTATGATTTCTATAGGCTAGAATGTTCAGATAGATTTAGGGTTTCTATAGGCTGGAGTGTCTTAGTAAGATTAGAGTTCCATAAGCTGGAATGTCTTAAATGAATTATTCGAGACTTGCCAATCACACGAGTTATAAACAAAAAGAAACTAAGACACGATATACCCAGGTTCACCCTAAAATATGGCTACGTCATGCCAAAAGTTTCACTATTATCAGCCTCACAAATCTCTCGTTACACTTTGCGCTCAGTACATAGAGAGCATTTATAAGCAACTTAAGACGCTCTAATTAAGGTTTTTGCCCTATTGTAAAACAACAGTTATTCATGGGCCCAAGCCCAAATTGTCGAGCAAAAAACCAGACCTAAAACGTGTACAGTGACCCCCTGTGGTTGTTGGGGGTTCTACAGATCTAGACCCCTTAAGTATGCACCAACTCTAACAATCTTCCACTTGGTAAATACTTCACACACATGGAAAACTTCCCAGGACTTTGTTTCTTCAAGCCCATCTCATAGCACACCACTCAAACTGCGCTATACTAACCACCTTAGTCAAGAAATCTGCGTTGTTCACTATTGTATCGACTTTCTCCAAGATTATCACATTTTCTTCAATCTTTTCCCGGATGAAGTGATATTGGATATCAACGTGCTTCGTCCGTGAATGAAATGCAGGATTCTTTGCTAAGAAGATAGCACATTGATTGTCACATTTCACCTTCATTGCTCATTGTTTAAACCCAAGCTCAACACATAACCTTTGAAGTCAAACCGTTTCCTTTCCAGCATGGGTTATCACCATATACTCTGCTTCTGTGGATGAAAGAGCAACAATACTTTGCCTCTTACTCATCCAACTCACTGCCTCACCAATTAGATTGAACATATATCTGCTTGTAGACCTCCTACTATCAATATCTCCTCCTTAATCAGCATCAACCGATCCTATAATATCAAGATTCTTCTTACCTCCCATACCTGCATAACACAATGCAAACTCTGATGTGCCACGAAGATATCTAAGAACTCTCTTGATTGCAGTCCAATGCTCTTTCCTAGGATTAAACATATATCTTCTCAATACTCCCACTGCTTAGGCAATATCTGGTCTTGTACACACCATAGTGTACATCAAGCTTCCAACCACACCAACATAAGGTACGTGCCCCATCTCTTCAGCTTCTTCCTCTGTCTTCGGACATTGTTCCGCAGATAACTTGGTTCTCAAAGACATGGGAGTCTCTACCGGCTTGCTGTTAGACATGTTAAATTTTTTCAACACTTCTTCAATATTCTTCTTCTGACTTAGCCACAGTTTTCGATTTTCAAGATCCTTCTTTATCTGCATGCCCAAGATAAAGTTTGTTGGCCCTAGGTCTTTCATGTCAAACTGCCTTGCTAATGATACCTTCACAATGCTAATCATTTTCCTATTATTTCCAATCAATAGCATATCATCAACGTACCAGGTTAAAATGACAAAATCAACCCCTAACCTTTTCACATAGACGCAGTGAATAGCATAGTTGCGAATGAACCCAAGCTGAATGGCATATATGTCAAACTTCTGGTACCACATCCGTGGTGTTTGCTTTAGCTCGTACAAAGACTTCTTCAATTAATAAACCAGCTATTCCTTGTCTTTGCTCACAAAGCCTTCAGGTTGTTTCATGTAAATTTCCTCCCCTAAGTCCTTATGAAGGAAAATTGTCTTCACATCTAGTTGCTCGACCTCTAGGTCATAAGTAGTTGCCATAGATAAGACAAATATGATAGATGTCAACTTTGCTATAGGGGAAAATATCTCACCATAGTCAATTCCCTCTATTTGCGAGTATCTCTTTGCAACCAGACGTGCCTTGCACTTTTCTACCATTCATCTGCATTTGTTTTTTTCTTGAAAATACATTTGAACCTAATTGCCATCCTATCTCTAGGAAATTTCACAAGGCTCCATGTTTCATTCCTGTCTAGTGCTTGCATCTCCTCTTTCATAGCATCCTTGTACAGATTTGCATCCTCTGAGGTCCTCACCTCTTTCACTGTGCTAGGATCATCACTAGTAATATTTAAGGCATATAATGCACTACAAGCACTAAGGCAATACCTGATGGGTGGCCTCCTAACCCGTGTTGATCTCCTTATGATAGGCGTGGTCTCTACCTTTGAGCCAGCATCTGAATCATCATCCTTTGCATCAAAAACATAAATATCGTGCTCAGACCCAACTGACTCAAAATCTGAAGTATCTGATGTAGTCTGTGGGATAGTCTTCCACTCTTTATCTCTCGAGCTAAGATTAATCTGAACCTGCTTTGGCTGTTCCGGTACATCTTGGACAGCCCCCACATTCCTTTGTGTTTCTCTGAACACAACATCTCTGCTAAAAATTGTACTCTTATTTTCTGGATTCCAAAACTTGTACCCTTTGACCCCATCCTTATAACCAATAAAAATGCACTTCATTGATTTTCTATCAAGTTTGTTTTTTTTTTTTGGCACATGCATATAAGCATCACACCCAAACACCCTAACACGAGCCAAAATCGGCTTCTTCTAGAATAGTGCCTCAAATAGTGTCTGATCTTGTAAAGCTGATGTAGGTGACCTGTTCTTCAAATAACATGCCTTAGCCACCGTCTCTGCCCAGAACTCCGGCTTTAAGCCACAACTCAGCATATTTCTCAATTTCTCCATGAGTGACTAATTGAGTCTCTCGGCCACCCCATTCTGTTGAGGTGTATATAGAGTTGTTTTTTGTCTTGCAATGCTGCTTGCCACATATAATTGCTCAAACTTGTCTGAGCAAAATTCTCCTTAATTATCTGTTCTCAGTACCTTTATCTTTCTGTCAATATGATTTTCTACTAATCCTTTAAAATCATGGAACTTATCAAATGTTTTGGTTTTACTCTTAATGAAGTAAATCCATACATACCTTGAAAAATCATCAATGAAAGAGATGTAATACCTTGATGTTCCAAGAGATTAGACCAAAACTGGCCCAAACATATCACTATGTATCAAATCCAAAATACCCCTCACCCTCGTGCTAGCGGACTTAAAACTCACACAGTTTTGCTTGCCATGTAGACAATGATCACAGAAACCGAATCCCATGGAGCAATCTGGAACTTTCTTCACCATCTGCTTTGATGATAACGTAGATAGTCCCTTTTTCACCAATATGCTCAAACCTCTGATGCCACAAGATAGAGGACTTCACCTCATTATCAATCGCCTCCTCAGAGATAAAAGCTCCACTACACTGACTTTGTATTGTACTTCCCAGCAACTTGTACAACGTACCATACCGAACACCTCGTGAGATTACTGCGATCCATGAGTCATCTTGCATGAATTTTTGTAACAGTTGAAATTCACTCCCCCATCTGTCATCTTGCTGACTGACATCAGGTTCTTACTGAGGCCCAGAATATACATCATACCTGGAAGTGTCCTGATTTTCCCATCATTCATCTTCAACTTCACATTCCCAAGACCAATAATTTTCACCGGAGAGTTATCTCCCAATAAAACTAGTCCTTGTGAGGTGTCATGTGAAAGGATGCTCTTGTGTCAATTATCCAAACACTTCGATTTGATTGAGCCAAAGAGGATGCTATATTTAAGTCACCAGCATCATCATCATACTGATTCCTATTTCCTAAAGTTTATATCTTACATGTTCACTTTTCAGGGTTCAACCTCTTACTTCTGTAATCTTTCTTTAGATGTCCAGGCTTCCTACACTTCCAACACTTCAACCCAGATTTATCCCTACTTTTCGATCTTCCCATGAACTTGGGTTTATCACTAGACCACTTGTAATCTCTTTCATGGGTTCGCCCTCTCACAGATAGGCCTCTTTTGATGAGTTCTTTGTACCCTACCACCTCATCTCCTCAGACAATAAGACTGCCACTACATTCTCAAAGGACAGATCCGTCGTACCACTACCAATCGCAATTATCAAGTTATTCCACGAATCATACAGTGAACAGAGTAGTGTAATAGCCTTATCATCATCCATCACATCAACACTAATAGACAATAACTGACCTATCAAAGTGTTGAACTCATGTAGATAAACAGAGAAAGAATCACCCTCAGCCATCCGAAGGTTGTACAACTTCTTCCGCAAAAACAATTTATTTACTAGAGATTTCATCTATTAAAGGCTTTCAAAATTCTTCCAAAGTTCTTTTGTAGTCTTCTCTCCATAAACGTTTATTAGGACAGAATCAGCCAGGCACAGCCAAATCAGACTTCGTTCTTTTCGATCGAGTTTCTCCCACTCTGTGATAGCCAACGACCATCGATGACACCGCTTCTGTCGTGGATGCTGCCGTTATGCTCATCATATTCTTTGGTATCTCATCGACTATCACCGTCCACATATCCCTGTCCACGAGTAGATACTCCATCTTTAGTTTCCATAACTTAAAGCTCTTCCTTCCGAACTTCTCGATTTTAATTTGTGATCCAATTGATATTTCTAATCGTTAATCCTTGAACACAAGGCTCGGATACCAATTAAACAATTCGAGACATGCTGTTATACAAATATTTACCCAAGTTAATAAGCAAATAATTGAACATTTTACTTGCAAGTGCACAAAGTCAAATGGTAGCATAGTGTGCAAGTGCGAGATCATTCCCACAGGGATTAGTAAATTTTGATTTAAAATTAATTTCGCAATATAAAATGAGAGAAAGAAAAAGTGATTTTGATTCGATAATGATAAAAGTGTAGGGCTTTGATATCCACCATAAATCATGTTTTCACAATAAAACAATATGCCAATGCTTTAATCACATTATGAATACCTAATGTTGCCAACCTAAAGGCATGGTATATACTTCTTAAGCTATTGATTTCCCTAAGCAACGAGTTAGGCATGGTATATACTCTAACTTTTTTCTTTCTTAAAGGATTTAGCTTGGTGTATACTAAATTGTTCTTTAAGAAAGCATAATATCTGTGGAAATTGACAAACACACGAGGCCTAGGGCATGATATATACCCCCGGTTTCCCATGTTGATTAACCCAAGAACCCGGCATGGAATTCTTTTGTTACTATTATTAAACTCAGGACTCGGTCATCCAAATTGATTTAGTTAACTAGTCCATACCACATGCATATGTTGATCAGGCAAACACATATGAGGAATTCAAGAAAACAAGAATTAATCAAGTTAAGCATCATAATATAACTATCACAAAGGCGAAAATATTGAATTATTGAGTAACATAATCAGGGCTTCAATCAAGCCCTACTAACAGATTTAGTTACACATGAGTTTGATGTTAAACATCTTCATAAAGTAAATAGAAGGAAAAGAATAAACCCGAAAACACTTCCTTGAAGAGTCGTAAATTCTTCTCCCCCCTTATTTCTGTATTTACATGCCTATTTATAGAGTTTAAGTAACCCTAGAAACATCTGGAAACCCTAGAGGTCGTAAAATAACACCCAAAGCCTATTTCCAAAATAGAACCAGCCACCATACTTTTTACTGACGTGCGAATGCACTCGATCGCAGTATGGTGCGCTCGATCGTACTGCGATAGATCCTTCATGTTGCACGCGCGAGCGCAGGTGCGCTTGACCCTTGGCTTGGGTGCTCGAGCGCTATTGCGCTCGATCGCAGGTCTCCTGCGCTCGATCACTCTACCAGACTCCATTATTTCCCCAAATTTGCTCTTTAAGCCTGTTATTTCCAGAATGCTTCATTTTCTCCAAAAACTTAGAAAAACATAGAAAACACAAAAAGGAAATAAAATAGAACAAAATAACACAAACTAAGAGCTTAACAAATATAAATTAAGGAACTTACATATTGCTAGTCCCTTAGCAATATGAAACTAAAAACTAAATGAGAAAAAAAGAACACAAAGATAAATCCATCTTTCGTGGGATGTACAATTGCATTTAGCATTCCTTGTATCCAAAAATTTAAGTATCACTAAAAACCATGATTTTCATTCATTAGCAAGCTTAAAAGATAAACTCCATCTTCACAATGAATAGAAATTTTAAAATCTAATTACTTACAAAAGACAGGTTAAGGCATCACAAGTTCGAATCAGTGTAAAGTGAACTTAGCATATAAATATGAGGCTTCCAAATAATTCTAATGTGCAATGTCTCTATATATCAAGATTCACTGAAATTCCCATCAGAATGAATAACAATGGCATTATTTTATTTTCTTATTTCTTTTATTGTGAGGCTTTGCCATATTTAGTTCCCTTAAGCTTTCTAATTTACCCATATAGCGAGTGTTGAGTCAATGACTCCCAAACCAGATGGTTTTAAGGCATTAGGTGTAAAAACACCCCTAAGAACTTACTAACTCAAGTAAAAAAAGGCTACGAAGCTAAACTGGCCATAATTTAACCAAATCAAAATTCCCACCTTTTGACGTGAACAATTATTGCTTACTGAGGCAAGAGGTCTAGTTACTCAGTGGAAAGTTTATCAATGATTATTATTTTTTTTATATTTTTTTTGAACCATATGTCCTATGCCAAAGTTTCCATCCAACAAATCATCCAGTTTCACCCAAGCCATAGAAATATACACATTAAATTCACATGTCATGTCTCACACAATTATGTGCTAATGTGTTTGTATCAGATTAGATCAAACATTTGAATTCTCATACCCCTAAAGTAAGTAACTAAACTTTAAAACTCTATCATCAGATCATGTGTTCAAAATTTTAAGCTTACCAAGGAAATCAAATCACAATGTTTTTTTTTTTCCAGATCAACCAAAATTTCAAGATGAACATGAACATGCATTTTTTTTTTAAAAAAATAAAATAAAAACAACAACAAAACTGGGACAAATTGTGTGTAAATGTGTCTCCCATACCCCCAAACATAAATTACACATTGTCCCCAATGTATAAATAACATGGAAAGAGCTAGCCTGGGAGATAGATAACTGGCTAGATTAGCATGACTCATAGCACACCCCCAAACTTGAACTGAAGTATGTGTTGTCCCTTATTGATTCTTTGGCCCAAGAAAGCTCCCAAGGCGAAATCACTAGCATCACACATCATCTCAAATGGAAGAATCCAATCAGGTGTCATCATTATTGGTGCAGAGGTGAGCAATTTCTTCAATGTGTTGAAAGCTTCCATACATTCATCAGTCCATTCAAACTTGGCATCTTTGGCTAGCAGTGCACAAAGGGGTCTAGAAGTCTTGGAAAAAATTTTGATAAATCTTCTGTAAAATCTAGTATGTCCAAGGAAACTTCTGATACCTTTGGCTGTCATAGGAGAGGGAAGTCTTGAAATAATATCAATCTTGGCCTTGTCCACCTCAATACCCTTGTTGGAAATGGAATGACCCAACACAATGCCTTGTTGTACCATAACGTAACACTTTTCCCAGTTTAGTACTAAGTTCTATTCTTCACATTGCTTGAGGATACTCTTTAGATGATGGAGGCATTCGTCAAAATTAGAACCGAAAACAATAAAATCATCCATAAATACCTTAATGAATTTTTCCACCATGTCGAAAAAAATGCTCATAATGCATCTTTGAAATGTGGCTGGTGCATTGCATAATTTAAATGACATCCTTCTATAAGCAAATGTGCCAAAAGGACATGTGAAGGTGGTCTTGTCTTGGTCCTCTGGTGCTATTATAATCTAGTTGTAAGCACTGTACCCATCCAAGAAGCAATAGTAGCTATGGCCGGCTAATCTTTCTAGCATCTGATCAATGAAGGGTAGGGGAAAATGATCTTTTCTAGTCACCTTGTTCAGCCTTCTGTAATCGATGCATACTCTCCAATCATTATACTTGTAGGTATTAGCTCCTCATCTTCATTCTTCACCACTATGATCCCACTCTTCTTTTGAACAACTTGAACTGGACTTACCCATTTACTGTATGAGATGAGGTAGATAATGCCAACATCCAGCAGTTTCAATACCTCTGCCTTGACTACCTCCTTTATGTGTGGGTTGAGTCTCCTTTGTGTATCCCTGGTGGGCTTTACTTCGTCTTTGAGGTAGATGTAATGCATGCACTTAGCTGGACTTATCCCCTTGATGTCAGCAATGGTCCATCCGATAGCAGTTTTATGCTCTCTAAGAACTCTCAACAGCTTCTCTTCTTCCCCAAAACTTAGATTGTAGCAACTATCACATGTAGTGTCTTATTCTCACCTAGATAAACATAAGTCAAATGCTCTGGCAACTACTTCAACTCCAAATTTGGTGCTTGGACAATAGAAGGGAAAACAGTAGTATTAGTAGGGGTGTACCTACTTGGATGCTTTGGAGAGGCCTCAAGGAGGTGCACAACTCCAATGATGTCATCAGTAACATCTTCAGATTCTAGCTCAATATCCGATCTTGTGAAACTATGGGTGAGGGTGGCCTCCAATGAATCAATGTGATAGACCTGAAAAACTTTCTCAACAATACCTTGTATCATACATACATTAAAACATTCCATATCATCTTGGGGTAATTTCAATGCATCAAATATTTTGAATTCTATCTTCTCACTATTTACCTTCATACTTACAATACCTTTTTCACACAAATTTTTGTATCAACAGTTCTCATAAAGGGTCTTCCTAAGATGATGGGCAAAGGCAATGGCATAGGAGAGTCTTCCGTATCTAATACAATAAAATCAGAAGGTAAAATAAATTCACCTACCTTTACCAAGACATCCTCAAGAATACCTCTTGGTCTTTTGATACTTTTGTCTGCCAATTGAAAGGTGACGGAAGTTGGTTGAAGTTCCCCCAAACCCTGAGTCTCAAATACAGTGTATAATAGCAAATTGACAACTGCCCCTAGATATAGTAATACACACTCAAAAAGCTGGTCACTTATCCTGCAATGAATGGTAAAACTACCTGGATCTTTTAGCTTTGGTGGTAGTTTCCTTAACAACATCGCACTTACCTCTTCAGTTAAAGCCACTGTTTCATGCTCCTGAAACTTCCTTTTATGAATACAACAATCTTTCAAAAATTTAGCATATGCAGGAATTTTTTGAATTGCATCTAATAAAGATAAGTTCATCATTCATGGTATCCAAAAATTTAAGGAGAAAGAGCACTCAAAACCATGATATTCATTCATGAGCAAGCTTAAAAAAATATAACCCATCTTCGTAATGAATAAGAATTTTAAAACTTAATTACTTACAAGAGGCAGGCTAAGACATCACAAGCTTGAATCAGTGTAAAGTGAATTAGCATAAACAGATGAGGTTTCCAAATAACTTTAATGTACAATATCTCTATGTCTCAATATTCACAGAATTTCTCATCAGAATGAACAACGATGGCATAGTTTTATTTTATTTATTTTTATTATAAGGCTCTACTATGTTTAGTTCCCTTTAGCTTTCTAATTGACCCATGTATCGAGTGTTGAGTCAATGACTCCCAAACCAGATGGTTTTAGGGCATTAGGTGTAAAGACACCCCTAAGAACTTACTAACTCGAGTCAAAATGGCTACAAAACTAAACTAGCCTTAATGCTACCAAGCAAAATTTTTCACCTTTTGACGTGAACACTCACTACTTACTAAGGCAAGAGGTCCAGTTACTCAACAGAAAGTTTCGCAATGATCATTATGAATAAAATTCCCACCTTTTGACGTGAAGACTCACTTTTTACTGAGGCAAGAGATCTAGTTACTCAGTGGAAAGTTTATCGATGATGATCATTATAAATATTAGTAGTATTATTTGTTTTTTTTCTTCTTTTTTTTATGTTTTTCTATGCCCAAGTGTTAATCCCACAAGTCATCCAGTTTCAGTTAAGTCATGGAAACATGCACATTAAAATCATATGTCATACCTCACACAATTATGTGCTAATGTGCTCGTGTCAGATTAGATCAAACATGTGAATTCTCAAATGCCTAAAGTAAGTAACAAAGTTTTAAAACTCTATCATCAAATCATGTGTTCATAATTTTAAACTCACCAATGACATCACATCACAGTATTTGTTTAGATCAACTAAAATTTCAAAATAACATGAGCATGTATTTACCTTCTTTTTTTTTAAATAAAGAAAAACAACAATAAACTATGACAAAGTGTGTGTAATGTGTCTCCCATACCCCCAAACTTAACTTACACATTGACCACAATGTGTGAATAATATGGAAAGAGCTGACCTGGGATATGGAGAACTATCTGGACTTGGTTTGGCTCATAGCATACCCCCAAACTTGAATTGAAGTACATGTTGTCCCTGAAAAATAAAGATTGGAAAACAAAAGAAACACTAGAAATAAGCAGTAACAATAAATATGTAAAATAATAAACAAACAAAAAGGATATGTTGTGGGGTGCCTCCCACGAGCGCTAAGTTTAATGTCTTCAACCAGACCCAACATTAGTAATCATGCCTAGCTAAGCACTCCACCATCTGATCAATAAATGGGAGTAGAAAATGATCATTCCTTGTGGCAGCAGTCAACTTACGGTAGTCTATACTCACTCTCCATCCTGATTGCACACTAGTTGGAACCAACTCATCGTCTTTATTCATCATTACCGCCAATCCAGCCCACTTTGGTACGACATGAAATGGGCTCACCCACTCGCCATCAAAGATTGGATAAATGATCCCTACATCCAATAGCTTAATCACTTCAGTCCTCACAACCTCTTGCATAGCTGGGTTGAGCCTTCTTTGTGGCTCCCTCGATGGCTTGGCATTCTTCTCCGAATGTAACTTGTGCATCACCACCGAGGGGTTGATTCCCTTGATATGCTCAATAGTCCAGCCGATAGCTTCATTGTGCTCTTTTAAAACGTCCAATAATTTATCCACTTGAGCATCAACTAAATTTGAAGTTACAATCAGAGGCAAAGAATCTGTTGGACCTATGAACTTATACTTAAGATTGTTCGGTAAAGGCTTAAATTCCTTCTTGAGGGGTTCAGGTGTTGTGATCTCCTCTGTCTCACTGCTTTTCTGAGAAGCAGACTCTAAAGTAGCATTTTCTTGCTCAAACAACTTATCCAAATCAAAATCTTCTTCAAACTGAGCAAAGCATGCCTCCAAGGGTCCTCAATGCGGGATTTATCTACAGTCTCCTCCGTCTTACTGGTCTTCTGAGGAGCAGACTCCAAAATGGCATTTTCTTGCTCAATTAACTCATCTAAATCTAAATCTTCTCTAAACTGAGCAAAGCATGCCTCCAAGGGGTCCTCAATGCTTGATTCACCAACAGTCTCCTTTGTCTTACTGCTCTCCTGATGAGCAGACTCCAAGATAACAGTTGTTTACTCAAGTAGCTTATCTAAATCCAAATCCTCTCCAAACTGAGCAAAGCGTGCCTCTAGAATGTCCTCAGACTCCCCTCCTTTCTTGGCGCTTGTAATCTTTCAGGGTAAAGCGCTTTAGGTACAAACGACCTAGGGAGATCCCTAATAATAGGTGTGGTTATAGATGGCTCAGCATCTCTCTTTTCCTTGTTGCCACTTTCTTGCCCTTATTGCATAGCTGGGTTCTCTTCCACTTGATTGTCCACTTGTCTCCCAGACCTCAATGGGACAATCAATTACACTTGTTCCTGCCTGTGCATTGGAGTTGATGAATTTCCCACCGCAAACTATTCCTTAGGGTTGGGCACATGTTGACTGGGGACCTTTCCCTTCTCTCCTTCACCCAAGTAACTTACAGTTTGATCCATTTGACTCTCTATCCTAGCAACCGCTTGGGTGTTTACTATTTATGCACTCCTTACTTCGCTTATGGATTGGCCGATCATTTTCCTGAAATCATTGAGGGCATCCTCCAATGACTGTGAAACCGACACTGATGCTTGAATGGGAGCTTGGTAAGTGGGTGATGGTGCTGGATAGGCTGAGTGACCATAACTTGGAACTGGTGGAGAAAATTCGGGAGGGTATTGATTGTGAGCATGATAAGGGGCTCATCCCTGATGAATCAATTGGTTCTGCGTCCATGAAAAATCATGGTGGTTCCGTCACCCTGGATTGTACGTCTCGGAGTAAGATCTATTTGATTGCCACCAATAATCATTGAAAGTGTTTATTTGTTTCATAGAATACTCGACAAAAGCCGGCATAGATGGACAATTCTGTGCTAAATGCATAGGACTAGCACATATGGAACAACTATCATCATTGAATGTATTGGCTATATTGATGGACTGGTCGGTCATCTTCATGAAATCCTTGAGGGCGTCCTCTAAAGACTATAAAACCGGCATTGGATTCATCCACATTTTTTTTAATTTTTCTAACTTTTTATTTTATTTTTTATGAGCAATTGCCATTAGAAACAAATAAACTAAAATAAAATTGCAGTAAGAAAAATCAAACAAAAAAATGCTAACTAACTAGTAGAAAAATAAAATTAATTTAGACAAAAATTTCACAAACCAAACAACTCCCCGGCAACGGCGCCAAAAACTTGTTGTGAGTTTTAAATTACTTGCAAGCGCACGATTTGTTTGCAATATAGTGCTGTGCAAGTGCGGGGTCGAATCCACAAGGAATTGCGTTGTGAAAATGTAATTTTATTTAACTAAACTTATCTTAACCTAGTTCCAAGTTTTGAATTATATGTTGCAAAACAAATAAAAACTAAACTAAATTGATTTAAAACTAATAATAAAGACACTAAGGTTTCTGAATCCACCCCACCAAAGTTAAGTATATATCTTCATGTTCTAAAAATAGCCTATCAAAACATTCCATGAATCCAACTTAAAAGAAAAAAACAACAAATATCCCAATTAAACCAAAAGCATCCAATGTATCTGCTTTTAACAAATCACAAAGGAAATCCAATTTAATAAAAAACAATTTAATGTTTCCATCAGATGAAACACATGGAATATCCAACAGAACAATTTAAACGCAATCAATCATAAGATTTTACTCAAATAATTAACTGAACATTTATACTAAAAAAAACATCAGAATTGTATAAACAAATCTGAAACTATTATGTCAAACAACGGCGAGGCTTCATCTTCAACCTTAGTTGAAGATTTTTGCCACTCATAATCATGAAACTAGATTTCATAATAAAAGTACTAAACATTAAACTAAAAAAAACAGTAAATTAAAACTGACTATACATGAGAGAAATTTCACCCACTGTTGGGCGGCACTTCCCCTCGTGGTAGTAAAGCCTTCAAGATCCACCAGAATGCTAGTAGAAGTCCTCCAAATTGCACCAAAATGGCACTTGGATTGCACACTAAAGATGAAGTGAAAAGGGGCTTATATAGGGAAACATCACAAGTGCAATGTGTTTCCAATCCGATGTGGGATACTGCAGATTCCAGCTTTTGCTCTTTGACCTTTGTCTACTAAAACTGCATAACTTTCTCTAGAAAAAATCATTTTATTGATCCGTAAATTCTCCAAAAAATAGACATCCGGATCTTTCAAAGCATATATGGCTCATCTCCTGGTTCTTCCTGAATCAATACAATTTAATCCTAAAAAATGGCTGATCTGTACGAGCAATTCTGGCAATTTAGTGAAACTCCTTTCCCAGTGCTTGTAAACCTGAAAAACAACGAAAACAACTCAAAGTAACAAATTTCTAAGCTAACAAATGTAAATTAAGTGGCCAAAATATGCAATATTTGGCACTCATCAACTAACCTTTGAGGTAAGGGTGGTGCATTCACCTTCTCCATTTCACTTACCTTGGATGTGGATGCTTTATCTGGAGATGCTTGTGTTGGCTCATCAGCTCCTATAATCTTACCATTTATGAGAGTTGTAATGGCCTTCAGTTGCTGGTGTCCTCTTGGATTAGGTATTGTTTGGGCTGAAAATTCACCATGCTTTCTTTCACTCAACTCTTTAACCATTTGCCCCACTTGTACTTCCAGTCTTTGAATAGCTTGCTCATGCTTTGTAGTTGTTTGTCTTTGCTCAATCCAAAATTGTTTTTCATCTTAAACTGATCTTGTGAAGTCATCAGTTTTTGTTATTGAGTTGCCAATTGCCTTACAATACTCTCTAAGTCACTCTTCTTTGACTCCTGAACTGGTTGGGCTGTTTGTTGGGAGTTCTTTTGTTGCCCTTGAAGGTTCAGGGCATTCTGATTATTATTTTATGAGAAGTTGGGGTGGTTTTACCACCCTGTATTATATGTATTAGAGTATAGATTGTTCTTGGGAGGATAATATAGTTTGCTTGCTCTTGACCTGCTGATGAATACAAAGGGCAAGTCTCAGCAGTGTGATCAAAATGAGAACATATAGCACATACCTGGAGTTGTGTGGCTTGTGGACTAGGTGCGATGTTCTGAGCAATCATGGCTTTTACGATCATATCTAGCTTTTTTTCCACAGCAGCCATCTGATTTGGAGATCCACCATTTAAGTTCACTTCATACATACCCTTGCTCTTTACTCCTTGTCTCCCTCTGGATGAGAATTATTAGGTGTGCTCACTTAATGTCTTAAAAAGCTCCATGGCTTCTTCACTACTCTTTTCCATCAGCACACCTCCACAACCTGAATCTACAATACCCTTATTCATGTCATTTAGACCTTCATAAAAAGCTTATACCAGCTCATCTTGAGGTAGGTTGTGATATGGACACTTGAGAAGCAACTCATTGAAGTGTCCCCATGCTTCGAAAAAGAGGTCTCCACCTCTCTATTGAAAAGATTGAATCTCCTTCGTCATATATCTTGTTTTTTAGGCTGGGAAAAATTTCTTTAGGAACCTACTGGACAACTCTTCCTAAGTATGGATAGAAACTACAAGCAATGAATTGTACCACAACTTAGCATTATCTTTCAAGGAAAAAAGGACAAGAATTAACCAGATTCTCTCTTGATCTAGGCCCCGGATGTGCTAGAACTTGTAGAGATCAAAGAATTCTCGAAAATGTAAGTGTGGATCCTCAGTAGCTGTGCCCTTGAAGTGAGTCAAAGCATTGAGTATTTGCGGTGATAGGTAGTAATTGCCTTCTGCCTCCGGTTGATAGGCAATGCCTGAGGGTTGGTTGAGGTTTTATGGGATGAAGGATTATTTCATGGGTCTCCACTCTGATGGTGGTTGGTTGACAAGTTGCTTCACCATCAGTACCTCTCCCTTGAATTCGTCTTCTTCCTCCTTAATGTTGTCTCTAGACTTTTGTCAAATAGTCTGCTCAATCTCTGTATCGAGTGGAAAGATGGTTGGATTTTTGGATCGAAGCCCTTGTATGAATTAGATGAAGTTCTTCAATGCAGTAGTTTCAGTACTGCTATTCGGGTAGTTTCTGGAACTACACTCTATCGCTCCAAGTTGGGTGCTCTATCACTATAAGCTGACGCTCGATATCGCAATAACAGGGATTACTCTGCCGCTAACCTGAAGCAAAAACAGAAAAACAAAAAAAGAAAAAAAAAACTTAGAATTTTTTATTTTTGATAAAAATAAAACAGAACAGAATAATAAAACTAAACGAAAATAATTCTTAACAGAATTTAACGCAATTCTCGGCAACGGCACCAAAAACTTGTTGCGCAAATATCTACCTAAGTTAATAAGCAAATAATTGAACGTTTTACTTACAAGTGCACAAGGTCAAATGGTA
This sequence comes from Bretschneidera sinensis, assembly GCA_023935145.1. Classification (NCBI taxonomy): domain Eukaryota; kingdom Viridiplantae; phylum Streptophyta; class Magnoliopsida; order Brassicales; family Akaniaceae; genus Bretschneidera; species Bretschneidera sinensis. The sequence goes on from CM043705.1 coordinate 11,961,248, forward strand.
GCATAGTATGCAAGTGCGAGATCATTCTCACACAGATTGGTAAATTTTGATTTAAAATTAATTTCACAATATAAAACGAGAGAAAGAAAAAATGAGTTTGATTCGATAATGATAAAAGTATAGGGCTTTGATATCCACCACTAATCATGCTTTCACAATAAAACAATATGCCAATGCTTTAATCACATTATGAATACCTAATGTTGCCAACCTAAGGGCATGGTATATATTCCTTAAGCTATTGATTTCCCTAAGCAACGAGTTAGGCATGGTGTATACTCTAACTCTTTTCTTTCTAAAAGGATTTAGCATGGTGTATACTAAATTGTTCTTTAAGAAAGCATAATATTTGTGGAAATCGACAGACACACAAGGCCTAGGGCATGATATATACCCCCGGTTTCCCATGTTGATGAACTCAAGAACCCGACGTGAAATTCTTTTATTATTATTATTAAGCCCAAGACTCAACCATCCAAATTGATTTAATTAACTAGTCCATACCACATGCATATGTTGATCAGGCAAACACATATGAAGAATTCAAGAAAACAGGAATTAATCAAATTAAGCATCATAATATAACTATCACAAAGGCGACAATATTGAATTATTGAGTAACATAATCAGGGCTTCAATCAAGCCCTACTAATAGATTTAGCTACACATGAGTTTGATGTTAAACATCTTCATAAAGTAAAATAGAAGGAAAATAATAAACCCGAAAATGCTTCCTTGAAGAGCCGTAAATTCTTCAAAATCTCCCCCCTTATTTCTGTGGTTAAAGGCCTATTTATAGAGTTCAGATAACCCTAGAAACATCTAAAAACCCTAGAGGTAATAAAATAAAACCCTAAGCCTATTTCCAAAATAGGACTAGCCATCATACTATTTACTGACGCGCGACTGCACTCGATCGCAGTATGGTGCGCTCGATCGTTATGCGATCGATCCTTCTCTTTGCCTTGGCTTGGGCGCTCGAGGGCTGTTGTGCTTGATCGTATGTCTCCTGCGCTCGATTGCTCTACCAGACTCCAGCTTTTCTCCAAATTTGCTCTTTAAGCCTAATATTTCCATAATGCTTGATTTTCTCCAAAAACCTAGAAAAACACAAAAAACACAAAAAAGAAATAAAATATAACAAAATAATACAAACTAAGAGCTTAACAAATATAAATTAAGGGGCTTAAATATGAATATTTAAGCACTTATCACATGCCAATCACTCAAATTATAAACAGAAAGAAACTAAGACATGATATACCCAGGTTCACCCCAGAATAAAGCTATGTCTTGCTAGAAGTTTCACTATTATCAACCTCACAAATCTCTCGTTACAATGTGCGCTCAGTACATAGAGAATATTTATAAGCAACTTAAGATGCCCTAATTAGGGTTTCTGCCCTGTTACAAAACCAAAGCTATTTATGGGCCCAAGTTCAAACTGTTAAGCAAAAAAGCAGACCCAAAACATGTATAGGGACCCTTGTGGTTGTCGGGGGTTCTACAGATCTGGACTCGTGAAGTATACACAAACTCTAACATTTAACATCCCTATATATGTGCAATGAGCTTATTTGCTAGGTTTCTTGGTTAGCGAGCTTACTCTAGAGTGCCACGTATTATAGTCTTATTGGGTGAAGAAAATTACCCTACATCATATGTTCCCCACTTTCTTAAGTGAACTTTGTCCATTTGAAAAAGTAGTCATGTTGTATGAAGGATAAATTTTCAAACCATTTATTGGGAATATGGCCGAGGAGCTCTAGGCTTTCTCCTCTAATTTTACTTGAAAAAATGGCCGATGATTCACAAGCTAAGGCTCTCTCATCGGACTTTGCTTAAAAAAATGACCAAAGAGGTGAATAGCTTGGGACCCTCTTCTTGGACTTCAAGCTTATGTCCAATTAGTCAGCATCTAAAGCAGAAAGATGATACACCTTCATATTGTATTTCAACAATGGTTTTTCGAACCTTTATCTTGGTTTCAAGTGGCTTGTTTGTATCAAGTTGAACATATATTCGAGCACCCGGCTTGTTTGTATCAACTTGAACATATATACGAGCATCCCTTTCCACGTTGTTAGTTTTTAGACTAATCTTCAGAAGCTTGCCAAAATTGTCTCCAACTCTTTTCAAGAAAGGTTTGTGAAAGTACTCTAATGGCAACCCATTGAGGCGTAGCCATAGAGTTGCTTTTGAATTTATTACAGCTTCATCTGTGTTGAAGGTGCATTCTCAGCACCTTACGGACATGACAAGTTGCCCCATAAACCACAGTACATCATGTAGAACCTTTTTGAAGTCGAGATCAGCAAAAAAATAGGCAACAAAAAATATCTTTCTCATGTCAATCAGCTCCAAACAACTACTGAGTTTCTATAAAGCTTCCAACTTTCCCTTGAGGTAGACATAGCCAAAAGATCTCCCCAAAACTTCAACAATGACCGCTCTTGTTCATGGCACTCTCAATCTCTTTTCTCTTCCTTGGACAAGGCAAGGAAAATGGGACCCTCCTCATAATCCTCAACATCTGAATCTTCAAACAAGCTCTAAGAGATGGAGTCAGAGAGTTCTTCGATCTAAACCCTAGAAGGACCTTCCAATGAATCATGGTAGAAAGCAGTAGAGGCTTTTAATTTAATGATGCTACGGTGCATATAGCTGGCCTGACTCCTCAACAATGCCATTGATTGGACTGAAATTGCTGAGATATGGTTTAAAGGACCTTTCGTGCAAAGGGACGAAGCCTTCGTACTAGGGTTCTCCATTTTTTGAAAACAATCTTTGCTTTTAAATTATTTTCTTTTATTTGCCAGAGGCAGATTAAGTAATTCATCCCTATAAGCGTAGTTATAGAGGATAAGTTCTTGCCTAGCAAGATCTATGAAAGATACATGCAATAAAAGTCCATCTCACCATTGAATGACACGAGAAGAGAGGGAAAAATATTTTCTTTTCATCCAATAGTAAGATAAACCTTTGTGACATATATCTTTCATGGACCGGGACAAAACAATAAATTTTCATTATAGAGGCAGACTTTTTTCATTGGCCTCCCTCAAAAAGTCATTTTTATCGTAGTGAGTGCCCAAATGTCAATACATTTAAGGGAAACTAAGCATTTTCTTTCTGCAACGAAGGATGACAATTAAACTGTTAGAATGAAAATCCAAGGAAAGACTACCCTCTACTTATTTGGATTAAAACAGCAAACAAATGTTGTTTTGCATTGCAAGCTTGTCTTTTTAGTTCATTTTGTTTTGTTCTTTGTCATGTTAAGAAATAGTGTTAGGTATGAGTGTTAATAAGTGACAATGATACCTGAACGCAAAATTTGTTAAAATATATTTAATTGATATATATCTGGTATCACAATACTATTATCGCATAACTCACTTATAAGTTCATAATATTATCTACCTAAAACGAAAATTAATAAGCAATAAATTGGACAAATAAACCACACGCGTATGGATGAAAATTGAACTTGAAGTTTTATGACTTAAAGACCTCAATCTTGATATTTTTATCACTGAACCAAAGCTTACAAACATCATTTAAATAATTTCAAAATTACACTTTTAGTCTCATATTTATGTGATTTTGTTCATATAAATCTTTTCAAAATTACATTTTTAGTGTCGTATATATTATGTGAAAATTTTAAGTTTAAGTAGTGTGAATATATTTGTAGGTGAGCTCAAACTTTGTGAAATTTATGACTTCTGATGTGGCTAGAAATACTCCAACCCAGTAAACCCTCCGGCCTAGTAAATTCTCCGGCCCAGTAAACTCTCTGGCCCAGCAAACTCTCTGGCCCAATGAAGAACGGACCGACAAACCCACACCTGGGTCCCCTCTACGCACGCAGCCCTGCAACCACTCTACGCCACCCTACAACATGCCGCCCTATAGCCGTCTACATCTGCAGTCCTACAACCACCCTACGGCACGCCGCCCTACAGCCACCCTATAACAAGCCATCCCCTGAGCCCCTAATCAATGCCCTCCCACGGGTGGATGGCTATAAATAAGCCGAAGTATGGAATTTATAAACATTTAGACATATATGCTAACACTTGATTTACTTAAGCCCTCGGCATCTCCTTTAAGCCCTTGTGCTAACTTAAGCTTTAGAGCGCCCTCGGAGGCCTCCTCCTCTCCTCCTTCCGAGGGCCTTTAGTTCATCCCTGTTACTTGTTCAGGGCCTAAGCCACGTCAGCACCTAGGCCACGTCAACACCCAAGCCACGTCAGCACAAACCGTTTTTTGGCATCAGCAGATTGGCACTGTCTGTGGGAAACCACCATCTCTCGCTATAACAAAAGCGAAGAAGTACAAAAGAACTCATCTGTTATGATGCCGCCTAGAAGCAGTACAAGAAGAAGGCAGTGCCCGCAGCTAACAATCCCAGAACATGCAACCCCCGGGTCGAGCAGGCGGCCCCCCGCCAGAGAACAACGCCCTAACCTCTCCAGAACCAACTCTTCTGATTACGAGGAAGCAGCTGTGCATCCTCAAGCCCCTTGACTCAAGTACAATTCCAAGAACTCTCCCGGATGATAGCCAATTTGGCAGCCCAAGTCTGAGGCGGAGGTCAGCAACCCTCCCTTTCTCCTTACCAAGCTCCAAAGTAAGTGAAGTCGTCTGACAGAGACGATCCTACCTACAATCAGCCCCCTACCGAGCCCTCACTACGTAGCGACCGGTCCAAGGAGAGCTCCTCTTCGAAAAGTAACTTCGACTTAGACAGACAGTTCGAAGAAATGGAAGAGAAAATAGATTTGGCCTTAAAACACAAGAACATCAGCATCTTGGATGAGCTTAACATCCAACATCTCCCATTTACAAAAGCTGTCCTTGAGACCCCGCTCCCTCTTAACTTCAGAATGTCATAGGTCAGAATGTCCGACGGTTCAGGAGACCCCTTAGAGCATTTGCAACACTACAAGACAACTATGATGCTGCATCGATATCCCGACCCCGTCATGTGCCGCGCCTTCTCCTTGACCCTTGAGAAGGCTGCGGGCACTTGGTATTCACGTCTAAGGCCGGGAAGCATTGGCAGTTTCAAAGAACTAAGTTATGCCTTTGCTTCGCACTTCCTCAGTAGCAAGGGACCAAAGAAAACCTCAGAAAGTTTGTTCAACATTATTCAACACCGAGGAGAGAGGCTTCAAGCCTACATATCCAGGTTCAACTCTACTGCCTATGAAATCCCCTACCTCGACCCAAACGTTTAGATGATGGCTTTCAAGAATAGGCTGAGGTTTGGGATCTTTAGCTCCAAACTCACCAGGCATCCCCCTAAGGACATGAATGAGGTCTTAACCCGAGCAGAGAAGTACGTGCTAGCAGAAGATGACCAGGCATTTAGGAGAGAAAGGGAAAGAAAAACGAAAAAGAAGAAGAAGGACGTCGACCCACATAGGGGAATGATCAGGAGACCCCCTCAAGAAAAGAGGTACAAACCCCAACCCCGACTCGACAATTTCACTCCCCTTAATGCATCTAGAACTCATGTCCTCATGCATCTCCAAGATAAGTCGGTCCTCTAGTGGCCACCCAGGACACAGTCCCTCGGTGGAGATCAAAGACAATAGTATTGTTTCCACAGAAACTACAGCCATAATACCGAAGATTGCCATGCCTTGAAAGAATAGATCGAGACCCTTATCAGCTTGGGCCACCTGAAGGAATTTACAAATTCCCAGAGGAGAGAGGCGCCCGCTCAGCCAAGGAGAAACTTTGGATATCTCCCTCCCCAGGGATAAGACCGGCGAGGCCCTCAGCGAGACACCAAAGCCGGGCAAGAAGAGTCAGGTCAGAAACACCAAGAAGTAACAACTACCACCCGGATCATCAAGACAATATGTGGGGCCCTGCGGCCGAGGGAAGCTCGAAGCAAAGCAGTAAGGTGTACGCAAGAACCGTGGCCTCTGTCAACGGACCCCACAAGTGAAGAAAGACAGAACTGGCAATCTCTTTCACAGAGGATAACTTGGAGGATGTGCAGACTCCTTATGACGATGCAGTGGCGGTCTCTCTTTTGGTGGCCAACCATGAAGTGCAACGCATCTTAATTGATAATGGAAGCTCCGCTGATATATTATTTCACAATGCCTTTCAATGCATGGAACTGATGGATGAGTATCTAGAGCTAGCCCCGGCCCCGTTTTACGGTTTTGGTAGATCTCCAGTTTTTCCTGAATGAAGCATAGTCCTCCCTGTCACCGTAGGGACTGCACCACGGACCTCTACTGTGCAAACCACATTTTTGGTAGTAAAGCAACCCTCATCTTACAATATGATCATCGGGCGACCCACCCTCAACAAACTAAGGGTTGTTGTCTCCATATACCATCTGAAGGTTAAGTTCCCCACCAGTGAGGGGGTGGGCGTAATCAGGGGTGATCAGAAAGCCTCCTGGTCCTCTTATTTGCATGCTATCAAGGAAGGAAAGAAGGCTGAAACCCTTCCCCTTGAGGTGGAAGACCTCAAAGATGAAATGAAGACCCCAAGAGGACAACCAGTGAAAGAGCTAACTCCAGTGCCCCTTAGAAAAGATCTCAACCGGACCATCCAGATAGGATCAAGTCTATCCGGGAAACACAGGGAAGAACTCCTCTCCCTCCTCTGGAAGAACCGAGACTTGTTTACCTAGTCAGCAGTGGACATACCTGGGATTGACCCTAGAACCATTGAGCATCGCATGAATGTGGACCCCAAGTATAAACTGATTATCCAAAAGAAAAGGTCTTTCACCCCAGAATGCCAAGTCACCATCAACACTGAGGTAGACAAACTGCTTGAGCTTGGCTTCATCCGAGAGGCGAAGTACCCCGAATGGTTATCCAACATAGTGATGATTAGAAAAGCCAAAGGTAAGTGGCGGATCTGCATTAACTTCACCAACCTGAACAAGGCCTGCACAAAGGATAGCTTCCCCCTCCCTTGAATTGATCAGCTGGTAGATTCCACTTCGGGGCATGAACTCCTCTTCTTCATGGACGCATACTCCGGGTATAACCAAATCTTCATATTCGGGTCGGACCAAGACAAGACCACCTTTATCACCAACCGAGGGTTGTATTGCTATAAGGTCATACCCTTTGGACTCAAGAACGCTGGTGCGACATACCAAAGACTAGTCAACAAAATCTTCAAGGGGCAGATAAGGCAGAACATGAAAGTTTATGTGGATGACATGCTGGTCAAAAGTATGGAGGCACGGAGCCACGGCTCCAATTTAGAAGAAGCCTTTGGGATACTACGCAAGCACAACATGAGATTAAATCCAGCCAAATGCACATTCAGCGTGACTGGAGGGAAGTTCTTAGGGTTCATGGTCACCTAAAGGGGGATAGAAGTCAACATGGAGAAGATAAAAGCCATCCTCGACATGACTCCTCCGAGATCTATGAAAGAAGTACAATGGCTCACCGGGAGAATTGCCGCCATAAGTCACTTTATGTCCAAATCTGTAGAAAGGTACTTACCATTCTTCAAGGCTATCAAGAAGGCCAAAGACTTCTCTTGGACAGAGGATTGCCAAGAGGCATTCGAAGGGCTAAAAAATTATTTGAGCTCACCCCCACTCCTAACCAAGCCTCTCCCAGGTGAAAAGTTGTTCCTATACTTATCTGCTGGGAAAAGTACTGTGGCTTTTGTCCTGATTCGAGAAGATGAGGGTATCCAGAAACCCATATACTACGTCAATAGAGTCCTCCATGAGGCAGAAGTAAGGTATCCTCCCATTGAGAAGATAGCTTATGCCCTAGTAATAGCCGCCTGAAAGCTCTGGCCGTACTTCCAAGCGCATACAGTCATCCTTTTGACTAACTAACCCTTAAGGCAGGTCCTCCACAGTCCGAGTGTCTCCAGGAGAATGGTGAAGTGGTCAGTAGAACTCAGAGAGTTCGATATCTGATACTGCCCTCGACAGGCTATCAAAGGCCAAGCTTTGCTTTATTGTTGAAACAACACTCTCTATAAACCTTAGTGCGAGAGTAGAGCCGACGCCGAACGAGACTCCAGATGAATCACCTCCAAGATGGACTCTCTATGTGGACAGGTCTTCGAATGTCACGGGAAGCGGAGCAGGACTCATCCTCTGCAGCCCTGATGGCTTCACAGTCGAGTACACCTTGAAATTTGAATTCAAGGCTTCCAATAATGAGGCAGAATATGAAGCCCTACTAGCTGGCCTAAGATCGACCAAAGCTCTAGCCACCGAGGTCATAGATGTGTTCAGCGACTCCCATCTAGTAGTAAGTCAGGTAACAGGAGAATTCGAAGCCCCAGGAGAGAAGCTCGCCTGGTACCTCTAAAAAGTAAAAGAGTTCGCTGCCAAGTTCAGAATGTTCCGAATAACTCAAATTCCAGGGGCCAAAAACTCCAAGGCAAATGCTTTGGCCAACCTGACTTCATCCCAGCCCCTAGAGCCAACTCGAGCTGTTTATCGAGAAACCCTCTTTGTTTCCAGCATAGACGAGGCCTTGGTCCTACCAATGGAAGAGGATGCGACCTGGATGGACCCAATCCTGCGCTACCTGAAAGATGAAAAGGTCCCCGAGCAGAGAAGTGAAGAAAAAAAGTTAATCTCTCGAGCCTCTCGATACACCATTGTAGATGGGCAATTATACAAGAGAGCTCTGACTATGCCTAACCTAAGATACCTCGACCCGGTCGAAGCCAACTACTCCCTCCGAGAAGTCCATGAAGGCATATGCGAGAATTACCTAGGAACTCGAGCCCTCGCTTTCAAGATTCTACGCCAAGGGTACTACTGGCCCAAAATGAAAAAATATGCGATTGACTTGGTCAATAAGTGCAGAAACTGTCAGTAGTACTCCCTAGTGCCACACCGATCTACTAATCTCCTCGCCTTAATCACTAGTCCACTTTCCTTCGCTATATGGGTGATGGACATCCTAGGCCCGTTCACCATAGCAGTTGGGTAAAAGAAACACCTCATTGTAGCAATTGATTATTTCACCAAGTGGGTGGAGGCAGAGCCACCTGCCAGCATTACGGACCACCAAACTAGAAATTTCGTTTGGAAGTTGATCGTATGTCGGTTCGGGATTCCTCGTGTATTGGTCACCGATAATGGAAAGTAATTTGATAGCTCCTGGTTCAAGACATTCTGTGAAGATCTCTGAATCGAGCATCAATTCTCATCCGTCGGATATCCATAGGCCAATGGCCAAGCCGAAGTCACCAACAGGACCCTCCTCCAAGGTATCAAGAGAAGACTAGACGAAGAAGATAAACACTGGGCTGACCAACTCCCCAACGTTCTTTGAGCCTATCGGACCACTGTACGTATGCCAATAGGAGAAACTCCATTCTATATGGCGTACGGTTCGGAAGCTATCATCCCCGTCGAAATCAGAGTTCCATCAATGTGCGTACAGTTTTTGAACCAAGTAACAATGAGGAAGCCTTAAGGATGAACGCGGACTTAGTTGACGAAGAGCGGGACAAAGCCCAGATCAGTCTAGCCACGTACCAATAAAGGACAACCCAGTACTATAACTCAAAGTTCAGAACCGGAGCTTCAAACTCCATGACCTCATCCTACGAAAGAGTGAAGTATCCCGTCCTCGCCACACGGGAAAGCTCACTTCAAATTAGGAAGGTCCATACCGAATCCGAAGAGTTTATCGGGTTGGCACCTATGAGCTCGAGGAATTGGATGACAAACCCATCCCACGCACTTGGAACGTGGAGAATCTCCATAAATTTTATCAGTACAGTGTACAATAAAGTTTGAAGTTTGAATTTTGAAATTTTATTAAGTAAAGAAGAAAGTACAAAATTAGGCGCTAATGGCCTTGGGTACAACAAGGCACAAAACCTAGTCTAAGGAAGTAGGGACCTCTTGGGCCTCGATCCTGCCCCCCTCTGCCTCTTGGGTGTCACCCCCAGCAGTCCCCTGGGCCTCGTCCTTCGGGACCTCCCCAGCACTAGCATCCACCACATCATCCGTGCCCGTTTCTCCCGGAAGAGCATAAAGATCGAGGCCTGAAAAATTGAGCCCCAGGTAAAGGGACTCAATCTGCTTCTTGGCTTCATTGAAGCCAGTTAGGATCTGGGCCCCGGTCTTATCCAGCAGCTTATCTTCTCTCTCGACAGCCTTAACGACCACCTCTTCTATCTGGGCCCAGGCCAGGTCCCTCTCCTTCCTGAGGGCAAGGCCTTGCGTTGCTAGTCCTTCTCCAAGAAGGCATCATCCTTGGCCAGCTCAGCCAACTTCAGGGAGGAAGACAAAGCCCGAACCAGCTCCTAGGTCTCCTCTAGCTTATACTCAGTCTTCGTCAAGCGATCACCCAGATCTACACAGCGTCAAACGAGGACGCTGCCTAGAACTCCAGCCTGAAATGCGAAACGTTGTTAAAAGAAAAATAAGTAAACCAAAAACTAGGTTAAGGCAAAGAGGTGTTACCTGGGAGAAAGCAGTCTCTGCAGCATAGCAAAGCGCCTCGAAGGGCTTCATCGAAAGCTCCAACATGTCGCGGGGAGGGATCCCCAAGATGAGGTGCTCACGCGCAACCTTCAAATGAGCGAACATCGAATTGTCCCCCCTCAGCGCCCACCGCGATATGAAGGTAGTAGCGACCCCGGATCCTCCCCTGGAGGAAGAGGACCCCGAGAGAGAAGTGGGTGCTATAGGATGCTCTCTATCCTCAGAAACTGGAACCCTCGGAGGGCTCCCTTCAGCTACGAGCACCAAGGTCATGGCCCGAGCCTTCTTCTGCTCTTGTCCGGAGCTGCCAGCCTCTGTAGCCCTCTTTTTATCTCGGGATATGCGCTTCGCCCTTTCCATAGCCTTGGCAGCCACATCCATCTCTGCACAAAGAACGAGAGTTAATAACTTGGAATAAAAAATCAAAGTTACTACAAGAATGAAAGGCTAAGGGCTATAGTGTTTGAGGTCCGACGGAAGGCTAGGAGGGCAAAGGTTCGTGCCTGTAGAGCTCTTCATTGTCTCCGAGCACCCCAATTTCAAAGGGCGCGACTAGCATAGCCTTCACTGTCTCCTGTTCTTGGTGTAAGAGTTGCGGCCTTTTGTACTTGCCAACACGCTCCAAATTCCGAGCGAGGGGAACATCGAAGCTTTCAGCACTCTTTATGAAAAAGAAAACCCCCTTCCACCTCTTCACAGAAGAAGGCTTATACTTTAAAACCCTCTTCCGCCTCCTCGGACTCACAATGACCCACTCCGTATAGCCAAGGCGGGCTAATTGGAAGTGTACTTTGAACACGTTCATGTTCATTGCTCCCTCCACCTCCTGGCACACGAAAATGAATGCCAGGATCAGTCGGACAGAATTGGGCACCAATTGACTTAGTACGATGCCAAAGTATCGGAGCACCGAACAGAAGAATAGATGAAGAGAGAACCTGAGCCCGACCTTTAGCTGTTGCTCGTAAAAACATAACTCGTAAGGCACTCGACCAGGGAGGACATCGCAAGGCCCTCTCCCCACCTTGTGGAGCCCTCATATGGTAATCCATGGGGATCCTATACCTAATCCTGATCCCCACGAGCTTAGACTCCTCTATTGAACTTAGAATGGAGTTTGCTTCGAACATCCACTCCTCCCTCTCAGTATCTAGGGCGTCGTCCCTAATAAGCATCAACAACCGGATATCCTCCTCCCCGGATGACTCCCCATCCTCACTCTCCTCATCATCCCCTCTCTCTAGAGCCCTATCACGAGGGATGGCCTCCAATGAGGAGACTTCCTCGCTGGAGAAAACTCCTATTACCTTCTCCAGCTCCCTCGAAAGATCCCCGCTCTCATCACTCTTAGACATTTTACTCACCAAAAGGTCTTTTTGGATTGACTCCTAGAAAAACCAAGTGCTATCAAAAATTTTTTGCAACTATGAACTTTCAAAATACAAGTGAGAAATGAAAGAAGCATGGATCCTCTTTTATAGAAGCCGGGGCAGCAGAACCGAGAGGCATTAACTCAACTCTCCAAACGAAGTAACGCGCCCTTTGCTGTCACCAATGTGCTGTTTTCGTACCCCGAGGTGATAGCTGTCATCTAAACACACCCTTTGCTGTCACCAATGCGCTGCCATTTAATGTCAGCTGTCATCGTTTATTGCACTTGCAAAAAGGGAAATCAAGTCGGCCCAAAGTGGAGAAAAAGCCCATATACATGAGGAGGAAGAAACGACATGAACATAATTTCTCCAAGCGTTTGAGCTGCTTGTCAAATACTTGGACAAATTCTCCAGGTCCGAGCATTTGAGTTGCTTGTCAAACGCTCAGACATGTTCTCCAGGACCGAGCGTTTGAGCTGCTTGTCAGTATCCAGGACAAGTTCTCCAGGTCTGAGCGTTTGAGCTGCTTGTCAAACGCTTGGACAAGTTCTCCAGGTCTGAGCGTTTGAGCTGCTTGTCAAACGCTTGGACAAGTTCTCCAGGTCCGAGTGTTTGAGCTGCTTGTCAAACGCTCGGATATGTTCTCTAGGACCGAGTGTTTGAGCTGCTTGTCAAATGCTCGGATATGTTCTCCAGGTCCGAGCGTTTAAGCTGCTTGTCAGACGCTAGGATATGTTCTCTAAGTCCAAGCGTTTGAGCTGTTTGTCAAACGCTCGGATAAGTCCGAGCATCGCGAGGCAGTTGTCAAATGTTCGGCCAAGACTTCTCCTAGTTCAAGTATTTGAAACTTCTCTCAGATTTCGTCCAAAACCAGGTTCATTTCATTGGATTAAGTGTAAAAAGTAAGGATACCATGCGAAGCAAAAATTGAAAGAAGAATATTTTATTGATTTATCAAAGGATTACAACTAACAACCTCGAAGTACAAAGAAAAAAGGGCCCTAACGACCTCAAAGTACAAAGGAAAAACCAAGGCTTCCATCTTTTTAGGCAGTCCAGTACACGTGCTGCCTCAGCCTTTTTGGTCTTCCATGGGCTCCCTCCCGAGCCTGAAAGCTCCTTCTTGCCATGATCAACCCCAGGCCCGGGGACCTCCTCAACCGCTTCTGCTTGGAATCTAGAAGAGGTCCTTGCCTCGGCTCAAAATTTGAAAGAGGTTCTGGCCCCCGATTGAAATGAGGATGAGGTCCTTACTCATTGGGAAACATCCCTCCCCCCCAGAGTAGGCCCTTCCTCCCTCTTGGCTTCCATGAATCCTTCAAAGAACTATTGACTCCCCTCTCTCTCCAAAACCACCACCATCCAAGCACTGGATTTTCAGTCCTCGACTCTTAAACTCACTTTGATTTGGATTTATTAACAGAAACTCCTTTTTATAAGAAGGAAAAACACGTTCAACGAGGGTATTTAATACGAACACAGAAAACGAGGAGACCTTTAAAATTCCAAGGTGACTCATACATTTCTCCAGACGACTTTTTGCTTCTCAAGGATGACAAACCCGTCCCCAAGGTCGACCATTTAACGCAAGTTTGACTCGTACGTCCCAGAGTTGGACACCCTACGCTCCAAGACCGAGCGCTCAGATAGCGGGATGCATCCTCAGCTCCACTTACGCCTGGCTCAATCCTTCATTAAAAGGTCATGCCCCACAATACTTCCTTAATCACATAAATGTACTCAAGGAAGTGGGGGGCCTATGATGTGGCCCAAAATACTCCAACCCAGTAAACTCTCCGACTCAGTAGGGCTCAGAAAACTCTCCGGCCTAACAGACTCTCTGGCCCAATAAAGAATAAACCGACAAACCCACACCTGGGCCCCCTCTACGCACACAGCCCTGCAGCCACTCTACGCCACCCTACAGCTACCTACATCTGCAGTCCTACAACCACCCTACGGCATACCGCCCTGCAGCCACCCTGCAACACGTCGTCCCCTGAGCCCCTAATCAATGCCCTCCCACGGGTGGATGGCTATGAATAAGCCGAGGTATAAAATTTATAAACATTCAGACATATATGCTTACACTTGATTTACTTAAGCCCTTGACATCTCCTTTAAGCCCTCGTGCTAACTTAAGCTTCGGAGCGCCCTCAGAGGCCTCCTCCTCCCCTCCTTCCGAGGGCCTTTAGTTCATCCCTGTTACTTGTGCAGGGCCCAGGCCACATCAACTCCCAAGCTACGTCAGCACCCAGGTCACGTCAACACCCAGGCCACATCAACACACAGGCCACGTCAGCACCAACCGTTTTTTGGCATCAACAACTTCCAATTAGGCTAGGAGTTATCAAGCAGGTGGAATCTTTATTTGTCTTCTTAATTAAATTTTAGCTAGGTTTTTGCAAGATTCAAAACTTTATTAGTCTTCATCTTTTTTAACAAACATAGGCACTATAATAATATAGGAGTATATATATTATTATAAAAAAATAAAAGAATATATAAGTATATTTTAGATTAAAACTTAGGATTCTATGATTAACTATATAGAAGAAAGCAAGTAATTAATACATATGAGATACCACAGAAGAGTACTTAATTAGTTAAGATTTAAGAAAAAAATGAAAGAAAAAGAAAAGGAAAGTAGAAGGAAGAGAGTAACAAAAATGGAGAGTTGTGATTGTAATGATGGTGATTTGAGAGCGCTTGAACAGGTGGGGTAGTGACCCCCCATTTCTTTTGCCTTTCTCCCTCCTCTTTCACTATCTCCTCCCCTTACTCTTCTTTTGTTTTTTGTCTCCTCTCCGCTCTCCTTTTGCCTTTTCAAACTCTCCCTATCTATCTAAAAAAGAAATGCACAATTTAGTGGAAATTGATTTGGTTGATAACGACTTCAGGAGTGAATCCCACGTCAAGAAGTAAAATAACAAAAAGGAGGCTTATGTATGACTTGCTTATGGTGTGAACTTTGAACCGATTGTGCGCAGCTGATATATAACCTAAGTTTTTTACCTTTTTTATTACTGTTTTTAATGAATACCTAAGTTTACTACTTTAACAACACGAAGTTTCCTCAAACATGGCATGATTAAACCTCAAAAATTCACACAAAGCATACGTTGCACAAGCATTATTTACCTGGTGTGTGCATGCATAATGCATTGTAATTGATAGCTTAAAGGATCACCACATGAAATTTGTTTTCCTTCTCCTGCTTAAAGCTGCACCCATCCCCCCTCGATGTTTCTTTTATTTTGCTTTGTTAAGGATTGGATTACAATTCACTTTCAATTATATTTTTTCCAAGATAATGCAGGGGAGAGCATGCTCATTTTACCTTTTTAATAATCTAATTAGAACCAGTTCACCGATTATTTTTTTTTTATTTTATAAATTTGATCAAGTAGAACAAAAACAAATTCATGACTGAGCTATTTCGTGCATGGATGTGCAGGCTTGTGGAAGGTACATCGCATGCGCATTGATTTCCAACTACAAATTGATTATTAGAGTGCCTTGGTAAAAAAACAACAATGACAATTTGTTTTACTATATATTTTGTAGTAAAACATATATTTTTAGTAGTAAAATTTATAATTCGAGTAGCTACATGTGGTACGATGATTTTAAGGATATAGAAATCATTTCAGAGATCCTTAAAATTTTAGTGTATTGTATTTAAATTCTTAAAGTTTCAGTTTGAATAACTTATCCTAACTTTTCAATTTGTGGCAATGTAATGTTTAAGAACAATATTTTCAATTGGAGGTACAAGTATTTTGTAGCAAGTTAAATGATCACAATTCTCACAAATTAGAAATCGCAAACTTTTTGTTCAAATCAAAATTTCAGACTTAAGTGCAATATTCTAAAACTTTATTACCATATATACGATAAGATTAACTAACTTGTGATCTCACTAACACTTAAGTAGCCAGCATATACTAAGGCATGCAAAATTCATGAACTAAAAATTACCATTCCATTAAGAAAATAGTATTTAAATTTACTAATGGCATGTTTGATTGGGAAAATAGACAATTTCATTCTGTCCTAATTCCAGGTGTATTCCAATTCATCTGCTTGGTTGGTTTTTGTGGCGGATTTTCAAATCCGTGGAATAGTCAATTCCGAAATATGGCTTATATAGAACTCTAGGGGAGATGGAATTTAATTATGAATTTCAAATTATCTGTAGTTATTTTGTCATAATAAATCTCGATTTTGTTATCCACAAGTGTCTCTCTCGATTAGGGTTTTTTCAATAGCCTAGGGTTTCTTGGTACATAGAGTCTCTATCTCTAATTTAGTGTTTTATTAGATACAGTTCTCTCTAGAATAGGTTTCCCTTCTTTGTACTGGATACAGTAGGAGTCAGGTTTTCATTTTTTGTGTATAGGGTGGGGTGGAGTTTGTTTCTAATATAGTATCAGAGTAGTCCTACGTATCATTTGGGTCTACGTTTCAAGATAACGTTGTTCCAAATAAATTATCTACATGGCGATTCCTCATTCATAGTTTAAGGACAAGTTAGGGTAATTTTTTGTGTTTGGGTTTTTGTAGGTTCTATGTTATTGGATCGAGATTCATCTGTGTTTAGGGCTTGTTGAAGATTGAAGGGGTAGTGGATGATTTGTGGATGAAATTGAACTAGACAAAAAAAAAGAGAGAGACGTATGAGAAATAAAGAAAAGGATTGAGGAAAGTGGACAGAAAAAAGGTGAAAATTGGTTGATAGTTAGGTTATTAACAAATAGGACATTTAATGCAGATGCTTTCCAAAAAACCATGAAACAGATATGGAGGTCGTCAAAAGGGTGCAGAGAAGTATTATTGGTGAGAATTTATTTATTCTATATTCCATCACTCAGTGGACAAATACAAGGTAGTTACAGGCTCTCCCTGGTCATTCAACAATTTCCTTATGTTGCTTCAAAACTATGATGTTAAGGTCCAACCGTCTGAGATAAAGATCAAGAAGGCTTTTTTTTCTGGGCGAGGCCTTACAATATTCCTTTAGGACAAATGAATGAGGAGATGGTCCAAAGGGTGGGAGATAAAGTAGGTGAGTTTATGGAGGTGGAATTGGATGAGGAAGGGAATGGGTGGGGAAGGTCCTTGGGAGTTCGAGTGAGATTATATTTATCGAAACCACTACTGAAGGGCACAATGTTTCGCTTTAGAGGAGAGACAAAGCCTAGATGGATTCAGCTTAAATATGAAAAACTCTCCTTGTATGGTGTTAAGGAGTGTCTGACAATGCATGTGGTCATTGGGGCATGTGGCCAATACCAAAGCATCACTGTTGAAGAAATCTGAGAGACAATTCATAAAAAGGTAGTTGAAATGCAAAACCGATAGGAACGATATTTCCTTTAGCTCGAAGGCAGTTTCTTTGGGGGTGCTAAGCCGAGATTATACAGTAAAAATGCAAGAGCAAACAAGAGTAATTATTTGGAGGGAAAAGTCTTTAACCACATTGCGCTCATCAAGGTGGAAGAAAATTGGGAGAAAGAAAGGGGCAGAAACAAATATTAAGAAACAACATATTTTGATTGGAAAAGGGAATGTTGATTAGAGAGAGGAATATTAGAGAAAGAGTTGGGGTTCAACAAAGGTGGGAGGAAAAGAAGGAATAGGACATGTGATGAAGTGAGTCATAACCAAAATAATCATAACGGTGGCAATTGGCGAGAGCCAATCCCACTGATCACAATAAGTTATTTAGCTTGGAACTGGTAAGGGCTTGGGAACCCTCGAGCAGCGTGAGCACTTTGCAACGTGGCGGAGATGGAAGGTCCTCATAATTATTTCAATGGAAACTGAATTGTATAGGTCTTAGTTTACACGAATTAAGCAAACTTGTAGGTACTGAAATGCATTTATGGTTGACAATGTGGGTTGTATTAGAGGATTGGCACTGATGTGGAATGGAAAATGGAGGATTAGTCTGATTAGTTTCTTATGATCACATATTGATGTCAAAGTGCAAGTAGATGAGAATGAATGGCTTCTAACTGACTTTTATAGTGCACTTGAGGTTGCAAAATGAAAAGAATATTGGAAACTAATTAAAACTCTGGTCACCAAGTCACCTATTCTTGAGTATATATGTTTGGACGACTTCAATTAGATAACATTCACAAGTGAGAAAATGGGTGTGTGTATGTGAGAGAAATGGCAAATAAAGGACTTCCGAGATGTGGTTAATATTTTAAGATTGACAGATTTGCAATATGTCAATGGCACGTACACTTGGATTAAAGGGAGGGTAGGTTTCGACAACGTAAGAGAGCAGTTAGACTAAACCCTTTTCAACAATGATTGGATAATGTACACTAAGGTACAAACCGAAGAGGGGTGAATTGTGTTTTAAAAAACCTTTTACAATTAACAAACAAATTTCAGCAATTTAATCAAGTAAAGCACACAATAAATAAATTGCTTGAAATTAAATGAGTAAAAGAAGAGAATATGCAAACTTCATTTATAGTGGTTCGGCAATATCGAAATCACTCCGACCTTACGTCCACTCTCTTCAAGGAACCTCCTTGAAGCAATCCACTAAGAATAGTCTAGTAACTTCACGGGTGTTGTCTAAACCTTACAAATATCTCTTCCACAAGGAAGTTACAAGGAAGTGTTTAATGCCTAAACACTCTAAGAGTTATACCAACTCTTTTTCACTTTGAGAAAAAATGAAATAGATTGGAACAAGATAGAGTGTACAATAAATGCTTACAACTCACAAAATGTCTCTCTCTAAAACTTAAAGCTCAACAATGGCTCAAGAATAAAATTGAAAGCTTGATTCTTCCAATAAATATTTTCTATGGTGCTCAAAATGCTTGTTGAGGCTTGTAATGGCTGGGTATTTATAGCAAAAACTCCAAACAACCAATTCAAATACAATATGACCGTTTGAGCATTAAATGCAACTGATTCACGCAAGATTTTATGCAAAATAGTCATTATTGGACTTGGCGTAGTCGACTACAACCTTTTTGAAAATAAGAATTAAGCAGCAGGTAGGTCTTGTAGTTGACTACAAAAAAGTATAGTCGACTACAACTTTAATTGAAGCCAAAAAGGACCTTGTAGTCGACTACACATTGCTTAGTTGACTACAGCAAGGTTTTGTGCCCTTTTTGTAGACCCTGTAGTCGACTAAGTAGTGTGTAGTCGACTATAACATGGTTCTGTAGTTGACTAAAGAAATTTGTAGTTGGCTATACCAAGTGGTGTAGTCGACTACAGTAAGGTTCTGTAGTTGGCTACAATAAGGTGTAGTTGGCTACAGTTTTCTGTAGTTGACTTCGACCTGAAGAAAAACTTTGTTTTTGTTTAAAATCATATAAAAACATTTTAATCTTTAAGCCATAATTGATCTAGGAGAATAGAGAGATATTTACAAGGAATTTAATCTTTACTAGACTAGTAATCTCTTACTTTGCTTTTAAGTCTTCATAAATACTTCAAGGTTCCATTGATCACACATTGCTTCTAATGTGCATTCCTTTATCCTTAAAATCGAAATAAGACTAGATAAAGAGAATTAGCACAATAATATGTTTTGTCATTATCAAAATAAATATAGGGTCAACAATAGGCCCCTTTTTGATGTGACAAAACCATTTTGAAATATGTTTTAAGAAAATCTAAGTCTTGAGATTTTACAAAAAATTTGACAAAGTTTCCTCTGTATTTTCAATATTTCCTCATGCATAAGAGAACAATTTTATATCCAACCAACCAAGTATATTAACTTTAGACTTTTCTCCCTCTTTCGTGAAGAGAAAAGTAGTTCAAGCATCAATAGTATGCATAACATGATATAGCAAAGCAATAATAAGGAGCAACAAAATGTCATTAGTATTAGCAATAAGTCTTTAGATTCTTCTCCCCCTTTTTGTCAACATCACAAAAAGAAGAGGAAGGATAAAACTCCCCTTAAAATTATGCATCTAAACACTGAAAAAAATTGAAGATATTTTGAAGTTCAAAAACTAAATAAAACCAACTAAGGTCTGAGATTTTTGACAAAGATTTGCTAGAGTTATTTGATGTATCCATAAAGAAGAAGTGATTAATTTTAATTAAATAAAAATAAATCATTTCCTTCATTGGATTTCATGGAAATCATGAATGCAGATACAATTAAACATATAGACATTCATAGTTTTTCAAGCCCATTAGCATTCTAACTCTACAAAATTTTCTTTATTTAAAGGTTTAGTAAGAATATCAACAATTTGATCTTCTGTAGGTATGAATTCAAGTTTGACATCACATTTTTTAGCATAATCTCTTATAAAGTGATATCTAATCTCAATATGTTTGGTCCTAGAATGCTGAATTGGGTTTTTGGTAAGATTGATAGCACTAATGTTGTCGCATAAAATTAGAATATTTTGAAAACACATAACATAGTTTTCTAGTTGTTGTTTTATCCATAAAATTTGTGCACAGCAACTACCGGCGGCCACATATTTGGCTTCGGCAGTTGATAATGCAACTGAATTTTGTTTCTTTGAAAACCAAGACGTTAACATGGCACTTAGAAATTGAAATGTTCCACTAGTACTTTTTCCATTAATTTATAACCGGCATAATCAGCATCCGAGTACCTAACTAGCTCAAAAGATGATTTTCTTGAATACCATAGTCCTAGATTTTTGGTATCATTCAAATATCTCAACAAACAAAAAAAAAATTTATATCAATAATATGAGATTCCTTAGGATTAGCTTGGAATCTAGCACACATACATACACTAAACATTATATCGGTTCTACTTGCAGTTAAATATAGTAAACTCCTATCATGCTTCTATAAGTCTTAGTATCTACACACTTACCTCCCACATCTAAGTCAAGTTTTGTAGAGGTGGTCATGGGAGTTCCAAGAGACTTTGAGTTCTCCATTCCAAACCTCTTTAGCAAGTCCTTAGTGTATTTGGATTGATTGGTAAGATACCTTATTTCAACTGTTTAATTTGAAGTCCAAGGAAATATGTAAGCTCTCCCATCATACTCATCTCAAATTCACCTTGCATACACTTAGCAAATTCTTGACACATAGATTCATTAAAGGCACCAAATATAATATCATCAACATAAATTTGGACTAAGAAAGTATCATGTTTATGAGTTTTTGTAAAAAAAGTTGTATCTATTTTTCCTCTTGTAAAACCATTTTTAAGTAAAAACTTACTTAACCTTTCATATCATGCTCATGGAGCTTGCTTCAACCCATAGAGATCTTTAGACAACTTGTAGATATGGTTTGGAAGGTTAGGATCTTCAAAACCAAGAAGTTGTTCAACATAAACCTCTTTTTCTATAAAGTCATTTAAAAATGCATTTTTCACATCCATTTGAAATAACTTAAAGTTTTTAAAGCATGCAAAGGCTAGTAACATACAAATAGCTTCTAATCTAGCTATGAGAGCATAGATTTCATCAAAGTCTATTCCTTCTTCTTAATTGTAACCCTTAGGAACAAGTCTAGCTTTGTTTCTAGTTACAATTCCATTTTCATCCATTTTGTTTCTAAATACCCATTTAGTTCTTATGATAGTATGATTCTTTGGTCTAGGAACAAAAGTCCACACTTTATTTCTTTCATATTGAATTAACTCTTCTTGCATAGCATTTATCCAATCGACATCTTTTTCAACTTCAACAAAAGTCTTAGGTTCTATTTGAGATAAATAAGCTACACAATTACAAATACTTTGCATAGAAGATAAATTTCTTATCCCTTGTGAAGGATCACCAATCATTTGATCGATTGGATGATAATTCATATATCTCTAATCTTTGGGAAGTTCGTTTCCTTGTTGACTTACAGAAGGTTGATCAAGATTGAGAGCATCTACCTCTTGATTTGTTTGAGGTTGACTTTCTTTAGGGTCAACAATGGGAGTAGATGCATCCACTCTTGGAATAAAACCTGCATCATCATCATCAACGGATATTATTCTACTACTAATTAGGTTAGATTCATCAAAATCAACATGTATGGATTCTTCAACCATTAGAGTTCTTTTTTTAAAGACTCTATAAGCTTTATTAGAGGTTAAATATCATAAGAATATCCCTTCATCGGTCTTGGAGTCAAATTTACCTAAATTAGTTTTATTTTTATTTAGGATGAAGCATCTTGAAACCAAAAGCACGAAAGTAAGAGGTATTAGGCTTTCTACCTTTCCATAGTTCATATGGAGTTTGATCAAGCATACCCCTAATTAATACTCTATTTAAAACATAGTAAAAAGTATTTACGACTTCTGTTCAAAAATATTTTGGTAAACTATTTTCACAAAGCATGGTTCTAGTAAATTCTTCTAGAACTCTACATTTCCTCTCAACAACACCATTTTTTTAGGAGTTCTAAGGACTGAAAAATTATGATCAATTCCATTTTCATCACAAAATTTTGAAAAATTTTGGTTTTCAAATTCTTTTCCATGATCACTTCTAATACTTGAGATAGAAATTTCCTTTTCATTTTGAACCTTCTTGCAAAAGTTCACAAAACCTTTATAGGCTCTATTCTTATAAGCAATAAAAATAACAAAGGTATATCTTGAATAATCATCAAAAATAACAAGAGTATATTGATGGCCACTTAGACTAATGGTGCTTATTGGACAAAACAAGTCCATATGTAGAAGCTCTAATTGTCTAGAGGTTGAAATCATTTTTTTGGATTTAAAAGATACTTTTGTTTGTTTTCTCATTTGACAAGCATCACAAACTTTGTCTTTTCAAATTTAATTTTGAGAAGTCTAATAACTAGATCTTTTATTGAAAGAATTTTAAGTAAATCAATGTTTACATGGCCAAGTCTTCTATGCCATATCCATGGGTTTTCATTAAAAGCGGGAAAACATTTTTCACTTTTCGAATGTAAAGAATTTAAATAAACTAGATAGACATTATTATGTCTATGGCCAACAAACTTGATCTTGTTACTCGTGATGTCTATTACTAGACGATGAGAAGATTCAAATATGACTTTGTTGTCTTTATCACATAATTGACTAATATTAAGTAAATTTGGCTTAAGTCCTTGCATATATAAAACATGGTCAATGGTTGAAGAATCTTTACCCACTTTTCCATGCTCGATAATCTTTATCTTGGTATTGTCTCCAATGGTGATGCGTCTGCCATCTCTTAGAGTTAGCTCTTTGAACATACTTTGATCACCGATCATGTGTTTTGAGCATCCACTGTCAAGGTACCAATAGTTACCTTTTTCTTTGGTGTGGAGACATATCTACATTACACATAGATATATAATAGTACTTTAGGTACCCAAAATTTCTTGAGTCCTTTGGGGTTAATCCTAGAAAATACAGCTCCTTTAAGGACCCATACTTTCTTAACATTATAAGGTGCTCTATAATTGTAGACATATTGATGATGCATAATCCTAGGATGTCTTGAATATGTATTCCTATTATTCCTTGGATAAGCATTTCTAGGATGCATGTTTCTAACATAAGAGTTATGAACATATATGTTATCTCTAGGATATGCATGATAGTAATTTTTAGGGTGTGCATTCTTAGCATGTGCATATCTTGAATGTGTATTCCTAGCATTTGTATATCTTGAATGTGTATTCCTAGCATTTGTATTTCTAGGATGAGCATATATTTTGCGATTATCTACCTAAATAAATAAGCGAATAATCGGACTTGTTTTACTTGCAAGTGCACAAGGTCAACTTAGTAATATAGTGTGCGAATGCAAGATCATCTCC
Source organism: Bretschneidera sinensis (assembly GCA_023935145.1). Classification (NCBI taxonomy): domain Eukaryota; kingdom Viridiplantae; phylum Streptophyta; class Magnoliopsida; order Brassicales; family Akaniaceae; genus Bretschneidera; species Bretschneidera sinensis. Next base: position 11,984,873 of record CM043705.1, read on the forward strand.
ACAAGGATTGGTAAATTTTGATTTAGAATTAGTTTCGAAATAATGAAATAAAAATAAGAGAAATAAATATTGAGTTTGAAATAATAAAGATAAAGGTGTAGGGACTTGATATCCACCACTAATCATGCTACCACAGCAAAATAGTATGCCAATTCTTTACTCATGTCATGAATACCTAATGATTGTCAACCTAAGGGCATGGTATCTACTCCTTAAGCTATTGATTTCCCTAAGCACCGAGTTAGGCATGGTATCTACTCTAACTCTTTTTTTTCTTAAGGGATTCAGCATGATTTATATTGAGTTGTTCCTTAAAGGAGCATAAGATTTGTAGAAATCGACAACCACATGAGACCTAGGGCATGGTATCTACTCCCGGTTTCCCATGTTGATTAACCCAAGAATCTAGCATGGATATCTTTTGTTACTATTATCAGACCTAGGACTCGGTCATCCAAATTGATCTAACTAACTAATCTATACCACATACATACATTGATCAGACACACACATATGAGGAATTTAAATAAACACAGGCATTAATCAAGTTAAGCATCACAACATAAATATCGCAAAGGTGCCAATACTGAATTATTGAATAAATATAATTAGGGCTTCAAACAAGTCCTTACTAAAAGTTTAGTTACACATAATAAAATAAAGGAAAAAAGAAACCTGAGAAAGCTCCATTGAAGAGTTATCAATTCTTCGTAGAATCCCCTCTGGCCTCCGGCCTCCTGACCTAGAACTAAACTAAAAGCGAGATATTGTTTCTGTGTTTTACAAGTCTATTTATAGGGTTCTAAGGACACTTGAAAACCTTAATTTTCAAAATAGGACACGAACCATTATTTCCAAAACAGGTTCTGTCATTTTTACTGTTCATTGTCGTACGTGTGCGCTTGATCGTAGCTCCTCTTGCGCTCGAGCGCAGCCTTCTTCTTGTGTGCGAAAGCAGATTGCACTCGATCCTGGCTTGGGCACTGGGCGCTGGTCCGCTCGATCGCAGCTCCTCTGCGCTCGATCGTACTAATCAACTGACAGATTTTCCAGATTTACTCTTTGAGCTCCAAAATGCTTCCTTTTCTCCAAGAACCTATAAAAACCCATAAAACACATAAAGAAAGTAAAATAGCATAAAATACGCACACTAAAGGTTTAACAAATGTAAATTAAAGGGTTTAAATATGAATACTTAAGCACTTATCAGCATACATATATGCATAAGTATTTCTAGGATTTCTATCTCTAGCATAGGCTTTAGAATTCTTTGCATTTGAATTGAAATTTGCATTCTTAGGCTTACTAGCATTTTTTGAAGGAAAGCTCTTAACCTTTCTAGTGGCTTTAGGGGATGGTTCATCCACACATATTTCTCCCATGAACAAAGTCTCTTTTGATTTTCGTTTTCCTAATAGAAAATAACTCAAACCTGATTTTTCTCCACTCATTCTTTAGTAAGATAATAGCACTTCGTTTAGTTTTTCTTTTCCAAGAATAAGCCTAGATATAGTGTTATTCAACTCCATCACTTTCTTTTTTAAACCATCATTTTCATTTTTCAAAAAATCTTGTGATGAGTTATAGAGCATGGAAGATAGCTTTTCTTTTTTTTCCTTTAGACTTTCCATCTCTTTAGAGAGAAATGAGACTCCTTTCTTGATAGAAATATTTCTAGAATCAAATTTTTTAATTCTTCATGCATTTCATTAATTACCTCAATCAATTCTTCACTACTACTAACAGTATTATTATTATTAGAGGGAAAAGAATGTGTTACCTCATTTTCATCATCAATTTCCATTAAGCAAAGATTGACAATTTCTCTATATCCGAAGTCATTGTTCGAAAGTTCTTCTTCTTCTTCATCATCACTCCAAGTGGTTGCAACTATGGCTTTCTTTTTTAAGCTCTTGTATGGTTTGTTTATTGTTGGGCAATCGACTTTAATGTGTCTGGGCTTCTTATAACCATAACATACAATAAGTTATCTTTTTGTAGTGGAATCCTTTGTGTAAGGTTTTTTGCTCTTTTTCAAGAACTTATGAAACCTCTTGGTGATTAAAATCATTTCACCATCTTCTTCACTACTCTTATTCTCTTATTCATTTTCTTCCTCTTTCTTGCTTGTGGAAGCTTTGAGAGCAATCATTTTCTTTTTCTTCATCTCATCATCATTGGCATCTGGATTCATTTCTTCCATCTGGTATGTCAATAACGATCCGATAAGAGTTTCGACATCAAGTTTGTTGAGATTTGTAGCCTCCGTTATGGTCGTCTTCTTTGCTTTCCAAGTTAATGGCAAAGATCTCAATATCTTCCTTATTAGTTCAAACTCCTCAATGTTCCTACCAAGAAGCTTTAAACCATTAACAATAGTGGTTAAACGGGTGTGCATTTGAGAAATTGTTTCATTAAAAGACAATTTAAAAGATCCATACTTGGACACTAGTATATAAATTTTTTATTTTTTAACTTCGCTAATGCCCTCATAAGTAATTTTTAGTTTGTCTTATATCTCCTTAGTCAAAACACATGCAAAAATTTTATTGTACTCAGTAATGTCTAAAGTACAATGTAGCATACTAGTAGCTCTACTATTTAGAGACATCATTCTACAGTCCTCTTCACTAAACTCCGATTTGAGTTTAGGCATTATATGATTTATTTCTCCAATAGTTATTTCTTTTGTCGGAATTCTAGGTCCTTCTTCAATGATTCTCCACAAATTATAATTTTGTCATTTAACAAAGATTTTCATTCTTTTTTTCCAATAATTATAATTTGTGTCATTGAAAAAATGAGGTCTAGTATAGGAATGACCTTCAGCATGACTATTTGAATCCATCGGATCAACTCAAGGATTTTACGCCTGAAATTGAGTACGTGGCTTTAATACCAATTGTAGACTGAGGTACAAACCCAAGATAGGGGAGGGGGTGAATTGGGTTTTAAAAAACTTTTTTCAATTAACAAACAAGTTTCAACAATTTAATCAAGTAAAGCACACAATAAATAAACTGCTTGAAATTAAAGGAGTAAAAGAAGAGAATATGCAAACTCTGTTTATAGTGGTTTGGCAATATCAGAATCACTCCAAACCTACGTCCACTCTCTTCAAGGAACCTCTTTGAAACAATCCACTAAGAATAGTCAAGCAACTTCACGGGTGTTACCCAAACCTTACAAATAGATCTTCCACAATGAAGTTACAATGAAGTTTTTAATGCCTAAACACTTTAAAAGTTATACCAAATCTTTTTCACTTTAAGAAGGAATGAAATAGATTAGAACAAGAAAGAATGTACAATAAATGCTTACAACTCAGAAAATTTCTCTCTCTAAAACTTAAAGCTCAGCAATGGCTCAAGAATAAAATTAAAAGCTTGATTCTTGCAGTAAATATTTTCTAGGGTGTTCAAGATGGTTGTTAAGGCTTGGAATGGCTGGGTATCTATAACAAAAACTCTAAACAGTCAATTCAAATACAATATGACCGTTTGAGCATTAAATGCAACTGATTCGTGCAAGATTTTATGCAAAATGGTTGTTACTGGACTTGGCATAGTCGACTACACCTTGTTGTAGTCGACTACAACCTTTTTGAAAATGAGAATTAAGCAATAGATAGGTTTTATAGTCAACTACTGAAAGGTGTAGTCGACTACAGCTTTGATTGAAGCCAAAAGAGACCTTGTAGTCGACTACAACAAGTTATATGCCTTTTTTGTAGACCTTGTAGCCAACTACAGCAAGGTTTTGTAGTTGACTACAGAATTCTGTAGCTGGCTATGGTTCTCTATAGTTGACTACGGCTTGAAGAAAAAATTTGTTTTTTTAAAATCATTTAAAAACATTTTAATCTTTGAGTCATAATTAATCTAAGAGCGTAGAGAGATATCTACAAGGAATTTAATCTTTACTAGACTGGTAATCTCTTACTTTGCTTCTAAGTCTTTAGAAATACTTCAAGGTTTCATTGATCGCGTATTGCTTCTAACATGCGTTCCTTTATCCTTAAAATCGAAATAAAACTAAATAAAGAGAATTAGGACAATAACATGTTTTGTCATTATTAGAATAAATATGGGGTCAATAGGTAAGTCATTTTCCCTCATATCGACTTGTGCATTTGGTTCATTTTGTCTTAGATCATTTCTCAATTATTTTGATGTCTCATACTATTATTAATGGTTTACAAAAGAAGAAACAAGAGAGATTTAGATTTGAAGCAATTTTATTAAAGATAGAGGAGTATGAGGATATTGTGTGACAAGGATGGCAGCGTAAAGAATAAGGATTAGGATGGCAGAATGTGGCTTATTACATCAAAAGCATAAGGTTGCAACTGCTAGGATGGAAGTGAACAAAGTTTGGAAATATGCCAAACTGAATTAAGTAACTAAAAGAAGAACTACAAGGAATTCAAGTATATATGGCCAGACCAAACTTAGAAGCTAAAGAAAAAGAACTCACTGCTGAGATAAATGGCTTGTTAAAGAATAGGAGATTAAGTGGAAACAATGTTTGAGAATTGAATAGTTACAACATAGGGATAAAAAAAAAAAAAAAAAACTGTGTTTTTTCATGCTAAAGCTTCTCAAAGACAAAAGAAGAATAGTGGTTGGTCTTAGAGGTAGCTCTAGAGTAATGCAAATAGATGAAGAAAAAATAGGGGAGGTAGTAGTTGAATACTTTAAAGCTCTTGGGTCAGTAGGCACTCATAATACAGATTATATCCTCAATCTATTGGAGCAACTTGTGTCAAATGAGATGAACAAAACTCCCACCCAACCTTTTACTACGGATAAGGTCAACTCAACCATAAAATAGATGCCTAAAATAAAAGCTTTTGGTCCTGATGATATGTTTGGAATTTTCTTTTACAATATTGATAAATTGTTGGTGCCAATACTATATCTGCTTGTTTATCAGTCTTGAATCATGGTCATTTTCTTGTTCCTAAAATAAAAGCAGGTAAAGAAGTCTTGATCAAAGTAGATGGGCAAGCTATTCCAGCATATTCCATGAGTGTTTTTAGTATTTCATGGTCTCTTTGTTATGACTTGTAGCGAATGATGTCATAATTTTGGTAAGGACGAGAATAAGATAAATTGGTTAAGCTGGTGGAGACTATGCGAGCCAAAGCAGATATATGGAATGGGGTTTCACGATTTAAGAGCATTTAGTTTAGTACTATTAGCAAAGAGAGTGTGGTGCATTTTACAAGAGCCAGAAATATTATGTCACAAAGTTCTCAAGCTAACTATTTCCCTGATGGAAAATTTCTTAAGGCTATTATAGGCCACAATCTGTCACAAAAATGAAAAGAGATTTGGTAAGGGAAAAAGTTGTTTAAACAAGGTTGTCATTAGCAAGATGGCAATAGAGAGAGTATTGGTATTTGGATAAACACATGGCTACTTGGTGATGAATCCTTTAAAGTAGTACACCCATTGACAATTTTGATGGAAACAGCAAAGTGGCAGACCTGATTGATATAGACACCAAGTAATGGAGAGATGATTTTATAAATATTATCTTTATCCCTTTGGAAGCCCAATCTATTCCAACCATTCTTATTAGTCTAACTAGATCTAATGATCGATTGATTTGGCATTACAATAAAAAAATAAAAGGCAGATTCTTGGCATGTAACAGTTATTAAGTTGAATTTACTCATCAGTGCATGAAGGTAGAAAGGTAGTATGGGGGAACATCAACTAATGTGCACATTATAGAGGGGTTATGGCATTCAATTTGGCATGCTCTGGTTCCTAAACAAGTCAAGATCTTCATGTGGCGAGCATGTTGCAAAATTCTTCCAACTATATATACAACTTTCATAAAAGAGTTATGTCCATAGATTTAGAGAGTGTTTTGTGTTAATTATATGCAAAAACGGGGTTTCACCTATTCAAAGATTGTTCAATGGTAAAAACCACCTAGAACTTAGTGGATTTTTTTCTTGCCACCATGTTATTGAAGCTAGTTTAGTAGAGTAGTCACGGAAATGACTTATAGTTGTACTACTGACAATTTTGATAAAGCAATATTGGTAATGTGGAGCTTAAGGAATGCAAAAAATAGGTTTGTGTTAGCCAACAATGTAAACCTCCAAATAAGTTAGCTGGAGATGCAATGGCAATGATGAAGGAATTCTATAAAGCCCAATTCAATTATCATCCAAAACAAAATAAAGGTCGGTGACTTATGCTTGACAAACACCTCAATCTGGATTTTGCAAGATAAATGTCAATGGGGCATGGGATTCAAACTTTGTGTGGTAGTGTAGCCATTGTGATGTAGGACTAGAAAGGGAAGATAGTGGCTTCTTATGAAAAAGTGTTCCCAAGTGTGGCAAGTCCAATTTTGAATGAAGCTTTATCCATGTTATGGGTTTTAAGCTAGCATGCAAAGTTGGGGAAATAAATATTGTGATGGAATGAGACAATCTCTAGGTGATGAATGGGTGGAATTCAATATTAGAAGACCTATCATACGTGGGCATTATGATTGTTAACATTAAAGAAATAAAATATTATGCAGGTAATTTTTTCTCATGTTCCTAGTTAGGTCTGCTAATAGGGTGGCACACCTCTTAGCTAGGAATTGTCTGTTTAGTCAAACATCTCAGGTTTAGTTGGGAAAGACACCGAGTCATGTATTGTCCCTTATTAACTAGGAACAATACTTGTGTTGAGTTTTTTATTAATAATTGTATGGTACCTACTCAAGTTCTGCCTATTCTATAACTCCAACTAAATACGCAAGGCTCCTCCCTCCCGGCAAGTAGTGAATGGGGATGTAGATCAAAGTGATTTGGCTTTATGGAAAATGTGAATTCTACTACATTCTTCACAACCCTTTGTCTTTAGTAAAGGGAATCTTCGTGAGGCATGCACTTTTGAGTGTTGAGATGTTCATGTCACACTTTCCCTTTAAACCTTTTATATAATGCAACAATGTCTTGTGAATCGTATATCTTTGAACAGAAGCTAATCCAAATAGTCAATTCCAATAAAAAAAAGTAACAAACTTAAGACACAAAATCAAACGTAAGGAAACTTGATTGGAGTTGTCATTTGGATAATTCAAGGAACCAAGAACCTTTAGCCACTGGTAAAAGAGATTGAGATCGGATTTAAGAGTTAGGGCACACTATGAGAAGGTCGAAAGAAAGATCACCCACACATGCTTAGGCCACAAAGGATCTAGCCTCTACTTTTGATCATTAAGAGATAATTTAATTAAGAATCATTTACTTATATTTTTCAAGTTTTAATTCCATGATCAATCACACGAGCAACATTATGAAGCATGTAACATAATGATGAATGTACAGCAAAATATAAACAAGATATTGAAAGCAACAAAAAACAACTAAAAGTGTACCCAAAGAAAAAACATTATTTTATCAACCAATCAAGTAAACACACATAAACAAACGAATTTTTAACAGGTATAACATGCCACTTTCATCTAGATAAATCGTCACAACATATCGCATTCAAGATTTGAAACACAATTCAACTAATTACAAGCATAATCATACCTGTTGGTGTTCTTCATGCTTAAACATATCATCAAACAGTTCTAATATGGCATATAGGATTCATATAGTAGCATGAAGCTACTAGAAAAATATTAGCATGATTCGGGTCATCCATAGCCTACAATATTCTAGAATTGCACACAGGCTTGTGTGCTACTCTAGAATGGCGCAACCTTAATGCAGCACAGAAATAGTAGCTTGATTTCATAGTTCACTTACATGCTAGAATACTAAGTTAATGTAAAAATTTCAAAGAAAAATAATGAAGTGAGCATGTACCTTGGTGAAATCCTAGCTTAACCCTGCAATGAGTTCAAATAAAACAAAACTTCAATTTCATGAAATTAGCAAACAACTAATTTATTGCAGAGTAGTACATGTGAAATTTCCTAAATAAAATCCCTAACGTTTTAGCATCATTCATCAAATAAAGTTTCATGCCAATTCATCAAACAACCATTTCCATGCTTTTTCAAGGAAGACAATCACACAATTAATGATTTTATTTAATAACTTTCTCCCATACCTACCTTTAGAGAGCATTACTTTATCCAAGTAATTGAACGTCAATATAGAATCACTTCTCTAACCCACACTTGTTTCTAATTCGAATTCAAATACTTGTATTTGGTTGTTTCCTCTTGAATTTATCAAGAAGAAGACGTTGATTCTAACTATTGAAGATAACTGTAGCAATTTCTTCATTTAATTATAGCTTACCACGATGGTGATTAAAAAAATTAAAATCCCTTGAGTACTAGGATGGCTTAAGTAATTCCAATGAATTGGATACAAAAACTAGACCACACTCAAGTGTTTTCTTTATGTTTAGATTAATATAAACCCAATTAAGAAAACCATTCATGTGTTTAAAAATCTCTCAATTTCTTAAAAGCTTTAATTTGGATGATTATCATCAAAACACTCATGAACAATTCCAGATAGAAACGACTGAAAACGAAAGCTTTGTGCTCAACATTTTCCCTTTTTCTCAATATTTCTCCCTCTAAAATGCAGAACTCAAGGGTCCTACTCATAATGCTTAAGTGATAGAGTTGGGTATAAAATGAGATATCTATAACAATACATCGTTTTTTTATCAACAATATATATATATATATATATATATATATATATATATTATATATATATATATTATCATGATCAACCTGATTGAGATGTTTTATACCTCCATATAGATTAAAAATGAAAAACCAACTCTCCCTAAAAATAAAATTATTTTTAAATGATAAAATTTGATAATAAATTGATTTTTTTATATTTATTAATTTTATAACCTGGGATACTTCGATCATTAAATACATATTATATTATAAATCAATAAGTTAAACTCCTTCAATGCCATATTTTTAGTCCACTTCCTATTTGCACAAAATTTAATGCGAATGTTGTTTTGTCCATAAAACCCTTCAAAATGAAGTTAAATTAATTAACTATGCATGCCAGAGTTATCTCTTTAACATAAAAAGAAGAGATTAACACTCCGTTTAGTTTAAATGAATTCTATAGTTTTTTGTCGAATTCATTTGAATTCTATAGGTTGTTGTGTTTGGTTTGTTAATAAAGTGTGGAATTCATTTACAAATAAATTGATCACATGTTTGGTTTGTTAATAAAAATATGAAATTTCTTTTCAAATGAATTCTAGTATAATTGAATTAATTATAGACAAATTCTATCAAAATTGATAAATTTGCAAATGAATTCTAGACATGAGTTTTTATAAAATTAGAAGGATAAAATTATCCTTATCTTCTTTACTCTTCTCTCTCTTCCTCATCTCTCTTCTTTTTCTCTTCATCCTTTATCTCTGTCTTTCATGCTTACTTAATCTATATTTAGTTAGAAACACCAAACTTGTGGTTCCTTTATTGTTTTATAATAAAATAAAAAATATGAAAGAATATATTATAAGAATAAAATGAATATGTTACCCTATTCAAATTGATGTACACTAAAGTAAAACTAACATTTTATTCATAAAAAAAAAGTTAAATTAATATTTAATTTCCATATTTCATCCAGCAAAAAAAAAATTAGATTCCATTTTTGAATTATAAAGTTATCTTGTGGATTGAAAAAGTAAATAGTGTAATTTTTTTTGAATAATATTAATAAAATTAAAATCTATATGTTAAATGAATTAAAATGTGAGGTAATTAAGGATATTAAGTAAAATTTAAAAAATGAATTGAATTCTTAGTTGATCCCAAACACAAAATTCATTTTAATTCTGCAAACACCAAACATGAAAATTCATTTGAGTTCATTTACAAATGAATTTCAGTTCATTTGAAAATGAAATGTAAATTCATTTATAAATGAATTCTAATTTCACTTCATTTGAAAATGAATTGTGAAAATGAATTTTACCTTTAATTCATTTTCAAATGAAATGAATTCTATACTTGAGTTCATACCAAACAGAGTATAAAATAGACTTGTAAAGTTATTGATTTTTATATTTTATTTAAATAAAGTGGACAAATAATATGGTACATCAATTTTAAAAGAGAGTTTCTATTGGGGCAGATTTTTTGTTCCTTAGCATGTGATTGAATGGAGAATGTGTGGTGGTGACAAATTAAAGTACTACAAGGGATTGATGGAATGCTTTCATCAATAGATAATCTGGTCTCACCGACGTGGAGAATAGGATCATTTTGGTGTCGTATAAGTATGTGACTATAGGATAAAGGAAGAGTAGTGTGTAGGTGTTTTGTTGTGTACGTTTACCATTTGACAGGGTAAATGTGGTGTTGTCACCGCGAAAAACCTTTAACAACTGGAATGGATTAATCAAATCTGTTTTTTTTAACTTGAAAGAGTAATCAAATCTGATGATAGTAGAATTCAAAGCATGTTTTGGGTTAAAAATCTTTGATGTAGGGCCAAATAATAACAGACCAAAAGCAAGGTACATTCCACGCATGTCCCCAATTCTTTTTTTCTTTTTTGGCTAAGAAAATTCAACACACGGCATAGATGGACCTGAAAATGAGAGAGTAGGTCCGTAATTATAAGAATATAAACAAATTCAAAGCAATTAAAAGGTGCGTATCAAACTAAAACGATAACCAAAGTGGATTGATGAATTATAAATAAATAAATATTAAGGACCACAATAGCTATGAGGGCTACAAATTTGTCACTATTTAAACACAAGTTAGCATTATGTTTAAATTATTAAGAATCAAAAGAACCTCAAGTATCAAATTTTTGGCAAAACAGTATAAGGATAATAGCATAATTCAATAAACACATAATAATTCTTTAAATCTTTGGAGTCTTTCGCGATATCATGTTAATTGGTGATCTGAAAAATGCATCATTGATACCATTGGAAATAGCTTGTTGAGATCATATAGCACTAAGTTTCATTATCCTCCACCAGCCCTCATGCACCGCTAGCCTCCCTGCCGTGAATTGTAAGGGCATTTTTTAAATCTATACTTTTTGGGTGATTATTAGTGGAAATGGATACCACCACCAAACCAGAAATTGGATTTTCAACTCGTCTTCAAAATTTGGCTTGAAAGGTTGCTGGGGACGGTTGGGGTAGAGTCCATGCACCAGCAGCGTCTGTCAAAGGCATGAGTGGACTTCGCTCGGCCGCTTGCATTTTTTGATTTTATGTTTTCTTATTTTAAAATATTTTATAAAATGATCAAAATATCCTCTGTTTTAAGAAATAATTAAGGGCAATTTTGTCAAAATTAATTTAAGTACAATGGTAATTTGTTCCTTAAGTGTGGCAAGTTAGAATTTCTCATTATATATATATGTGCACACATACACGAACTACTAACTTACCCCACGATATGTGTAAGTTAGCATTTTGCCCTAACTTTTTGACAAAAATGTTTCAATAAACATATCTATTTAATTTTTTTAACCACCATATATTTTTTGTGACATCAATGCAATCTGTAGTCAGAAAAGTATACTCCTAGTACTGTGGAAAAAGCTCAACAAGATCTACTATATGAGGCTCGATTTCACCGCCTTCTGTCGAGCCTTTGCCTCCTGCATCGTTTACAGCCTCACCGTGAATTGAGGCTGCACTTTTTATATTGCGCATTTTATACTATTTCTTCTGTGTTTGATTATGGAATTAAAAATTGGAAAGTATAAGTAAATAGTTCTTAATTAAATTATCCCTTAATGAGTACAAGTAAAAAGTAGAACTTTTTGTGGCCTAGGCAAGTGTGAGGTTCCTTTTCTTTCGACTTTCCCACAATGTACCATAAGCCTCGAATACGATCTCTCTCTTTGACCAATGGCTAAAGATTTTTGGTTACTTAAATTAACCAAGTAGCGACTCCAATCAAGTTTCTATGGTTTTCACTTTGTGTCTTTGGTTCTTTACTCTTTTGATTGGAGTTAACCATTATGATTAGCCCTTGCTTAAAAATACACGATTCAAGAGACATTTTTGTATGAAGGAAAATGTTTAAAGGGAAAGAACGTCATAAATGTCTTGACACCTAAAAGCGCACCTCTCACGAAGAACCCTCTTACTACTAATAACGTGTGGTGAAGATCGTAGTAGAACTTTCATTTTTCATAACTTGAGCCACTTCTTTTCACACCTCACTCACTACCCTCGGAGAAAGAGGAGCCTTGAGTATTTAGACGAAGTTGTGGAAGAGATGAAACTTGAGCAAGTACCATACAACCGTGAATCGCGGGGGCATTTTTTTTTAGATCTACACTTTTTGGTTGATTATTAGTGGAAATGGAGACCATTACCGAATTAGAAATTGGATTTTCGACCCGCCTACGAAATTTGGCAATGAAAGGCTGAAGACGGTTGGGGTGGAGCCCACGCACTTGCAATGTCCATCCAAGCGATAAGTGGGCTTCGCTCAACCGTTTGTTTTTTCTGATTTTTTTGTTTTCTTTTGTAAAAAAAATATTTAAAAAATACTTATATGTTAAGAGATAATCAGGGGCAATATTGTCCAAATTTGTTTGAGTGCAATAGTAACTTGTTCCTTAAATGTGACAAGTTAGCATAAGAAATATATATATATATATATATATATATAGAGAGAGAGAGAGAGAGAGAGAGATAGATAGATAGGACTACTAACTTACCCCACATTATATGTAAGTAGCAGTATGCTCCAACTTTTTTGGATCAAAATGTCCCTAAAGATTAGATTTTATGTAAAATAATTGTAGAGGTAAGAGAGTACTTCAATAAACACATCTATTTAACTTTTCTAATTTCTGGATACTTTTTGTGATATTAAGTCAACTGGTAGTCAGAAAAATAAACTTTCAGTACTATTCAAAAGAGCTCAACGAGATTTACAATATGGGATTTGATTTTATCACCATCCACCAAGCCTCTGCTCTCATGCACCGCCAGTTGCCTCAGTGAATTGAGGGGAATATGTTTTATATCTACACCTTTTTTGGGAGTCTTATCGAAAAGTAACATCACTACTAAGTCAGAAATTGAATTTCCAGTCGACCTACAAATTTTGTTGGCGAACAGTCGCCAGGAACAACTAGAGTGGATCTCACGCACCGGTGATATCCGATGACCGTAAGTATGCTTCATCTTTCTTTTTTGAGTTTTATTTCTCTGGTTTTTTTTGTAAAATTGCAAAAAATAAAAATAAAAAAAAAATTTGTTTTAATGAATAATCAAGGGTATTTTTAATTAAAAAGATTGTGGCACAATGTTAACTTACGTATATTGGTTCTCATACTTTCAATTGTTTATTCAATTTTAGAGCTTCTACAAAGCTATTGGGAGATGTTGCTGTTCCTATGTACTTACTTCTCATGCGCTTAAGAGAGAAAGAAAGAGGGTTGTTATGGTTTCTAGTTTTTTACAATGTAGATGCATTTTTAGAAGGTAGATGGGTTTGTAGTTTGTACATGTGAGAATCACTCCGAGAGAGTTACATATCATATTGATTATGCATACCTACTTAAAAACAATACTAAGTTTGAAATCGCAGAATGATTCTTATACATAACAAACTCTTTTTAAAGATGTATTTTCGGTGTGGAATAGAAAATCAGATTTATGGTTTTGAGTAAAGATAAGATTAATTTAAAAGGAAAAAAAAATCTGTAACTAAATCATGATTAGTAAACCATGCCACGTTAGCAAGCATGTTTGGCATTTCTGCCTCTCTTTTACGGCAGATTCTGTCTGATGGACTTTATTGGGTTACTTAATTAACTTTGATGACTCGATTAGAACGTTTGAAAGTATGAAGACCAAACTTGAACTATCCTTATGGTTGATTACAGTGTAGCCAATTTTGTTTGCGCATTTCTTTAGCTTTGGTGTGGTTTTTTCTCTAAATGGATGGTGTGATTCACAAACCTCTTTGCTTTTTGTATTGTTCAGATGCAGTCTGACTGTAACTTCTGTAACAGTGAAATTGAAAGTCATCGACTACAATCACTTGCTCTAACGGTTATTAATGAATTTACTTTATTACTAATATTCTTCTTAAAGACTAGTAGTCAACGAAATTGATTAAAACTCTGGAAACTTCTTTTAAAAGCCTATAATGAGAATGCTTATAATGATTAGTCCTTTGTAACATGATAAATATATCTTCTAAATAAACAATGCTAATCATCATGCAGAAGTGCAGCAGAACCAAGCTAAGCTACAAATCAATACCTGATGTTGAATTCACTCACTTGACTTTTACAACTATAGGCAGGTGCAGCACAACACCAGACAATAGTTGCAGCCTAAAATGCCAATGCCCAGTCTTTGTATTCATAAGCATTCATTTGTTTGCACGAGTAGGGAGAAATAATTGAAACGTATCCATTAAAAATATAGTATTACACTTTTCATTATTCACTCACTTGACCTTTACAACCCAAACAGAGATTCACGCCCAAAATCATCTATCTTATGGGTCAAAATGCAAGCCCACACTACTTTACTCACTTCAAAATACACCAAAACCAACTAGATTACGCTTTTCAAATGTTCAAATATGTGATTACAGAAGGCCTGTGCTTCCAAATGGGTTATTATTTTGTTGATGAGCAACAGGATTAACAGGAAATGCCCCAAACCCTGCATCACCAAAAGGATTTGTTGGGCTCATCATCAAATGTTGCTGCTGCAGTGGCTGTTGAAATGTCGGTTGGTATGGACTGAATGGATTTACCTGCTGTTGAGCCATTGCTGCCATTTGAACTGCAGGCGGGGGAGCAACACCATGGGACAGTGCAAATGGATCTTGTACCTGGAATGGGTTCGGGGCTGGTGCTCCATAGACAGGCTGCTGGGCAGCTCTATATGCACCTTCATCATACAAACTGCTCAGGGTGAGCGAGTCCAATCCACCAGCCTGACATTCAAAGGCAAGAAAATTGGTAAGACAAAAGCCAATTCTTCGCATAATATATATAAAAATCCAGCTCTCTTAGGTTTCATCTGGTAACTATGAAAAGAATGATAATGATAATCTAATACAAAAATGTGGGAGGGAATTAGTTACTGAAAGTTAAATCTGACTGTAGAACAAGAAGCAGAACCAAGATGCATAGCTCCAAGATATGTGGCTAAAATTTAATTCACGGCCATTTTTGTTTTAGATGTTCATGGTGCTCTTTATTCAGGGTACACCTCTTTGCCTCGGTGAATTTGATAAAATTTCAAAATTTTACTTTCATGACTACTGCACCCCATCTTTTTGCGAGTTAAAGCACAAGCACGCTATTTCCCTACACTTAAATCTCTATACAAATCCAGAAAACAACTATACAAATTCAATATAACATTCTTACAAAAATCAATATATAGAGTCATGCCATTCAATCTTGTCTATTGTTTTTTTTTTTTTTTTTTTAAGTAAAATGTATTAAAGAAAAAACGCAACAAGGGAACCCATGTACAAAGGCTATCTATAAGAGAGAAACTCCACAAAATCTACAAAGTCAAAGTCATTTACAAAAGAATTCCCTTTGACCCAAAAAAATAAACCGTTGAACCATCTTTCCCTAACTACATCAATAGGTCTCTCGAAGCCTTCAAAAGATCTACGGTTCCCCTTAAGCCAAACAATCCAAAAGATAGAAAGGGGGATCATGGCGTAAGCTTTCTTGAGATTCTTAGGGGCCTGAAGTCCACTCCAAGCCCACACCTCATCTAACACTGATCCAGCACACACCCAAGAGACCCCCAAAACCTTATAAGCCATTTCCCACAAGGCTCTAGCTAAAGAGCACTTCATCAAAAGATGAAACACGGACTCACCACATCCTTTGCAAATGAAACAACGGTTCACTAACACCCCCCACCTTTGCAAATTATCAAGCGATAGGATCTTTTCCAAAGAGGCCTCCCAACAAAAAAATGTCACTTTCTTTGGGCCTCGGAACACCAAATTGCTTTCCATAGGAAGTTGGTGGATCCATCCACAAAAGACCCGGCTAGAAGTATCTTATAGAAAGATTTCACCTCAAAACCTTTGCCCGAGTTGTCCCTCCATCTCATCGCATCCTCTTTAGATAAGTCAAAATTAAAGCTATATGAAGTTTCCAAAATGCTTTGCACCCTCTCAATCTCCCAATCGTTAACATTGCGGATGAAAGGCACATCCTACGAGATAACATCATTGGCCATTGAGATGCAAGTAAAAATAAGAGCTTCTTTATCCCTCGCAATTTCAAAGATTTCCGAGAATCGATCTTTAAAATGGGTATTCCCGAACCACGTATCATGCTAAAGCTGCGTTCTCCTTCCATCACCAATCATCACCGAAAGATGAGGACTCAAGGCTTCCCAACCATTCTGAATCCAACTCCACACTCCTACAGCATACGCCCCCTTCTTTTCTTAGACGTCCACCGCAAGAATCAAATCCTAACTTAGCTTCCACCACTTTCCTCCAAAGATGATCCCTTTCTAGAATAAACCTCATAACCATTTCCCCAACAAAGCTTTATTGAACAAGGTAAGGGACTTTATACCTAGTCCCCCTCTATCTAACAGTTTCTTAACCACTCTCTATCTCACCAAGTGAAAATTGTGC
Source organism: Bretschneidera sinensis (assembly GCA_023935145.1). Classification (NCBI taxonomy): domain Eukaryota; kingdom Viridiplantae; phylum Streptophyta; class Magnoliopsida; order Brassicales; family Akaniaceae; genus Bretschneidera; species Bretschneidera sinensis. The sequence goes on from CM043705.1 coordinate 12,001,481, forward strand.
TCCTCCCCAATATTGCCCTAAAGGAATCTTCTTTGAATATCCTCCAACCTTCTAGCCACACCACTAGGAATAGGAAATAAGGACATAAAATAGATAGGGAGACTAGAGAAAGTGCTTTTAATGAGAGTGAGTCTTCCTCCTTTAGAGAGAAGAAAATTCTACCAACCGGCTAACCGCTTTTCATATCTCTCCACAATTGGATTCCACACACCTGAATCTTTAAATTTGACACCAAGAGGGAGACCAAGATAAGTGAAGGGAAGTGTCCCCTCCTTGCACCCCAACAAACTAGCAAGAAAACGACAATTAATATTCTCACCAAGAGGAATCAAATCACTCTTACTAAGATTAACTTTGAACCCCGAGGCCGCCTCAAAGCGGAGAAGGGCACATCGAAGATGCAAGATTTAATCAGCTTCTGGCCCACAAAAAACAATTGTAATCAGCAAAGAGAAGATGAGACACTCACACTTCTTCCTTCTCTCCCCACCTTAAAGTCACTCAAGAGTCCTCCCTTAACCGCTTTCAACAAACAAAAAAAAAAAAAGAGGATCCCCTTGTCTCAAACCCCATGAGGCTTTAAAATACCCGGAAGGACATCCATTAACAAGGATCGAAAAGGATGCCGAAGAAATACACATCCACTTGCACCACTTGTCCCCAAAACTCATCCTCTTCAAAAGGTAAATCATAAAGCTCCAACTAACATGATCAAATGCTTTCTCCATGTCAAGCTTGCAAATCACTCCTACCCCTCCATCTTTTAGGTGGGAATCCACCACTTTGTTAGCAATTAAGGCGGCATCCAAAATTTGCCTTCTATCCACAAAAGCATTTTGGAAATGACTCACCACTCTAGAAATAATTTTTTTAATCTACAGGTGAGGACCTTCAAAAGAAGTTTATAAATGCAACCAACAACACTAATAGGCCGAAAATCTTTGATATTGGAAGCACCCACTTTCTTCAGAAAAAGGAAAATGAAAGTTGAATTGAGGTTATCCACAAAATCACTCGATAAATAGAACCCCTCAAAGAGCCAAAGGATATCCCATCTAAGGATATCCCAATTGTGTTTAAGGAAAGATATATAGATATAAAAAAATAAAAAATAAAAACCATCGGGACCTGGAGCTTTGTCCCCATTACACTCCTTAAGAGCACAAAGGATCTCCTCATCAAAAGGGTGCTCGATCCAAATTGCCTCACTAGCATCAAGAACTAGAAAATCCAAACCATCTAAATTCGGCCTAGTAAAGCAATTCTCCTTGAAGACAGACTTATAGAAAGATTAAATGGCCTCCTTAATACTCTTCTCCTCCACAAACATCAAGCCATAAACCTCAATGGAGCCAATAAAGTTGTCTTCTATGGTCATTCACCATCCAGTGAAAGAATTTAGTGTTCCTGTCACCCTCTTAAGCCAAATTTCTTAGATTTCAGTCTCCGCGAGGTTTATTCCATAGAGATAAGTTTGGACAGCTCCTTAATCCACAACGGTCTCCCCCCCTCCCCAACCCGAGAGACTCTAAGAAATCTCCTCATTAAGACCATTCACCTCCCCTATCAATGCATTGATTGAGGAGTTGATATCACCAAGAGATTCTTTGTTCCATTTTATCAATTCTAATTAAGGGCTTTCAATTTTGAAGCCACCACGAAGCTAGAGAACCCCCTCACATTACAACCTTCCCACCGACCTTTAATAAGATCTTGAAAGCCTTCCACCTTAAGCAATATATTCTCAAAACGGAAAGGAGTACGACCCCAATGCAAATCCCCCACTTCAAGAACAGTAGGGTGATGGTCTGACATGGACCGAGGCAAAAACTTCTGAATGAGAGTAGGAAAGAGAGTTTCCTAGCAACCAGAGACAAGAAAACGATCAATCCGAGAGAACAAGGAGATTTCCCTAAAACTCGACCACGTGAACAGCCCACCCGGCAAAGGAAAATCAATAAGAGTCTAACCCCGAACAAAAGCAAGAAACTACCTTATAGAGCTAACCTCAAACAAGCACCCTACTCTCTCATAGGGGTAGAGAACAGCATTGAAGTCCCTCCTAACACCCAAGGGAGATTCCAACGGCTCTTAACCTCAACAATTTAGTCCCAGGAGGGACCCCTTTCACTAATAATAATCGGACCGTAAACTCCCGACAACAGCCACGCACTACTTAAAGAAAGGTCCTTAAACACACAAGAAACCAAGAAGCGCCCCAATAAGAAAGTAAACCAAGTCTAACACCTTCTTATTCCACATAACCACGAAACCACCTGAAGCACCTACCACCAACAATGCTTTCCACCCACATGACCTAATACCCCAAAAACTACGAATAACCACATCAGAGATCGTCTCCATTTTAGTTTCTTGAAGACAAATCGCATCCCTTTTCCATTCTCTAAGAAAATGCTTCATCACGGCCCTTTTATCCAAGTCATTCAATCCCCCTCATAGTCCACAAATAATTTTCAACTTCATTAATCAACAAAACCACCCCTCTTCTAAGCTACCCCAAAAACCACATTAGAACCTTCCTTCTCATAATTGACATCAAACTCTAATCTCTGGAGTTCTCTATTAGCCTCCCTCTTTTGCTTTCTAATCACACCTAGCTTCCTAATTCTGAACTTACCTTCTTCCAATCTAATCTTCCTACCAACTTATTCAATTTCTTGACCCAGTTCAACACCTAATTTGACACGAGCAAGTTTAACTTCTCTACATCATCCATACCATTAACCGGCCACTGGTCAGACTGCTCATGACTCACCACAAGAGCTAATCTATCTTCTAAGACCCCTGCTTCATGACTTCCCTCTAGCCCCTAAAAAACATGAACATTAGAATCTCCCTGGCAGGCCAGAAACTCCTCTCCCTCTTGAACTCTGCTCACAATCTCCATCCCAAAGGGAACAACATCAATCATGCCCCTTCCAGTCTTGTCAGTAGACAAAAGTTCCAAAAACCCCACTGGAAAACATCTCTTTTCAGCCTCCTTATCAAATCCCACAGACCCAAAAGAGAAAGGAGAAGAAAAACAACCTAATTCCTTCACAGAAAGAGACTGAAAATTTATACTAGGATCCGGCCCCCTTGACTACAAAACTCTCACAAATTGGGTTGCCCAGGTACCCTAAAGGCACTCGGCAACAATTGCAATGAAGAAACAGAGGGTTGCAACCGCGAAAACGAGACAAAAACATAATCCGACGACAATTCAAGTCGAGACAACCTTGCCGACACCGGGCCACCTTCACCGGGGTTTGACACACTGACCGAAACCAGCCCTGCCACCTCTGGCGGAAGAGCGGCACTCGCTGAAGAACACCCCAACTGCAGCATCCGACGACACCTCCGGCCGAGATACCCCTACCAGCGCCGGACCACTATTCCTGGCCAGCGTCGCATCGACCACTGCAAGCCTCGTCCCTTCTCCTGGTGTCAGAGGAGCAGAAGCAATCAACGAAGCATTCAACGAAACATGGGTTCGAAACGGGTCGCGACCCATGTTTTTGTGGGTTCAGGCCTGGTCTCTTCAAGACGAAAAGAGAACCAGACCTCGGGCTTTCTCCCTTTCCATTTGGGCCTTTTAGAGACACCCGATCCAAGTCCACATTTCTTTGGTCTTCTTAAACCTCCCAAAGAATTTTTAAAGACCTTAGGCCCACTAGAGAAACTGGGCCCAGCTTCAGTTAACACTCCTAAGCCTACGGGCTCCTTTCCTTATCCAATCCCAAATCCACCTCCTTTCCTTTCCAGAGACAAAAGAATTTGGATTTGAATTCAAAGTGTTGGACAGTTGGCCCCCACTTGCCCCCTCAGCATCACCTTCTCCATAGGTAAGCCCCCGTGTGAACCCATTCCCCTCTGCACACCCCACAACCAGAGGAGGCCATGGCTTCTTGAGACCAATAAAGCTGCCTTTCAGAGCATCTAACAGCAAATTCCCATCAAAGCAATGCTCGCAGAAAGGATAATTACCTCTAAGAGACAAAGCCTCCAATTCTTTGGCTTCCTCTTCGACAAGCCCTCCTCCACCTCAACAAAACTCCAGGAACTGAAGCCTTTCCTAAGACCACCAGAGAGCGCCTAGGATCTCTTCTCCGGCCGAAAGGAGGCTGCTAACTCCTTAATACCCCTATAAACTCTCCACGAACCCTCAGCAGCAAGGTCTTCAGGAAAGATAAACCATTCGAGATCTTTTGGGGAGAATCTCATAGAGAGACAAGAATCTACCATGCTTGTTTCTACGAAGCCCCAAAGCCAAGGATCTATCACCTTTCCTAAATTTTCTAAACCAAACACGGCCTCCTTTTTCATACCAAAATTCAAACCAAGAGATCAATAACAACCTCTTGCCCAAGCCATTTTCAAAAATTTTAAGAAGATGATTGAACCTTCCTTCAATAAAGAAATCAAATGGCTTCTGATCCACCCATAGAAAACGTTTAGCTTGATTTCCTAAATTTAGCATTCTCTCAAACGTTTACTAAAACTAATTCTCTCAATCTATAAAACTATTATTAAGCCAAAAGCTACTCAAACAGGTCACTCAAAAATCCAGTCTCTTGTTTCCATGTACAACATGCATGTCCAAGCCCATATCCAAAGGTCATAAGGTGTTGACAATGTCTCAAGTATTTTTGATGAGATACAGAAGATTATCAGGGTATAGGGGTACAAAAGGGTGTGGGGACACTTTATAAGTGTAATCATGAAATAATTATATTTTGGTGGGGATTTTAGGACCTAATATTTGATTAGGATTTAATTTCTTGGAATATAATTAGGGGACAGTAGTTGATCAGTATAAAATTTCTTTATTTACAATGTTGGATTAGGATTAGGATTAGGATTAGGATTAGGATTCCTAAAGATCTCTACATAAAATATCCCTACGTTAATTTTCCAATAGCTTTGAATAAATAAAAATTATTGATATTGAGTATCAATTTCTTCTCAACCTCCAGAGTAGCCTAGTTTTTATTTCTCCATCTCATTCTTTTATTCCTTGTTCTACATCAGTGTGGTATTAGAGCAAAAAAGTCCTACATCTAAAAAAAAATCGAATCGTGAACATTAACATGCGAACAGTAACACGTGGACAGTAACATGTGAACAATAATAGATCGTGCTTCAGAAGACAAATAGCAGAGAAGGAGATTCAGATCTAATCGCCTCCACTGCTACTCAGAACATGTCGCCACCACCACGATGTGTGAAAGTTTCTGATGAATATAACCCACCACCTTCACCATCGTCGCTGACGTGGCCGATCTGTTTTCTGGTCAAGGTCGGCTTGTCTTTGGCTAGCTGCTATAGATATGCCTATGCAGATTTCTAAGAAATATGGTGTCTATTTTCGAGCTTGACCAACAACTCACTGAGCTTCGGTTTAAACTTACAAGTCCTCATTCGTCCTTTGATAAGCTCCTTCGTCTTTTGGATCAAACTACACTATCTTTCAAAGGTAACACAATCACCTCCTACATTGCTGCAAATTGCACTCTCTTTGTTGATGGAAGTTTTAGTCACTGACCAACTTTTCAGACACTCACATATTAATGTGAAAATTGCAATGCCGCTTGCATCAGTGAAATAACAAGAATGAATGCACGACACCCCTTATGATGATGAACAAATGAAGGCCTTTCAGTTTATTGTGCCATCGTTTGAAAATCTAACTGACCAGTCTAGTCAGTCATATGTTAAGAGGATCTCAATTCTTGCGACTATTGCCAAGGTCAAATCATGTGTAGTGATGTTGGATCTTGAATGTGATGGTATGATTAATGAGATGTTTCGGCATTTCCTCAAGGCTACAAGGGATTATCATCCAAATAATGTCTTCTCATCTATGAAGACTATTATGACCCTTATATTAGAAGAAAGTGAATAAATTTCCCACAAGTTGCTCTCTATGATCTTAGCTAGTGTGAAAAAAGGCAATGTGGAAGTTACACCTATAGCTCAGAAGTTGGCACAGAGATTTTGAAAACTGTGCTACTAAGCTCAAGCCATACCTGATAAAAGATCATGAGGTTGTACTAGCCACGGCTCCTTCACATGTTGAGCAAGTTCATGACAAGTTGGAAGATATGAGTGAGACAGTGGTTGTTATGCAAGCTCCTAATGTTGATTTTATCTTGCCTATTTGGTTTGAAGCATCTCCACAACAACATTCTCTGCCAAATTTTGTTCTTTTGGCCGAGACTTCATTTTTCATGACTTATTTATTTCTACAAGCATCACAAATACTGCTGCTTCCACACTTCAAAACTCGAGTGTCAAGTTTTTTCTAAGTGGTGGAGAATGATAGGATACAAAAGGGTACGATGATACAGAAGGGTGTGGGGACAAATTTGAAACTATAATCATGAAAGAATTATATTTTGATAGGGATTTTAGGACTTAGTATTTGATTAGAATTTAATTTCTTCGAATAGGATTAGGACACAGTAGTTGATCAGTATTGAATTTCTTTATTTATAGTGTTGGATTAGGATTAGGATTCCTAAAGATCCCTATGTTAATTTTCCAGTAGCTTTGAATGAATATATTTCTTCTCAACCTCCAAGGTAGCCTATCTTTTTTTTCAATCCCCAAGGTAGTTTCCTGCTCTACATCAATTTTATATAAACTCAAAATCTGTATCAGAACACAGCAAACCTAGTCTACACTAACAGTGTGCTTTAACCAGTAAATCATAGAGAAGCTAGCAAAATATAGAATTAAGTAGACATTCAGGTACATCTCATCTTCATCTCACTGTTCAATATATATCACTGTATATTTTAATGGTTTCTTGTAATATTTATCAATATTGTTATCATGTATATTAGCAATTTGATAATGAATGCCACATCACTAGTATGCATCCCTATGGTGGTGAACACTGAAAAAACACCAGCACTTCAAAAAGTTAAATATGTGAATTTGTTACTTTAAATCCACATATATCATATACACTGAGAATATTGGGGGAAAAAGGAACGCATCCAAAAGGCCTACCAATTGCCTCTCACTGGCTGCAGAAAGGTTGCTACTAGGCGTGGTGACCAGGGCAAGTTCCCATCCAGTAGGATCAAAATCTTTTGCTTGACCAGCACCAGAATCAAAAGTTGAAGCAGTACCTGGAAAATAAAAAGTTGTCTCCATCTTAAACATGGCAAGCAACAGAGATAGCTAAAGTACCGCGAATAGGAAAAATAGAAAGACCAGATATGATATGCTACCAGGTTCGGTTGGAACTATGGCCAAAGCCAAAGCATTTCTCTCCTCAATTTCAGATGCATCTGGTGCAGTATAACTCAAGCCCTGAAAACAACAAAAAGGAGGGAAAACATTAAAGAAAGAAAGTAAAGAGTGCACATTTCATGACATAAGAAGACTCAAAAATGATAGATTACCAGTAGATCCCCAGTGGGCATGCTGTCCTGAGAAGCAGGTGGTGGAGGAGGGGGGGCAGTCTCAACATTAGAGATAACATTATCCAAAGGCAGTGATTCATGTTCATCACTGGATAATTTGGCATCTTCAACGGTAACGCCTTCTTCCGGCCTGTATGTCAGCAGCTGTTTATGATGACCACATATTAGCCATATAACACATTTCTTAAAAGAATGTTCAATTTCCAAGAAAACTAATATACCAAACACCCGAATAGTTTTCCACCATTTAGCTCAAGAACATATTGCTTAACTGACAGTCTTTTCTTCTTCCCCTTTCCATCCCATCCTCAACCTGATTCTAATTACTCCTTACCACAAATACCTTTGGCCTTTTCAGTTCATATAACAAGCATAAGCGACTTTATGTCATCATTTCCACAATTTATCTTTGACTTCATCACCAATACATTCATTTTGATTCTTATTCTTCCCATATGATTATTATGGCTACTCATTTAAATGGATTCACACTTCAGCTATGCTCATTTTTAACATGTTTCTTAACAGTGCAATACCCAACCCTTAAATTGCAGCTAGCCTCCAGCAGTTGTACAAAATTTCTTTTCAACTTTAACTGGTATCCCTAGGGGACAAACGAGTCCAATAACTCTACAATCACATAATTTCTATTCCTGGCACATGTACTCGTTCAATAACCTGCTTTAGATTCTCTAATCCCTCTCTTAACTCTAATTAAATGATGAAACTAGTTAGCTGCACTAAATATGTTATTTTGCCCATTATAAAAATTGTACTGACCAATGGCTCGCTTGTAACAGAAACCATCCGGGGTGCTTCTCTTATATACTCTTCCATGGTGTTAAGAAAGGATTGTGGTGGCTGGGAAAAAGTGAACACATAACATAGGATTAATATACATTAAGATAAGTTGAAACAAAGAATGACCAAAAAACAACTAATAAGTTGAAGCACCATAATAGAATCAAACCTCTCTCAGAACAGGAAACTGGAAATTCCTAGCAAGTTCCAACCCTTTGCAAATTTCGTAGAAATCAGAAAGGCTCCCAGCCTGCAGCAAAAACCTAGATTTCTTACAATATAACAGTAATATTTGACTATTAAGGCATAAATATTTTATAATTAGCAACAAAAATGCTACTGCATATAGAGCTGACAACCAGAAATATAATTAAGAATCAACAAGATCAACGAAAAACAGCACCTGCTGACCAGCTCTTTTGTATATATCAAGGGCTTTGATGGCCTCATGTCTTGGCATTTCAAAAAACTGAAGTGAAATGAAGCTTAAATGAGAAAGTGGAAAAGGCAAAAAGAGAGGGAGAGAGAGAGAGAAAGAAAAAAAACATATTGATACAACTATAACAACAAAATTACCTTATCTACAAGATTGATAATTCCATCATTAATAGCACAGTAAATTTTAAAGCTCTCCTTCAATACCTGGAAATTGCATATATTGAAAAGGTCAGAAACAGTCTCAAACATAGTTCTTATGTGTTACACACTCTCCTCTTTTTACTTCCTCCTACAGAGAAGGGAGGGCGATGACCGGAAGTTAAAGATGTTGAGAATATCAGAGATATTTTCTCTTTTCTTGCACAGATTTGGAGTCTCAATTTTTTTTTATTATTAATACCAATTTCACATCACACCCACAAGAGAGAACAAATTAATGCTGCTTTTATCATAACAAAGAACCACATTTTCATCATCACTGCAATCGTTATTTTTTAGAATACATAGATTGATTCTAACCTACCCCTATCCTCCTCAACCCATATGAGAACAACTCTCCTTATCCATAAAGGAGTTTCTAGCCTGGCCTTTCAACTCCAAAACCTCAAGCACCCAACTACTTTTGACTTGGGGCAATAACCAATGAGCCAATCACTTCTAGTTCACTGCAATCATTGTTAACTCATGGATAGGAAATGCAAATACAAACTTCAAAATATTCTAATCAACTTCAGCAAACCCAACAGGTTTGTTTCCCTGGTCCCACTTTTGCGATGGTCCACATAGAAGGGAAGCTGGATGGTGTAGATGCAGGAGTGGAAGTGATAATAATGCAAAGTACCAAGTTCATTTTGTATACTTTTTCAAAAATGTAGTAGAACCTTTTAGACCTTGTACATAGAAAATTCATTTAACACTTAATGAGAAATATAAACACTAAATCTATCCCTCCCAAAGAAAAAATCTGATACCCTACTAGTCAATTTAAATTATGAATTTCTGCACAAGAAAGTAATTACAGATAAAAAGAGATAGCAGACATACCAGAGCAAGAGCATACTGTATAACGTAATTTCCGACAGCAGCACCTTCTGGCTGAAAATACAAAGTGGTAAAATCAATTTATTTACCCACAAATACTGGATCAAATGAGAAAATAATAGAAGTCCAAAATGAAAATGTATATTAACAACAGAGACACAGTTCATGTGTAAGAAAAATTAACTATTGAAGAGAATCATAAGAAATACCCGACAACCAATGAGACGATACAGCAGCTGCTGCAAAGCAGGCAATTGCTCCAACAGTTCTTCACTGTCCAATTCCCTGGTTCTGCTGTACCCCTGCCCCTTAAAAGTACAAACTTGAAAAATGTCATGAATCTGTGGAGGTTAATTCCAATCAATCCAAAATATGTCAAACAACTGATACCTTATCCTGCCCCTGGGCAGGTCTTGGAAGACGCTCAGCCTCGATGTCATACTTTAGAATCCTGAAGCATTCAAGTCGTTCCTCCAGAAACAGTGCATAGGTACGTACCCAGGCAGAACAATCCCAGGCTGAAAGAAGGAAAAGCAAATATAACAAACGTAGAAAAGTATAAACAGTCATATTTTAAGAGTGGTACCATTCAAGCATATTTTCTTCTTAGACTCCTGAGCCAAACTTTCAGCATCAAATGTAAACACTACCCTAGCATGTTAAAATATTCCCTTTCATGTTAGATGGAACTAGTTTGTTAAACAGTGGCAGTGGAAATTTAACCGCTTCAGTTATGAAGATTTAGAAAAGGTGTAACAAACTGAGGTATCACCTCCCTTAAAAGTGGTAACGATGGTCAATTAAAGAGAGGAGAGAAATAGTTGCATAGAAACTCACCAATAGGGCTTGAATCATCCTTGAAATTAGAAAGTTGTAGAATACGTCCTCTCTGTGAGAAATTCAAAAGTTCTTCTCTGAAAGTAGGATCACCCTCCCTCAATGTTCTATGGATTACTACAAGTGTTTTTAATGCAACCTGTTAAAGAGCATGAGAAAAATTGTACAAGCCTGTTTATCCACCTTAGAACAATGACACTGACAAATATAAACCATCAATTGAACTAATTTCATCTCTTTATAAATAGCAAATTATGTTTCACAAAAACATTAAGGAGTTCAAGAAATTTCAGATGCAAGTTCAAGAGAAGACATCCTGTTCATAATAAGACCATATAATGAACAAAGGTAATTTCCATCACTTCTAACAAAGCCTGACAATCATCAGAGACCTCCATGAGAGAAAATTGAAGAAATGTTAAATTTGTAAGCTATCAGAAAATGGAGTTGGTGTGCTTTGTGTGAGATCTCAATTTCTCTTCTTTTTTGGGTTCTTCGTTAACAATGATCAAATTTTTTTTTTTAAAAAGTAAGGGTATGTATGTAATTATAAATGGCAAAATGCAGGTAGAGAATTAATTTTGCATCACTACTCAATGTTACTGCTTACCCGGCATACTGGTAGCCTACTCGTTAAAAATCAAGGCCCCAAAGATGCGGTAGGGTACAAGATAAGGGCCCTTAGCTTACCCTACCTGTGGAACCAAACGTGGTCGGTGGCCATAACGAGGTCAGGATGCATGAATTTCAGATGCATGAATTTCATATGCAAGTACAAGAGAAGACATCATGTTCATAAAAGACCATATCATGAACAAAGGTAACTTCCACCACTTATAACAAAGCCTGACAGTTGTCAGAGACCTGCATGACCTTGTTAACAACTTCTGACTATTGAACTCAAGCATTCTGGTGTCTTAAGCACCATCCCTACTCCAGGAAAATGAAATGCAGTGAATATCGAAAATTTCCACCATGTAACTAAATAAAATATTCTCCAAAAGTCTTAACTCAAATGTCGAAGGTGATGGGGGCACCTAAGTTCATATCAGTTATGAAAGGCAAGCATAGAAACCCAACAGATGTTACACCAAGGATTTACCCGGACAGGGAACTAGATTCCTCACATTTAGTTTAACTGGTAATCAATATATGTTTTGCTAAGAAATTTATTCTCATGGGCTCACTTATTTTTTCCAGTGGTGGTGGTGGGGAATTGGAGAATTCAATATGAGATATCTTGTAAGCCAACTTCCATGTTAAAATGTCTAGATATTACAACAGTAACATGCCAGCCCCAAATATGAAGAGTTAAACAACGAACAGGTGTAAAAACTGATGTTAATTATTTTAAACCATCAGATAATTCAGTATGAGATAATTTGCAGGACAGCTTCCATCTTAAAATGTGTTGATATGCAAAGCCTAAAACCTTTTGAATTTCAAATTAAGTAAAGCATCTATATAATAAATTTCAACAAGTTAAAAAAAAAAACTGTCAAGCATGCCACCCTAAATGTTTGGTAATTGGTGGAATAGCAACACTCAGCAAATATTAAATGTTGAATCCTCCACCACCCAAATGGTTCAGGAAAAAAAAGATTGGAAATATTATTATCCGAACGAAAATTCAAAAAAGTATAATTGACCCTCATCAGAGAAAAGCTAGTGCAACAGAGCTTAAACAACCTAATAGTGTTTAACTAGAATCCAATAATGTAACAAAAAATCCAGGCAGAAGCTAGCAGTCTTCCGTAACAAAAAATCCAGGCAGAAGCTAGCAGTCTTCCGTAACAAAAAATGCATTCAATACGATGTTCGAGACTTCATAAGAAATCACATATAATTTCAATTAAGTTTCCAATATCTGACATATCGCAATGAGAACTGACTTGTGAACCATGTAATGCAACAAAAATAATTATAAGTATCCAACTTCAATACCAAAATCATTTGTACTTTTTGTTACGCTCTTTCCACTGATCTACACACTATTAAACCCCCAATTCATTTCCAACTAAAAACATCATAACAAGATAGCAAACAGGCCAAATTGATCATATTGATGATCTACACACTCATTGACATATGATAAGATCGTAATCTGAAAGACCCTAAACTATTAAACCCCCAATTCATTTCCAATTAAAAACATCATAAGGAATGCCAGTATCATTAGACAAACAAAACGGTCACGGTCTGAAATCAGAATATTTGCATTACAATTAATCAAGTAAATGACAAATCACGTACCGTCCAATTATGGGTCTTGGCCAATCGCCGGGAAAGAGCATGAATGCAGTAAGCGACATCTGCTCGAGGCCGAATCGCTGCCGTGGCAACCAAGATTTCTGAAACAAGATAAACAATCAAAAAAAAAAAATCCCATATCCTCACATAAACTTCAACCATGAAAAGCCCACAAAATAAATTGGATCTCTATAATTAGAAAATTGACGGGAAAAAATTAACTCACTTCTAAGGTGTCTCTCTTTGGGTGGACACTCAACATGGTTTGTAGCTTTGACTATGGCCACATCCAAATCCTAATTATAGAATAATTGAGGATTTGGTTTATTATTATAAATAGATTTAAAAATAGTGAAAATTAATTAATAAATAACGAGAAATGAATTATAGTTACTGCGTAATCGCTGTTGACATGGGCAAGACCGACTTTGGTGGTGTCCTTGAGGGCGCCATAGGCTTTTCTCCACGTCTGTAGCGTTCCCATTTGTACCAGCAAACCGCTCAGATCGCGCTCTCTCTCTCTCTCTCTCTCTCTCTACAAAATTACTTGGCGTGGTGTTTCTCTATAGGGTTTTATTTTTAATACGTGGTGTTCAGGCCTTGATTTTCTCTCTCTAGAAAACCTGTGCTTGTTTTGGGAGAGAGAGAGAGCCTGCAAAAGATGGGCTGTTATTCTTGTTCTTGTTAGGTGTTTGTGTGTGATTTCCTCCTTTTACTTTTTATTTTAGTACTACCATTTAGTTTCGATTGTTTCTTTCGGTTGAGGAAATGTGATTTGTGACCCGAAGGCTTTTGGGGGCCCCGTTTAAGAATGCATCATCATTATTTTATTTTTTTCACGGTCTTTTTTTTGTTTATAGTAATATTTTTTTTAGTGTAAAATACATTACATTATTATTATTTTTAAATTTATTTAAATAATATTAATATACCAAAACCTTTTAAAGTTCATCATTCACTTTAAAATACTAATTTATAATATTTTTTTAAAAAAATCAAAATTTTGACTGAAATACTATTTTTTAAAAAATTAATAGAGATAGAACATATTTAACAATGAATTTTTAAAGTTCTTTTTTAAAAGAAAATTATCATCGTTTTTTTTCAAAAATTATTAAAAGTATATTTTAAGTGGATTTATATTATATTATATAGTATAAAACAAATTTTAATTCATGTAGTTTATATTTTAAAAGATGTTATGATACCAGTACCTATTACATCCTCAAATAGATAAAAATCAGATACCATCATAAAAAAAAATTATATATTTTAAATAGAAAGTTTGTTGATATATTTTTTTGTAAAATTAAATAGTTTAACATCTCAAATAAATGAATCTCAAATAAATTAATATTAAATACCATCATAAAATAAAAATCAAAGACAAACTTTTTTATTTTAAAAATTAAAATGATATGCCATGTTTTTTTTAAATATATATGAATTTAAATAAGATAAATAGAATTATTAAACTTATCATAATCAATTGAAAATATTTTGATAGTAAGGGTAATTTGGTTATCATGAAAGTAATATCTAATTAAAATTTTGATTCTTCAAATAAATTTATTTTTGGTTGCTTGATAGTAGAAATTGATGTTTTGGGATAAACCTTTGTTTTAAAAAGATTTGGTATATTAATGTCATTTCAACAAACTTGAAGGTTGTGTAGTATAATTTGTTTTTTTTTTAAACATAGCACTATTATGTTTTTTTAATCATTACGGGGTGGAGGTTCGAATCAAGTACGTAAAATTCACATCAATCACCGTTTTGTTTTAGATATTAAAATGAAATGTTTCAGTTTTAATTTGTTTTGGTGTACCATTTTGAATTTGACATATTTTAAAAACTTTCATATCAAATTACATAACTTTCAAAAATATATATATACAATTATAGTTACTGATCATAATAAAATCACCATCATTTAAACATAAAATGATTAAAAAAAAATAGTGTATTAACCAAAATCAAATCATAGTTATATCAAATACTAACACAAATCAACATCAAATTTATCATATTTTAACAATTATTAATTCAAAACAATATTAACTAAAAATTTCTAGCAATAGCATTACCAAAAATTTTAAACTTAATTAAATGTGTCATTATAAGAAAAATATTATGTGTAAACAAATTTAAAACAATGGAAGAAAATAGAAAAAAAAAATCATATAATGTTATGTTCCGATTGAAATAAGTTGTTTCGGTCAAAATAGATCGAAACCTACCAGAACAAACTAAAACAGAAAGTGAAATTGAATATAGGAGTAATTTGTTTCGATTTACTCTTAGAGCCGAAACGTTTCGGCCAAATTTACAACATATTAAGATCTTTCACCTACAATAATAACTAAATTAATTGTATACGTGTTTTTCGCATATTTGTTCTTTTCATTATTTTTACTATGTATATATCATAGTGTTTTTTTTTATAATTCATTATTTTTATTTTTATTTCCAATCAATAGTATTTATAAATTATATTTTCATAATTTCTTTTTTAAATATTCATAATTGTATTTTAAACTTAATTAAATCGTAAAGAGGGAAAACATAAAGAAAAATCAAGTTTTAAAATGCTTTAATTATGTACAAAATTTATAAAACATGCACATGATACAATCACATTTTGCAATACTTAATTTTGTATATGGTTTGAGCATATCCCAATTTATACGCATGCATCTCTTTTAAAAAGAATATGAATTCCTCTCTCTCTTTCTCTCTCTCTCTCTCTCTCTCTCTCTCTCTCTCTCTCTCTCTCTTTATATATATATAACCATATGCCAAATATAAATATATTTAATAAACCAAAGTTTTGAAAATGAAAAACAAAACAAAAAGTCACTCGGCCCCAACGCGAGAGTTGGGTTTCGATGCCCATGCGATTACTAATTTCCATCAAAGTGGACGATTGGGTTTATTCGTAAGTCTGGTATAGTTTCCATATCTAGCAACAAGAGAAAGAGAAAGAATATGAAAGAGATGAAAAAAAGATGATAAAAAATAAATGAAGGAGAAAAAAATGATGGAAAAGGTTTTTTTATAAATGGAGAAGGGTTTTCAGTAGGGGCAATGCGGCTTTTCTATTACAAGTGTGGCCAATTTGGTCACAAAGTAGAGGATTGCAACCCAAAAAGGCCCAACAAGGAAGAAGTGGATATCACGGCATAGTACTCGGGAAGCCAGCGTGTTCAGCAGAATGACCAAACTGAGGAAGATGAAATGAATAATTTCAGGTCTGGATGATTGTGCATAGGAAACTCTAACGTTGTCAGACGCCTAAGATGCAATTGTCCAACGCCTAAGACCACCGTAGAAAAAAATGGAGTCGTTTCAATCCAAACCCGAACCCGAAAAATTAAAGTCCAAATCCGAAAAACCTGAGTCCAAATCCATTCCAGGGATCCATATTCAATGTCCTTACAAACCTCGATATAGCCAATCCTTTCTTTTTTGGAATAAAGGAGAATGTCGGCACCACATTGTTGACAGCAAAACAAAATGGCAATGATAAAGTTACTTATATCCCAAAAGAACAAACCAGCATCTTTTAGGCTGGCACATCATCTAAAGAACCTAAAGAGAAACGTGAGAAGCAACCAACTAACACTAAGAATGGCCAAGACACGGAATCGAGCCAAGTAGAAATAAATACATCATCTAAGCCCACAAGAAGCAAGAACAATAAAATAAAAGGGCTCCTAAACCTTTCCAACAAGACCACAAATCAATTTGGACTGAATGCAGTAGAAGACCTTTTTGCCCCATATTTTTTTGGCCTTGACAAAGAAGTAAGTAACCCTAAATATTGCTAAGAGCAACTCATTTGGGTCCAAAAACCTAGCTAAAGAAGTTAGTGTCCAGCCTAAAAAATCATATCCACTTTTAATTGACCCAAGTTTGCGTGACCCGAGTGGACAGATGATCCAACTTGATGATGAAACGGTGGTGGAAATAGGGGATCAACCCTCTTTGGTAGATTTTCCCTCATTACATCAAGATGAAAGAATTGAAAAGTCTACTGTAATGGACTGTGTGGGTAATGAAAAGGTTTGATGATCTTCTCAGCAATCTCATATAATCTTTTTTATGTGGATTCAATTTTTGAATGCTAAAGGAGTTGAGAACAATAAATTCTTAAGGAACATGAAGGATTTGATTAGAGTTCGTGATCCAAATATTTTTGTTATTCTCGATCCTATAATAAGTGGATCAATGGCTAACAAAGTTGTTCGTAGGTTGGGTTTCTCCAAAAGTAACAAAGTTGAGGCGAGAGGATTTTTAGGTTGTATTTGACTCCTCTAGAGAAAAGAAAATTTAGAGATTAAGGTTTCGAGTAAGCGTGATCAAACTATCTCTGTCAATGTGAAAGATCAAAACCCATCTTGACTCTTTATGATGTTATACGCAAGTCCCACTCCGCAAATTCGTCAAAAACTATGGGAAAATCTAATTGAAGCTCAATCGAGGGCCTTAATTTCTTGGTTGATCACATGGAGTTTTAATTGAATTAAGGCAATCCAAGAGAAGATGGGGGTAACCTAATGCGTTTGAGCAACTACCGTGGTTTCAATTCCTTTGTTAATGGATATGGTTTGATTGATTTAGGAGCATCATGATCTTGTTTTACCTTGTTAAGGTCTTTTCCTAATAGGTACCCCATCAATAAACATCTTGATAGAGCTTTATGCAATGTGGCTCGAAGGCAGAGTTATCCCAAGGCCATTGTTAAAAATCTTCTGCGAATGCACAACGATCATTGCCCAATGTTGATATATAATAGATATAGAAGGTATTGCCACTCCAACAAAGGCTTTCAGACTGTTTCGTTTCAATGTTGCTTGCTTGAGACATTCGAAATTTTCAACCTGATTTCTCAAGAATGGAATAAGATGATCGTCGATCTGGTGAATAATCTGTCAAACTTTACTAATGCCATTAAGACTTCGAATAATTTTACTTTTTGAAAGATTTTTCACCATAAACGCAAGCTTATTACTCGTCTGGGAGGGATTCAAAAGGCCCTGGAGAATAGGTGGAATCCTTATCTTGCTAACTTGGAGCTGGAATTAACTAAGGAGTACAACAAAGTTTTGGCACAAAAGGAGATATTGTGACTTCAAAAGTTCAAAGTGAATTGGATTCAACAAGGAGACCGTAATTCTCAGTTCTTCTTCACCTCCGTAATTATAAGGTGCAGATGTAACTGTATTGTGGATTTGATAGACTCTAATGAGCAATGGTGCGAAGATCCATAATTGCTTAAGCAGAGTATTATGGATGAGTTTGTTGAGTTATTTTCATAGCATATTTCCAGCACCCCAAAACTACATATGCTTGCCCTCTGTAATAGATTGAGTGACTCTTAGGTGTTGAGTCTCATGGCTACCCCAAAAGAAGTTTAAATTCAAAATGTTGTGTTTGCTATAGCGTCTTTGAAAACACAAGGGATAAATAGATATTATTGGAAAATTACCTTGAGATGCCTATGTGGTGATCTTCCAAACACCCAAGTCTAGAATGACTTGTAATGATCAGAAACAGAAACAAAAATCAAAGAAAAGAAAGAACACAACAATTGTTATCGAGGTTCAACAATAGCCTACTTCCCCGTGAGTTCCTTTGAACTCTCTACACTAAATCAATGGTTCTTTACAGATACAGCAACACCTCTTCAAGAATCTTAAGTTCTTGAAAAACGAAAGAAAAGAAAACAGAAAGTGATAATGAACTATTACAAAGCCCTTCTCCCCAATCAATACTACTCTCTCTCTAAACAACCAGCCTCTCTTTGAGATCTATTCTAGTGCCTCTCTTGTGTTTTTGTGTCTTTGCACTCTCACACTTGCACTTGAATTCTCTTGTATGATGATCTTGTGTTTACAACTTATCTCACACTTGTTGTTCCTCTTGAGATTGAAGCTAGGTGACCTTTTATATAGTGCACCACTTCTTAAGCCAATCTTTGAAGTCAATCTCCACCCTTAGATCTTGAGGACCAATCAATTATAGCCCTTCAACAATCCTAAGTGATCCTGTGCGTTTTGATCAACTCCCACGCATCATTTGAAATGCTGAAACAAAAGCATCAGGTGTGCCTTCAAGTCGCGGCCTAGAACAGGGCATGTCGCGGCCTGGAGGAGGGGAGGCTTTACTGTTTTGCTGGAGGCCGCGGCATGGGATGGTTGTGGCGCAGCGCACAGGGCCTTACCGTGGTGTGCACACCTTGGACCGTAGCGCACAACTCCTCTCCCAACTTCTGGACTTCCTAGAGGCCGAGCCGCGCACATCTTGAGCCGCAACCTGGAGACCTGCTACTGAACCTTTTCAAACCCTGTTTAAACCTTAGACAAATACCAACAATCTCTACCTTTATCTAAGCGATTAAACCCGAACCCATTATGCAGAGAACTCAGGATCCAAACTCAACTTGAGTGACCATATCAACCGACTCCAATCCTAAGTAGTCCAAGGCAATGAATGAACTTACTTAGAGGCAGGACCCTTGTGCCTAAATCTGTAGGATTTTCCTCTGTGGCCACCTTGTCCACATAAATGCATCATTTCGTAACATTTTCCCGAATAAAATGATACCGAATATCCATGTGCTTTGTCTTCTCATGGAACACCGAATTCTTATACAAGTGCAACACACTTTGGCTATCCGAATACACCATTACGTGCTCTTTCAGGACCTTCAACTCTTCCAATAACCCTTTGCACCACATAGCCTTCTTTATGGCTTTCGTAGCCACTATATACTCAGCCTCGGTTGTTAAGAGTGCTACCACTGGCTGCAACTGAGTCTTCCAACTTATACAACATCCGTTTAAGTTGAAGAAGTAGGAGGTAATTAATCTTTTTTTATCCCGGTCTGCTCCATAGTCCGAATCCGCATAACCCTCAAGACAGATGGATTTACCCCTCTTCTCATAAACCAGCCCTACTTCTGGGCTTCCCTTCAAGTACCTCAGCAACCACTTCATCCCAAGCCAATACTCCTTTCGGGGATTACTCATAAACCTGCTGAGAACACTAATTGCATGAGCAATTTCGGGTCTAGTACTTACCATGGTGAACATAACTGATCCAACCGCAGTAGAGTAAGGGACCTTCTCCATTTCCTTCTTCTCCGCCTCTAATCTCGGACATTGATCACTGGAGAACTTGAAATGACCAGCAAGGGGAACCTTCACTGGTTTGCTAACTTCCATAGAGAACTTAGATATCATCTTCTCTATGTAGAAAGTCTGAGAAATCTTCAATCTGTTTCTTTCTCTTTCCCGGAATATACTCATCTCAATGATCTTTTGTGCGTGGCTAAGATCATTCATCTCAAACTCCTCACTGAGTTGAGAATTCAATTTTTCTATCATCTTCATGCTACTCCCAACCAATAGTGTATCATCAACATAAATGAGGATGATCACCATTTCTTCCACCTTGTGCCCCTTTTAGTACAAGCACGAATCATAGTAGCTCCTCATGAAACCCAAGCTAGTTACAAAGGAATCGAACCTCTTATTCCATTGCTGAGGTGATTGCTTCAGGCCATAGAGAGATTTCTTCAATTGGCACACCAACTCTCCCTGCCTTCATTCCTCATAGCCTTCGGGTTGCCTCATGTAGATGGTCTCATCAAGCTTTCCATGCAAGAATGCTATCTTCACATCTATTTGCTTGATCTCCTAATCAAATTGGACCACCATAGCCAATACTATCCGTATCGTCTTGTATTTCACAACCGATGAGAATATTTTGGTGAAATCTATGCCTTTTCTTTATGTTAACCCCTTTGCCACCCGCCTAGCTTTATATCGGACTTCATCCCTTGGAGAGTTCCCTTCTTTGATCTTGTAAACCCATTTACAATCCACAAGTCTCTGTTTTTCTGGTTTGGATACCAATTCCCAAGAGTTGTTCTTCCTCAAAGAATCCATTTCTTCCTCCATAGCTAGCTACCACTTTGACAAATCCTTATATTCCATGGCATCCATGTAAGTTTTTGGTTCAAGCATCCCTACTTCTGAACAAGGAGCTACTACATTAGCATCCGCAAACCCATATCTCAAAGGTAGCCTGACCACCCTCCTTCCCCGGTCCCTTGTGAGCTGGTAATCATTCTTACTTGCTGCATCATCATCTTCCAGTTCAACCTCCTCAAGAGTGTCCTGAGCTTGGCCTTCATTAATGGGCTCTACCTGGTCCGAACCCTCTTGCCTTCCTTGCTCTACCTGAACTGAATTTTCCTTGATGTTATGCTCCACAAATTTTGGACTGGTTTGCTCACTAGCCCCTGCAGGGTTAGTTTTCTCCAAATAGGAAAATAACAATTCATTAAAAATAACATCTCTACTTATTATAAGTTTCATTCCTTTTGGTTCTAAGAACCACAACCTATACCCCTTAACCCCATCACCATAGCCTAGAAACACACATTTTCTAGACCTTGGGCTAAGTTTATCATCCTTTTGATGTGCAAATGTAGCACATCCAAAAATCTTAAGGTTGCTCAACTCAAGGGGTTTTCCACTCCACATCTCTTCGGGAATCTTGAGCTCTAAAGTTCTAGAGGGTGATCTATTAACAAAATATGCAACAGTAGACACAGCTTCCCCCCAAAAATATTTTGGTAAACCGGACCCAATTAACATGCACTTAACCTTTTCCATAAGGGTCCTATTCATCCTCTCAATAGCTCCATTTGCTGCGGTGCTTTTACAAAATGTCTAAGAATCCCATTTAGCTCACAGGATTTATCAAAATCTTGATTGTAAGATTCTAAGCCATTATCAGTTCGTAAAGCCTTAACTACCCTACTCGTTTGAGTCTCCAACAAATTTTTCCACACCACAAATTTATTCAAAACATTGATTTATTTTTAAGCAAATAAACCCAAACCTTTCTTGAATAATCATCAATTAAAGAAAGAAAGTAACGATGACCTCCCTGTGTTGGTGTTCTTGCTGGTCCCCAAAGGTCTGAATGAATATAGTCAAGAATGCCCTTAGACTTGTGCACTCCGGTGTTGAAGCTGACCCAGTGTTGCTTCCCAAGAACACAACACTCGCAAAAATTGAGTTTTTCTACTTTGTCACCACCAAGTAGACCATCCTTACTGAGAACTTGCAGGCCATTTTCGCTCATATGTCCCAAGCGAGTGTGCCAAAGGGCTGCCCTATCCATTTCAACCATCAAGCTTGCTGCTTGATCCTTGATTTCTATCTCTCCGATCATCTCATAAAGACCATCCTTTATTGCTGCTTTGATCACTACCAAAGATCCCTTGGTTACCTTGATCTTTCCTCCCTCTACCTTGTATGTATACCCTATGGAATCTAGCTACCCGAATGAGATCAAATTTCTTTTCAAATCTGGAAGATACCTCACATTCCGCAGCAACTTTGTGACTTCATCAAACATCCTAAACTGGATGTCTCCTATCCCCCTCACTTGGCAAGGAGTGTCATTCCCCAAGAAAACCTTTCCATCATTGGTTTCCTGGAAATTCTTGAACCAATTCCGGTGAGGGCATATGTGATAAGTGCACCCAGAATCCAGGATCTATTTCTCGCTGCCTTACTTCCTACTCACATTTGAGCACATAACAAGAACATCATCTTGCTGTTCTCCCTTGGCAACCGAAGCCTCTCTATTGTTAGTATGACTTCTTCCTCTTTCATCCCACATCTTCTTCTTGCATTTTTTCTTAAAGTGACCCTCATTATTGCAGTAGAAGCATCGCTTCCCTCCAAACTTCGATTTGGAATGCGATCTCCTATGGCTCTACCCTCTACCCTTTGATTTTTCCCAGTAGTTGCTATGGATGCTACTGTTATACTGAGTTACTGGCCTTCTTCTAATAAATAGCCCTTCTCCACTTGATGCTTCCCTCATCTTGGCTTTGAAATCATGAGCCCTTATAACATTAATCACAATTTCCTTGGTTAGTGTATCTCTTCCATATTCAATTGCATTAATCAAATTATCAAAACAATCAAGAAGAGAATTCAACAAAATAACAGTCAATTGTTCATCCAGCAATGTTATGCTACAGCTATTCAAATCTTGAACTAGCTTATTAACCATATCAAGATTATCTTGCAACTCTTTATTAGGATCCATTTTAAAAGCAAAGATTCTTTTAAGAAGATATATCTTATTAGGGAGAGTTTTGGTAAGAAACAACTCATCTAGTTTCTTCCATATGACAGTTGGATCTTCCGAGTCTCCACACTCCCTTGTCACGTTATCTAACATGTGCAAGAAAATGGTGTTGTTGCCATCTTCTTCATTTCAATCCGCTGGACCTCCGTGATACTTGCTGGAAAAGCATCATCTTCTCCAATAGCCAAGTCCACCTTCTGTTGCATAAGAATAGTCTTGATCTTCCATTTCTAAAGGGCAAAGTCTCTTTTTCCATCAAAATTTTCAACAATAAAGTTTGAACCCACCTTGCGGAGAAAATCCCAGTTTTATGCAGCACCCACAATTGCTTTCCAACTTCTTCTAAATCTCAAGAACACGATCAGAGATTGATCTCAATACCGTTCTTGAATCACCTTCAAGAACACGATCAGATCTTGATCTTTACTCCGTTCTTGAATCACCCAAGAAGTTGATCTTTGATTCATGGAGTCTTGCTCTGATACATTTTGTTCTTGCTCCGATACCAGTTGTTCTTGAACCATAGCTCTGATACCACTGTCGTGGTATCCCCTCTAGCTCTAATACCATTGTTGGGAAATCACCTTGAGATACTTAGGTGGTGATCTTCCAAACACCCAAGTCTATAATGACTTGTAATGATCAAAAACAAAAACAGAAATCAAAGAAAAGAAAGAATACAACAATTGTTATCGAGGTTCGGTAATAGCCTACGTCTCCGTGAGTTCCTCTGAACTCTCTGCACTAAATCAATGGTTTTTTACAGATACAACAACATCTCTTCAAGAATCTCAAGTTCTTGAAGAACAAAAGAAGAGAAAACAGAAAGTGATGAGGAACTATTACAAAGCCCTTCTCCCTAATCTATACTACTCACTCTCTAAACAACTAGCCTCTCTTTGAGATCTATTATAGTGCCTCTCCTATGTTTTTGTGTCTTTGCACTCTCACACTTGCACTTGAATTCTCTTGTATGATGATCTTGTGTCTACAACTTGTCTCACACTTGTTGTTCCTTTTGAGATTGAAGCTAGGTGACCCTTTATATAGTGCACCACTTCTTGAGCCAATCTTTAAAGTCAATCTCCACCCTTAGATCTTGAGAACCAATCAATCATAGCCCTTCAACAATCCTAAGTGATCTTGTGCATTTTGATCAAGTCTCATGCATCATTTGACATGCTGAAACAAAAGCATCAGGTGTGCCTTCAAGCCGTGGCCTAGAATAAGGCATATCGCGGCCTAGAGGAGGGGAGGCTTTACTGTCTTGCTGGAGGCCGTCGCCTGGGGTGGCTGTGCCGCGGTGCACAGCTCCTCTCCCAACTTCTGGACTTCCTGGAGGCTGAAGCGCGCACACCTTGAGCCGCGGCCTGGAGACCTAATGCTAAACCGTTTCAAACCCTATTTAAACCTTAGACAAATACCAACAGATATCAAGCAATTTTTTTTTCCAAAAGAATTGGAATCTTGTTACCTATAATATTTATGGCTTGGTCCTTGAAGCCTTTTACATAGAAGAGTTCCAAAAGAATTGAATAAGACTGTCAATTTCGATTCCAAAAATTTAGAATCTTGAAAATATCAAGCAATTTCATCCTATAAGCTTGTGCACAGTTACGATGACAATTATTACTAAGATTATTGTTAGCCGCATCAAACCCTTGTTGTTTGACCTTATTGCTCCTAATCAAGCAAGCTTTATACCTGGGCACCATACATCAGATAATATAGTTGTTGTCCAAGAAATTATTCACATAATGCAGAGAGAGAAAGAAAAGAAGGAAAGTATGGCAATCAAGAAAGACTTAAAAAAAGCATATGACTGCCTTAGCTGGGAATTCATACGTCAAATGCTAATGGAACTTGGGATTCTTAGTGGTTTGACTAAGCTAATTATGTTCTGTTTAACATCTACTTAACTTGCAATTTTGTGTGATGGCAAAAAAACATGATTTTTCAAACTAGGCATGGGGCTATAGCAGGGTGATCCTTTGACCCATATATATTTATGTTATTGCTAGGAAGGATTGGAGGCTTGCTAAAGCTTCTAAGAGTGGGCATGTGGTTTCCCATGTTTTCTTTATAAACGACTTGATGTTGTTTGGTAAAGCCTAAGTGTGTCAAATTGAAATCATGAAACAGTGCCTAGACGTGTTCTATGATAATTCAGATCGAAAGGTGAACCTTACCAAATAAAAAAAAATTGTCTCAACTAATTCTTCTCGATACCTTACTAAGGAGTTGAGCTAACAATATGGGATGGCCCTTACCAATGATCTTGGTCGTTATTTAGTAGTTCCAATTATCCATAGAAGGGTTACTAAATGAACTTACTGTGAAATCTTAACTATGTTGAAGAATAAACTAGATGGCTAGAAAGCATCAAAACTATCTATAGCAAGTCGTGTGGTTCTTGCAAAAGCAATAACTTCCTCCATACATGTTTACGATATAAAAACTTCAAGGCTCTCTATGAGCATATGTGATGAAATTGATAAGATGAGCATAAACTTCTCGTGGGACAACACAACCAAGAAGAGGAAACTTCATTTGGTATAGTAGGAATAGGTGTGTAAAAATAAAAAGCCAAAGGGTTAGTGTTGAGGCCGAAAACCTGCTATTGAGCTGGAGACTTGAAACCTTGAGGTCTACACAAGAAGAGAGCAATGAACTATGGAGTCGCTAGAGGGAGAGGAGGTGATACCTCCGAAGACTTTCCAATGCCTTTATTAGTGCAAAATTTTTATGAGAAAATGGAGAGGATAACATTAGCAATGATGTTCGTAATGCAATTGAATCGTGTTTTAGATCTACATACCTTAGGCTTTTTATAGCGGCTCGAGGAGCCAGTTCAACACGTGCTCAAGATGACGTGATCCCTAAGATCTTGCTTTTCTTTTGAGAGGTCTTGTTACGTGTTCAGGGATGATGCAGTCCCTGAAATATTGCTTTTATTTTTGCATTTGAGAAACTTGTGAGTGATTGCAGCTTTGTCATTCGCTCTGCTACGTGCCCATCATCGATGTTGCCACGTATCATCCGGTCATTGAAAAGAGAGTCATTCATGTGTCACCAGGCTACTAGAGAATGAATTTATTTACTACATCAGAGGCCCCCCACTTCCTTAAGTATATTTATGTGCTTGAGGAAGTATACTAGAGCTTTGTGTCGTTGATTGCGTGCCTCGGTCGGTGAAGCTTGGGACCGAGCATATGGGCATTAGTCAGAATGCTCAGTCTTGGAGACATGGGTTCGAGCATGTGAGCAGCATTCAAAATACTCGACCTTGTAGACATGTGACCGAACATATGAACCACAGTCAAAATATTCGGCCTTGGAGACATAGGACCAAGCATATGAACCTTAGTCAAAATTCTTGGCCTTGAAGACATGGGACCGAGCACATGAACCACAGTTAAAATGCTTGGCATTGGAGATGTGGGACATAACATATAAACCTCAGTCAAAATGCTTGGCCTTGGAGACGTGGGATAGAGCATATTAACCTCAGTCAAAATGCTCGACCTTGGAGACGTGGGACCAAGCATATGAGTCTCAGTCAAAATGTTTGGCCTTGGGGACATGAAACCGAGCATATGAACCTTAGTCAAAATGTTTGGCCTTAGAGATGTGGGATCGAGTATATGAACCTTAGTTAAAATGCTCGGCTTTGGAGAGATAGGACCGAACATATAAACCTCAGTCAAAATGCTTGGTCTTAGAGACCTTCAATGGAGAGTGAGCCCTCATGTTTTTTTGGGCCGTCATATTCCTTTCTTTTGGGCCCATAGAAGACTTTTGTGTTATTCTTCTATGTTTTTGGGCCTATGGGGGGCCTTTGGGAAATTTCTTTTGGACTCGCAATTTCTTTTGCTTTTGGACCCATAATTTCTTTTGTTTTCGGGCCCACAATTTCTTTTCCCTTTGGGCCCGTAAAAGCCTTTGGGCTTGCTTTAGAACACTCTATGGAGATATTCAATGCTGAAGCGTTGGCCCGTTCTAGAATATTCTGTGAAGTAATTTAATGTTGGGGCGTGCACTTTCGTTTTGGAGAGTATAAAAGCAGCGCATGCGCTTAACGGTATGCATTCAGCCGCTTTAGGGAACGAACCAACTGTTTTAAGGAACCAAATGGTGGTATATTTCTTTGATTATGCCAAACGTTGTGTCTTTACAGTTGGGGTGGAGTTAATTCTCGTTAGTCACACCGAGCTTCTATATAAGAGAGGAGTTTCCTCTCATTTCTTCACTTCACTTCATTTGCATTCAAAGAGAAAATTTTGAGAGCCCTTGGAGTCAGCAAGAGTTTGAATGCCCACAGAGTCAGCTAGAGTTTGAGATTTTTTGGTTATGTGGAAGAAATTTGAGGTGTGCTTGCTCATAGTTGGTGTTGAAGTGCTAGGAATTACCATGGTGATCTGCCTTATTAGTAAGTTTTCTCTTCTACTCTTATAATGTCTTTGATAAGTAGTCATCGCGATAGATCTATTGGTGGTTGCAGTCGTAGTGAGGATTGTGAGGCACTGTCCAGGGAGCTGGATAGAGCCATGGGTTTGGACCCAGTCTCTAGTGAGGGTGAGGCCTCAGGAGAAGATAGTGCCTAGGAGGGACTATTGGCAGTGGTTCCCTATGAGGTTGGGGAAGGGGAAGAGGAAGAGGAGAAAGAAGATTCTTCTTCCAATGACGATGAGGACAACATTTTGGCCGAGCTTGGGGGGAGGGGGATATGAGGGTGGAAGAGAGGGTACAATGGTCATTTAGGGTGAATTTTATGCCAAATAAGCTGGAGGTAGAGAAGCTCGAGGTCATCAGGTGTGAATACCAGATTCTGAAAGAGTACACCTTAAAGAATACTGATGTTGGGGGGAGGGTCTAAGATGTCCTCCTGAGCCAAGTGCCCTTCGAGATATGTGTTTACGAACAGCATATGATAGTTGGGCTTCGATTCCCACTCCATCATTTCCTCTGCTCAGTGCTGAGATACTTCGATATAACATCATGTCAGCAGGTGCCCAATTATGTACGTCTAATTATGACATTCATCTATTTTTGCACGGATGTGAATAGGCTAATAAACATAAACATTTTTAAAGTCCACTTCCAAATCAGCAAGCACGGCCAGCACGGGTGGGTTGTGATAAGCTCTAGAGCTAGGAAAGGGCTATTGAAAAAGAAGCCCACATCCATCAAGTAGTGGAAGAAAACCTTATTCTACATCTAGAGCGAGAAAAGTTTCGGGGCTCCACTGAGTTGGAGTTTAGATAGTGTGGGGAAGTGTAAGAAGCCACACCTCATCACTATAAGCAAGAAATGTTGAAAGCTATGGTTGTCGCGCCTATTGATATTAATGTCTTATATGACGACGAGGAGCTGGTGAAGCGTGACCTCTACCCTCATTGTCCTGAGGGAACTTTAGAGAGTGGTATATACTTGAAAACCCTTTCATAATTTCTTTACTTTTTGTTACTTATACTTGTGTTTTCTGCTGAGCATAAATGTAAGATACCACTAAGGCTAGAGAACGGGTGAAGAAGATGGCCTTGGAGAGGAAGAGGGCTGCTCAAGCTGGCAAGCAGTTTATACAGGCCAAAGGGTCAAAGAAGCGGTCGTGGGCTCCCTCTCCTATTCCTATTGATGTGGAGACCTCGAGCCCTTCCGAGCCTTCTTCTGAGCTAAGGGATATTTCACCCGCTCCTCCACTTAAGCATCTGCGCCCCTCGTCCTCGTCCTAAGGGGCCCCTTCGGAGGCTGGGGTCTTTATGCTAAACTGGGACATAAAGACGGATGACTCATTGTTTACTCACGTTAAGGTCGCTCAAGAGCACCTCGTACTGGGGATCCCTCCGTGCAACGTGATAAGGCTCAGAAAGAAACCCATCGAGAGTCTCTGCTTTGTGGCTAAGATCTTGGCCTCCAAAGTGAGTATTTATACCTTGCTTTATTTTTTTTTTGAATTACTTCTATTTTGTAATAGCTTAACACATTCCTTTGTTTTTAAAGTCAATTGAGCGTGGTGAATAGGATGCTAACGCGTCATTGTTGGGACATGAGAGACAGGCTGTCTAGGTGTTAGTGAAAGTTGGACGATAGTTGTGGGCTTATCCAACAACTGTAAGGCTCCCTAGAAGAAGCTCGTATGAGTAAAGAGGAAGCTGACCGGGCCAGGGCCAAGAACAAGAATGTGGACGAATAGGAGGCAATGTGCAAGGAGAGGGACGTTGTTAAGGCCTCTGAGCAGAGCTTGAAGGGGTAGATGGAATAGGCCATCAGGAGGGCTATGGAGGAGGCTATGGCTAACTTCAAGAACTCTTATTCCTTCCAAGAGACTGTGGAAGAGGAGACTAGGCTCTGATACCTCGAGGGGTTCTTAGAAACCAAGAAGAAGGTCGAGGCGCTTTACCCCTCAGTCAACTTCTCGGCTCTTGAGCTTACCGCCTTGGAGGAGGAAGACGGGGCTGTGGCAGATGGGTCTAGAGGCAAGGAGGAAGAGGTTAGTCCCAGCCAAGTGGCGTTGTAGAAGAAGCTACATCCGATGGGGAGGTCGACCCTTAAAGACTTGAAGCTTTTTATTTTATTTTTATTTTTTTGTAGTTTGAGGCTAGTTATGCCTTCCTTATGCTTGTAATTATATTTCTTATTGAAATTTCTTTTTCCCACCTCGTCACCCTTTGCAAACTTTCATTTTTTCATCGTTCTTTCATTGGTGAGAGAGGCTAAGATGAGGTAATTTGGAAAATAAGGTGTAGTAAGGGAAAGAAAGTGTTCTTTCATTGATAACCAAGGCGTTCACAAGTTACATTGTCGACTCATACGAAGCATAGAACTCGAGAGGAGTACACTATTGATAAAATATGCAGAGGTTCTCCCCGTTCCAAGTGCGAGGGATGGGTTTGCCATTCAACTCCTCAAGTTCGAAAGTGCCGGCTCGACAAACTCTTTTGATGTGATACAAACCTACCCAGTTTGGGATGAGCTTCCCCGTTTCTCAAAGACGATACACTTCATTTTTTCGTAGAACGAGATCATGTAGCTTAAAGTTTCTCTCTCAAACTCTAGAGTTATAATACCTAGCCATTCTCTGCTGATAGGCAGTTAATCGAATCTAGGCTTTATCCTGAGCTTCATCAATAAGATCAGCGTTTATCCGCAAGGTTTCTTCGTTGTTAGCTCGCTCAAAGTTCTATACTCGTAATAAGGGCATTATGATCTCCAAAGGGATGACTGCTTCGGAGTCATATGCCATGAAGAAAGAAGTTTTTCCCATGGGGGTTCGAGCGGTACTTCGATAAGCACATACTACATTCAAAAGATGGTTGATCCACTGCTTGTTAGCTTCATCTAGTCTTTTCTTAATGCCCTGCAAGAGTGTCTTATTGGTCACCTCAGCTTGCCTATTAGCCTGCAAATACCCTATGGAAGAGAATCGATGCTCGATGCTTGATGCAAACCTCTTTGTAGAATGCCTTGAACCAGGCACTATCGAACTGTTTGCCATTATCGGTGACTACTATATGGGGTAGGTCGAACAAACACACTATGGACTTCCAAACAAAACTTCGAGCTTGATGATCTGTTATACTGGCGAGTGGTTCTGCTTTCACCCACTTGGTGAAGTAATCTATTGCTACGAGAAGATGTTTTATCTGACCGGGCGCCCCAGTGAAAGGACCAAATAGATCCATTCCCCACGTGGCAAAGAGAAGTGGGCTGGTGATTGAGGTAAGAGGGTTTGTAGGGCACAGAAGAGTATTACTCACAGGTTCTCCATTTCTTGACCAATTCTGCAGTATCTCACTACATTTGGGCTAGTAGTATCATTGACGAAGCACTTTGAAAGCCAATACTTGACTCTTTAGGTGGTTCCCACATATCCCTTCGTGAACCTTCCGAAGAGTGTAATCGGCCTTAGTAGGCCCGAGATACTTCAAATAAGGTGTCGTAAGACATTTTTTGTACAACTGTTCATCTATGACTACGAATCGGGAAGTGCAGGAGATAAGTTTCCTGGCTTCATTCTTCTGCTTGGGAAGTTGACCATCGCGTAAAGACCGGAGGATTAGGTCTACCCATATCTTTCCTTCGGTCACCGGTAGTACAGGTACTTCATCAATGCTCGAGGTGGCGTGAATCTCAAGGTAAAAGGCTTGGGTTAGCTCGGTTTGTCGAGAGGAGGTGAGTCAGGCTAGAGCGTCAGCTTTCGAATTCTAAGCTCGAGGAACCTGAATTATCCGGAAGATTCTGAACACAGTGGCAAGTTCTTTAGCATTCTTAAGATATCGAGCGATTTTTTCACCCCGATCTTCAAATTCGCCGTTCATCTGGTTTACCACTAGTTACGAGTCGTTATATATGTCTAGGGATTTAACGGTCAGTGCTTTTACTAGTTTCATTCCGACGAGTAATGCATCATACTCTACTTCATTGTTAGAAGCTTTAAACCCAAATATTAAAGTATATTCAATGGTGAATTCGTCCAGACTGCAAATAATGAGCCTTGCTCCACTTCCAGAGTTGTTCGAGGAGCTGTCTACACGAAGAGTCCACCACAAAATTTGTTTGGCTATCTCTGGTTCTGGTGCATTGCTTGGATCTGCCTAGAGCATTGTCACTATAATAAAGTCTATGAGGGCCTGAGCCTTAATAACTTTTCGAGGGTTGTACCGAATGTCGAACTCTCCGAGCTCTATGGACCACTTGACCATTCTCCATGAGATGTCCGGCTTATAAAGCACTTGTTTAGCAGCTGATTTATTAAGATGACGATGGTATGTGCTTGGAAATACAGTCGAAGCTTTCGTACTGTAATTAAAGGGGTGTACGGTACCGTAGCTCTAAATCATGGAGAACTTTGCTAACATAGTACAAGGGCTTCTGGACACCCATATCTTCCCGAATCAAAATAGAGGCAACTACTTCTTGTCCGACCGACAAATATAGGAAGAGTTCTTCTTCCATGACAGGTTTGGTCAGAAGTAAAGGGGAACTCAGATACTCTTTTAACTCCTCAAAGGTTTTCTGACAGTCTTCAGTCTAGATAAAGTCTTTCGCCTTCCTAATGGCTCTGAAGAAGATGAGACATTTTTCTGTAAACTTTGACATGAAGTGGTTGAGTGCTACTATGTGTTATGTCAGCTTTTGCACTTCCTTTATCGTACAGGGAGGGGTCATACTGAGGATAACCTCGATCTTTTTTTGGGTTAGCTTATATTCCTCTTTAAGTGACCATAAAACTGAGGAACTTCAAGTGACCCCGAACGCACATTTCGCAGGGTTTAGCTTCATCCGATGATGTCGAAGTACCTTGAATACCTCTTCAAGGTCGGAGTTGTGGTCTTTGCCTTTGATGCTCTTAACCAACATATCATCCATACTTCCATATTTCTTCCGATCTACTAATGAAAGATCTTGTTCACCAACCTCTGATAGGTCGCCCTGGCGTTTTTAAGCCCAAACGGCATGACTTTGTAACAGTATAACCCTTGGTCAGTGACAAAGGCTATTTTCTCTTGATTACGCTCGTGCATAAAGATCTGGTTATATCCAGAATAGGCGTTCATGAAAGTCACAAGTTTATACCTTGAGGTGGCGTCAACCAACTGATCAATACGCAGCAAGGGAAAATTGTCTTTTGGTTAGGCCTTGTTCAGATCTGTGAAGTCAATGCAGATTCACCACTTGCTGTTGGGTTTTCTGATCATCACCACATTGGACACCCAGTTGGGATAGTCCGTCTCTCGGATAAAGTCAACCGCGAGTAGTTTATCAACTTCGGTCTTGATGGCAGCTTACTGCTCGGGGGCAAATGATCTTTTCTTCTAAGTAACTGGCTTGTGGTTTGGGTTCATATTTAGTCGGTGCACGATGACCTCAATGCTAATCTCGGGCATATCCAAAGCTGACCATGCAAACAAGTCTTGATTTCTTCGAAGAAGATAAAGGACGATTTTTTGAGATTCTTGGGAAGACCAGAGCCAATTTGGATTGTTCTGGAGATGTCTTCGCCAAATGGAAAAACGATTAATTCCTTTATAGGATAGACACACAGGGTTTTGATCTCATCTCTAAAGTCTTCCACTTCGAGGAGCAAAACCTTGGTTTTTCTTTCCCTCTCTTACAAAATTAAGATAACAGGACCTGAAGATCTACTAGTCCCTTTGACCTCACCCACTCTGTTGTCAGTGGGGAATTTCATTTTCAAATGGTAGGTGGAGATAACCGCATTCAATTCATTAAGAATGGGTCCTCTGAGAATCACATTGCAGGATGACGGTCACTTGACTACCAGAAAAGTAATCTGTACAGTAGTAGTCCGTAAAGTCGTCCCCGCGGTGACAGGGAGAACTATGCTGCCTTCCGCGAACACTAGAGCCTCTGAGAAATTGTATAGCTGGGTGGAGATCAGCTTTAACTGATTATCTTTCAATTGCATTTTCTGAAAGGCATCATAGAATAAGATGTCTACCAAATTTCTGTTATCCACCAAGATGCATCTGATATCGTGGTTAGCTATAAGGAGGGAAACCACCACGACATCATCTGGCGGGGTCTGTACTCCATCCAGATCATCGTCTGTGAATGAGATTGTTTAGTTCGTCTTGCTTCACTTATGAGGCCCGCTGATAGAAGCTACAGACCTAGCATATGTTTTCCTGTTCTACCCAGAGTTGCCTCCAACGGCAAGTCCACCACAGATTGTTTTGATAATTATAGTGATTGTGACTTATTGGCCTCCATGGTCAAGTTCTTCTCAGTTCGGCTTCGAATTCTTCCGGGGAGCTCGACGCTATCTACTTTGACTAGAAGGACATTCGGGACTCCTCTGGGATTGATCGAGCGTTCCTTCTTGCCATGATCTAGTAAACTCCTTTAAGTGCCCTCGATTGATAAGGGCCAGAATTTGTTACTTCAGGGTGTGGCACTCCTCAGTATTGTGGTGCTGCAGCTTTGAGGGCCATGTCTTGAACCTGGATTAGGATATTGGTCCTGGATGCGTTGAGATGAGTGAAACTTTCAAAACGGGTGATGGCCTTATGCCTGCCCCCGTGATGGGTTTTTTGGTTGTCCTACCTCGAAGATCGCTGGTGTCTTTCCTCTTTTTCTCCGTATCCTCTTACCTTTCTCTTCGGAAAGCTTACTTGTCTTCGGCCAGCATGTACTTCACTGCTCGAGTCAAGATTTTGTTCATGTCTTTAGGCGATCGCCTAGTGAGCTTGGAGCTGAAGATTCTAGATCTCGGTCCATTTTTGAATGCCAAAATTTGTACATTGGGATCGAGCTCAATGATTTCCCATATGGCAGCGTTGAATCTCGAGATGTAGGCTCGAATCCTTTCCCCTCGATGCTGAATGATGTTGAATAAGCTTTTTGAGGTCTTCTTGGGTCCCTTGCTACTGAGGAAGTGGGAAGCAAATGCGTAGCTAAGCTCTTTGAAGGTGTCGATACTTCCCAGCTTCAGCTGGGAATACCACATGCTGGTAGCTTTCTCAAGCGTCAAGGAAAACGTTCAACACATGACAGGGTCGGAATGCCAAGGCAGTATCATAGTGGTTTTGTAATGCTGTAGGTGATCCAAGGGATCTATCAAGCCATTGTAGCGCTTGATTTGTGGCATCTGAAAATTTGGCGGGAGCAGAGCTTTGAAAACTTCTTGTGTGAATGGTGGGTTCTGGACGCTGAGTTCATATAGGACGTCATGACTTCTGCATTTGAAAGCTTCATTGATTCTCCTTTCCATTTCTTCGATCAGTTTGTCCAGGTCGAGGTTGCTTATAGAGGAGGAGCCTCCTCTAAAATTACCGGCATGAGGTGGTGAAGACTCTGCAAGTGAACAATTGTCGATGGGGAGCCCATTATTAGGAGGGCTAGTTTTCCTAGGAGTACGGTAAGGAGATGGGGGTGAGGGCTGTCGACCTCCTCTCCCGACTTCGGGTCCATCACCAAACGAAAAAGCTCTAGGAACTGTGCTTGAATCATTGGAATAGCGGGAAGCACTAAGGTGGCTCCTTTGAGATCTTCCGGAGGATCCATCTCCACATGACGAGGATGTTGCATTCTTGGAAGAGCTCGCGGGTCGCAACCAGAGGTCATGTGTTCAGACACAGCAGGGAACCTTGAGCCGAACTGCTGGCTGTGAGTATTGTTTTATGTAGGTGCGGTGCTAGTTCCGTCGATTCCTTTGTTAGAATTCTTGGTGTTCTTTATATTTCTTTGCTTTTATTGGTCAGCGAGAGATTGGTTTCCTACGGATGGCGCCAATCTGTTGATGCCGAAAACCTACTGTTTAGCTGGAGATCCGAAACCTTAAGGTCTGTATAGGAAGAAAGCAATGAACTATGGAGTCACCGGAGGGAGAGGGGGGTGATGCCTCCGAAGACTCTCTGATGCCTTTGTTAGTGTGAAGTTTTTGTGAGAAAATGGAGAGGATAACAGTAATGATGATATTCGTAATGCAATTGAATCGTGTTTTAGATCTGCATACCTTGGGCTTTTTTATAGCGATTCGGGGAACCAGTTCATTACGTGTTCAGGACGACGCGATCCCTAAGATCCCGTTTTTCTTTTGAGAGGTTTTGTTACGTGTTCAGAGATGACGCAATCCTTGAAATCTTGCTTCCATTTTTGCGTGTGAGAAACTTGTGAGTGATTACAGCTTCGTTATTCGCTCTATTACGTGCCCATCATCGATGCTGTCATGTATCATCCAGTCATTGGAGGGAGACTCATCCATGCGTCACCAGGCTACTGAAGAGTGAATTTATTTACTACATCAGTTAGGATTGAGAGAACCAAGCAAAGTTAACCAAGCATTTTTTGGCAAAATTGGGTGGAAAATTACCATTGGGGCGCAAATCCTCTAGGGTAGAATGGTACGGGCAAAATATCCCCAGTGTAAGTGCTGCGTCTCCCATTTTTATAAGAAGTCTAATGACTGCAGATTTGGTGGCAAGAAGAGGAGGTGCTTCTACCAGTTGTTTTCGTTGGTGGATCCACCACCTCCTAGTTTACTCAAGCTAATCCAAGTGAATATACTAAAAGACTTGGAGTTCCAAATTTTAATTCTCTAGACCAATTTGCCAAAAGTGTTTAAATGATCAAGGCTATTCAAATATTGTTCAATGTTTAGTCAAGTATCAACTAAAAGAAGTGTGGTATAGTTAAACCATACAAACTTAGAAACCCGACCAATTGATTAGTAACATCGTGACAAGTATCAAAAATTTACTTGTAACTTATCATTTTACCTCCAAAAATCACTATAACAAATGGTGTATCTGATTTTCAGTACAGCGTTCACCTTGGGCATCCGAGTGTTCATATATCTTTACCGTGTATTACATTCTAGAATACGAGACACTGAATCCTTACGGCATGCTGCTGCTTGCAACTTATCCTGGTTTGCTCTAAAGCTAATACGTGCTGTTTGCTTAACGTATGTTGATCTGCTTCCTTGAGGAAATTTCATTTCGGGATATTATATAATTTCCCCATATATTTAACTCCATGTATCAAATCTTCTATCCATTTAAAATGAATTAATTAAATACAAGGACCTATCAAATTTCTCTTGGATCAATTTTCCGTTCAAAATCCCGACAAAAATTACCTTGTTAGATTTACATCATCTTCCCCAATTTTCTTCTCTATCCCCAAATTTGTTTATCTCTATTGGTATTATATGTTTAACGTCCCCTTGACAAAATTGAAGCAGTATTAAAAGTAACCATAATCGTCACAAGTGCAGGTATGCAGGCCAGGTCCAACTTTTCTTACGACCATTCTATTTTCTTTCTCATGTCATATGAACTGGCAAGTGATTAAAGAAAGAAACCTTGCTGTCTCAATATTCAATTCTTTCCTTTGTTATAAAATATATGCGAGAGAAACAGAGAGCCTTTCTTATAGAATATGTGATATTTAAGCTTAGTATTCCTTTCAAAACAGACCGAATTGCACCTTTTGTA
Source organism: Bretschneidera sinensis (assembly GCA_023935145.1). Taxonomy (NCBI): domain Eukaryota; kingdom Viridiplantae; phylum Streptophyta; class Magnoliopsida; order Brassicales; family Akaniaceae; genus Bretschneidera; species Bretschneidera sinensis. The sequence goes on from CM043705.1 coordinate 12,038,427, forward strand.
TGATGAATCCCATCTCAACTTACATGTTTAATTTAACAATTCATAAATAAATATTTCACTAATAGGGGTATTTTTGTCATCAGAATTTTTTAAACACATGTACATATATATTTTTCCGATGAATTTTGAACGAAAAATTGACCTGACACAATGGGAGATTTGATACAGGAGCTAAACAAAGAAAGAAATCATATAATATCCCTTTTATTGTGTCAAAAGAGAGCGAAAGACATACAGGAGTCATTGATAAGTGGATCTCAAAGGTCCGTTTCCTCGAGAACATTTTATTTCTGGATGCGAAAAAAGCACAGAAATAGACAGGGAGTCATTGATAAATGAATGTCAAAGGTCCCTTTAATTTGATAACACTAGATGGAATTTACTTGCAATAAAATATTGAGTATTTTAAACTTTGCTACCAAGATGCCACAACTGAATTGCTCATCTCTTTTGATAACAAGAATTGGACCAAATAGGGAAGTAACTTGAAATATATTTGTCTAAAAGCTTTATGTACAGATAGTTAAAGAATTAATGCAAAAAGTTATGGCAACTGATGCACCCACTTACCTGAAATATCTGCAGAGTGATAATGTTGTAACATTATTTTAGAATGAGATAACCCTGTAAGTTGGATGATCTCTAAACACTTGTGTACAATCAACTTGGCTAGGCTTGAACCAATGCATTCACATAATCAGGTCATCAAGTAACGGAGTTCTGAATGGTAGTTTTATGGCTCCAGAAGCCACTAGTAGTGACAAAGTCCATATTGGTAGAATCCATTGAAACACAACCATCAAAATTCTTTTCCCTGCAAAATAATAACCCATCAAAAACAAAAATTAGGCGAATCACAAGAACTTGAGCTTAGAAATTGCAAAGAAGATGAAACATGCAGGTTATATCACTAAGTGCCTATCAAGACTAATTTTTTATCTAGTAAAAACCTCTAAGGTGAATTCTTGATTTTGATAGCTCGTAATAATTTCAATGATTAATTGAATTCAGGTCACTAGGGAACCCACTTACGGTTGAGATTTTTCCAGAATCACATGGAAATGAATTAATTTTAGATTCAATCAAACCACTACACACTCACCAATTTAATGAAAAGAAAATAAATAAAGATAAAATAATACGAGCAAACACACAAGATTTACGTGGTTCAGCAAAAACTTACCTACATCCATGGAGAGAGTAAATCTGTTTTTTTATTATGAGAGAAATACAAGAAAAATAGAAATTGTGTTTTTATCCCAAGAACCTCATACACCCTCTCTCAACTCAAAGAACACACTCTCACACTTGTCACATGTGTTTTTCACTTATACTCTCAATACCAACCCATTGAGAATACTAGCCAACACACCACTAGCACATAGCTCCTCTAAGGAGGAGCCTTTCTCTTGCTCTCTTGCTTGCCTCTTCACCCTATGCACACATGGGTATTTATAAGAAACTTCGGGTATAAATTCCACCCATATTTAATGTGCCCACCACTAATGGTGGATCTTGTCTTTGACAAAAAACCAAGATGATGCCTTCTAAGTCTAACTTTTTGGTTTCACATTAAAACATGCAAAACGCATTTTTCTTCCCAATTCGGTACCGATCATGAAACCTTTTCAAAGCCATCAGTTTGATTTTTGTGTGCTTGCCTCAACACTTACTGCATGTTCCCAAAAACTGTCATTAACTTAAGAGTTCACAGGCAAATACTGGAGTTTATCTTCTTATACACCACATGGAATAGAAGGTTTGTATTTCTATAGCAACTCAACATTCTGACAAACTATTTTCACAATCCCTACATAATCAAATGCAATCACAAAAACTCGAACAGGAAACTGAAAGGCATATTTTCAGAGTAGATATATAGGTAGAAGAGATAAAACCAGGGTTAAACCTCTACGATAGGGGAATTAAATAATTGAGAAGGAAACTATTTTTTTTAGTAAGTACTTGAGAAGGAAACTAATGACTCTTAACTAAAATTGATAAATCAATCGCTATGTGAAATCAAGTGATACAGAGTGGAAAATATACTGAAGAGTGTATTCATTTAGCCACTACAAACAAATAGAAACCATCGTAACAAATTCTATTTTTCCCCCACACAGCCTAAATTAAACATATGCATATGCAGTAGTTGAAAATCATGCAATTGATCAAAATAAAACATCATGTCATGTACTATTATACAATGAGCAACTCTAGAATTATGGAAGAAGATACTTAGCTATTGATAGGTGGCATATCTCCAGCTCATCAGGTCGGGAAAAGGGAAGGAGAGTGACAATGGAGGCTTAAGTTGATGTACATGAGAAAGGACAAAAAATGATAGACTAGAATATGCCAAGCTTAGTAAATGAGTCAACTGCCCAACTGGGGGCATAAAGATGGTTGAGGGCATAAAGATGGTTGAAGGTCATCAAAATACAAAACATAAAGTAGAATATGTATCAAATCTTGGTTTCCACCTTCTATTCTGAGTGCTCTCTTAAAGCTGTGGCTACTTTCTAGACGTGGCTCTATAAACAATGCTCTGATACTTAGAGCTTTGCAGGTACAGATGGCATCTAAAATAGTTCACATAAATTAATTGATGTATCATATGATGACATGACATGAAAACTTCTTCATCTTTGGCAGTAAATCTGTTTTCTTTTGTTGCAGTCTACAGTGATCCGTGCTTTGGCAAACTCTAGTTACATAATTCTTATCTCGAGCACACACATGAATACACAAATATTTCTACTATTATATTTCTGATACAAACTTTCATTAGCTGCTACATGCTTATGTCATTGCAAAATTATTCCACATGGAATAACATCCAGCAACATTATTCTTATTTTATTATGAATAGAACTAAAAAATGTAAAAGAATCAGCGTTATATGTAAAGTCCCCACCCAGCACTTAATATAATAGTTGAGACAACTTCCAAGTAAACCTGACATGCCAAACCAGAGTCCCACCCATCACTACTCAAAATTGGAAAACTACAAGATGCACAGATCGAATAAGGGCCAAGGATCCTAGGTGTCTATTCCATTCAATTTTTTTATGAAAATCGAGAAGAAGATAAAGAAAACTAACATCCTAATCATTTACCAGCTTATGTCATTCCAATGTGTATGAAGAGTATTACTTATATAATAATAAGAGTGAACTGAAAGTTCATGACTATGCTCCTTGGACTTGTTTCCAAAACTTCACATTCATGAAAACCAAATAAATTTAAATCTCTCTCGGTTTCCTTAACAATGTAATTATTAAAAAAACCTAATAAAAATGCCTCTTCAAGATAAACTATTTATACCAAACTGCCAATCTAAACCTGTTGAGATAAATTGCAAAATTCATTAGCACTGAAGCCCAGAAATCCTGAAAGAATGCCTCAACGATAATCCTCATAGAACAATTAAAAAGCAATAAACCATTTTTTTTTTTAGGGGGGAGGGGGATCTCTCAAATGATAATTTCAACTCAACTAAGCCAAATAGTCATAGAAGTGATATAGACTGAACTGAGTGAATATTTGTGAAAAAAAATTCAACATTCTACGGTTCTGAGAACCGAACAAAATAGAAATTGGTAGGTTCATATAATTATATATCTCCTCTTAGATATAAAATCTTAAATCTTGCAACAAAAGAATCAAATAAAGAGAAGGAAAAAAAAAAGAACAAGGAAAAGAGAAAAATACCAGAGGAACGAAACCCTGCTTCAGTTCGAGTGGAAATCCACTCTCCAGTCTCTCGAAGCTTCTTCTCAACCGGCCCTTCAAATTTATCACCACCACTCGGCAAAAGCCCGCTAAATACCGTATTTCTTTGCTCCAAATCCCTACAATAACGTCAATAAATAAACATTAAAATTCATAATTACAAACATATTTACAATAAAATCAGCAAGTTAATCATTTGGTTCATTTAAAAGAAAGAAAAAATCATCATTAAACAGGAAGAAGCAGCATTAGTGAGAAAAAAAAGATCCAAGAGACATTTTTCACATGATAAAATCTTCTGTCATTGACTTTCACCGAAGTTACAGAAAACGCCCATAGTAAAACACGGAATCAAAACAAATATCACCATAACGAAACTTAATGATAAAATGGCTGTTAATTACACTTACGCAGGGTCAGAATCACGAAACGAGCCAGCGCCAATGGCACGTTCGATTTGGACGATGGAGGGATGGTGCGTTTTATGTTGATGCGATTGCAATTGCAGATTTTGTTGTTTGTTTCTTGTTCTTTCTCTTTTGGTTGGTTTTCTTCGAGTAAGTGGAGGCCTAGAGTTGTCGGCCGGAGGACTAGAAGAAGGAGAGTTGTCGGTTAGAGAGGCAAGAAATACAGTTTTGGCTGTGAAAACGCAAGATAAGCAAGACATGGTGATTGGTGTGCGTCAGTGTTCGCTTGGTGGTTTCCTGTCCAACAACTGATAAGCTAATGACTAAATGAGCTACGTTTTAGTCGAGTGAAAATATCTATAATATACATAGGATATTCACCGAGGTTATTAATCTTGTCCCGTACCGCCTAGTAATGCCAACACATACCGATCTTAAAAGGCAAACCGATATTAATATACTCACATTTATTTGTGTTTGGTACCAATCAGTGCGGGTTGATACCGACTTCGAATACATATAATTTTTATTTTATTTTTTCTCCTTTTATGCCTCTATTTTCGCTTTTTCTTTTGGTATGACACTTGTGACAATTAAAAAATTGGATAAATACATTTTCCCTTATATATACTTACTTTTTCGTAGTTTTAGAAATTACACTTATATTTTTTTTTTGTTTTATTCATACTTTTAGTTCTACTAGACATTTAACCCCTTGCCGTCAATAATTATGCTAGTCAACCATTTAAAATTGGTCAATTAGAGTGACATGTTAGTATTATATTGGTTTAAACCAAAAATGCATTTCTTGAAACACATAACATTTGACTTCCCTTTTCATTTATGACCCGACAAAGAAATTAAAACTTATTTCTTGAACAAATTTGCCCTAACTTCTCATTCCTTCTTTCTAAACAAAGAAATTCACCATCTTTTCTTATGGGAAACCTGTGCGTGAGGAAACAAAAAAATCTCATCAGCTTTTTTTCTAGGCAACAAAGAATTCTTCTCTTCATCGTTTGTGGGTTGCCATTCGCGAGGGCTTCTAGGTAAGAAACCCCTAAATCTCTCGATTCCGTTAATTTTTGTGTCATGGGTAATGGGTATGCATCTTCTTCCTTTTCATTTCTTCATCTTTTCCTTTAATTAGCAGTTTCCTTTCATAGCTTCTAGGTTGGTGTTCTTGAGGGTTTTCTAGGTAAGCAACCTCGATACCTTCAATTTTGGTATCTATGGCATAATGGGTATGTATCTTGGGTCTACATTGGTTTGTCATCTTCTTCTATTTCAATTCTTGATCGCTTATTTTACTTGGGTTGAACAGATTATGTTAAGGTTTGGGTATGTTATTTTTGGGCATTTGAAATTTTCTGGGTTTTTTTTATTTATTTTAAATTTTCATGTTGTAGGGCAAACAATGTATTCTTCCAGTATGAGTGAGAGTGGGTGTCATCTAAGATACATAAGCATTGCATGAAAATGTGGAAAAAGAGTTATAGTGAGGATTTTTGAGTTAAAGAAAAATTCGAACAGATTGTATTACACCTGCGAAGATCGACAGTGTGAATTTTTTGCGTGATATTTTCCAATTAATGAAACAGCTGCTAGAGCCACTACTGAAGCAAACGAGTTGGAGTTGTGGTTAGAAATTCAAAGGATTAGATAGCATATTATAAGAATGGGTGTGCAGTTTGTGGGCACTAAGACAGTGGTTGGGGCATTGAAAATGTTGATTGTTGTAAGTATTGTTTGCAACTTTGTGATTTCTTTTTTTTTCTGTCTCAGCTTATGTTAAGCAAGTGAAATGAAATGGTATTGATTATTGAATGCTTTAGTTTGTAATATTGTCTACTACTAAATGAAATGAATGGTTTCTATTTTGCAAAAGATCTTGTTTATGTTCATTAGTAAAAATGTGAAAACTATTTAAAGTAGAGTACTACAAAATGGTCCACATGTGCATTGAAGCAAAATTTATGGATGTATACAAAATGGTCCCCATGTGCACATAACCAAGTAATAGATTCCATATGTAAAGCTGAAGGTCATTCTAATGACATAGATTTAAAAAATTATTACTAAAGTTGTAGATATATACAAAAAAAGTTCATCCATTGAACTTGTCAAAATATCATAATCAATAAATAAGTCACGGTTTGGTAAAAAAAACAACTAAGAGTTTCACAAAAAAAGGACATCCACATCAAATAAGTTGCTCCACCATAATTTAAAATTTAAAACAAAAAAAGAATCTGCACTATTCTTCCTTTTAAAAGCATATGCATGGATTACATCGGGAAGCACTCCCTTGGGTTCCAGAAAAATAAGAAGTGGTGGTAGATGATCTTGTAACCCTTCTTTTTCCAGTCATGGTTCTGTGGATAGAAGGCCTTGCATTTGGTGTCATGCCACATTTGCGTGCATCACTAAGAAATGTACCCTGCACCTAACCAACATAATATCAATATATACACCAACCATGAACAAATTATCTACACCAATCACACTAATCATTCATTAACTACACCAACCAATACAAATTTCAACAAACACATTATGGTTATAAATTAGTAAATTTCAAACCTGAGCCGCTGAACTAACACCAGTACTCACACCCCTTGTTGCATTGAAGAATGCTTTTTTTTTTCCTTTCTTCTGTGCTAGTATAGTAGCAGTAGTTCTTCTTGCATCACCATCCATTCCTCCCTGTCAAGTACCACCTTCACTTCCTTGACCAGCACTTGCAAACCTTGTAACCCTACTACACCTTGCTGCTCTACCACTATCAACAGTTTCTCTTCCCTTACCACAACTTGTAGACCTTCGTGACCTACCACCCCTTGATGCTCCACCACTGGCAACATCTTCTCTTCTTTCACCACCACTTGAACCATTTCTACCACCCTTTGATGCCCTACTTCTTCTCTAATAACCTCTTCCAATTCTATCTAACACCACCCTTTTTCCCTATTCCAATTCTATCTAACACCACCCTTTTTCCCTACAATGTGAAACAGTATACCAATATAAACTAGTAAAGTTCTTTACTAATCAGTAACAAAACATAAACTATTAATACATTGTTGTTTTACCTTATTTGTTGCTCCTCTCTGGTAGGTTCTAGTGTTGTGACCAAACTATTTGCAAGTGTTACATGTCACTGTGCAAAATCTTTTACTTTGTGTAGCAGGGGAAACTTCACCAGCTTTTCTCCTCCTATTTTTTCTAGGCCTATCAGATCCTCTTCTTAGTGGTAGAGCTTTTATATTTTCTTCAATATTATCTGGGTTTAGGTCAATATTTGGTAAGGGATGAATAATCTCACTATAAGCTTGCATATAAGTATGGACTGAGAAGTAATCATGGTAGTAGGTCTATAATATTTTTTTATTATGCCCATAGATGTAATAAATTGCATGCCTACATGGCAAACCAGTCTTCATCTAGTATTGATAACTGTAATTCTTTGCTCCTAGGTCCACTGCATATATGATTCCATTCTCCATCACTGGATATTCATCTCTTCCACTAGGCATCATGCTACAATTATTTGTTGACTGAATAATCTTATTCAATTTAGCTTTAGTTTTGGGAGTCGCCTTCTCATTATCCTAGGTGCAATCTTTGGCATATCTCTTTTGGAACCCAAACATCAATTTCATCCTCAAACTTTCAAGAAGGTTCAATACTGGTTTGTTTCCCAATTTTTTCACCTAAGAATTGAAGGACTTTGTATGGTTATTTGTCACTCAATCATCCTTTGATGTTGAATCAAATGTGTGTTTGGCCCAAGAGAAAGACTTATCAACTAACCAGCTCCATGTTGGATTTGAGTGGCCTTTCAATGAAGTAATGAATTCTTTGAAACCATTTTTGTGGAATGCTTTTTAAGCCCACCAAAAATCTGTCTTCAACTTAAGCGCAGGGAAACTGGCTCTAAAGTTACTATAGACATGTCGAGCACAGTTTCTGTGATAGGCATGTGGGAAGAACTTAGGTATAGCATCTAGGATTTCCTGCATGTAAGTAAAACACTTTTTCAACATTTTAATAAAATGTTATACAAATTTAGAAGAATGTATAAAGGAGAGTAAAACTATAATGTTGCTTAACCTTTTGCTTATCTGACATAAATGTAAGTGGCCTTTCCAATGTCCCCTCACAAACACAATCCCTTAAACACCTTGTAGAGACCGATATTTAAATTAGAATATTTTAAATCACGGGATGATACTTCGACACCTATATGGATTTTCTTATTCTAATTTAACTTGTAATCATTTCACTTGGCACTTATGAAATTTGAAACAAGTTTATAAAATAATAATTTTGAGTAATAATTTTTGCTTTGTTTTTGGGGGGATGTCGAAATTTTAAAGTGTTTTGAGTAGTTTGTGGAAAAACAAAAAAAGAATGGAAGGGTGAAATTACAATCAAAGAAGAGTTGAAGTATAAATAAGAGGAGAGAGGGAGAGAATCCAACATTTACTGGATTTCTCTAAAAGAACCGAGAGAGAGAGAAAAAGAGAGAAAAAGAAGAGAAAATAGAAAAAAAGGAAGAAGGAGAGGAAGAAAAGGAAAAATGATGGAAAATTCTTGCAAAAATCAAGGTAAAATCTTGTCTCTCTTTGCTTCTAATTATTATGTTTGTGTATTTAGCTAAAGATTTGAATTATTTAAAAGTTTGATTAGAAGATTTACTCAAGGAAAGTTTGAAAAATTATTTGTTTCAAAGAGAAAGAAATGGGCTTTAACTAAATGTGTTGATTTAAAGATTTTGAGTTCAAATCTCTTATGGGTTCTGTAAAATCTTCGATTTGAAACCCTTGAGCACTTATGTTTGGTTTGGGTTGGAAGTCCCATGGGAGATAAGAAGTGATTTTGAAGAAAAATAGACTCTTTGCCTTAATATTCTTTGATTTCGCGACCAGACAGTCGACTGTCCCGAAGGCACAGTCGACTGTGCAATTCTCTAGACCTTAGATAGTCGACTATCCATTTGGATAGTTGACTGTGCAAGATTCTGGGTAGCCTACAGTCAACTGGCCAATATGGACAGTTAACTGTGTAAGCCCTTGCAACTATTTTTCAGCCCCTATTTTCGAAAATAAATATTTTTTCATAGAGAATCTCAATCCTAAATTCCTCCAAAGATAGTTTGATCTTTAATACCTTATAAATTTTTAAAAGTAAGATCTTGGTAGGATTTATTTTGTTTTTAAAACCATGAGAACAAGTCTTGTAAATGCCTTGAATAAATTGGAAAAGGGTTATGGCTTAACCCTTAGTTTTGCATGCTTGTAGAAATTCTATTATTAGATTGAGTGTTAATAAATTATATACCTTGAGTTATGTATTCGTTAGGTCTAATTGAAAAGAGGATACCAAGGCTAAGAAGTAAACCCGAGGTTGGATATTAGCTCGACAAAGGTGAGTTTCACTTTACCTCTAGTAAGCGCAAGGAATTAATGAATGACACCAAAAAGCTTAAAAGTATATGAATATCTAGGATTTAAGTAAATATATATACATATTGTATAAGCAAATGATTGAAAGTAAAGAAATGCTTTTAAACAAGACATGTTTTAAATTCTATATGTTTGAAGGATGTTGCGATGTGGTTAACCTATTGAACTTATATTTGAGATATTATGATGTAAATGCATTGCATATTGATGTTTTGATAATGTGTAGTGAATAGAACAAACATGTGAAGGTAGGTCCCCACCCAGTAAGGGGTAGGGAGGGGATCCTAGTTGTTTGAAAGGTTAGGACTCCATCCGGTAAGGGATAGAGTAGGGATCCTAATTATTGAAGTTAAAACCTCACTTGGTAAGGGGTAAGGAGGGGATCCACATTGTTAAGAAGTTAGGACCGGGACCAATAAGGGGTAGAGAGGTGATCCAAATTAAATGTGTTGGGGAGACGTCTTAATTACTATATATTAGCCCATAAGAGACAAATAAAAATGAATTGAAATTGAAATGAAGAGAAGTGAATATCGCATTGCATTGCATTCATACCTAATGATTGGTGTATAATTGATGATTGGCCAATGAGATGCATACTTAATTATTGGTGCATAATTGTTGATTAGCCCATGAGGGGCATGTAGTATGATAGACCCGGTGAAGAGCATAAATTGCTAAGAGTTGTGAATCGAAAGATATAAAAAATAATGTTGCTAGTAAATGGTTAATTTTATGTTGTTGTGGTGATTATTCTCTTTTGTAATGAGAAAAGTAAATTGGAAGTTTTATACAAAAGTCGTGTTGTATTTTTAAATTCTATAAGGACTTATGTAATAAATTTATAATTAATAAAATTTCTTTTCAAAGCGATTACTTTTAGTAATGTGTTTCTCACTGAGCTTTTTAGCTCACCCTTTTATTTTACTAATATTTCAGGAAAGCGCTGGATGTTTCCTAGTTGAAGTTGAAAAGAGACCTTAGTGAGGTCCATTACCATGGCATCCTCACCTCTTAAACCTTTTTGGGAGCTTAAGTTTTTGTCTTAGTTTAGAAATTGTAAAAGTGTATAAGATAGGGATAATTAAGATAAATTCTTTTTTTATTGGTGTCTTTTGCAAAACTCTAAGAATCGATTTGTAGTATCGAAAAACATCATGTATATGAAGACGTATATTTGTACAAGTTTGATTTGGATGTAAAGGAATGTACTTTGATTTGTAAATTTATATGTTAGCATCACAAGTCAAAGTGCCAAATGCTGAAAGGTAATGGAGCCACTCCGAGTAGGGCTCATTCGGGATGGGTGTTACACACCTACAGAAGAATGCCCAACTATTTTTGCTTTCTACCACAGTAACAATGTATGCTACTGGAAACAAACAATTGTTTTCATCAAGTGCTGCAACAAATAATAACACCCCACCATAAAGACCCTTCAGAAAGCAGCCATCTAACCATAAAAATGGTCTGCAACCATTGAGGAACCCAACCTTCATTACATGGAAGCACACAAATATTCTTTTAAACACATGATAATGGTGGTAATTAAATCTTAAACATGTCTATTACTTCTAATTATTTGAAAAAAAAAATTGTGAATGTTTTGAAAATATAAAGGACTCTTATATTTATTGGTGGTTCATTTGGATGCATTGTTATATACATATCACTAGTATAGTAGTTCATGCATCAAATGATTTCATTGAAATTCTTGTGGAGTTTAAATTGTTGTTACAGCAAGAAACTATTACTAGACAAAAGAAGGAAAATATATTTTTTACGTTGAGATACAAGTATGGTTCTCTTACCATGTCAAATTTGTAAGTAAATGTGATTTATTTTATATGAAGCTTGTTGAATATTTTGCAAAGCATTGGAAAAAATAATATTTGAAAAATTCTTGAATCTCATAATATGAGAATTTTATGCTTCATTAGAGATTTGAAAAGCATGAGATGGAAATTATTTATTTATATTTTAAAAAAATGAAAAAACCTCCTAATATAGAAAAAATGTAAGGGAGATTTCACGAAAAAGTTTATTGAGTTTATTGAGAAAATAACATAGAGGATTTAATAAGAAAAATGAGTTATTTAGAAACTCATAAATCTGATTAAAAGAAAAATGTGAGGTTGTAAATATAGAATTTTGATAAATGAAAAAAAAAAATAATGAGACATCCCACATTCAGCCTTGGACTCAATTTGAGAAGTTATTTTTTTAAGGAAAAATTTTAGCATGTATAGGTTAGACATTTCCATTACCAAATGTGTCTAAGTTAATGATTTTTTTTTTTTGTGCATTGAAAGTACAAGTGGGGTACTTAAATTATTAACTCGTGATTTGCTCATTGAGGAGCATCATGTGCAATTTTGACCTATTAATCAAAGTGCTTTGTAATAATGTAATTTGCCTAATGAGGGGCATTGTTATGATACGATTTGGCTGTTTGAGGGGTGTTATAAAATCATATAATATTAAATTGTGATATTATGTTGGCTTTAGTTGTGAATGCATTTTATGCAGGTGAAAATTTGAGAATGAAAAGTCCACCAATGGTAGAACATATGAGTTCAGCTTGAGCCAGTAAAGAAGTAGGTTAGTATGGCAATATGAGATTTACCACCTACTATAAACCATAGATTTAAAAAAATATAAATACAATCTTTGGATTCTAAAACATTTAATTATGTGTTTATTGATATGCATATTATTATAATGTATATTAACTGGTCTAGTAGAAGATTATACTAATGTGAGTTAATTAAAGCCAAAGAGCGACTATATGTTTACTTTGGAAAGTGGTACCTTTTTTTTAAATCATCCAAGCAATCTATCATTGAGAGGTACACCATGTAATATGAGTTTTTTGCATTGAAGACTGTTGTCTCTAAAGTTGAATGGCTAAGACAGTTATTCTTGGATATTACACTGTGGGAGAGATTTGTCACATTTATGACTCTCCATTATGATTTCCAAGCGGTAATAAATAAAATTTACTATGAGAAGAATATGCGATTAAGGCATAACATTGTGGCACAGTTTATAAGCAATGTAGTGATAGCCATTAATTTTGTGATGACATTTAGATATTTAATAGATCCTCTAACAAAAGGGTTATCAAGAAAATTGGTTCATAATACATCGAGAATGATGGGATTGAAGCCTATAGAGTGAACTTCTTGTGATTGGAACCCAAACTATATTAATGGAGATCCCATGAAGTAAGTTCAATGGGTAAAAACAAGTCACAGAGAAGCTCAAGGAAAGCACTATACATTTTGTATGTCCCTCCCTATGGTGTAGATAATGCTTACTACCAAATATAGTAAGGTTGAGTAATAAGCTCTTAATGAACTCATAGCCTGTGCTGGTGGTCTGTGGTAGTACACACCTGATGAGTTCACCGATATGGGTGTGAAGGTGGTGGCCGCCTTCTATGAGAGACAGAGCAAACTCTTTAGAGCACCTATGAAAATCCAAGCAATGTGCATGGCCATAAAAGGTACCAAACTGAGAACTCGTTAAAAAAGAAGATGAAGTGTGTGTGCAAAATTGATATTTACATAAAATGTGATTGGTTCAAGATACATGGTCACCAATTATATGTAAATTAAATTTTGTTACGTAAGGCATCGATCCAAGTCCAAAAGACATCATTGCTTTAACTTCATTTTGGCCCAAGTCTTTCTTACTTTTAAAATTGTTGAATCATATGGGGATTGTTGGAATATGCTTCAAATTTTTACCCAAGTAAAATGTAACAATGATTTATCCCCTATTGAATTATAATGATTTCATGTCTTTAATGGAAAATATACCCTTTTTCAGTTAATAAAGAAAACCGTTATGCACCTTTTGAATTCAAAACATTAAGCAGTATAAATCCATCATTATTTGAAATTTTTCGTTACTGGTGTTTTTTTAACATTAGTTGAATACTCTTTATTGGTTTTAAATATTCAATTACTGTAATACCCGTCTTCTTAAAGTAAGGGTAAAGAAGCAATTTGATAGATATTATATAAAATTAAAATAATATATAGACACACACACACATACTTTTACTTTATTTTAATTAATTTTACCAAATCCTGATTGGTTTTCTTCTATCATCAATTCAAACTACTATATTTCTTTAAACACCTGGGGACTGAAAGAAAAGTTGAAAGGGTAAAATTTTGAAGAGGTTTACGAGAGAAATTTTAAGAGAGTCTAGGAAAGCTCTAACAAAAACCAAAGGTAATAATATTAATTTTATTTTTGAAATTTAGCATACATAAAATTTCTCGGAATTCAATGTGAGAATTTTTAAGGGGTATGAATTATGGAAGAATTGAAGAATAGATTAGAAATTTTAATATAAATACTTTGTCATGTGTTAACGATCAGCAATCGGGGGAAATTGCTGAAAAGAGCAGAAAATGCAAGGAGGTGATCCATGGGTAGCTCTAAGTGCTATGTGGTGAGTTAGATTTACTTTTAGTAATCGAGATAAATATGAGATATATAGTGATGATATTTGAATTAATTATTAACCTATGATTTGATGATAAATGAAAGTTGGTTAATGAGTATGATAGAAATAAATGATATGTTAAAGTTTTATTATATGAGGAGTAATATTATTGAAATAATGATTGATAATTTGATAGGAACTTCGATGAGATAATTTAATGAATATGATAAAATAACAAAGAGCCCGATAGCTAAATTGAATGTCTGAATGTATGCTTATTTTTATATTATTGTTCATATGATTTATATGCATATACATGAAATAAAAGAACTGGGAATGCAGCCGGTATAAATGAAAATAAAAGAACCAGGAGGACAGTCGGTTTAAATGAGAATAAAAAAACCAGAAAGGCAGCCGGTCTGAATGAGAATAAAAGAACCGAGAAGGCAACTGGTCTAAATAAGAATAAAAAAACTGGAAAGGCAGCCGGTCTAAGCTAAACATGTCGACACGTGGGAAGACGTTCCCAAATAATAATAACATTTAAATTCATGCATTATATTTGCTTTAAATATTGATTTTTATTGCTTGAGATGCTAACATGTTATTTTTTTATTGTAAATTTATTGATAGACGAATGAGTCTTACAGAGAGACAAATATGATGAGAAAGAAATATGAAAGTATGATATGATGAGAACTGTCTGAGTGATTGATTATATGTTATGAACCTCATAACGAGGTCAATGGTTATGTTGAATTGAGAATTTAGAGATGATTAAATATATGATTAAAATGTGACAAATTTAAGAAGAGATTGTGTAATAGGAGAATTATGAAATTGATTAGTGATTGTAGAATATTGTTACTAAATTATATGAGGAATGAGATGAATGAATATCGAAAGATTATTAGAAGAAATTGAATTATAAGATGTGACTGGGAGTATATAATCGAGTACTTCTAGTAAATTAATTCACTGAGCTTGTGAAGCTCACTTCCCATTGTTAAATAATTTTTAGTAGCAAGCATTATAGATAGATTGGTGAGCTAAGATTCAGACGGAGTCATTATCTTTAAGCCACGTGGTCCACATACTCAAACTAATGAGAAAAAAAAATATTTGTAAATATTCATGCACACTATGTTATATATACTGTTCAGCTGATATCTGAGTGATTTAACTCCCCTGTTGAGGGTTGAGGATTTATGTATGTAGATAATTCAATTGATGTTTTTATATTGTTGCATATGTATCATGCTGGGATTTCAAAAATTGAAGACACCATCTCAGGAGTGGCCAACCCGGGATGGGTTGTTACAATTTTGGTTTCAGAGCATTAGATTTTATGATTCTATAGACTACATAAGAATTTTAAAAAGTGGAATACTTGAATAAACTATATTTTAATGCAGAATCTGTGGATGACACGTGGACATGCTAGAGCTAGAGGTAGAATTCTGAATCAAAGGGGACATAGTAGACCCATAATATTTAAAAGAACTGAAGTAGAGGGGGAGGTTGAGTATGTGGTTCCTGCAAGGGAACAGATTGCTAGTGTAGCTGGTACTAGTAGAGGTGGGAGAAAATATGAGATTAGAAGGGATGAGTTGAGAGAAGTTCTTGATTGTGTGATAGAGAGAATGAATGCAGTAGAAGAAAATGCTGATAATTTGCAGAGGAGATTAGAGGAAAGAGGTAGAATAGAACCTGATATGGTGAAACAAAAGGTTTATGAGGGAAAATGTATGTTTACACGTGAGATGCAAGGGGATTGTTTTATGAGATATCTTAAGTTTAGACCCTAGTCTTTTAGAGGATCTGTAAATCTTGTGGAAACCGAGCAGTGGATTAGACATGTTGAGAAATATTTTGAAGTCTTACCAGTGACAGATAAACAGAAGGTTACTTTCACTTCATTAATGTTTTAAGGTGAGGCTTCTCAATGGTGATAGGATATTCTTCCTAGGGTGAGTACACAAGTAGAACAACCCTTAACTTGGCATAAGTTTAAGGATGAGTTCTTTGCGAAATATTTTTCAGATATATTTCAAACACAACAGGAGAGAGATTTTATTCACTTAAGGCAGAGTACAATATTTGTGACAGAGTATGATAGTAGATTTATAGCTCTGTCGAGGTTTTTACCTGAGTTAGTGAATAAGAAAGAGCAGAAATGTAAACAATTTTTAGATGGTTACACTATGAAATTCGATCTAAACTCTCTTACATGGGTATAGGGAATTATGCTATACTGGTGGATAAAGCATTACATATTGAGAAGGATTTGATGGAGCTTAGAGGTAGGAGAGATTAGTTGAAGAGGTCTAGATTTAAGGGACCTAGAGGTGGTAGCAATATGAGTGTGTAGGGTGGGAGACCACCCTAGAGGGTTCATCCATTGTCACAGAGAACTGTAGTACAGAGTCAGAGGCAAGCAGGATCTGTTGCTTTTGTAGCTCAGAGTAATATCGATGGGACCCCTAGATTTAGAAGACAGGTTATGTGAACTGGGAGTTAAGGTAAAGGAATAAGTATACCACCAAGGGGAAGTGGTAATCCGATATATGATCGAGAGGAAAGAGTTTGTTTTAGATGTAATCAGGTAGACTGCCATGGATAAAACAAATCTGATAGATATCAACTTTGCTACCGGTGAAAATATCTCACCATAGTTAATTCTCTCTATTTGCGAGTACCCTTTTGCAACCAGATGTGCCTTGTACTTTTCTACCATTTTATCTACATTTGTTTTCTTCTTGTAAACCCATTTACACCAAATTTCCTTCCTATCTCTAGGCAATTTCACAAGGCTCCATGTTTCATTCCTGTCTAGTGCCTGCATTTCCTCTTTCATAGCATCCTCCCACAAATTTGCATCCTCCGAGGTCCTCGCCTCTTTCACTATGCTAGGATCATCACCAGTAATATTTAAAGCATATAATGCACTGTAATCACTAGGGGAATACCTTATGGGTGGCCTCTTAACCCGTGTGGATTTTCTCATGATAGGCGTGGTCTCTACCCTCGAGCCAGCATTTGAATCCTTATCATCTACATCAGAAACATGAATATCGTGCTTAGACCTAATTGACTCAGAATTTGAAGTATCTAATGCAATCTGTGGGATAGTCTCCCACTCTTTATCTCTTGGGCAAAGATTAATCTGAACCTGCTTTGGCTGTTCCGATATATCTTGGACAGCCACTACATCCCTTTGTGTTTCTCTGAACATGTCCTCTGCTGAAAACTGTGCTTATGTTTTCTGGATTCCATAACTTGTACCCCTTGACCTCATCCTTATAACCAATGAAAATACACTTCACTGATTTGCTGTCAAGTTTGTTCCTTTTTTCTTTTACCACATGCATATAAGCATTACACCTAAACACCCTAACATGAGCCAAATTCGGCTTCTTCCCGAATAGTGCCTCAAACGGTGTCTGATCCTGCAATGCTGATGTAGGTGACCTGTTGTTTAGATAATATGTCATAGCCATCGCCTCTGCCCAGAACTCCGGCTCCAAGCCTGCACAACTCTACATACTTCTCGATTTCTCCATGAGTGACCGATTGAATCTCTCAACCACCCCATTTTGTTGAAGTGTATATGGAGTTGTTTTCTGTCTTGCAATGCCTCTTGCCATACAGAATTGCTCAAATTTATTTGAGCAAAATTCCCCTCCATTATCTTTTTTCAATACCTTTATCTTTCTTTCCATCTGATTTTATACCAATGTTTTAAACTCACAGAACTTATCAAATGCTTCAGCTTTACTCTTAATGAAGTAAATCCATGCATACCTTGAAAAATCATCAATTAAAGAGATGTAATACCTTGATTTTCCAAGAGATTTGACCTGAACTAGCCTAAACACATCACTCTGTATCAAATCTAGAATACCTTTCGCCCTCGTGCCAGTGGACTTAAAATTCATACGGTTCTGCTTGCCATGTAGACAATGCTCAGAAAAATCGAGTTCTATGGAGCAATCTAGGACTCCCTTCACCATCTGCTTCGATGATAAAGTAGATAGTCCATTTTCACCGATATGCCCAAGCCTTTGATGCCACAACATAGAGGACTTCGCCTCATCATCAATCGCCTCCTCAGAGATAAAACCTCCACTACACTGACTTTGTACTGTACTTCCCAGAAACTTGTATAACGTACCATACTGAACACCTCATGCGATTACTAGCACTCCACGAGTCATCTTGTACAAATTTTTGTCATAGCTAAAATTCACTCTTCCATCTGTCATCTTGCTGACTAACATTAGGTTCCTACTGAGACCCGAAATATGCATCACACCTAGAAGTATCCTGACCGTCCCATCATTCATCTTCAATTTCACTTTCCCATGACCAATAATTTTCACCGGAGAGTTATCTCCCAATAAAATATTTCCCCCATCAAAGGTTTTATAGTCACAAAACCAGTCCCTGTGAGGTGTCATGTTAAAGGATGTTCATGTGTCAATTATCCAAACACTTCGATCTGATTGAGCCAAATAGGATGCCATATTTAAATCACCACCATCGTCATCCTGGTTCTTGTTTCCTGAAGTTGATCTCTCACCTGTTCGCTTTTCAGGGTTCACACTCTTACTTCTGCAATCCTTCTTCAGATGTCCGGGCTTCTTACAACTTCCAACACTTCAACCCAAATTTACCCCTACTTTTCGATCTTCCCTTGAAATTGGGTTTATCACTAGACCACTTGTAGTCTCTATCATGGGTTTGCCCTCTCATAGATAAGGCCTCATTTGACGAGTTCTTTGAACCCTATCGCCTCATCTCCTCAGACAATAAGGCTGCCACGACATTCTCAAAGGGTATATCAGTCCTACCACTACAAATCGCAACTATTAAGTTATCCCACAAATCAGACAGTGAACAGAGCAGTGTAATAGCCTTATCGTCATCCGTCATATCAACACTGATAGACAATAACTGACCTATCAAAGTGTTGAACTCATGTAGATGAACAGAGAAAGAATCATCCTCAGCCATCCGAAGTTTGTACAACTTCATCCGCAGAAACAGTTTGTTTACTAGAGATTTACTCTGATAAAGGCTTTCCAGCTTCTTCCAGAGTTATTTCATAGTCTTCTCTCCATAAGTGTTTATCATAATAGAATCGGCCAGGCATAGTTGAATCAGACTTCGTGCCTTCTGATCGAGCTTCTCCCACTCTGTGATGGCCGCTGAAAATGATGTTAAAACCACCACAAGCGACGCCGCCTCTGTCGTGGACGCTGTTGTCATGCTCATCGTACTCTTCTGCATCTCATCGACTATCACCGTCTATAGGTCCTTTTCCATGAGTAGATCATCCATCTTCAGTTTTCATAACTTGAAGCTCTTCCCTCCGAACTTCTCGATTTCAATCTGTGATCCAATCGACATCTCTGATCGTTAATCTTCGAATACAAGGCTCCGATATCAATTGAATGATTTGAGACTTGTCAATCACACCAATTATAAATAGAAAGAAAATAAGACACAATATACCCAGGTTCACCCCAGAATAGGGCTACGTACTGCCATAAGTTTCACTATAATCAACCTCACAAATCTCTCATTACAATGTGTGCTCAGTATATAGAGAATATTTATAAACAACTTAAGAAGCTCTAATTAGAGTTTCCGCCCTGCTACAAAACTACGGCTATTCATGGGCCCAAGCTCAAACCGGGAAACAAAAAACCACATACAAAACATGTACAGGGCCTATAGGGACCCTATAGTAGTGAAATTTTTGGGGGCACTGCCTCCTAACCCCCATCCGCTCACCGAAGAGCGGGACCCCGTGGTCGTCGGGGGTTCTACAGATTTGGACCCGTAAAGTATGCACCAACTCTAACAAGTATTTTATTTTAATTATAATATCTTCTGCATTTCATCTTGGAGGTAATTTTTGTCTACCACTTAATGTTTAGTTATATTGTTAATTATTTGAGCATCCGACTAATATTTTTTAACAATGTATATATGTTGTACTAATACAATTTAATGAAACTGTTGAGTCTCAAGACTTTCTTTAGATGACAACTACAACAACAAAAACTATAACCCAATTGACCTTCTACAACTAGTTGGTCTAGCAGAGGTGCGTTTTATATTTTAGAAACTGCAACATTGTAGAACATGACTGGAATTTTTTGCTTGTTAATTTTTCTTTAATCTGTCTAAAATTTACTATTATGGAGGTTCATGGAAAGCTTTATCATCTGTACGTGTTCTTATAATTTCCAAACATTTTATTTTTCTTAGAAGGACCAGTGAGCAAAGGAGTTACTATGCCTAGCACAAGTGATTTGAAGGTTTTTATCCCCAGTCCTTTTCTTAATTCTTGGTAACTTGGTCTGCGATTGTGTAGAACTATGTGATTGCTTCTAACACGCAACTGTTATGTGCACTTGGACTTATCTGTATCTTTTAATATAAAGGGGACTTCTATAATTATGGAGAAGTGCAAAGGCAGGGGATGGGATTTGATATTAATTTTGGGAAGTAAATTTGGGAGGAAATGGAGGATTATGCTCTAAACAGAGTAAGTAAAAGCAATTAATTTTTTAGTAAGAGGGAAGTAATAAATCCAATCCTCAAGAATGTGCACTGCTACATTTGTTCAAAATTTCAATTCCCATGAATTATCATTATCACATGATAAAAGATTTGATTTATTTATTAAATATTTCAATAAGAAGAATGTGCATTGTTACATTTGTTCAAGATTTCAATTCCCATGAATTATCATTATTATATGATAAAAAAATTGATTTATTTATTAAATATTTAATAAGAATGTCATGCGATTTGCGCATGATTTTTTAATATATGGTTTAATGTAAAGTTACCACATCAATAGGTAAGAAAATGTTCTTTCACACGGGTGTGAAGCCAAAAAATTTTCTTTTCTTATATTAAAATTAAATCCCCCTTTTTATCAGTTTTGATTATCCATTTTGAAAATTTTCTCCGTAGAATGAGTATTTTCGTATAGATCTTAGATATTTTCTTATTTTGCCTTTTATTATCACATAACTACACTTCTTTTCTCTCCTCACCACTCATGGTAGCTTTAGTGGATACCCCATCACTTGCTCACCTTAAGAAGCTACTTGATTCTTCTGCTATCGTTACTGTATGGTACATGTTATAATAGCTGACGCTGATGCTAACGATTATGCTTTTCTGATGGATAGAAGTCCTCTCTGTGTACTGAAAAAAAAAAACTCTTAAGATTGATCCTCCTACTAGAGATTTCATTGGAGCTCTTAGACCACCCCATCCATGAACTGGGTTGTTTGGTTTGATAGCTGAAGTGAAGAAGGTTTCTCCAAGCAGAGAAAACAGAATGAAAGGATTTTGATCTAGTAAGTGACAAAGTTGCATCGTTGTCTCGTTGTTGTGCTATGTTTCATATAATTGACCATTAAAAAGAGATGCAATTTTATACCAAACTCCCTACTCACAACATAGCTTCATACAACAAATAACATTCACTTAACATCAAATACAAATATTTTCATTTAAAAAATATAACTAAACAAAACCCGTGCATCACACGGGCTAAAAACTAACATAGCTACTAAAGTTGTCCCCCAATTTTCCTCAAATTGATATTCCTCATTTCTCCCCCACAAATAGAGGTGGCAATCGGGTGGGTTGTGGTCAGTTCAGGTTCAAGGTCGAGGTCGGGTTTGGAGTCGAGATTAGGTTAGGTTCCGGTCATTAAGGTTACGAGTCGTTTCGAGTTCGAGTCGTTTCAGGCGTTGGTCGTTTCGGGTCTCGGGTCGTTCAGATTGCGAGTCGGTTTGGATTTCAGGTGGGTTTTAGGTTGACCCATTGGGTTGCAGTATTTTTTTCAATTTGGGTTGACTCCTTAAGTTAGCTCATTTTTATCTTTTTCTAAATTTCAATGTAGTTACTAAGTTCATATTAGCAATAATAAATGTAGAGAAACTTTGTTCTTAGTTTTTTTTATATGTTGATAACATAATATACTAAACTCTAAGTTTAAGTCGTGATAAAATTCAATGCATCGAATCCGTTGATATTTAGATTACAAGCGGATAATTATATTATCTAACATATATTTTTAAAAAATTTATATTATAAACTGTACTTTTTATTAATGAGCGATTTTACTTTTTTCTGTAAATTAAATACTTTAGGAAAGTTATATAACTTGTCCATCTCACGAGTCGTATAAAAAATATATACTTTAGAAAAGTTGTATTTAAGTTTCATTTTACGGTTTCAAAAGTCGAATATCATTGTTAGAGCTTACGTATGTTATCAATCTTATATGTAATTATCTTCTTTTCCCTCTCAAGTGTATGATTCTTGAATAAGTTATTAAAATAAAATAGTACTCCATAAATGAAACGAAAAAAATAATCTCAATAATCATCTTCCTCAATCGAAAAAATGTATTTAAGAAGAGTGACACATAAGAGGAAGAAAATTTTCTTAAAGACGTTTATCAAGATCCATTTATTATAATTTAATTAAATCATGTAAAAGTAATGTATTGTAAAAATAAATTCAATAAGATAAGCTTATCTTTTATCTACCGGTATTATTTTTGTTCATTAAGATTTACCTTAGGTGTATTAAAATGTGATTTTAAAAAATAGACAAAGTCATCTCTTAAAAAAATAAAGAAACAAAATATAAATGCCATCTAGATTGGGCTTGACCTGTTTATCCTAAACCACAATCCATTTGAAACCCTAGAAGTATTTATCAATAATATTATATTCCTTAAGTTTTGTCAAAAGCTTATATTCATTACTAGCCAAAGTTAAGATGTGCATGTTACTATTATTTTCTCTCCTTATGAGGCCTTGAAGTGACTTTTTAAAAATCCAGATTTCATTTATCAAATTTAAGTGATACAATCATACAAGGAAAGACATATTTAAATTTGACCATAAATAGCTATAAGCTACAAAGTAGGAAGAATGAACTCAAACAATTCATTGGGAAAACTGGTTTTTGTTCATTTTGATTTTTATCCCATTATAGCTTTGTATCAATTCAAGTCAATGAAAACGTCAAAAATCATAACAATGGTAAGTTAATAACTTAACAAGTATCAACTTTTTTTTTAATTTCTTTCTTTTCCCTTTAATTTCCAAACACAGTGTTACAAAATTTAATTGAACTAGTATTGTACTTCAAAGTATAGAAATATTAAACACGATTTTCTATTTGTCAAATCGATAGCCAAATATAAAACTGTAAAAGTAAAAGAAATAATTTATAGAGTTATAATATATTAGTAGTGTTTCTTATATGTTTGGGCAAGTGTCATTTTGGCTTTTAGGTGTCTCGGGTTCATGTCACTTTATTTTAATGTTTTCGAGTTTCGAGTGGATCAGGTTTTAAGTTTATCAGGTCAAGTTTTTAGGTTCAGGTCAGATTTTGCCATTTCTACCCACGAACAAACATTCTTATCAATCTTTCTTTTTTTCTCTTTTTCTCACGTTCTCTTTCCATTAAAACCCTTCCCTTCCTTTACCTTTAAATTCCCAAACATAATCCAAGTCTCTCACTTCACCCCAGCTTATTATCGCACACCTCCCTCGACACTAGCAGAACCAGAGTAAAAGGATCTATATGCATAGAAGTTTAAGCCATGGGATGATATTATGGACTTGTTTGGTTCAGTATCAGTATTATATTATAATTTGATACTTCAAATTACTTTTAAGAAATAAGGTATTTAGTGTTGAGTTTCATGTTTATAATTTTAAATAAATTGTGGAGATATTTAATAAAAAAATATCAAAATCAATTTAAAACTGTCAAAATCACTAAAAAAAAACCCACGAAAACTTATGCTCTTCGTTTGATCAGGAGATTGATGGTTTTCATTGATTGTGCTAAATTATGTTATTCCTGCTAATGCCACTAAATTTATGGGTCTATTTCTCCGTTTTATCATATGCATGTGAAAACCAGATTCGTCATTCAAAATTGATTGGATTGAACTCAAAAAACCAAAAGGAATGTTGTTAGTAGAAAATATCACTGTGAAACGCATTTTATTTGTGATTCTCGTTTTCATTAAAAAAAAATAATAATAATAATAAATTATTTTTTGGGTTGATAGGAAATTCAGAGCAGAGAACAAAAATATAAATGAATTTACTTCTATTTCCATTAAAAAAAATCATGCTATTAAATTTAAAATAGAAAAAAATAAAGCAAAAAAAACATAAGGGAAAAATATGTAGATTTTTATATATGAAAAAATTCTTGTTTAGCCCGAGTCCATAAAAGACACATGGTGTAAAGATCTATCTTATCATTGAATAAAAAGAAAATATCTATTTTTTTCTTTTTTCGCACGCCATCCAATAGTTAAATAGACCTATGTACCATATATCTTTCAAAAATCTGTGTTAAACAATAACTTTTCTTAGACCTAATATGCTGCCGCCTGCCAAACATCACCCAAATTCAAACCAAGAAGAAATCAGATATGGGGACTTGATTGAAGAAAAACACTTTGATTCTTCAAAGAAATTGGGTTTAAAATCTTTAATATTTTCTGCTTAATCGTTAAGGAAGATGAAGACGTATGAAGAAGAAGAGAGTAGGTGATTAGGTTATTTGAGAAGTATTTAGAGGTTTCCAAAATTTAATGATGTGGATTGATATCAACAAAAAATCTCACATTTAACTAGCGAAATTATTTTTTTGTAATGTAACCTACAAACCTCATGTATGAAATAATAATTTTTAATACCGTATGTATGTTTTTGTAACTACCTCTTAAACTCAAGTATAAAAATATAATAACCCATTATTCCTTCATTAGCATAATCTGTCTCTTTTGGCAAATTTATGAAAAGTTCTTGGTTTGAAGATTTATTGCTTAATGAATGATATATTTTGTTGTGGGTTTCGGGTGGGAGTTTAAATTTGGATGTTGAAGATGATGGTGGCACGTTTGTGTACGAAATTTGATGAAATTTGTTGTGGGTTGAATTTTGGTGGTGGTTTTTTTTGTTATGATAGATCATATCAAATATAAGAGAAGTTTTTATTTAGTACAAATTCGTTAAAAAAATACATGATAAAAGGGTCTATTTCATTATTGGATGACGTTAAAAAGAGAAAAAAGATATTTTATTTTTATTCAATGATAAAATGGGTTTTTATGTCATATCTTTTATGTATTTAAGCTAAACAATAATTTTTTCTTGATACAATGAGAGTTCTAGGGAAAAAAACAGGCAAAGAAAATGAACAATTTTTTGTTTGCACAACTTAGTTATGAGTTATGACTATACATAGATATAAACGGGTACAATAGTCTTTAAATGGAAATTAAAGCAATATATCTTAAAAAAATTTAAAATTTATTTTAATCTCCACTTAAAATGTTGGCCAAACCACAATTACAATTTGCTTCCCATTTGAGAAGCTGGGATGCCCAACTTCTTATATTCCAATTATATTTGCCTTAGATTATAATCTCTCTCGTAAAGAATCAGTTTTATATATATATATATAATTGGGTCATATAAGTTATTGTGGAGAAGGGGCTCTTTAAGAACAGAAACAAAATTACCATTCTCTCGAAAAGGATCATACACGAGGGATGGCATATTAACAATTTTAAGAAACCTAACAGTAGAATCAGCTATATGATATTATTGCGATGGAAAAAGAAAATAACTATAGTCATGAACTCATAAAAGGTTCTAAATTAGAGCAAAACCATTTGTACATAGTCTCAGCTACATATGGATTTCAAGTTCTACCTCAAACTCAAAATGGTTCAAGAATAGAGCAAAAACGATTAGAGTCTTAACACCAATTGACTTCACGTTTTGCATCATGTCATGTAGGTAGTGTCCTCAGCAAACGAAGTGCTCTTGTCCACTGTGGTCTCTGTGATTGAACAATCCTCCTCAAGGAAGGCACTGCTCCAGCAGCTACAATTGCTGAATGATTCTCACTGTCCATGCTCAGGCTATACAGTATAGATAAGCTTGCTTCAATAGCTCTCTCACTCCCTTCTTCAATCAGCTTTACCAATGGAAATATTCCCCCTTCAGAGGAAACAGCTTGAGTGAAATCTACCACCCCTTCAGAGATTATTCTGTTGAGTTCTACAACTGCAGCTTCCTGTGCTTCTGGAGAGAACGAGGATTTCATCTGCTCTATGAGTCTTGGGATTGTTTCATAAAGAGTTACCTCCACGTTGATCGGATTCTCAAAATCAAAGTTACGTCCAGACAAAGAGCTCAGTTTAACTAGACAAGCAGCAACCCAATCTTTGTTGTGAAGAGGTATGTTTGACTTCAGGATTTTACGGAGCAACTTGGTGAAATGCGCAGCATTTATGGCTTGGCAAAATTGCTCAGAATCAAGAAGTCTTGTTAGTAACCGGGATGCTACAGAGATTGCAAGACCAGCTTCTTCAACTTCAAGGACATATTTTTCTGGCTGCTGAGCTTCTATGTCAAATTCCATGTCTGTAAAATATAAGAGACATGCTTACTATCTATAGAGTTTTTCTCTTGTAAGTAAGCTTTGTACATGAGTTGGCACCTCTTGCTGCCATTATTGAAAAGTTCTCCTTGTACAGATATAAAAGCTACGTGCCAAGAATTCACACAACTGAAGCAATTGGGAGCGATCACAAACCAAAGTTCGAGTTTATTCCATAATAGTTGAGATGGTATTCAAACTAGAGTCAAAGAACTAAAATGTATCTATTTATCCAACAATACTAAATGAGGGAAAAAAGAAATGAGAAGACAACATTTTATACACTCACATTCAGTGAGGATTCAGTTCTTCTGCAAATTGGTATAAACAAACTTGCGTGTAAAAGCAATAGAAAAGTGATGAAGGATCGACCATCCAATTACAATGCATTTTCAAAGGCCCCTTACGCATACGACTGTGTTCAGAAGCACAAATGCAACAATCTATTTACCTTTCCCTTACCAAGAGTCAAATATAGGGCCAACCAGATGGAAATAATTCTTGGAAATAACCCTCACTTCAATGCACATAATGAGTTTAAAATTGCATTCAAGATAACCCATATATCATTGAGTTATCGGGCTAAACTTTTCATATGGAAGTGGACAGAATAGGTTAGCCATTCATGACCTATTTATAACTTCTGCAGATGAAGTGGGTGCAACTTAGGCATCAGGAATCAAAGCATGATAGGAAAATCTTCTAATTCTTATTCAAAAGATGAGCAAAGCAAAGGTTGCAGATTGGCAAATTAATCTTTAGAGCAACTAAAAGTAATGACCAAAAGATACTCAGAAACTTTTAAAGATCTGCATTCAAAAGATAAGATAACTCTGATTTATTGGAAAAAAATTTGAAAAAAGAAAGGTCCTAATTTGTTGTGGCATTGGACAGATGATGTGCAATTTTTACTTTTCATCAATTGGAAATGAACCGGAGCTCTTTATTAACAGTTAAGCGTCACAATTGCATGAAGAAATGAGAACTTGCCCACAACAAAGGGTTTGAGAGCCAGGGAAAGAGGAAAAAACGAAAGAAGGGAGCACTGACTCATAAGAAATGAAAATAAAATAAATAAACTATAAATTAAAGGACCATAATATCCAAAAGCTTAAAAGATCATCCAAAATGATGCATTGAACTAGTACCACTTCTGTGAAGTTTCAGCTCGGAGAACTCGAATAATGTGCGGGCAAAATTCCCAAATTACTGTTAAACATATATTGAGGCGGTTGTTAGAAATTCATACTTTCAAAAGATATTTAAAGGAAGTGTTTTTCAGTAAACAATACATATAATGAACTAAAGAAGTTGCTGCTTTATCTTGAGGCAGTTGCTAGAAATTCATACTTTCAAAAGATATGTAAAGGAAGTGTTTTTTAGCAAACAATACATATAATGAACTAAAGAAGTTGCCACTTTAGCTACCATAACCTAAACTGAACAAAGAATTTGAACTTACTCCGAACGTGGGTGAATAACCCACTCACAACCCCCACCCAAAAAAGAAAGTAAAGAAATCCACCTGATTCGTATACAACCAACAAAACATATGAATTCATTCTCATCTCCAACTTTTCTAGGCAACTAAAATGCAGATTACTAGAACTTGAAAAAGAAAAAATATCTTCTATGCAGAATCAAAGAAATTATGGAAGATAAAACCCTCTTTCCAATTCCCTATTTTTTTTAAAATCCAAATGATTTTCTTCTCATGCAATTTAAGTCTAAACCATGAAGATAATTGCCATACCTTCCAAGACTTTTTGCTGGAAAGCAGCAACCAAACCAGAAACAATATCCACTGAAATGATTGTGTTCACGCTTGGATCAATAACCGTCACAAACTCAAGGATGGAAGCTGCCTTTCTTTGTAGATTTGGCCATGCAGTCTTCAAAATCTCAATAAGGCTAGCAATGACAGCAGAGTCCAACACTTCTTTCCTATAAATCGTCTCCAATATGTTAAGATGGTCAATGTAACTTTCAACACAAATTTGCAGATTCATTATGTTCCTAAAGACACATTCAAGAATCAAGATGAGCTTGCTTCAGTGCATGCATACAAGATAAGATATCTGTGGAAAACAAAATCCAATTAGAGTTCGTACTATATTCCTAATTTTAAAAAGAAAAAATGAGAAAAATCTGTTTCTAATCTAGATCTGGAAATTCTTATTTGCACTACCAGCCCACATAATGCAGTCTTTTTCTTACTCTTTTCCCTTTTTTGGGTTGGGGGGTGGGGATGGAGGGAAAATAAGGAACCAACAGCAAAGAAACTAAGTTCTTCATGGGACTGCTACATTGTCTCTCTCTCTCCATCTATAAGACATAGGAAAGGGGTACTGTGTAAAACAGTATTGGTGCAGTGGCATTGGGGCCAAAACTAGCTAAGACATCCACAAAGGAGTTGGCTTTGCTCAGGGTATGGGAAAGTCTGCAGTCTTTTATAATGCTCACAAGGGTCTGAGTTCATATCAGCATAATATACCAAATCATACATAGACCCACCTGTGAATCATTCTCACTTATGACATCCCTGCTGCCTTTAACCCAAGCCAACTTCAAACCAAAGTGAAAACTTCCAGTCTAATGTGATACTCCAACGAACTCCCAAGCAAATCACAAAAGCAATAAGCAAGTTCCATTTCTGTTCCTAGCCACCCACATCAAGCTGAACCTGATTGTCCTTTTGCACTCTGATCAACATTCACTTTCACTGATCCCACAGGACCAGCCGAAGCAATAGGTTCATGGTGGATAAACTGGCTGTTAGTATCCCTTAGTATTGGCAGCCTTTTCGGGTAGGCTGATGTTAGAATAAAAAATGTTTATTTCGGCGATTCAATAAGTGCCAAATGGACAATGCAAAGAAATGCATCCATGGTAAAGCAAAAACCCTGATTGCTTCTCCAAGAGAGATTAGAGCAGAGCCAACTGAGCAGGTCAAACGAGTAATATTCAAAATAATTACCAGGTCCGATAAGCTGGTCCCACAGCTTGCTAGTTGCTATACATCTGACCCTCATCCTATTACCATAATGAATTATCAGCGTTCTTTAGATACTCATACAGTACTCAATGATTTTTTTTACAAATAAATATTCTTATGATAGAAATTTTGATGGATTGGCGAGATAGTGGATGGGGTTGGTGTGGGACAGCATAATCCAACTCAAATCAGCCCTAGATCTGTCCGATGGTAGCTATAATACACCCATAAAATGAGAGCAAACAAGAAGGCATGACTGCAAGCAAGGGAAGCTGTCAGCAAGACTAGCTTGCCCTTCTTATCTCTGCATGTTTTTAATGTATAGCAATGACCAATAACAGTCAACGTATGACTATAGAACAATAAAGTGGAAAAAAGATATTACATAGAAAAAGATGTCAGGAGAGGATTAAAAGGTGGAGAGACCTGGAATTGGTTTTTGATGTTGATGTGGGTGTCTCAGTGGTATCTCCAGCTAATACTATAGAAGCATCAAGCCGTCCTGCTGCATCTAACCCACTTTTCGATCCATTAACTGGTCCTTCATAAAACTAGAAGCACCAACATGCTTGGTAAGTACATAGAAAATTTTAAGCATTTACAGTATGCAGAAAGAAAGGAATGACAAACCTTTGATTTCATTTCTTTACTAGGCTCTAAGATCCGAGCAAGTATATCCAAGGTCTGCATTGAAGAAATCAATCATGTCATCATCAAAATCAAATTAGAAACCTTTTTTTTTTATAGAAAACACCAAATTAGAAACATTTCCCAAACATTTTGACAGGCAACAGAAATTTCGTAAGACCTTTTCCATCAGACTGTCAGATATCTCTGAGTGCTTTAGAATATTAACCAAAGGATATATAGCACCTTCAGCTTCAATTGTGTGGCAAACACTATGGCTGCACATGATAAAGGAACTATTTAATTCCAAGTATGAGATGTCAACTACATAGGAGGCAGATTTCAGAAATTATTAACACTTCGAGATGAATTGGAAAAGAAAAAGTGCAAAAGCCAATTTGGCAAGACATTTCAAAGATACTAGCATGACGTTGAGTCACACAGAAGACATTTCCAACATGCACAGAGCACTGGAACATGTCAATAACATGACGCACACAGTGTGACACATATTGAGTGGCTGCTTCATGCAAAATTGTTGAAGGTTAAGACAGTCTCCAGATCCCTCCAAGGACAATGCTTTCAGTAAGACTAGCACCACGTGACGACTTTATCTGTTTAACTGTTGAAGAAGCGGGAAAGATAGGCTTGTTCCATAGATCTACAGATAATAATCCATGAAATTACATTCATGCATAACATTTAAGAATCAATAAAAAATTGACGCTCCACCCAACCCTTCCTCCCTCCCCCAATCTCTTTCTCTCTCTACAACACCACAACCAGGAGAGAACTCTTGCATCAGCACCTTAAACCTTAGTGGTGGATACAATAATTTGATTCATTAATCTGGGATAACATTGTCATTATCTATGTGCGGTAGGCACAGCCATTGACTGGCAAATTATCATCTTGCCAGCCAAGTAGCACTTAAAAAGAATTTTAAAAGAAGAAAAAATGCCTACTCTTCTATAGCCTTTATGTTGAAATAGAGACTTACAACGGGAATGACAATACCTGATAGACAATCTCTCTAAAGCATGTGTTACAGACAATCTGACAGCATCATTATTGTGGTCTAGAAGTCGAACCAAATGCTTGATAGCTCCAGCTTCCTTGAACGAAACCCGCATATGTTCATTGATAGATGCATCAGCAATTGACTCTGCAGCTCTTGATATGGCCACCTCATCTTGAAGTCCAAGAATCAAAACTAATCGAGCGACACCATCCATCCATGGCAGAAACGTAAGTCGCCCATCAGTGGGCAATTCAGATAGGGATTTTCTTTCATCTTCCAATTCTATAGCCCCAATACGAGCAAGGAACTGCTGCCGTGTCCGTCCAACTATTGCATTCATCTTGGCTTCTTCTATGTCCATGTTCTTGTGAACATTCAATCCAAGGAGTAGTTCAGAGGCACCAAATCTGGAAGGACTTTTTGAAGTCTGCTCAATCTCTGTGCCATCTGGTAAACTAGGCCAAGAATACAAACCAGGTCTGAAGGACTTATAGGCAGCTACACCAATAATGGGCACAGGAACTAGACCCTCCTCTATGACAAGAATTCTATAATATTCATCTTTAGCAAGTTCCAATAACACATTTCTTGCTTCCTTACGAATCACTTTAGATCCTTCTACATCATTTTTCAAGAGCTTTGCCTGCAGTCAGTATTCAATGTAGTTACAGCACTAGAATGACATAATCAACCATCTTTTTTTTCTTTATGGTACATAATCAACTATCCAAACAGGGCATTCTAGGATATCACATTGACAAGAAGAAATCCACTTATGTTTAAGATGGGTACAAATGTCATTGTTGACTACAACATAAAAGATTTAGAATAGAAGGGTGCTATATACAAGCCATGAAACTGATGAGAAGACGACAAAAAATCTACGGGAAGACATGAATGGTACCCACATGGTGTCAAACGTAACAATAGTCATGTCTCATCTGTAACATAAGAGTCCGGCTAACACACTTTCTAGAAGTTTCGCTACAAGATGTATCTTAAACAAAAAATGTAGACCACTTAGATTAGTAATGGTGACATGAATAATACTTCCACTCATATCAGCCTCAAAAGATATCACATAATATATAAGTTTTTCTTCTGAAAATAAATGAATTAATTGAAGAAGAAGAAGGATATGAATGATACTTCCACTCACATCAGCCTCGAAAGATATCACATAATATATAAGTTTTTCTTCTGAAAATAAAGATATCACATAATATATAAGTTTTTCTTCTGAAAATAAAGAAGAAGGCTGCTTGCTTCTCACCACTGCCCTACTCCCTCATCCCCCCCCCCCCCCCAAAGCCCAAGAAGAAAAAAGGGTAAAATATACATTGCCCCCTCGTGGTCACACCTGTTTTCACTTTGACACCTTGTGATTTGCAAAGAGACTTTGTCCCCAAGATTTATTATGTCACTTTGTTTCATCACAAATTTTGGAAAATTGCATATGAGAAGCACATGGGTTAAGTTTGAAAATAAAAAAAAAAGGACTGTTTTGTTAAAAGTAAAAATCAAATTTCATTCTAAATTAGCATAGAACCTTATGAAATTTGCTTAATTTCAAAACATTTTAAATAAAATTTATACAATTTTTTAGTGGCGACCCTTTTATTTTTATGAAAAGTTAACAGAGTAAGCCTCAGGAGAGTAAATTGTCACTTTGCAAACAAGAAGGTGGCAAAGTGGAAACAGGCCTAACCACAAGGGTGTAAAGTATTATTTTCTTATTAAAAAATCTTTCCAAACAAAGATTAAAAAGGATCTTGCAAAAACTCATGCAGCAGCATTTGCTCTCCTTTTCTCTTTTCCTTTTCTTTTTTGTTCCCTTCTCGAGTTTACTTATTGCAGGAAATTAGCTTCTGTTTAGTTTAAGGCTTTAAGCAAATCGTTATACTTCATATAGCATTTAAGTTTAAAAACAGACCCTAAGGAGTCACCGGAGGACCAGAGAGGTTGTACCTCTAGAGGGACTCTCCTATGCCTAAGTTAGAATAGGGCTTGAAAGATAAAAACTTTATGAGAGTAGAAAGAGTGCTTTTTGTGTGTACCTTATGATGGTGACAAGCCCCTTATATAGTGTGGGAGGTAGAATCCCGATGAGATCATATCTGCTAATGAGATAAAATTTCTTTAAATTTGAGAGTCTTGATAGGCCTAGAGCTTGTTCGGGGATAAGATTGAGCGTATCACTGGGATGGGGTGTCGTAGCAAGATTATAGTTCTAATGTGAAAGTATCATTATACCCTTTGTTATGTGTCCTTGTCTGATTAGTCACTTGTCTTTATTATAAAATTACTCTTTTGCCCTTAAAGGGTGCCACATATCATTATGTCATTGGACGAGAAATTTTTCACTACATTATTATACAAATATCAAAGTGTTTATAAAGTCCTATCTAACATATAATTCATAAAAAAAAAAAAATCAATGAATCGAATCGAATTATATTTATCACGTTTTGCAAAGAAAGAGGTAAAAACCTAATTCTAATGTTTATCGACCCTAATAAGGAAATCTTTTGTTTCAAACATGTTAAACATAATCAAAATATTCCCATAAAATTTTACAAGAAGCATCAAAAGTCTATGGAAACTAATAATAATCAAAAAAAGCAAAATAAGAAAAATCAAAAGGAATAAGGCTCTCAACTTGGTGTGGACTTTTCTTCCCTTTTCCCTTACTTTTAGATTCTTATTGTTGAGAAAGTAGTCCCTTGAAATTCATAAAATTGGGCAAGGTCCATTATATCGTATGCAACCTATTCGTAACAATCAATCATGCATTTAAACACATACAAACTTACTAAAAACAAAAAATTTGTTCTAGAATGAGTGGATGTCATTAAACTAATTTGAAACAGTGACTCAAGTTGAGTTTGGATCCTGAGTTCTCTGCACAATGGGTTCGGGTTTCATTGCTTTGACAAAGGTAGAGATTGTTGGGATTTGTCAAAGAATTAAACGGATAGAAGTTCAGCATCAGGTCTTGGTGTGCGTTGCGGCCCAGCCTTAGGTGTCGCGGCCTTTAGCAAATGGTGAAGTGCTGCCCTGTTATGCACTGCAGCCTGCCCTGTTCTGAGCCGCGGCGCCAAGCACACATGGTACGTGGTTTTAAGCCTCTTAGAGATGGTGGGTGGGACTTGGTTAAAATGCACAGGATTACTTAGACTCTTAGAGAGCCATGAGACTTTGGTTCTTGAGATCTAAGGGTTGATTAATGATCATCTTCATCAACAAAGGGAATGCAAAGTTCTCACCAATTTCGGAATGACACCTGCTTCAACCATAATCTTGTGATTAGAGTGGCTCAATGCCAAATTTGCCAAAACCCCCCCTGCAGCTTCCTTCACTTTTATGTCCTCATCATCCAGGGACTTAATAAGTAATGGAAGGGTATCATTTCTGGCAATTTTCACTCTGAGCTTTTCATCCACAGACAAGTTCCACAAAGTACAAATGCTTTGCTCCTTCACCTGAAAAAGAAAACTAGTTCACGATGTGCCTCAATTTTCTACAACCAAGACATATATAAAAAGATAATCTAAAGGTGAAGTACCTCTCTATACCTCAGAAGTCAGGGAAGGCCGACTCAGCAAACCGGTTATCTCTTCTACTGCTCCACATTCTGCTACTGAGTCTCTATATAAATTCACTGAAGATATTGATCGTAGAAGACCTGCAGCTGCTTCACATGTAGCACTAGACTCTGACTTAACCAGGTTTATGGTGAGATTTAGGCAGCCATGAAACTGCATGATGGCATCAATGCACTTCTTTCCACCTAATGAATATTTCCATAGAGCCACTATAGCTTGTTCTCTGTCAAGGAGATCATGGTCTAACCCAAGCATCCGAACAAACAAGGCCACATAACTGTCACCAAAAGTAGAAGAGCTACTGCTTATTTCCTCACCATCCTGAAATTAAAGCGACAGGCTGCATTATTACATAAGCTTTAACTGATAAGCATTTCTCATCGTCAATAAAATAGAAGAGGCAAAAGGATATGAGAAAAACATACTACTAATTATAATTACGTACTGAAATATCAATTTAATTGTTTTTTTGGGGGGGGTGTGGACAAATCAAAGTACCCCTCTACTTGTATCAGGAAAAAAAAGGTACCCTCTACGTTTGATGATGCCAACAAATTGCAAAGGAGAAGTGCCCCAACAAATAAAGAATTGCTAATTCAGTCACAAAGTAGCCATGTTAAATTCTTCCAGATCCTTATCATAAGTTCTAACTCATTACAAGAGGTGAATAAATGACTATGAAGGTGGTTGACCAAGGATGTACAAGCATATGTCAGTGGTATCACTGCTGACAGTTTCTCCCCACTTACCTAGCTTGAATAATACGCAATCTGCATAGAATTATAGAATCAAGGGACAAACGTTGACAATTGCAAACATTAAACTCTCCTAAAATACATAGCATAACCACAGGGCATCAGGGGTCTAGATGGAATACTGAATGACTTATGACTCCATCCTGATTCACCAAGATATCAAAATGAGCCCATAGTCCTCCAACTAACATTGAAACAAATCCCATTGTCTTTTCTAAAATTTCAAGCACAGCCACTCGATATTTAGTAAATAAACATGTTCCATTTCATAACAGCTATGTGCTACATTCCATGTAAGGCTTGTGCTTCTCAAAATCAAAATGGACAAATAAATGCCAGCATTATTAACAAGTCTTTGCCATGCTGCACTAAACAAGCAATTACAGCGAAAAAGAGAGAAACACAAACGATGTCAACACTCCCCTTTTTCCAATCCACAAAAGGTATCAGTACAAACCCATAGCAGAATTCCAGTCACAAAGCATCACTTAGTCCATATAAATTCAATCAAATTTCTGAACATGGGCAGAGGTTTTTTCTTCTTCTCATTATGACGAAGAACAAAGCCCGAAGGCGAGGGTAAACCACGGGTACCTGAACAGTCCCTAACCCAAGCACCAGGTGAGTCCTTTCATTCGAAACCTCGTCAGCAATGCACAACCACCCTTTGTTGATTAATAACAAAGGCACCATTGAAACAGAAACTATATTGCCAATCAAAACTTGTTACACGGAGTAACCCATTACAAAACAAACTAAAAGCAAATCATATTGAAACAGGAAAAAATAGAGAATCAGCAGGAGCCGTACGGGAAAAAAAGGCTGTTAAGGACTTACAGCAGTAACAGACTCTTGTGGGGTTGCGTCAATGGCACCGCCACCATCACCACTGACCCTCGTGAGGAATTTACGGGTAAAATATGATTTGGGCTTGAAGATATTACTATTACGATGATGATATTGGTGAAACATTGTTGAATATGAAGAGACTGATGGTTTTTTTCTGCTGGGTTTTGTGGTGCCACCTATGATAACTTCCACATGGGTGCTTGGGATAACGTGTTGGAGATAAGGGAGCTTGATGATACTGAAGTGAGTTGGGATTGTTGAGCCTAACATTATTGTGGCCTAAAACACTGAAGAAATGGAATTCAAAGCAGAACCTGACGGTTTAGGGGTTTTTCTTTTCTTTTCTTATTTTGGTTATGGCCTTGTGTTTTTATTTGCTATACAACAACAGAGTACGGTATATCGGAGTTGGGTTCTTAGCCATTGGGCAGGCAATCCTTCTGTGGACTGGTTGGACGATAGGAATCCACTAGAAACTCTATAATTGAGATTTTTTCTCTGAAATTACCCAATTCCAGTTTTCTGTTTGGGCTCGCAAACAATACGGATTAAAACTTTTTAAGAAGATAAGATATTTATGAGTTGCAAACAATTAAAATTTGTCTCAAAAAAATCAAATATTAAATACGAAAAATGATCATTAGAGAATACTGTATTGGTTTGTTAACACCTCTTTAACATTCATTTTTATAGAGCAGAAGCCAAGAATGATTCGCTAAGGTGAATTTTGGAAGTAAAATTATCATTTTATAATAGAACTGTTCAGAGTGTAAAAATCGTTGGAAACCTATTGACAATCGAATCAACAATAATGTTAACATTTCCTCCAACGACCGTTTTTGACACACAAAAATAACTCATTATAGTGGTTAATTCGACTAATCAAGAGTACTTGTTTTAAAATGTTAAACTTAGGGTATGTTTATCCGGAAAGAAAAAGAAAGTGAGAGAGAAAAGTGAAATGACATAAAATTAAGACGATTAATGTTTTTTATTTTCATGTACAAATTATAATACTTCAAAATTTAGAAGGTTGAAAAGTGAAAAATATTAAAAAAAATCGATAAAATTATCAATTTACTAATTAATCATCATATAATTTCTCATATTACTATCTATTAACATTACGAATGATATAATAGTAAATAACAAATTATACTACACTATTTCTAAGTTTGTTAAAATGATACTAACATACCAAACATTTTTAAAATTCACAGTTCACTCTAAAATATCAATTTCCACTATCAAGCAGCCTTAAAATAAATTTATTAGAAGAATTCAAATTTTAATTGGATATTACTTTTCACGATGAACAAAGTATTCTTAATGTTAAAATATCTTCAAGTGATTATGATAAGTTTAATAATTTTATTTATCAATTATTTATTTCAAAAAAAATTATAATACAATTTTTTGGGTTATTTGAATTCATATTTTTCTAAAAATTTTAAAACATGCAGTATCATTTTAATTTTTAAAATAAAAAAGCTTGTCTTTGATTTTTATTTTATGATGGTCTTTGATATTCATTTATTTGCGATGTTAGGCTATTTAATTTTATAAGAAAAAATATGTCAACAAACTTTTCATTTAAAATATTTCGTTTTTTTTATGATGGTCTTTGATTTTTCATTTATTTGAGAATACGACAGGCAATGATATCATTATATTTTTAAAATATAAAATATATGAAGTAAAATTTATTTTATACCATATATTAGAATATAAATCGAATTAAAATATATTTTTAACAATTTTTGAAAAATGATGATGATAATTTTTTTTAAAATTCCAAAAAAGCCCTAAAAATTCCTTATTAAATATGTTACATCACTAATACTTTTATTTTTAAAAAGTAATATTTACGATACTTAGGGATACTTTGGTTATCATAAAAAGTAATATCCAATTAAAATTTTGATTCTTCAAAGAAATTCATTTTGGGCCTGATTGATTATGGAAACTGGTAGTTTGTGTGGAATCGTGAGTTTTAAAATGGTTTGGTATGTTAGTGTCACTTCAGCAAATTTAAAAGTAGTGCAATGTAATTTTTTCAATAGTAAAACTAATACTATATATTTACATTTTTTCTCATTTTTACACTACTAAATAAATGTAAGAGAAAACTATTTTATTTCCACTTAGTTTTTCATTTTCTCTATTAAACACATGAAAGAAAATGTTAACTTCTTTTCTGTCGTTCTAGTTTTCGTTCTTTTTATTTTTCATTTCTCTCACTTTTCTCTCATACTAAATATACCCTTAAAATACTTTGATATTCGGTCGTAGTCATCCTCTTTAATTACTATGTTATAAACTTAAGTTATCAATATCAAATATAAATTTATTAATTTTTTATTAAAATATAAAAATTAAACTATTTTTCTTGTTTGAGGTTTAATCACCATGTTTTAAATTAATTTGATGATTACAATGATTTTATAGGTTTACAATTATTAATATCAAATATGAGAGAAAGAAACATGATTCAATTTTTAATTTTTTTTATTACAAAATAAGGGAAACATACATATACCTTACCTTGTGGATTCAATTTTCATTTTACTACGATATAATCTCAGAACACTCAAATTTAACTTTTTTAAGCCACGTCACTTTATTTAAATTCCTTTGAACCACACGGTACATTATTGTACTTTTCATAAAAAAAAAAAAAAATACCAAACTCTTAACCAACAAGTTAGCTTCACACAATAAATAACATTCTCTTAACATCAGGCATAAATAATTTAATTTTAAAAATATAATTAAACCAAGCTCGTGTATCACACATAAAGAATAATATTACAATAAAAGCTTCAACAAAACAACATTCTTCATTGAACCAATTTGCATTTGGATCTATCATCATTCTACCTCAAATTAGTATTGACCTTTCCAATTTCTACCTCTCTTTTTCTTGTCAATGCCATTATTGAACTTCCTGTACAAAATTCTATTTCTTTGTGGTGGTCCTTGAAACAACTATATCACGTGGAATATCTACAATATTTGCAGGTTATTAAATATCAAATTCATTCTGGTCCTCAAGGGATTCCCTCATCCATCGTATGCCATGAAACAAAACTTGAAAAGATAAGGAAACACTACAAGAACAGAGCTCTAAAATGAGCTACTCTTTCACCCTCCAAATCCCCAAGCCTTTGCCTTCTCTTTCACCTTCTAAATACAAAACTTTTTTTTTTCTTTTTCTCCAATGCAGAAATTTCCAATTGATCTGATATATATCACTCTTTCAACTGTAAAATATTCTTTCATTGACCATTACCATTTTTCATCCTTGCAAGTGGTTTTTTTTCACCCATAAGATGAATCTACGTTCCATGGAAAATGATTTTCACAGTTGGATCCAGAAAATTTTGAACGGACGAAGATAAAAAAGAAAAGGAAAATGAAGAAAGATAAAAACAAGTATATCAACGCATGCAACTGAATCCGAATA
This sequence comes from Bretschneidera sinensis, assembly GCA_023935145.1. NCBI lineage: Eukaryota > Viridiplantae > Streptophyta > Magnoliopsida > Brassicales > Akaniaceae > Bretschneidera > Bretschneidera sinensis. The sequence goes on from CM043705.1 coordinate 12,078,342, forward strand.
TTCACCCATAAGAATTGTACACTGACAGGAAGCTTGCATAGACTCGCAAGTACTTTTGAAGCTATGCTCATGAAGGGATTCATAAAACATAAAACAGAGGATTGAGATAACATGAAAACAAAATGACTTTTCTCAGAAATTTTATTTGGAAATTAATTTCTCAAAGATAATTCATATGGTTTCCACCATCTACATGCCTACAAAAATCACCAAATCAAATAAATAATTAATACACTTAACGATATAAATGGAGCCCATCACATGAATTTCTTCATTCCTTATTTTCACAGGAAAAAGCATGCTTTTTAAATTAAACAGCCTGTATTCTAGTAGTACTGTAACTCGATCATGTCCCTAAACACTGTAATTGAAAGATTTCCTTCTTTCATTTTGGGTCAAATAAAAAAGTTCAAAATGGAGGAAAGGTAGTAATCTAAAAACAGTGATGCTTGCTTTGCACCACCAGCTGCCGAAATGCATTAAGTATCATTTCTCAGAAAGATTGGCTGAAAACAACAGAAAGCTTCTTCCAATCCCAGGACTCCATATTTGGGGACATGAAAGCAGCACCCACACCCAGTGCAATGACAACAAAGGCCATGCTTTTCATGCATCCACTGCCGCGTGATAGCCTTCCCAACATCAGCTTACAATACTTGTCTGCTTCCCTGTAGAGTGCTTGGTGAGCAGCATCTACTCCGTCAGCCATTGCTTTCTCATTCTATAGGCAAACATGACAATCAAAGCACAACATAAAATAAGTATGAGATGCACCAATAAATTATAGTAAAACATCTAAAAAGAAACCAGGACTACCTTGTGCCTAAAATTCTTTATAGTTTCCCTCAGAGGATCAAGAGACAGTTTAGTGGATTGCTCCTTCCATTCCTCCAAAAGTTTCTTTAAAACAGCAACACTAGCTTCTATATTGTCCTGATAAACCTTGTCCTGTTTACATCCATTTTGACCAGATAATTAAAATTAGTAAACTCAACATTGTGGAACCAGAAAAAGGAAAGGAGAAAAAATACGGAAAAATGTTTCTTGCATGAAAACAGAATTGCAAGACAATAACAAGAATAGCTCACCCATTGCTTGCAGCAGTCAGCATTTTGGGCCAAACACCATATGACAATTCCAGCTGCTTCCTTGGATAACTCAGGAGTGCCTGCAAGAAACAGCTACATCTCAATCCAAGCTTGAAAACATCATTTTAAGATGACAAGGAAGAAGTAAAAGAACCCAAGTTATAAAACATCATTTTATCCAACTTCAGAGGCTAAAAGGAAAAGAAAGAAAAAAGAGGGAGACACGTGTGAAAATTAAATTTGCATACTTTCTCCAGCCGCTTTAACACCAAAACTGAATATCTGCTGTGAAACTTGTTTCATTGCTTTGCTTCCAGGAGAACCAGCAAGAGCAATCTCTTTAAGTGTGGGAAACATGGCCTCAAACCTTTCAGTAGCCTGCATGAAATACCACAATCAAAAGAAAATAAAAACACTGATTCATATGCCTGTAAGTACCACACTGCAAATGTCCCTGTGACAATACCCACCTTAACTCTAGCTGAAGATGCAGGGAAGGTAACTCGCAATAATATCTCAAATGAAGAAGGTGGGATCAAACGCTCCCCCTTTCTAACAGCACCGTTTACCAAAATTGTTCGAGCTTTAGGGCTAGACATGACTCTGGAAAAAAAAAATCACAAATTGAATAATTTTAAGCGAGAAAAGAAAATAGGTCAAACCATAAAAGCTTTCATACCTCTCAACTAGCTGCAAAATTAGATCTCTGGACTGTGGATTGCAACTTTTCCCACTGACTATGGGCAACAGGTTATGTGCCCATGAGTACATCCCTACAGCTAAGTCTCCTTGGGAGACCTAAAGAAGAAGTTTTTAATAGAGCACGTAAGAAATACACTCAACGGGAAAAAGGAACAGAAAGCTCATGTTATATCTTTATACATTCACCTGAGCCATCATCCATACGATAACAGGAAGCTTATCCTGTCCCTGATACTTTAAATTTTCCCTCAGACTTGGCAATACACTAATTAAGGAATCAGGTTTCCGTCGCAATACCATTGCTAAAACCACAAAAATCGCGACCTGCCAGTTCAATATAATCCCAATTCTATATCAACCCACTGTGAAATAAATGTTTCTGAGGTTACAGAACTATAAATTATCACAAAGATCTTCCTTGGAAGACATGCCAAAATTTTTTTGGGGAAAACCCCTCAGTTTTACAATCATTTGGACAAAAATCACATGATAAAAAGACATGCAAGCAAGAACCTAGCAAGAACTTTATAACTTACTATAAAATCTTGAAACCTGCATGGGCTCTTTTCACTTGTGAAAGATGTGCTCATGAACATCATCCCAAGAGTAGTAGATAGAAATTAGCGACTTCAGCTAAATTATAAGCCAAGAAGAACAAGAAGAACCTATGACCTGAAAAGCATAAGTTATCCCCCCTTCCCCCTTTTGCAACCAATTTAACTTGCATTAGCACTAACATCAACCTGGCGCACTCTAGCTTTACTCCCATGAAAATGATAAAGTATTTGCTGTTTCATCCATATATGGTTCAATATCCAATTGCAGCAATTAAGTTCCCACCTCTAATGGTTTTACCAAATTAGTAGATAATCGACTCTTTGCATTTTTGTGGAGTTAGCACCTCTTAAAATATGACTAGAGTTAATCGGCAGTTTATGCATAAATCTAGTAAATCTTCAGTTCGAGAATTGAGATTTAAGTTATTTGTTTAACTATAAGGATTTACCAAATCAGCAAGGGAAAGAAGACCATGCTTGCTACTCCCATGGAGAAGCTTTCAAGCAACAATCAATCATAATGAAATAATTGAATCTCAAAAACTAAAGATTCTTTCAACATTTACACACAAAAAAACATAACCCACATATTGGGGCTGATGTGTGGGGCATACCCTGAAGCATGGCAACACTCATCTGAGATGAGATTCATGCTTCATGGTGTAAAGTATCTTTCTATTTGATTACAAGGATACCACTTCCCTTGAAAATTGTGAGAATAGAAGAAAAATGCATATAGATAGACAGAGAGTGGGAGAAAGAAGAGATAGCTATAGGCTATGAGACTGAACATATCAGAGAGATACCAGTAAACTATGGTCCAGAGACTTTACTGTATAGCATGCGACCTCATAGTTATTAGAACCGGATTGGACGTTGAACCGGTCAAGGCAATGGGTCACTGGTTAACTGGTCAACCAAAGAGTCAATGCTCAAACAGGCAGTTCATTGAAAATAATTAAGTATATATAAATAATAATTGCAGTAATGTTATAATGATATGATTATATTATACCAAGTATTTATACGGATATCTGAAATTTAAAAATAATTGAAGTTATAAATTGATCAAGTTTAATTTAGAAAAATTATTTAGTTGTTTTTATAAAAATAATATTATGTAATAAATATTATATCATATCAGTTTTAATAGAAGGTGTCAAATTTGATGATCACTACTTTTGGAAGAGTTCCTTTATATACAAGATCCATATTTTTTTAGACTCATGCATTAATTAATTGACTTTAATAAGATATCAAAATATATAAACAATTGTAAATTATGTATTTTTATGTTAATAACAAAATAGTATGAATAAATAATAATAAAATGAATGTCTAACATTTAGATTAAGATTGTGTAAAAGAAAAAAATAATGTTGTTGATAAATAAATTTAGATGGTAGCATGGTAAAACCAATCACTTTCTAACAAAGAGGTCCCAAGTTTGAATCTTTATACTCACATTGAAATTTTGTTAAAATTAAAAACCAGACTGATCTGACCTTCGGTTAATCAGTTGACTGGTCAAACCGACCGAGTTGAGCGGTTCTTACCGGTTCAATTGCATCAACAGTCCAATTAAGGAACCGGATCGTCTGGCCTCCGGTTCACGGTTCAACCAGTCGGACCAGCCAGTCCGGTTTTGATAACTATGTATGAGCTTCTTTACACTAACCAAACATAAAAACCTTGTCTTAAAAAAGAATAAAAGGAAATATCATCGGATTAACATCTACTGCCTTACATAAAAACCTTGTCTAAAAAAGAATAAAAGAAAATACTTTCAGATTAACATCTACTGCCTTTTTAATGTTTCACAATTCATTTTAATAGTAATTCATTTGTAACTGTTGTAACAACACCTAGAGATTTCCTATAAGCTATTCTTAAAATAAGTTATTGTTTTCTCATAATATATGCACCAGTAATTGCATACAAAACCCCCCAACTTCCACCAAAAAGAAAAAAAGATATAATCAGAGCAATTGACTTAAAAAATAGCCAGCTTAGCACAAACCAAACTCAGAAGAAAAGAACGTAAATGCATGTCGCTATGTCAACAAAGTTTGTATATACAAACAAAAGGAATTTAGTAAAATCCTAAAGTAGAAATACTACAGCAAAGAAGACATGGAAATTCCCAAACATAGCTCAAATATGTTCCATACTTGCTGTTAGAATGTCTACTACCGAAGCCACCCTGACACACACAGAATGAGGATAGCTTCACCTGATCTTTCGGGATGTGCTACCACAACAAAGAAAGAGGAGAAAGCCTTTCTATGCATTCTCCAAAATATTTCCCTCATTTCCAACTTCCATATTTTTACTTTCTAGATTCTAAAATTGAGATTGGAAAACTTGGGAAAGGATTTTCACAATGCACGAAGCCCTAGCCTTGTTTCTGTATTAACAAAGCCCTTACTGTTTTTATGGATGTGCATATGAAGATGCTATAACAGACATGATTGTCAAGAGTCGATTAATTATGAATGTGTTTTCATTAGTTATTGCCTCACTTTATAATGCATAGATTAAAAGTGCTGCTTTGATTACTAGTATAAAGTAACATTCCTAAAACACACTAAAAAAATTAATAACAAGTAAATTTTGTAACACATAGAACTTATGTATTTGTAACCACCTTATAATATATTCCTAGGACCAGTATCAATATGTTCATGTTATATCATATCAAATTATCTCATGTGCAAGACCATACTTCATCACTATAAGGGAGCCGCTGTAGACATTACAAACATATGAATGGAAGTTAAGGCAGTTGCAGACACAGTAGGTTCCAATAAAGTGAGGGTACACAGGCTAACAGTCTCCCAAGTTGAACAAAGGAACCAAATATCGGCAATAAGAACAAAATTCTTCAAAAGTTTTACTATATTGAAGGAATAAAGATCGGCAATAAGAACAAAATTCTTCAAAAGTTTTACTATATTGAATGAATAAAGATGAGCTCACATGAATTGGCACAATCTCCTTCAGACAAACTACAAATACTATATGACAAAGGCTCCAAAATCAAGCATAAGACAGATATGAAGTAACAGAGAAAGCATTCAAGTCACCTGAGATTTTGATGAAGCTTGCTGCACACCCTTCTTAGAGCCCTTAGCACCAGCTTGTTGGCTTGCCCAGTCTGTAAGAATGCTGTCTAAAGACCATAATACAAAGGAACCAAGTGCATCAAGAGAACGCTGGTTGATCCAATCAACTGATGTCTTATAAACAACATCAGAAATATGAGAAAGAGGGATCTGTTGAAGAATATACCAACTGATTAGGCCAAAAGAAAAGGGAGTAGAAAGAGAGTAAAAAAAACAAAACCATGTATTGAAAGACAAGAAAACAAACAACCCAAAATGCATATGATAAAAAAAATGTTGAATAAATAAAACTCAAAACAAAATTCAAAGTTGGCCATCAAACAGCCACTGACATTCCGTTTCATTCATTTTCTAAGAGGGGAATAGAAAAATAAGCAAGAGAAGGGAAGGGAAATACTTCTCGCTTTCCTTTGTTTACGTCATGAAAGTGAAGAATGGAGAGCTGGTGACATTAAACTTGCTTATCAAGATTTTAATTAAAAATCCTGCCTGTTTTGAGAGGAAAATTCCAATTGACCCAAAGAATTATTTTATAAAATTTTCCTCCCACTTCTCTCCCTCTGCCTTTCTATTTCTCTTCCTTCTTCCTCAATTTTGGAACAAAAAACCAGGTTACCCAACTCAACTTAGTAAATCGTTAATTTCAAACTACCAGGGGATCCAGGATGATTTTTCTTTCCCTTCCCTTCTCTTCCGTACCAAAGGCAGGGCAAAGTAAATTGCAAGAAGCATCTAAAGGCGCACATCCAACAGCGCACATCCTCTCAAAACACACATTCAGAAGTCATAACAGAAACATGGAATACAGACCAGCTTCTCGCATCAATTACATGAAACATATTAGAAATGAACTCCAAAAAAAATAAAAAGAACCATCAACATCAGCTGCAACTTTGAATAAATACAATGCATATGCATAATCTATTCCAGATAATAATTTCAACTTCAGCTGATAAATCTTCTGTAGTTTGTTCCTGCTGACAAATCATATTATTCTTTTTCACTTTATATTGATCGTGAATAAAAAGCATATACATACATTGCCCGTTATAATGCAAACGTAGAACAACAAAAATCTATATACAACACCAAAAAAATGTCTATAAATACTCACATCGGCCATCTTTGACACGGTACTCTCCTTGAAAATCTTCACCCACGGAAACTGCGCTGCAGTAACCCCAGAAAACGCCCTCCCGAAATAATCCGCAAACCTCATCATCTGTATCTCCTGCTGCTCCCCATACGATCCCTACACCCCCAACCCCAACAAAAAATAAAATTTGTAGTATTAATTAAGAAAACAAATGGTTAATCACAAGCATCTCAATCACAATCATCTCTATTCCGATTCTTGCTAAAGCAAACAGATCAAACCAAATCTATACAAACGGATGTTAATCTATGCAAATACTTGAACACTTACCGATATGTCAGCGAGGAAAGCGGCGAGATCAGCGGCATCGATCTTCGCGGCAGCATCGGCGACAGTAATTTTGGGCTTCTTGGCCTTCTTAGGCTTAATCTTCTTGGCTTCGTCCGCCTTCACATTCTCCTTCCCCGCGATCTCCGCATCGCTGTCTTCATCCTCGTCGTCGGATCGGTGCTTCGATCTCGCCATAGCACCTTCATTAGATGCGGCATCAGCTGCTGCGGCGGCTCTCTGGGCCTCGAGGATTCGGCGGCGGCGGTCATCGGACTGCTTCTCCAGGGAATGAAAAATGTTGTCACCGTTAGCTAGGTTTCCGTTAGAGAGGATCTTGCTGTTGTTGGTATTGGCGGCGGAATCTGTGGGTTTGAGCTTTCTCTGGCGCTTGGGGTAGGTGACCTTTTGCCAGCCATGGTCGTTGTTGTGACTGTGAGTGTTAGTTTCGATGTTGTTCTCCGTTGATTCGACAGGTTCCATGGCTTTTGATTTCCCTTCTCTTTAGTTTTTGCTTTATTTTCTTTTTAATTTTTCTTTTTCTCTGCCTTTTCACAGAGAGAAACAAGGTAAAAGATGGAAGGAAAAGGATAAAGAAGTGTCGAACGGAGGAATTTATAAAAGTTTGACTCGAAGAAAATGCCGAAGTTGTGATGTGGAGATGAGGACGAAGGATTTTCCTTTGATTTAGATTTAGTACTTCTCAACAGTTTCACCACATGTACTCATGGTTAATTTACCTACCAACTGTCAAAAACTCAAAATATCTTTCTTTTCTTTTTCATTGAGAAAAAAAAAATCAAAATGCCTATGCCGTTTTCTTTCATTTTTTAATTTTATAAATAGTTTGGCTTACTAATATTCTTATTAGTTCTAATTTTTTTTTTAAGGAACAACTCACTTAAATTTAAACTTGAATCTTTTGATTTAATAATTACTTTCAAATCAGTGAAAATTTAAATTCAATCTCCCTTTAGGTCAAAGAAAAACAAACTTATAAAATATATAAACATTGTCCAATATCTCCTTTCCAGAATCCTTAGAAAAAGAAAAGAAAGAGAAGAAAAACTCAACTATCCTACAAAACTTATTAAAGTCTTTCCTTTTGAAAAATATAACGACAGAATATATATAATTAGTTAATTATTATGACATAGCCAACTAATGAAATATTGTGATAAATATGGAAGGTTCATTACAGTTATAGTAAATTGATTACTTACATGCATAAGTTTTTTTTTTTAATTGAAACGATGATATATACAAGTTATACAATGATTGATTTAATTACAATATAAATTTGTATTATTATCCAATTGGAAATTCAGATCGGTTCGGACGCAGTAACCTAACTTGTCCAATGTGGATTTGAAATTAAGATTATGGAGGGAGTGGTTACTATCCTCTCTTAACCTCCTTTCTTCCAAGTAAGTACATGTTGGTATAAAATCAACTACTTGAAACTACACCCAAAAAAATGGCTTAGAATATGTGCATAAAACCAACAAAAATATGGCATAGATGTTGCAAACCCGGTTAGAGAGTGAGAGGCAATTAGACAGAGAAAATCTCTTCCAAAATTCCTATAGAGATGAGTGTTCTTCGCTGATGAAAATTGTGTGATTTCTTTCATTGTGATCTCACACGTGACCCTAACAAGAAGATTTCGGGTTAAACAGTAAAAACTGATTTTGCTGTGTAATCTCTGTTTACATTGGTATCAAAGCATATGGTTATATTCCTGTGAATTATTTGACATGTATAAGTGTAATTATGTGTTATCCAAGAGAGTACACGGTTACCTATGAAACCTAAAAATGTGAAGTTTTGATATGTAAAAATGGAAAATGTTTTATTTCTTGATAAAATGTCATGATTTTTTTTAAAGAATTTAGTCTTAAGTATGTAGATATATTCTGCAAAGTTTGGTAGGCTAACTCTCATAGAGAAGATAGGAAATTCAAACCCTAGTTTAAGAACCTGAAACTTTGAATGGATGCACGTTAATGCACATTGAAAATTATGAAATGAAATTTACATGATTGGATAGAGTTTCTCTCAAGTTTCCAATGATGTATGGAATGAATTTTTGGTTTCCCGTGGAGAGAGAAAAAAGCCTCGAAAAATAAGTGTTTTAGGATTATTTTCGAGTGGTTGGAGGTAGAAGACGGTACTATTCATAGCCACCCTCCATGCACCCAATTGAGAGTGCAGTGCACTCCTCTCCAACAGTGGCTCAAAAGTCAAAACTATCCCTACCATCGTGTTCTTGACGTCGAGATGAAGAGAGCGTCGTCAGTCCGATCGCGATCTAACGACGAAATGGTGTTGTGTGCATGACATGTGCTTATCTGCATTTGGTCCAGATTTTTTACACCTACAACTGTTTCAACAGCCAAATAGCACCACGCGCACGCAGTGGCGCATACTATCCACGCACCAACCAGAGGCAGCTCCGGTGGTGACGAAAAAAAGATATTTTGTTCAAAAAAAATATTTTTAATATTTCTATAGTATTTTCAAAATTTAATTTCCAATGAATTATTTATTATTAATTTGAAAATGATGAAAATTTATAAAAATTATTTTTGCATAAGTATGTGTAATGATCTATCCCGGGTTGGCTACACCCAAGATGATGTCGTCACTTTTTGAAATCCCAACACGACACATATATGCAACAATATAAAAACATCAATTGAATTGTCTACATACATAAATCCTCAACCCTCAACAGGGGAGATACATCATTCAGATCTCAATTGAACATTTTTTACAACATATTATGCATGAATATTTACAAATATTTTTTTCTTATTAGTCTGAGGATGTGGACCACGTGGCTTACAAAAAATGATTTAGTCTGAATTTCCACTCACAAATCTATCTGTCCTGCTCGCTACCTGAAATCATTGAAAAATAAGGAGTGAGCTTCACAAGCTCAGTGAATTAAATTTTACTAGAAGTATTCGATTATATACTGCCAATCACATCTTATAATTCAATTACTTCTAATAATCTTCTGATATTCATTCATCTCTTTCCTCAAATAATTCAATAACAATATTCTGAAATCATGAGTCAATTTCATAATTCCCCCATTACACAATCTTTTCTTAAGTTACTCATCAGACATATCAATCTTTCAATCATGTATTTAATCATCCCTAAACTTTTAATTCAATATCATCATTTATCTCGTTATGAGATTCACAACATATAATCAATCACTCAGACAATTCTCATCATATCATACTTTCATATTTCTTCCTCAGCATATTTGTCTCTCTGTGAGACTTATTCATTTATCAATAGATTTACAATAAAATATTAACACTTTAGCATCTCAAGCAATAACAATCAATATTTAAAGCAAATGTAATGCGTGAATTTAATGTTATTATTATTTGGGAACGTCTTCCCACATGTCGACATGTTTTAGCTTAGACAAGCTGTTTTCCTGGTTCTTTTATTCTCATTTAGACCGGCTGCCCTCCAAGTTCTTTTATTTTCAGCTATACCAGCTGTCACGGTTTCATTTAGACCGACTGTCTTCTCGGTTCTTTTATTTCATGCATATGCATATGAATAATGATATGAATATGCATATGAACAATAAAATAAAAATGGACATACATTCAGACATTCAATTTAGCTATCCAACTCTTTATTATTTTATCATATTCATCAAATTATATCCTCATAGTTCCTATCAAATTATCAATCATTATTTCAATAATATTAATTCTCATATAATAAATCTCTAACATATCAATTATTCCTATCATACCCATCAACTGACTTTCATCCATCATCAAATCATAGGTTAATAATTAATTCAAATATTATCATTCTATATTTTATATTTATCTTAAATACTAACAGTAAATCTAACTAATCACGTAGCACTTAGAGCTACCCGTGGATCACCTCCTTGTCTTTTCTGCTCTTCACAGCAATTTTTTTCAATTGCTGATCGTCAACACCTGACAAAATATTTATATTAAAATTTCTAATTTATTCTTCAATTCTTCCAAAATTCATACCTTTTAAAAATTCCCACATTGGATTCCGGGAAATTTTGTGTATGTTAAATTTCAAAAATAAAATTCACATTATTACCTTTTGTTTTTCTTAGAGCTTTCCTCGACTCTCTTAGAATTTCTCTCGTAAACCTCTTCAAAATTTTACTCTTTCGACATTTTTTCAGTCCCCAAGTGTTTAAAGAAATAGAATAGTTTTGAATTGGAGAAAGAAGAAAACCAAACAAAATTTGGTAAGAAAAATTAAAATAAGTAAAACTATATATAAATATTAACCAAACTGCCCACGTTTGCGCCTCTGCTGTCCATCCCTTTTAAATTGTGCTTAGTGTCCAAGTGACGCAACATCTGGACTTTTAGATGTTGCACGCCCACTCTTTTTTTTTTATTTTCTTTTCATGCTACACCTCGACAACCCTTTTTTTTTCTTTTCTTATTTATTTTTATTTTCTTTTTCTTTTTCTCTTCTTATCCACATGCCTAGACGTTTCAAAAAAAGTTTTTTTTCCTTTGTAACTACACAACCACGCATCCAGTTTTTTTTTTCAAAAGACTTATTTTATTCAATAATAAATCTTTCATGTATATATTATTTTATTTTCATGTCATATTTATCAAATTACTTCTTTATCCTTACTTTAAGAATACAGGTATTACAATATGGGTGCGGCAAAATTATTCTAAATGTGTTATAATTATTCATGAGTATAAATAGGAATAATTATAGATATGGTACTGAACATAAGCTGCTTTAACCCATCACATTTAAATATGTATAGATCAAGTAACTCATTTAAAATACTTAGCACATAAGTATAGTCATTCTTACGATTTAATGAGTAAGATCAACTAATAGAATGTTGAACATGTAAAAGATTCACTAAGTGACCTTTTAGCTATGAATATAAGTTGAATGTTTCGGCAACATAAATTGACACAAAATCTTAATTGCGCCCATTATGTCATGGTTGAGCATAAAGGAGCAATGTCATTTAAAACAACTTAACTACGCGCATACTTTTTCCCTTGGTGGTTGTTTTGCTTGGTGGGGAGCTAGCAATGTCATTATGATGTACACCTAAGATATTTCATATCCTTGGTGGAGATATTATTTTTTAGTGTATAGTGACGTGCTACTAGATTGCACATCACACAATATGTCTAATTTTGTCTATATTATTACTTGGAGTAATAAGGAAAGATAAAATATTTCAGTGCCCCTAAGGCATTGCCATAAAAGTAGTGCACTCCATGGAATGTGAAGCACCTTGAAGGGCAGTAAGGTCATTATAATAAAAATCTTTAGACAACGAAATGAACCTTTAGAAGTATAAAATCACTTTGCTCGTTTGTGCACTAGAAGTAATTTGAATTTTGAGGTTAATTTGTTTCTTGCTTCAAAATTGTCATAATTTCTCTCTTTATTGGATAGAAGAAATAAAGGACAATCTTAGAAGTAGAAGAAAGTTAAAATGAATATTTGATAAATATTAGTAACGCTGGCTATAAGGAAATTAATTGATAGGCTCATGCACAAGCAACACATCATTTTTCTATATATTGTCGAAGTGAGATCAACGTAGTTTTTTTTTTCCATCATAGGGATTGAAAGACTTCTTATTGTGACACTTCCAACATGTCAGATGAGATTATAACGGATTTTCTTAACCTCTTGATTCTAGCGTGAGTTACACAACAGATTGTGGAATTCGTTCATAGAACATTAGTTGCATAAAGTAGTCATGAAAGACTTTTGTATCATCTTTTGGAGATTGAAAATTAATAATATTTGCATTTACTTCACCTAATGACGATGAGTCTATCAAAAGGAAAAAAAATGCTCTCCCACTTCTTATATAGAGTGAAGAATCCATGAGAACAAGCCATGTATAGGACTTTGTTATTCTCTTGCCTTGGCATAAGGCAATTGAGAACATATTCTCAAAAAGTCAAGTGCAAGATAAATTGGATTCATTGTACAATATAAGGTATGCCATTTGGAAATGACCTAAACCCGATAGATGGGATTATCTTATTTCTTTAAGTGCTTAAATTAAGTGAAATTTGTTAGCATGAGCTGGTCTAAATTTCATTTGAAATTGTGAATTCAAGAATATTCACATTTATTAGGCTGATTAAAAAGATCTATAATGAATGTTTAAATGTCTTTGGACAAACATAGACGATGAATTAATTATTATTAAAAAAGAAATATGAGCATCTTTAGTGTTATCTATTTTTCTAGTTTGAAGCATTGGCAAATATAAGGGCATTCGATAAATAGTTTTCTCATCAAATCACATGAATATGATAATGAACTTGATTATCATGATATTTGAAGGAGAATGAGTTTGCACAGATGATCATTAGAAGAATCAATGTATAAAGCTCATGGTGAGTTCTTGCCATGACAAAGTCAAGAATAAGATGTTAGTGTGGTGTTGAGTTGATATAGGCATAATTGCGTTAGCATTATCTTTAGGGTAGATGTTATAGATTGCTACCTCATCCTTAGTATAAACCCTTATATTAACCTCATTCGCCAACTAATGAGTGGCTGAATATAGAGAGGCTCAAAGTGCAATGTGAACACATCTATGATGTTTGTCCAAAATACGTTTAGATCAAATAATGAGTTTCAAAGTGATTTAGAGAATCTACGAAAATCACTTCTATTCTTGGCAAGGTAAGGAATCGATTATTTGAAAAAAATGTGAAAATTATTATTTATTTATTATTTTTTTGTGGTTTTTCTAATAATTTTTTTGAAAACCCTATCTAATATTTATTTCTAGAAAGCTTTTTTCAAATGAGGTTACCAAAATAGCAGGTTTGAAGCTATACTTGATAAGTGTGAAGCGATTGATGACTTTTCGCCCAATGGGAGTACACCATTAAGAAATGATTCTTTTCCAAATTTGATAAGTGAAAGTAATATAGTAAATTCTTTCTTACCTGTGAGAGGTTAATAGAGATTTTTTCATGTATGTGCTTCACGGTGTCATATTCCAAACTTGAAATCTTTGAAAAAAAACAACATAATGAGATTCTCTCATTGAGATAGGATTAGAGAGAATCGATTCTCTCATCATTATATGATTGGCATAGAATCATTTGTTTATGATTTATGAGCCTTGATCGTTAGATCTTAAAATTGCATGCTCTATAAATAAATAATTGATATTTAGCAGATTGAGATAAATTCTTTCACTTGATCAGTTTGAGAGTTGTTGATCATGTTCTTGCCTCAGTAAATGCCTCTTGAATGTGGTACTTAATGAAAGAAGTAGCTAAATATTATGAATCTATTCAATTGTGACAAAAAAGTCTGCTTTCTTTTGGACTTGTCACCTAATGTAGCTAAATCTTTTCTAAATGGATATTAGATGACCTAGATGATTGTGTAGTTTATGAAGCGCATGGAATAAGTTCACTAGTGAGCTTCCTATACAGCTAAAGAAAATCATTTGAGGAAGATTATTGAACCTTAACAAGTTATGGGCTTATAATAAGAATCGTTTTGTGCCATCAATAATCCTTGAAAAGAGCCCACTTGTATTGAATATATGTTGTTGATAATGACAATTACTTTCTCCTAGAATGACTATCTTTATTCAAAATAAATATAAACGATGGATTCTGTGAACTTTAGTTTAGATCATGGATATAAGGAAACCCATAGACAATTAAAATGATGGATTATACTAGGTATCTCAGGTATTGTTAGTAAAACATGACTCAACTATCATAAATAAGGTTGCAACTTTATACGAGTGTGTATTTTGTAATATACTCAGCAATATCTTAATTATTCCCTATAGTTTTGAAATAGCTCATGCGAGTTCTGATGTAGTGTGTCCATGTAAATTCATTAAGGGATGCACATTTTTTCACTATAAAGAGCGAAATGAAAAATAAGAATGATTGTGCATTTAAGAAGTAATATGGTAAAGAAAGAACTTTAAAAGTTTTTAAAGCATTTGTTGCTTAAAGGCTAGTCTATTATGCTTCCATCTATTAGCAAAATTGAATGCTAATTTCTAAGATCTCAATGAAGCTAATGGATTGTTGAAAAATGTTATCACTTAAATGAGATTCTAGGTGGAGATCATAGCAGAAAAAAATGTGCAGACCTGACCTTGGTACTTGGTTACCTTTTGAGATTACAATCTCTAAAAAATTTAAGTAGTCACAGAAGATAAGATTTGCACAATAAATTTAAAATGTTAATTTTTTAATAAATTAATAGTATGATAAAATAACACACACATATCAGGAAATTATTTTTCAAGATAAAAGGTATGTCACCATGTTGAGATTAACTTTCTTACATGAGCGATCATCTCAAGCTCCATGATAGCGAGCTGATGAGACACAATATACTTTTGTCACTAAGAGAGTGAGCAAAATTTATATTATGTATTTGTAAAATTATTTTGCTTGTGTAGTCTTAACTAAGATCAAGATAAGATCTATAGATTATAAGTGATAACTAGACCAAACATGATCATCCCACAATTATGTAATCCTAACAAGTTAGCCAAATACGAGATTTTAATTAAGCAATCAGGTTGTTTGAAATAGCGAGCCAATAAAGGACTTGGGTTAAGCACATGCGCATGTGAATCGTGTAATGGCGACTGGATTAAGATTCGTATGGAGGTCCTAATTTATTAATGAGGAAAATACATACACTATTCTGGAAAAGAAACCCAACATAGCATATAATTCATACTATATATGCTTAATTCGACCTTGAAAGGAAGTGAGTAGATGAATCCCTATGTCCTCACTGTATAAGTTCCTTTAGCCTAAGTTAGCCTTAGCTAGTGCTCTATGTCACTTTCGATTGTGTTTTTGAAGGGACAAGTCAATGTTCAATACTTTAGCACGTTTCCGATGGTGATGAAATAATTAGCCTTATGGGACATCGCTAGGAAAAAAATTGGTCTGAAACGGATAGACACGAGTGCGGAAAGAAAACAATTTGATAACACATCTTGCTTTAGTGATTCATAGCCTGGGCATTTATATCGAAGATTAGGATTTAATACAATCAGGAATAGAAAATGAAAAAGTTTGTTAAGTATAGCTCTTAGCAAAGAGGTTCATGAGATATTAAAGATACTTGATTTCGATGTGATCGAGTTAGTCTAAGGCATATAAAGACATCATTTATTAACATTATTTTTCTTTATGGTTGAAGTTGCTATGTATCCTTAACAAGTGTATAGTATTGAGCTCACAAGTGTAGATGTACTTGTAGGTCACAGGATCCATTTGTCCGTTTGAATTTATCTAAAGGAGACTTGGTGTTGGAAATTCTCCCTGCTTCTAATTGGGCGATATTGAGCTCATCATGTTCGAGTGGGAGATGTTAGAAATCTAGGTCGGGACAGGCGCCTATGATGATCAGCTTGACCGCCCAATGTGGATTTGAAATTGAGGTTGCAGAGGGAATAGTTATTATCCTTTCTTAACCTCCATTCTTCTAAGCAAGTACATGTTGGTATAAAACGAACTACTTGAAATTGCACAAAAAATGTCTTAGAATATGCGTAGAAAACTAACAAAAATATGGCAGAGATGTTGCATATTCCATAAGAGTGTGAGAGTCAATTAAAGAGAGAAAATCTCTTCCAAAATTCCTAGAGAGAAAGACAAGGGTTCTTGGGTGGTGGAAATTATGTGATTTCTTTCAATGTGATCTCACACACAACCTTAGCGAGAAAGCTAAAAAGAAAACCCAGAGAGGAGTCCAAAATACAAGAAGATTTTGGGTTAAACTAGTAAGAACCTATTTCGCTGTGCAACCTCTATTTACAATCCCATTACCCGTATAGAAATTCACAATACCTCTACAACCCATCTAAAGGGAGAGAAATAACTGATATATAAATCAGATAAAAACCCCACATACCGTGAGAATCAAACCTAAGACCTTGTAGTCTCAAGACCTCAATCTAGACCGCTAGATCAAGACCTCATCGACTACTTTGAAATTTTTTCAATTTCAATAAAGAAAAAAATCAATCTCAAACACACTTTTCTTTGTGGCCTTTACTAGCTGTTGTCATCATTATTTAATAAGGAGCTGATTTTATCAGCTCGACCACACTGTGCAGTTGTGCAGTCGAGCTTTGCACTGTGCCTTTTCTATTGTTGATGAGAACCACGATCCATTTTTACTCTTATTTTTAGTCCCTCCATGTTAGTACTCAACTTTCACAAAATTACCACTCAATTTCCATGAAATTACTACTTGTTTTTCTAATAAAATCGACTGCACAATTTCAATTATGCGGTCGAGTTGATAAAATCAACTCTCTATTTAATTTTGTTAAACTTAAATCATTAAAGGCAAGTAGATTTTATGTTGACTCACTTAAAATGAGGTATCATGCTTCACGAGATTCATTACCTAGTAAAACAATATATTTGGTGATAAAAAAACTCATTCTGTAATAAAATAATGCATTTGGTGATAAAAGAAAAAAAAAATACCACCAAATGTATTGACTTTATATTCTAATTTGAGTTTTTTTATCACAAAATATATTTTTTTACTAGAAAATATAATAATGATGCATGATGCCTCACTTTTAAATGAGTTTCCGTAATATGTACCTTAAGGGCTTGTTTGGTATTTGGTACAGAGGTAGGATAAGACTAATCTAATCTCACCTCAATCCCTTGTCTATGTTTGGTTTGCATTTTTTACTGTACATGTGGGATTAATGAGGAACAAAACTAATCTCTACCCCATAAAATTTGTCTCATCCCCCCAGGACAGACTTAATCCCACCAGTTGAGACTAATTTTATTTTACAGACTACTTTCCCTTCTCCTCATCCGCGCCTCACCTTTCCCTTTCCTTTCTCTTCCCCCTGGCCTCTTTCCTTTCTCCTTCTCCTCCCCATGCCTCTTCTTCTTTCCCTTTCCCTTCTTCTCCCCTTGGCCCACTCCTCCTCCACGCCCTACCTTTCCCTTCTCCTCTTTTTCTCATTCTTCTTCTCTTCTCCCTTCTTCTTCTTCTTGTTGGGACCCACTTAGTAAATCTCCATATCACTTTTGCAACCCACCTAGTAAATCAGTACAATTTTTGGGTTTTCAATAAAATCAATGGTTTTGATGCGAGACTGTAACTTTCCCAAGCGTTTCACTTTTTTTGGGTCTTCTAGGTTTGCACAAGTCTAACCAAACACGTGCTAAAATATTATTGTTGGGTTTTAGGGTCCCAATTTAAGTCAAAGAAATCCACTGGTGGTTGATAATCCGTAACCATTTTAAGGTCAGTAACACCAAACCACTAAAGAACCCAAGCATGTGAAGGGCAACTAATACTACAGAATTCATTGATTATTTTATATTCAGAAAATTAAGGTGCACCTAATAAGGTAGTAAACTAGTAATGGTGATGTACAGTAAATAAGCTAACTTATTTAGAGATCCATCGAGAACAATGTTTCGTCAATCTCAAGTATTTACAGCGTTCAGCGTGTTTGTTAAATCGTCCTGATAGAAGGCAACAAAACCAATAGTATAAAAAAATTAAGAATACAGAATACAGATAAAAAATAAAAAAAAATTTAAATGCCGCATAAAATAATTTTAAAGTTTAACTGCACATAAAACTTTTAAGAATACCCTTTTAAAACTAAATGTAGTTAACAGATCAATCGAGTCGAGTGCAAATAACCCATCGTGGGTGGGCAAAAATTTACTCCCTTTTCAAACCGGACAAAGTTTTTCATATCCTCACCCAATTTATTTTTTCGCTAGTGAACTAAAAATAACCCATTAAATTTCTATTGATTTTAATGCTCCTTAGTTTACTTTTGATTTGTACTAAATTTAAAATAAATATTGTTTTGTCCAAAACACTTCAAAATTAAATTAATACAGGTCTTATAAAAATTATATATAACATAAAAAAATAGGAATATAATTATAAAGCTATTAATTTTTGTACCATATTTAAAAAAATAAACAAACTTAATAAATATTTGGGGTTGGGGACCTTAGGGTGGTGGCGTAGGCTTGTAGCGATGACCAGTATTACTAGACCTATAGTGTTAACAAACTTAAGAAATAATAAAATTAATTATATAGACTAATAATTCAAAAAAAAAAGGAAATGTTTTATTCAATAAATTATTCCATATATAGCATTTGTGATCTTACCGTAAAAATTAATTTGAATTTTATGTCAAATTGGATAGATCATTAATATAATTTATTCATTTTACATTGAATGATGTAATAAAAACAATTTCATTTAAAATGATAAAATTAAAATAACTATGTTTAAGGAACTGATATTTTTAAAAACCAGGAAAAAACTCCAACTATCATAAGGCTTAGCTGTATCATCATCACAAGAGTTGGCAAATTGTAACATTCCGTTTCAAAGACTAATTAACATGGTAATTATAGCAACTTTATCTAAAAGTATATTTTTTTTCTCAGTACTTACGTTATTAAAGCAACAAATAACTATATATTACAAATTTTATATATATATTACAGATTAAATAAATTAGGCAAGTTTACGTTTGGGTGAAGCTGACAAAAAATCGGGTGATTAAGATATTATTTGAGTCCTTATTTGAGTCAAAGAAATCCACCAGTGGCTGATAATCTGTAGACATTTTAAGGTCAACAACATCAAACCGCTAAAGCAAGCAAGCATGTGAAAGCCAACTAATACTACAGAATTCATTGATGGTTTTATATGCAAAAAATCAAGTTGCAATTGATAAGGTAGTAAACTAGTAATGGTGTAATAGTAAACTAGTAATGGTGTAATAAATAAGCTAACGTCTTTACAGATCCGTCGACAGCAATGTTTCGTCAGTCTCATGTATCTTCAGCGCGCTTGGTAAATCGTATTGATGGAAGGCTACAAGCCTACAATATAAAAAATTAAGAATACAGATAATTTGATATCCACCCCTATAAATGCCATATAAAATAATTTTTAAGTTTAACTGCATATAAAACCATTAAAAACACTCTTTTAGAATTAAAAAAAATTCGTTTGATTCACGGACATCATTATAATAAGATAAGATTAATATTATAATAAAATGAAGTTAAATAGGATTAAAATAATACTATTTTAATTTTATGTTTGATTCACAAGATTTTCAATTTGGATTAAAAAAAATAACAAATATAAATATCAAAATACTTTTATAATTAGGTGAGAGTAATTTTTTTATTAACCTTTTTTCCTCTTTATTTTTATTCTCCAAATCCTTAATATATAAAACAACAAATATCTTCGAATCTCCATAATCTTCCATTTTTCTCTTTCTCCTTCTTTCTTTATCTTCTTCTTCTTCCTTTTACATGTTTTTTTTTAATGTTTCCTTTTCTTCTTCTTCTCCAGAATCTTCTTCTTTCTTATTTCCTTCTTCTTCTTAACATTTTCTTTTCTTTCTAATTATGGACAACCAAAAAATGAAGGAAAAAAACATACAAAACCCATCCTTAATTCTTCTTCTTCTTACAAATCTAGACAAGCAAAAAAAAAAACATCGAAGCAAACCCAAAAAAAGTTGGCTCTGTGGTGCTGGTACGACGTTAATGCGGTGTTTGTACTATCATAAACCTAGAAGAAGCTAGCTCTACGTGAGGCCACGTCACCTCGTGTAGATCTACAGATCTTGAGAAAGAAGAAGAAGAAGAAGAAGAAGAAGTAGAAGGGGGAAGAGAAAGAGAAGGAGAAAGGGAAGGAGAAAAAGAAAGAGAAAGAGAAAAAGGAGGAGGAAGAAGAAAAGTAAGAGGAGGAGGGTAGGGGTGAGCTTTCGGTTTTTCAGTGCAAAAAAAAATCGGTTTTTCAATTTTTTCCGTTCAAAAAAATTAAACCGAACCAAACCAAATAATATGTCGGTTCAGTTTGGTTTTTACTTTTGGTTATTTTCGATTTTTGATCGGTTTTTTTGTAATTCAGTTTTGTTGGACACTACCTTTATTTATGGGTGAAAAAATCATTTTAAAACCTGTTTTTCGCTTTTCATCATTCCTAATGCTCATTCATCATCCCAAATGCAAAAAAGATTGGGTTTTGAACCCCCAAAATCAACATAATACATGGTTACAATTCTTGATTCAAATGCAAAAAGTAAAAATATAAGAAATTTAAAAATATCTTAAGTTTAGAGCTTACCAGTTAACTATTATCAAGAAGCCGCTGTAGGCTCTATTCTCTAAGCCTTTAAACGTTAATACATTATACTACACTTAATGGAAAAAAAAAAAAAGTTGTCATATGTCAACAAGTCTGCAACAACAATTCAATTATGCAACAAAAATAAAGGAACAACAAGCCAACAACAATGAGATCAATCCCTAAGTGTTTTACAATGTCTTCATCCTTCAATGCATGTCAGCAAGTAGCAACAACATGTCAGCACAACATCCACAAATCCAAAACGCAAAAGAAAAAAATACAAAAGATAGGTGTCAAAGGATAAGTGTCAACTGTCAACAACAGCTAAATAATAAAAAAATACAATAGTCCCAAAGCAGTAGCCAGTACAAGAAGAGTAAAAGATAATGACTTAGTGACTTACCAACATTTTCAAATCAGCATCACTTGTTTCAAGGCATTCAAATGTCTTTTGCAATTCTTAATTTTGCTTTCTGGAGGAAAGAAAGAAAAGGAGATATATGAACATTGTTTTTAGAACATTAAATTTCTGAAAGACAATAAATAAAAAACCATAGAAAGAAAGTTTCTTTACCATCCTCAATTCTAGTAACATCCTCCAATGTTTCCTCAACATTAACTTGATTAAATGAACCCCAAGTCCATTCTTGAGCACATATAAGAGCTTGTACTATCTTAGGAGACAGAGAGCTCCTAAATGGATCAAGAACACATACTCCCATGCTAAAAGCTGATTCAGAAGCAACCGTGGAGACAGAAACCGACAACATATCACGAGCCATTTTTGAGAGGATTTCAAATCTTGCACTATTGCGTTTCCACCACTCCAAAATATTAAAGTCATCACTATACTTCTCAATATCCTCACTCAAATACCTATCTAACTCAGATTTTCTATTCACACCTCTTGTCTCGTTGTAGAACTTCAAGTACCTTTTATTCATAAATACTTGTTTCCCAGGTTCCACAACAACACTTGATTTCTGATTTGCCACATTAGTTTCACCATATTGAGGTTGTATCGTAGCCTTGTACTCAGGAAATATTTTAGATGTGATATCTTTCACTTTATGTCCCATCTCCACACCTTTCAAACCTTCAAACATTTGGGAAAGAACATACCTCACATATGCTAATTTGTGTCGAAGGTCAAGCACAACCGCAACATAAATCAATTTGTTCATCTTTTCAAAGTTTCCCCAATACTTGTCAAACTTAAGCCTTATTTTCTTAATCATATAATTCAATTCAAGATCATTAGTGTTTGCCCAAGATCGTAATAGGTAATCAACCTCACAAATCTCATTAAAAAAAGTGTTGGATGTGACATACAAAGACATTGACACCCATAAAGTTAACTCATAAAAATGCTTTAAAAACCCCCCATTAACTTCATAACTTCACACCAATCATGTGCATTTGGCATCTCTGTCCCATTTGTGTTAAATTCACTTACCATAGGTTCATTCTCCAACTCCACAAACCTATCAAATGCAGCTTCATATTGTTGAGCAACATTCAATATCAAATATGTGGAATTCCACCTAGTGCAAACATCTAGACACAAACCAGCTTTGCAATCTATATTTTCAAGCACAACACATTCTTTAACTTTTTGCAACCCAGCTGGAGATTGACTCACATATCTTACTACACCCCTAACACGAGAAACAAACTTATTCATTTCATCCAACCCCTCACACACAATCAAATTGATAATATGGGCAATACAACTCATATGAAGGTATTCCCCTTTTGTTCCAATTGAGTAATTTTTTTCTCAAGTGACGGACTATACCATTATTTGAATAAGCATTTTCAATAGTGATCGTAAGTATTTTATAGAGTCCCCAATCCATCAAACATTTCTCTACTGCTCTACCTAAGGCATCACTTGTATGACTTGTAATTGGACAGAAATTTAATATCATTTTCGTTAATTTCCAATCATTGTCTATAAAGTGGGCCGTAAAAACTATGTAATTGATTCTTTGTATGGAAGTCCATGTATCTGTGGTAAGATAGATTCTTTGAGAAGAGGTTTTCAAAAAATGTTTAAACTTCAACTTTTTCTCTTCATAAAATTGGTAAATATCCCTAGCAACAGTCCATCTAGACGGTATATGGAACCTAAGACATGCAGTACACATCGCATGCTTAAACCCTTCACTTTCAACAAAACTTAAATGGCAACTTATCAACAATTATCATATTCATCACAACTTTCCTAATAACCTCTTGATCAAATTTATGAATGCTAACACTCCCCTTCACATCATTATCTCCCTTTATTTTTGTTTGTACTAACTTTGTTTGATCAGATTCTATAGCATGAGGAAACTTTTTGCATTTAGTCATGTGTTGCTTAAGTTGTGAGATGCCCTTTTTTTACCATCAGTACAATATCTTTTAGAATAATAGTTGCAGTCACCTTTTGCTCTACCATCCTCTTCAACCTTTTTGAAATGTGCCCAAACTTTAGACCTTAGCTCCATTGCTTTTCTGGGAGCTTTACGTGGATTTGAAGAGGCATTAGTATCTATGTGAGTTCTTCTTCCACGTTTTCTTTTTTTGTTTAGAAGGTTCTATTGAAGAGACTTCATGTTCAAACCCTGGAGGTGTATTTGAAGAGGCATCAATATTGCTAGTTTCAGTTTGATCCATCTCAATTGCCATTGTATATCTTCAATATTGAGATATTTGCAATTAGAATGTGATTTAGATTAGATTCAATTATTAGTACAAAACAGAAAGAAATAACACTAAAGAAAGGAAAACAAAATGTAAATCATACAATTCCAAACATGACTTATATATAAAAAAAAGATAGAAACAACACTAAAGAAAGAAAAAATCATATTTTTTCTTTTATTACCACATCATATTATATTCTCATTATGAGCTGGGATTAAACATTTATCATCAGAATAAACATACCCTTGATAAAATAGTGCATGATCCCAAAACCAAAATAGGAAACCTATTACGCTATTGAGTAATATCAGACATTTGACACAACAAAACCATCAACAAAATATGATAACCCAAATCAACAACAAACAATCAACAAGCCAAGGATCCCGAAAAACAGTAGCAACAGCTAAATTTGAAAGATAGCAATACTAACCCCAAAAACACACAGAGAAAGAGAGATCATAATAACTTATCAAGATTGACGGGATATGTAGAGCAATGTTTAAATTTTTTTTGGAGAGAAGAGACTGCAATTGAGAGACGTTGAGAGAGTTAGGAGCTCACTGTGTAAAGTTGTTCATACTTATCAAGCTGTTCATTAACTTATCAAGACGTTGAGACTGTCATTAACTTATTAAGCTATTCATACTTCATACAAATTAAAACCCATTTGTTTTTAAAAACATTTAAAAGTAATATAAAAAATTAGTGTCAATTAAATAACTCAAACTTGCTGGTATTGGCAATTATCAACTTGAACAAAGTCATAAATAGGTTACTTGCAGTCTCTTTACTTACTAGAAATTGTGATGAGAGAGAGAGAGAAGAAGATGAGGACTACAACTAGGTCTAGAGGCTTGTAAGCAACTGCACAGGGAACAAAATTGAAGAAAAAATTAAGGATGATTTTTACCAAAAATGTAAGGAAAAAAGGAAAAAGATTACAAAATAAAACTTACTTGTTACTCTGTTAGTTGTAGCTTGTGTAAAGAGATGGCCATGGAAAGAGAGACAGAGATGGAGAACGAGTGAGGGAAAGAGAGCCAATGAGAGACAGAGAGTGAGAGTCGATAAGTGAAAGAGAACCATTGAGGGAGAGAGAACCGGTAAGAGACAGAGAGGGAAAGCCAGTGAGGGAAAGAGAACCGGTGAGGGAAAGAGAGTTGGTGAGAGACAAAGAGGGAGAACTAGTGAGAGAAAGAGTCGAGAGACTAAAGAGAGATGGTGAGGGAGATGGGAGATCAGAGACGGCTAGACGACAAGAATGACTATCGACTAACCGAGACGTGATGGTCGTGACTAGTGAAGTGAGGGCTGAGGCTTGTCATCTGTGGTGTGGAGGCTGGGGGAGAGGCGAGAGAGATTGACGATGAGCGACGCTTCTCTCATAAGGATAGGATTTAGGGATTTGATTTCAGAATTGGTGTTTTGGCTAAGGAACTTAGGGTACTGTGAACCTATAGCAAATTAAATTCGGTGTTTCAGCTCGGCGCGGTTAAGAATAAATTGCATCAAACCGATCACTGAAGAACCGAAATTAACAAAAAAAAAAAAAAAAATGAACCATAAATCTAAAAACTGAATTTGGTGAACTGAATTGTTAAAAACTGAACCATTCGGTTCGGTGTTCGGTTTTAACCAAAATTTGGTCACCTCTAGAGGAGGGAAGAAGAAGACAACGAAGAA
Organism: Bretschneidera sinensis; assembly: GCA_023935145.1. Lineage (NCBI taxonomy): Eukaryota > Viridiplantae > Streptophyta > Magnoliopsida > Brassicales > Akaniaceae > Bretschneidera > Bretschneidera sinensis. The sequence goes on from CM043705.1 coordinate 12,103,837, forward strand.
TGTAGGGATATGGGTCTGCAAGCAGGGGTAAAATGGAAAAAAATAAAGAAAGTGTTGTTCAAATATGTGGGATTGTTTTTGTAACATGGGTGGTGCGGGATAAAATTTATGGGATTATGACTAATTTTGCCACATTATAGTCTCACATGAACAGTAAATCCCTATAACCAAACACGAGATTAATTGTTAATGTGGGACTAAATTAGTCTTTATCCCTCAAACTAAATGGTCTTAAAGTGTATAACACATAGATCAATGTTCAATTGTAAGTCACAAATCAACGATACAACCTTCCAGGTAAAAAATTACAAAATAGGACAGTTTTTCATATCCTCACCTAATTCATTTTTTTTTCTAGTGAACCATAGGTAACTCAATTTTTTTTTCTTATTTTAAAAGTATTTATATTATAGGTTGGGACCTTAGTGTGGTGTTGTAAGTGTCACGTTCTGCCACATCGGCAGCCATGTGTGTGCCTAATGGAAACTTTGGTGGACGAGGAGTTAACATTGTTTTGGAGTGCTCCATTATTGTAGGTAATTCCAGAGTATTCTAGTATTGTGTAGGAGATATTTTTTGTGTGCAACAATTGTAACTTGAAATATTAATTGTCTTTAAGAAGGATTCATCTTGACCATTGATTTAAGGAAGGTTGAATAAGGTTTAATCCTAGCCATCCATTTAGGAGGTAAGATTTATATATATAGGGGTTCCCCTCCCAAATTTGTACAAAAGAGAGAACTAGTTGATTAATACATACACTTACAAGATTTCTATAGCATTTCTGAGCTTTCTATAAGTGTGATTAAGTTCTCTAAGTCAAGAGTGTGGGGAGTGAAGGCCAAAAGGGACTCAATCTAGCCACACCAAAAGGATGTGTGAGTGAGTGTTGGTGAGGAGTTGTGATTAGAGAGCATTGGTGTGGGAAAGACTGAACTTAGGTGTGCTTCAAGAGTGAGAAACCTAGGTTCTGTATGGATTGGTTAGAGTTTGGACGATAAACTCATGACCCGTAACAAGTGGTATCAGAGTTAAGATCCAACAAGCCATTAAATCAAGTTGATATCCAAGAGGAGACGACGTGTGGATGACTCAAAGGTGTTGAGTGTGCGAGGGAGGAACCTTTTCCTATCGTAGGTGCCAAGGAATGGTGCGTGGAGCGAAGGATTAGGCCGCACAAGATGGGTTTAGTAAGTCGAGGCTAGAGGAGTTGTTCGTGCGCATAAGAAACAACAGTCAAAATTTGTCAAGTAAGTGATTTTGGTTTTGATATGAGCAATGTGCCAACCATACGAGATGGTGAGCATGAGTGGTCAAAGCCCACAAAGTTGCGTAATCTTGATGAGCAAAAGTCAATATGTCTCAATAAGAAGGATAATGATAATGAAGGAAGTGCACATTAGGGAACGAGGATCTCATAATGATGAAGAGATCGAAAGCAAGGAGCTTTGGGTTCATGTTGTTACCGAAGAGACCAAGGTTACCTAATTGGTGAAGGAGGGAAAAGATGGTCGAAAAAAAAGGGTGAGGTCAAGCATAATGTTCATTAGAGGGAAAGGAGCAGGGACATAGAGTTTGTGTTCTCACCAAATGGCGAGCTGGTGGGTGTGATTATGGTTTTGGAGAAGGGCACCTCAAGGAGAAGATCTAAAGCCAAGCATAAGATTGAGAGTGACAAGATGCGAAGGTTGAGCCCGAGGTCTGGTAGTGTGACAATTGGAAACTTTGGTGTCACTAGGATGACATATAAGATTAGTCGTTGTGGGGTGATGTATTTAGTTGAATGGAAAGGTTTTCTAGATCAAGGATTCATAGCACAATGAGATAAAACGAGAATAAGTGGGGGAGAATGTCACATCCCACAATATCAACAGTCAAGCATGTGCCTATTGGGCACTTAGGTAGACGATGAGTCAACATTGTTATAGAATTTTGAAAGGAATTTTGGAGTATTCTATAATTGTGTAGGAAATATTTTGTGTGTACAACAATCTGACTTAAAAGAATGTATTAGTGGGTTGAATTAATTAGATTCAAAGTTAACTAATCTTATGATTAGAAGTATTAATTGTCATGTATTTTTAGGTGTTCAAAGTTTTAGGAAGTATTAATCTTGACCATTAATGATGTGGAATTTGTATGTATAAAGTTTCCCCTCCCACATCTGTTCAAAAAAAAGAGCTAGTTGTTTATACAAACATTTGAGAGTTTCTCTAGCATTTATAAGCTTTCTTTTTAGTTTTCCTTAAGTGTGAGTGAGTTCTCCAACAATTCAAGGTCAAGCCAAGAATGTGAAGAGTGAGGGCTAAAAGGGACTCAACGGGATTAAGCGATCCAATCATGTCAAAGGGTCGTGCGAGTGAGTGTTGGTGAAGAGTTGTGCTAGGGAAGCACTAGTGTGGGAAAGCTAAACTTAGATGTGCTTCGAGAGTGAGCAACCTAGATGCTGCACGATTGGCCGAATTTTGGGCGATAAACTCATAGTCCGTGACATAGGCGTGTTACGACTAGTAACTAGAGCTGCAGTGTTAACAAACTTAGGAAATAATAAAATTAATTATATAGACCAATAATTCAAAACAAAAAGTGTTTTATTCAATAAATTATTCCATATGTAACATTTTTAGTTAGTGAAAAAAGATTACTTGGTGAGAGGTTGAGAGTTGATTTTTTCAATATTGTTTTCAATCTTTAAAAGGTTCACCTAATCAAAATATAGCATATAAATTTTTCTTATACATTCTAATTATTAATCGACAATTTACTAAATCTGATAACGCTTTCTGCTATGTTATTATTACAAGAGTTGGCAAATTGTTACATTCCATTTAAAACACCCAACTGGTATACATTGGATACCATCTGAACAATCTTTCATTAAAATGAATACTGGCAAATGCTCCTTGGATAATCTAAGCAAATCTAGGGGGAGGAATAGTTAGAAATTGGAATGAAGATTTTTTTTGTGGGCTTCGACTTACATATGGGTATAACAAACAAATTCATTGCAGAATTATGAGCCACTGGGTAGGGTTTGCAGCTAGTTTTTGAAATAGGAATAAAAAATATTCATCTTGACACACACTTAAGCTAACAAGTTTCAATTTGTTGTGTAGGAGGAGTGGAGGAAATCCTACTGCAAGCTTTAGTATCTGACTGCTTGGACTAAGTTGAGAGTGAAAGTTTCTTGGGGGCTGACTATATAATTAAATATAGTGCTATACATGAAACTACTCCAATGTATTTTGCTTAGCCACCATAGAGCTTAATTAAGCTTCTTAACTATGACAATGTACAAATCCCCATAGTTAGGCATGTACATAAAGGACCTAAATTGTACAGTTTCTATATAAATAAAATAGGGTGGTTTTGGAATGAGGAAAAAAAAAACTAGAAATTTTAACAGCTCTATCTAAAAGTATATTCTTCTTCTTTATACTTATCTATACTATTAATAAAGCTAAAACCCCCATTTGGTTTTCACCTTTCAAAATATCTCATAAACTCTTAGTTAAATATATAAATCAAATATTTAAATAAGATTATATATATATATATATATATATATATATATATATATATATATATAACAAAATTGACTCTAACTCCTCAGATCTTTCTCCCATGTTTTTCTCTCCCACTATCCCAGTCAGACTTAATTTCTCCACTCTCATTATCTCTCTTATCTCTAACATAAGCTTTTCTCCCCCATTATCCCACACAGAATTAACTTTTCCACTATCTTTGTCTTTCTTATCTTCAACCCATGTTGATTTTCTCTGTTCCTCTTTATCTTCTCCACATTTTCAATTGTTTGTATTTCTTTTTGGTGATTCTAATTGGATTGTTCTTTGAAAGTTCAATTTTCTAATGAAGAATATGTGACTATTATGCTTGGCATGCTTATAAGTAAGAATATAATTGTTAGCATATTGTTTTGTCACATAAAATAGCAGATCAACACACGCATAACGTGCGTTGAGATGCTAGTGTAATTAAAGCAACAAATGTCTAAAGCAACTCTTGAACACTTGATGCAACAACCTCCACCTAAATGTCCTATGCAAAACTAAAAAAAAAACATTTACGGTGATTATACATGGGCCAACTCGTGAACCTACGAGTCGGGATGAGCATGAATAAATTTCAATGGGTCATCTAATCTAGAATACATGTTGGCATTTTAGTTGGTGCAAGTAGCATGTCCAAAGAGAACGCGCAGATCCAAATTGCCATCTCTTCTTCAAATACAAACATAAGGTATTAATGGAATATAAACATCATAATGAGAGATGCTTGCTACTACTTGGATCATTAGACAACAACAGAAGGTGTTAATAGAATATAAACATCATAGTGAGAGATGCTTGTTACTGCTTGGATCATTAGACAACATGAAGATGTACTTCTATAGAAATATTAATAAAACCAATTGGTCCCTAACCTATCTACAAAAAAATTTCAATTTAGCATTATTTGAGTAAAAGTATAATTTAGTTAAACCCAGTTGATTTTCTATTGTCTCCAAATAGTCTATTACACCAATGCATCATCGTTTCTGACTCATTATATTTAAACACCATACAAACCTTAATTCCATTCAATCAAAGATTGTATTAGTGTTTTACTAATTCTAACCAACTAAATTTTTATTCCAACTCAATTAATTATTCTAATTTCTAACTTGAAAACAACGGTTGATTTATTCAAACAAGAAAACTAAGAAACAAAATAGAAAAAAGAGTGCAGCTTTATAACCTGATGTAGTGAATAATTCTCCCTCCAATAAGCTGGTGACACGTGGACACTTCTTTCTTCGATGATCTAACGACACTTGGATAACTCTCCCTCCAATAATTTGATGACACGTAAGACCTTAGAATGAACCATGACGCTGCAATGATGGCGATGCTGCAGAGCAAATGATGAAACTGTTATCACTAACAAACCCCTCACACGCGAAAACAAAAGCGATATTCTAGGAACTATGTCGTCCCCGAGCGAGCAACAGATTTGATTCCTTAAGTTGATATAAATAGGGGGTCCAAGGAACGCAAATTTCAATTCATTCATCACCAAACACTACTATTAACATTATCATTCCCTCCACAAAACCTTGCACTAACAAAAACATCAGAGAGTCCTCAGAGGTATCATCCCCATCTTCTTCCAATAACTCTTTAGTTCAACATTTTCTTTCTGTGCAGACCTATCATTTTAGTTCTCCAGCCTAGCAGCATATTTTTGGCATCAACAGATTGGCACCGTCCGTGGAAAAATCCAATCTCTCGCTAAACAGTAAAAGCGAAGAAATCAAATGAATCGTCGAAGTCGGTGTTGCACTTGCGCGAACTGCCATTCACAGCCAGAAGTCTGCCTCAAGGTTCCCCATTGTGTTTGAGCACATAGCTTGTGGCCATGACCTGCATACCTTTTCGGAAGTGCAACATCCTCACCCAGGATCGACGAAAATGCATCCCACTGAAGATCTTGGATGAGCCGCCTCGTTACATCCACCCATTCCGATAATCCAAGTGTAGTTCCTGGAACTCTCTCGTCTAGTGATAGATCTCGCCTTTGAAGTTCGTAGAGGGGGCAGGCAGCCCTCACCTCCATCCCCCCGCAATGCCTCTAGACAAACAAACCATCCTAGAGACGGGCACTCTGCCAGTATTCGTTCCGCTGTAAAATCTTCACCGTCTAACGCTAGTAGATCTAGGGGAGGTTCTTCCTCTAGAAGTAATTTCGGCCTGGATAAACGAATCGAGAAAATAGAATAGAGGATCAATGAAGCTCTCAAAGGCCAGAACCGTAATGTCCTACATGAGCTTCACATCCAGGATCCACCATTCACTCAATAAGTTCATGAAGCTCCATTCCCGCCAAATTTTCGGACACCACAAATCAAGCTCTACTACTGCTCAACAGACTATCTGGATCACCTGCAGCTCTATAAGACCACCATGATGCTACATCGGCATTCTGATCCTATCATGTGTCAAGCTTTTCCCCTGACCTTTGAGAAGACCGCCAGTAGGTGGTATTCTTGGCTAAAGCTGGGAAGCATCGACACCTTTAAGAAACTTAGCTATGCCTTTGCTTCTCATTTCTTCAGCAGCAAGGGACCTAGGAAGACCCCAAAAAGTTTTTTCAACATCATCCAGTATCGGGGAGAGAAACTTGGAGCCTACATCTCGAGGTTCAATGCAGCCGCATGGGAAATCCAAACCTCGACCCCAACATACAAATGTTGGAGTTAAAAAACAGGCTTAGATATTGGATTTTCAGCTCTAAGCTCATCAGGTGACCGCCCAAAGACGTGAACAAGATCCTGGCCTAAGTTGAGAAGTACATATTGTCTGAGGATGATCAAGCTTTCCGAAAGGAAAGAGAAGGGGAAATAGAGAAGAAGAGGAAAGACATCGGTGATCCTCGAGATGGGGCAACCAAAAAACCCCACCACGAGAACAGTTATAAAGCCATCACCCATTTCAAAAGTTTCACTCCGCTCAACGCATCCAGGACCAATATCCTGACTCTGGTTCAAGATAGAGCGATCCTTCAATGGCCTCCAAAGCCACAACTCCTCAGTTGAAATCAGAACAAATGGTGTCGATTCCACAATAACCATGGGCATGACATTGAGGATTGCCATGCTCTGAAGCAACAGATTGAGGCCCTTATAAACTAAGGGCACTTAAAGGAGTTTATTGGATCACAGTAAGAAAGAGTCCCCGATCGGTCCAGAAAGAGTCATGGACATCATTCTGGTCAAAACTGAGAGCGTTGAGCTCCCATGAGGAGTCCGCAACCGAACCAAAAAGAATCTAACTAGGAGGCCAAGACGTCATAGTTACTAAGATTATCAAAACAATCTATGGTGGACCAGCCGTTGGAAGTAACTCAGGGAAGAATAAGAAGATATATGCCAGGTTCGTGGCTTCTATCAGTGGGTCTCATAAGCAAAGGAAGGTGAACCAGATAGTCTCCTTCATGGATGATGACTTGGAAGGGGTACTGACCCCGCACAATGATGTCGTGGTGGTTTTCCTCCTTATAGCTAACCACGAAGTCAGGCGCATCTTGGTGGATAACGGGAGCTCGACAAACATCTTGTTCTATAATACCTTTTAGAAAATGTAATTAAAAGATAATCATTTGAAGCCGATTTCTACCCCACTGTACGATTGTTCTCGGGCTTCGAAGTTTGCAGAGAGCAGTATAGTTCTCCCAGTTACCGCAAGGGTGGCTCCACAGACTACCACGGTCCAAACTATTTTCCTGGTGGTCAAGCGACCCTCGTCCTATAATATGATCCTCGATAGGCCCACCCTCAATGAACTAAAGGCGGTCATTTTCACCTACCACTTGAAAATGAAGTTCCCTACTAACAATGGAGTGGGCAAAGTCAGAGGGGACCAATAAATCTCTCAGTCTTGTTATCTGAATTCTATAAGAGGAAGGAAAAGAACCAAGGCTTTACCCCTCGAGATAGAAGACTTCAGAGAAGATGTCAAGACCCCTCATTGCCATACCGTGGAGGAACTAAACACAATTCTACTTAGCGAAGATATATCCAGAACAATCCAAATCAGCTCTAACCTTCCTAAAGATCTCGATAAATCGCTCATCTCTCTCCGTCGGAGGAATCAAGACTTGTTTGCATGGTCGGCCTCTGATATGCCCGGGATTAGCCCTGAGGTTATCATGTACTGGTTAAATATAGACCCAAACCACAGGCCAGTCAGCCAGAAGAAAAGATCGTTTTCTTCCGAACGACAAGCTGCCATCAAGACCAAAGTTTATAAACTACCAGCAACCGACTTCATTTGAGAGGCAGACTATCCTGACTATGTGTCTAACGTAGTGATGGTCAGAAAGCCAAACGGTAAGTGGCAAATTTGTATTGACTTCACATATTTGAACAAAGGATGCCCAAAAGACAACTTTCCCTTACCACAGACAGATCAGCTAGTTGACCCAACTTCAGGGCATGAACTTTTGAGTTTCATGGACGCCTATTCTAATTAAAACCAAATCCTTATGCATGAACCCAACTCGGAGAAAACAGCCTTCATCACTAACCGAAGGCTGTATTGTTACAAGGTCATGTCATTCGGGCTTAAAAATGCCGAAGCGACTTATCAAAGACTGGTAAACAAGATCTTTCATGAGCATATTAGAAAAAAATATGGAAGTTTATATGGATGACATGTTAGTTAAGAGCATCGATGCCAAGAACCACAATTCCGATCTGGAAGAGGCCTTCAAGATACTTCAGTATCACCAGATAAAGCTAAACCATACAAAATATGAATTCAGAGTCACTTGAGGTAAGTTCCTTGGTTTTCTAGTCACTCAAAGGGGAATAGAAGCTAACCCCGAAAAGATCGAGGCCATACTCAGCATGATTTCTCATCGGACAATAAAGGAAATATATAGGTTAACAAGACGTGTAGCGGTATTCAGCCATTTCATGTCGAAATCTTTAGAGAAGTGTCTCATTTCTTTAGAGCCATTAGGAAGGCAAAAGACTTTATCTGGACTGAAGACTGTCAGAAAGCCTTTGAAGAGTTGAAAGAGTATCTGAGTTCTCCTCCACTTTTGACCAAGACTGTTACGAGAGAGGAACTTTACCAATATTTGTCAGCTAGGCAAGAAGTGGTGGCCTTTGTTTTGATTCGGGAAGATATGGGTGTCTAGAGACGCGTATACTATGTTAACAAAGTTCTCCATGATGCTGAAGTATGATACCTGATTACGCCCAAAACATAACGCGATTATTGTAGTATAGTTTTGGGGTGTCAATTCCACAGGGAAACAAGTTAAGTACAACAAAAGGTGTAAACCTCAACACAAACGATAAAAGATTAAAAGAATCTGAGTTGTTTGAGAAAAAGAGTAATTGTGTAAATAAGTTTAAAATAAAAATGACAAGGTTCTGGAAATCCTCCCTAGGTTCTTTGCTCTAATCCTAACTTGATTCAGTTGTTTTTATCTCGATTGCAAGTTTCACATCCCAAACAGCCAATCGAAAAATATTCAATTAAAGTGCATTTATAAATCCTAATGTAATTGTTATGAAATCTTCTTTACTTTCAAGCACATATGACCTAACTTATAAATTATCAAGAGATGATGATATATCTAAACGACAATACCGCAGCAATGGACAAATCTATAAATGAGATCTACCGGACTCAATCACACCCAAACAGGTACACATAAGAAAAACCTGACTGAACTTATATAGAAAAAAAGCATGCAACCACCGGAGTTATAATAAATCTACTAATTAAATTAAAGAATAAAACATAACAATATTTAACGAAAATAATTCCAACTACAACCGAATCAAATAAAGGAAAAATAAGAACAACTACACCTAGGGATTCATCCCTTTGCCTTGCTTGGAGACTAGCCGGTCATGGGGCTCATGCGTCCTCAAGTTACCTCCGGCCTCCTAACGATCATCTCTCCCGACCTTCAAACTTTAAACTTCGGGTTCCTCCTAAAGGCCCTCTGGATTCATCCCTGATTGATTGCCTCAAAGCTGAAGTGGAGTAGGCCTTTTATAGGGAAATACCACGAGTGTAATGTGTTTCCAATTCGATGTGGGATGTGGGATATAGAAATGTGTTTTCCAACCAATGTGGGATGTGGGATTTAAGCCCAAAATCACGCTGAAATCCCTCACAGCCTGACATTTGTCTACTTAAACTGCCATAACTTTTTCTAGAAAAATCCTTTTGACGAACCGTAAAATTCTCCAGAAAATAGACTTCTGGATCTTTCTAAGCATATATGCCTTATCTCCTGATTCTTCTTGTATCAATACGGTTTAATTTTAAAAGATGATTGATCTGTACAGGAAATTCTGGCAATTTAGTGAAACTCCTTTCCAGTGCGGGCAGCAGCTGTTGCTCTTTTATGCCCTCTATCTTGTCATTTCGGAAGTATTCCTTCACTCCAGTATGCCTCGAGTCTTTGTGCTTCAAGCAATGATAACTTTTTCTCCTCTTTTGAGCTTAAAGTACCTGAAAATGCACTGAAATAGATCAATGATCTAAGAATGATACTTTAGAGTTGTTAACGTATAAAAGTGCAATTAAAACCTAGATCAACCCTAAAATGATAACAATTAAGTACTGTTAAGATGTATTTTATGACTCTCATCAATACCTCATAATAGAGAAAATTGCATATGCTCTCTTGATCACAGCACGAAAACCTCGGCCGTATTTCCAAGCACACACCATCGTCATCTTAACAGATCAGCCACTAAGACTAATGCTTCATAAGCTAGATATTTCGGGGAGGATGATCAAATGGTCCATAGAGCTTGAAGAATTTGACATCCATTATAAACCTCGAAAGGCTATTTAGGCTCAAGCCCTCACAGACTTCATTGTAGAAACAACGATCCAAACGAATCCGAACAAAGCACTTGAATCATAGATAGCTGAGTAAATTTCACAGTGGACTATTCATGTAGACAGCTCCTCAAACAGCGCTGGAAGTGGAGTAGGGCTTATCCTTTTCAGTCCGGACAGGTTCACCATGGAATATATATTAAGATTTGAGTTCAAAACTTCCAATAATGAAGTGGAGTATGAGACATTACTTATCGGGATGAAACTGGCAAAAATGATGGTCACTAAAGACCTGGACATATACAACAACTCACAATTGATGGTAAATTAGATGAACGGTGAGTTTGAGGCCCGTGGCAAGAAGATCACTCGGTATCTCAAAAAGGCCAAAGAACTTGCCACTATATTCAAAGTATTCTGGATAACTCAGGTTCTGTGAGTAGAGAACTCGAAAGTTGATGCTTTAGCCCGACTTGCCTCTTCTTGGCAGACCGAGCTAACCTAAGCCGTTTACCTTAAGACTCTTGCCAGTCCAAGAATTGATGAAGTACTTGTACTACTTGTGACTGAAGGTGACTTGGATAAATCCAATCCTCCGGTATTTACGTGATGGACAACTCCTCGAACAAAGGAGTGAAGCTAGGAAGCTTATCTCCTGTGCTTCCCAATATGCAGTCATAGATGAACAGTTGTACAAAAAGGTCTTACAGTGCCTTATCTGAAGTGTCTCGGGCCTGCCAAAATCGATTATGCTTTTCGGGAGGTTCACGAAGGGATATGCGAAAATGACTTGGGAGGCCGGGTATTGGCCTCCAAAATACTTTGTCAAGGATACTACTAGCCTAAGATGCAAAGAAATACCACAAAATTGGTCAAGAAATGAAGAAACTATCAGTATTACTTTTTTTTACATCACAGGCTGGCAAATCCTCTCACCTCGATCACCAATCCATTTCCCTTTTCCATATAGAGAATGGATTTCCTTGGTCCTTTCCTCGGAGCACCTGGTCGGAGAAAACATCTTATTATTGCAATAGATTATTTCACCAAGTGGATGGAAGCAAAACCACTCGCTAGTATAGCAGATCATCAAGCTCGAGGTTTTGTCTGGAAGTCCATACTGTATCAGTTCGGCATACCCCGACTATTGGTCACTAATAACGATGAACAGTTTGATAGCACTCAGTTCAAGGCATTCTGTGAAGAGCTTCGTATCGAGCATTGATTCTCTTTCGTAGGATATTCGCAAGCTAATAGGCATGCCGAAGTGACCAACAAAACACTCATATAAGGCATCAAGAGAAGATTAGACGAGACTGACAAGCAATGGATCGACCATCTTCCAAATGTGCATTGGGTTTATCGAACCACAGCTCAGACTCCCACTGGAGAAACTCTTTTCTTCATGGAATACATTTTCAAAGCGGTCATCTCTTTGGAGATCGGGGTACCCTCTTGATGAGTATAAAATTTCGAGCAAGCCAACAACGAAGAAGCTCTATGAATGAATGCCGACCTTATAGATGAAGCCTGGGACAAAGCTCAAATTTGGTTAGTCACTTATCAACAAAGAGTGGCTAGGTATTACAACTCTTAGGTCCGAGAGAAAAGCTTCAAGCTGCACGATCTTGTTCTGTAAAAAAATGAAGTATCCCATCTTCGAGAAACGAAAAAGATTGTCCCTAACTGGGAAGGTTCTTATCCCATCAGGAGAATTTGCTGAGCTGATATGTTTGAGCTTGATGAGTTGAATGGCAAGCCCAAACCTCGAACTTGGAATGCATAGAACCTCAGTAAGTTATATCAATAGTATATTCCCCTTTGAGCTTCACGCTCTCCACATTGCAATTGTGTAACTTGTTAATGCCTCAATTATCAATGAAAGAACAATGTCTTTTCATTACATTTTGTTTTCCAAATTTATCTACCCTCGATCTTCTTATCACTAAAAGAACAAAGAAAAAGAGAGTTTTCAAAAGACAATAGGCCAGAAAGATAGAATTTCGTTCAAGAAAGATGAAATTACAAGTTTAAAAAGCGGCACTACCGGCCTCAAACTAAAACAAAAGAAAAAAGAAAAGAACTGCCAAGTTTCAAGGGTCAACCTCCCCATCAGATGCAGCCTCCTCTACAACATCGCTTAGCTGAGCCCAAACCTCCTCATCCTCCCCAGCTCCAATCCCTTGAGCCATAACGTCTTCTTTTTCCTTGGAGGCATTAAGCTCGAGGGCCGAGAAGTCATCGGAAGGGTAAAGTAGCTCAGCCTTTTTCTTGGCTTCCATGAACTTCTCAAGTTACTGGAGCCCTCATTCCTCTTCTATAGCAGTCTGGAAAGAGGAAGAATTCCTAAAGTTGGCCATAGCCTTCTCTACAGTCTTCTTGATGTCCGCATCCATCTCCCCCCTTAAGCTTTGCTCAAAGGCCTTAGTAGCATCCATATCCATCTTCATTGCCTCTTTCTCCTCTACGGCCTCGGCCCTGGACCTATCAACTTTCTCTTTACTGAGGCAGACCTTCTCTAAGGAGCTTTGTAGCTGTTGGATGAGCCCACAACTATCATCCAGCTTTTGCTGACACCTGGACAACTTGTCATTCAAATATAAGCAACAACGAGACAGTATCCCACTCATAATGTCCGACCGAGGTGAAAAACAAAAAGACACATTAAGCTACTACAAAGTAGAGATAATTGAAAGAAAAAACAAGTCAAAGTAAAAACATTCACCTGAGAGGCCATGACCTATAACAACCCATCCCGGGTTGGCCACCCCGAAATGGTGTCATCACATTTTGAGAATCTCAGCACGACACATATATGCAACAACAAAATATAAATAACACCAAAAGAAATTTTACATCAATCTGATCGTTAAATATTCTATACAACGTAAAATGCATGAATATTTACAATTAAATTTTTCATTTCATTTTATTTTCTCATTAGTCTGAGGATGTTGACACGCACGTGGCTTACAGAAAATGATTTCTTCTGAGCTTCAACTCACCAAACTATTTGTCGGACTTGATACCTGAAAATCATTGTACAATGAGGAATTAGCTTCACAAGCTCAGTGAATTAAATTTACTAAAAGTACTCATTTGTATAAACAGTCTTTTAATAATTAAATCATTTTATATCTCGTACACTTGATACTAGCACTCTACTATCACTACCCATGTCATAATATCAATTCTTTATCAATCTCTTTCTCTTACTTATTGGATTACCTTAATACCACCAAAAATCTCGAAATTTCCTTGTAATGAGGTTCACATCATAAAGTCTACCATCTAGATTGTTATTATCACCATAACTATCTCTCTATGAGACTCATCCATCTGTAATTATATTCACAACAATACACTACACCTCAACATTTCAATAATCTTATCACCATAACTGTCTCTTTCAGTGAGACTCAGCCATCATTAATTATATGCACAATAATATACCGCATCTTAGCATTTCAAAAATCTTATCACCATAACTATATCTTTCTGTGAGACCCAACCATCTATAATTAAATTCACAATTTATACATCACACATCAGTATTTCAATAATGCAAGTAATAATTAAAACAGATGCAATGCAATGAATGCATATGATGGGAACGTCTTCCCACCTGTCGACAGGTTTTATTTTATCTTAGACCGGCCCCTTCTCGGTTCTTTACTTTGCGACTTGTCCCGGTTGCCAGGAAATTTTCTCAGTATATACCGGCTGGCACGGTGTCCCTTTTATTTCCAACATATACTGGCTGTCACGGTTATTTCATTAGACCGGCCATTTTCTGGTTCTTTTCTTTCTCATTTAATGCTTATGCATATGAACAATGATATGAAATATGCATTTGAATAGTAATATTAAAAAAAAAAACATGAACTCAAAATATTTAAATTGACTATCCTGATTTTTTTCAAATTATATAAAAATTCCACTAAAATCCCCTCATCCCAAATCACATCACAACATCCATTAAAGCTTGTCAAGATCCACTAAATTTCATCTCAATTCACATCAAATCATCCATCAAAGTTTGTCAAGATCCACTAAAATTTATCTCTTCAAAATTCATATCAAAACATCAATATAACTCATCAAGAATTTAATTATCACCATCATTATTAAATTAACCAATCATTCCAATAATATTCCTTCTCACATAATAATTTTCTACGATTCCAACATTTATACCATATCTATCCACTCAAAGATTTATCTACTACCCAATCATACTTTAAAAATTAAATTTAATATTATCACCAAATAATTTATTTTTATTTAGACTACTTAAAGTAAATTCAACTCACCACGTAGCTCTTAAAGTTACTCGTGGATCACCCCCTTGCCTTTCCCATTTCTCTCAAAAATTCCCCCCGTTGTAGATCGTCAACACCTGATATCATATTTATATAAATTTTCTAATTTATTCTTCAATTCGATATAAACACACACTTTGAAAATTCCCATTTTAACTTCCTAGGAATTTCATAAATGTCAGAAATTCAAAAATAAACACTATGATATTACCTTCTACTTTCCTGATAGCTATTCTTGATTCTCTATAAAATTCTGTAGAAAACTCTTTCAAAATTTTGCTTTTTCAACATTTCTTTGAGTCCCCAAGTAATTTGAGAAAACAAGAAATTGAAAGAAACTGAATGAAATCATTCAGTATGAGTTTATATATATATATATATATATATATATATATATATATATATATATATATATATATTTCCTTTGCTTTAGCAGTCCCCCTCTTACATTTCTCGAGCTCTCAAATTTTCTCCACGTTTTGGAGACGTGGAAGTGATTACGCCCAAAACATAACGCGGTAATTGTAGTACAGCTTTGGGGTGTCGATTCCACTGGGAAACAAGATAACTACAAGAGAAGGTGTGAACCTCAACACAAATGATAGAGATCAAATGCCAGAATCTGAATTGAGTAATGTGAAAATAATTGAGTAATTGTAATGAAGAATATAATGAAGAAACAACAAGGCTCCGGAAATCTTCCCTAGGTTCGTTTCCCTAATCCTAACTTTATTTAATTGTTTTTATCTCGATTGCAAGTTTCACATCTCAAACAAACAATCAGAAAATATTCAATTAAAGCGCATGTATAAACCCTAATGTAATTGATATGAATTATTCTTTACTTTCAAGCACACATGACCTAACTTATAAATTATCAAGAGACGACGATATATCTAAATGACAATACCACAGCAATGGACAAATCTATAAAAAAGATCTACCAGACTCAATCACACCCAAACAAATGCACATAAGAAGAGCATGACTAGACTTATATGGAAAAGAAGCATGCAATCACCGGACTAATAAAAAATCTACTAATTAAATTAAAGAATAAAACATAACAATGTTTAATGAAAATAATACCAAACTACAACTGAATCAAATAAAAGAAAATAAGAACAACTACACCTAGGGATTCATCCCTTCGCCTTGCTTGGAGACTAGCCGGCCATGGGGCTCATGCGTTCTCGAGTTGCCTCCGGCCTTTCAACGATCATCTCCCCCTTGGTAGCGAAAGCTTTGGTGATTCCTCAGCTTGCCCTCCAAAAGTACTTTGGATTGCTCCTAAGGGCCTTCTGGATTGCTCCTAAAGGCCCTTTGGATTCATTTTCTGATGATCTCAGATTCTCCGATGGTCCTCAAAGCTGAAGTGGAGTAGGTCTTATATAGGCAAATACCATGAGTGCAATGTGTTTCCAATCCGATGTGGGATGTGGGATATAGAAATATGTTTCTAACCGATGTGGGATGTGGGATTTAAGCCTTCACATGCCCTTCACGCTAAAATCCTGCACAGCCCGCACAGCCTAACTTTTGTCTACTAAAACTGCCATAACTTTCCCTAGAAAAATCATTTTACGAACCGTAAAATTCTCCAAAAAATAGACTTCGAGATCTTTCTAAGCATTTGTAGCTCATTTCCTGGTTCTTCTTGTATCAATACAGTTTAATTTGTAAAGATGATTGATCTATACGGGCAATTCTGGCAATTTAGTGAAACACTTTTCCAGTGCGGGCAGTAGCTGTTGCTCTTTTAAGTCGTCCATCTTATCCTTTCGGAAGCATTCCTTCACTCCAGTATGCCTCGAGTCTTTGTGCTTCAAGCAATGATAACTTTTCCTCCTCTTTTGAGCTTAAAGTACCTGAAAATGCACCGAAATAGATCAATGATCCAAGAATGATACTTTAGAGTTGTTAACGTATAAAATTGCAATTAAAACCTAGATCAACCCTAAAATGCTAACAACTAAGTACTGTTAAAGTGCATTTTATGACTCTCATCACAACCCCCAACTAGCTTATTGCTAGTCCCTAGCAATTTAAGCGAAAACAAGAGATGAATCCTACGGTAGGAATCAAAACAAAGTAAAACAATACTAGTATTAAACCAAGTGTAATTCACTTTTGTCTCAAAAATTGCACATAACACACGGCACATATAATCATTAAATATCACTCAAGTCCAAAAATAATCCAAACATTAATCTTAAAATCGTTATTGACTCTTAACATCCATCTTACCACAATCCATTAATCCGAACATCCGGATGATTTTATGCATAACATTCGTGAATACAAGTCTTTGCCTCTAAAACATGATAAATTGCGTGACATCAATCACAAAAACAAGCTTCATATGCTTACATTTCAAACCACTCTCCACTATTGTAGAAAAATCACATTACATTAGATCAATAGGTCTTTAATAAGCTTGTAACGTTAGGCTAAGGTAAAGGTTAAGAAAGAATGGGAATGATTCACAAGTGAAAGAACTCAATCTCTTAGCTTTAAACACAACCACGTTTAAGCACTAGATAGCCTTACTTCAACACCCAACTTATTCAACCATTTTTCTAGCATTTTTCTCAAATCACCACTTTTCTTTTCTTTTTTTCTTTCTTTGCCATAATTCACTTTTCTCTTCTTTTTTTTCTTTTGTATTTTGGCATAAGACCATTCATCTCATTTTTTATTTTTTTTCTTCTATAACCCCCAACTTATCTCCTTTAATGTACTTGGGTTATGGTAGTGATATATTTTTTTTTATATTTCCACCCTTACTCCTTTCAAGTGCTTCTCACAACATGTGTATAACTAAGTTCTTTTAAGAGAAAAGTAAGGATAAAATATTCTCCTTAGGCTCATAAGGGTGAGTAAATGGGCTATTGAAAGAAACAAGGTTCAAATTCTTTTTCAAGAAAAGGCTCAAATAGGTGACTAGTGGTAAATATAGCAATGGTAGGTTTAACAGGCTCAAACGGTCCAAAAATAGCTTTTATCATATCCTAGGTAATGTGCATTCTAGGAATTTGCCTCAAGTGGTTATCAAGTAAGTTCTAGAGCTTGTCGAGACCGCAAAAATATTCACAAAATAATCACACATAAAATTTCTCTAAATGTTTTAGACTAATCATACAATCTTACCACAAACTAGAGTCTCAAACCAAATGAAGATTGATACTTAAATTAATTTCAAGCTGAAGCAAGATTTAACTTCTTCTAACCGCTATATACTATCTCAATTAAGCTCATATCATTGACATGTAAATTAACTCTAAGGCTAACACCAAGCATGCTAAAAACAAACAAAAAAGAAAATGACACCAAACAATTCAATGAAAAACATGAAAAACAGTCATATGTTTCCTCCACCCCCAACTTAAAATAAGTATTGTCCTTAATGTAAAAGCAAAAGTCAAGGAAACTCCCTTTTTGACCAAAGGTGCGTGGAGTTGAAAGTTGTGCACGATCACTTGAACTGCTTCGTTTATTTGTTCTTGAAAAATAAATACGAAAATAAAACTGAAAAACAACAAAATAATAATAATAAACAAGAAAAAGAAATATGAAAAACAATAAAAAATAAAAGGATACGTTGTGGGTTGCCTCCCATGAGTGCTAAGTTTTACGTCTTCAGCCAGACGCTTTTATGCTCTCCTCGAAAAACATGAGTTAGATGCACCAGCCACTGCTTTGCTACAAAATTTTGTGCTTGTATGCTTTGGCGATGGCAAGGAATAATTAAAGTCCACCATATGTGGCTCAAGTGTTTTTGGTGATGCCCATTTACTATCAGTAGTAGGGTATTTAATTCCCGCATCCATGTGGCTTATCTCAAGGAACTTTTCAAAGCATGGTTGGCAAGATGTCTTAATAAATTCATGTGGCTTATCAAAAACATCAACAACATTAACAACATGGGGATAATTTGAAGAATCTTTGAACTCAAGATTATTAGGAATGAATTCCGAAGAGTTAGAATCATCTTTGATGAACTCATCCTCTTCATGTGGCTATCATGGGACTCGAAAAAAATTTACCTCTAGAGTCCTATTTCCAAATGATAATGTCATTAGGCCATTCCTACAATTAATGAGGGTATTGGCAGTGGCAAGGAATGGTCTTCCGAGTATCAAAGGAATTTTGGACTCCGTGTTTATAGTAGAAACAATATCTAAAACCAAAAAATCAACAGGATAGTAGAAATTATCAATTTGCAACAAAACATCTTCTACAATACCTCTTGGTTTTCTTTCCGATCTATCCGTTAATTGAAGTATCACGGAGGTTGGTTTGATCTCACCTAGACCGAGCTGCAAGTACATGGAGTATGACATGAAGTGTACACTAGCACTCAAATCTAGCAATGCTTGGCCACAAGGTTTATTTCCAATTTGGCAAGCCACTGTTGGACAGCCCGAATTTTTATATTTGGGTGGTGTCTTGCTGTTAATTATAGCACTTGCTTGCTCCATTAAGAATGCCGTCTTCTTCACATTATGCTTCCTCTTGAGTGTGCATAGATCCTTGATGACTTTAGCATAGTTGGGAATCTGTTTTACGACATGAAGAAGAGGAAGATTAATTTTAACATGCTAAAGTTGTTCAAGAATCTCACCTTTTAATGTTGTATTTATCTCCTTAGGTTTAAGGAGTGCTTGAGGGAAAGGCACTGATGGGCGATAAACATCACAGGCCTCTTGTTCCTTGGGGGTTTTATCCTTGTTGCTCACGGTATTAGGAATCCAGTATGATGGTACAATGGGACCATCAATTGTCTTACCACTGCGAGTAATTATGGCATTAACCTCTCTATTGTTTTGATTTTCAGGATTGGAGGTTTGTGCCATATATTGTCCCCTTGGATTAGGTTGTGGCTGTGAAGGAAACCGACCTTGTTCTTGAATCGTCAAGAAACTAGTCAACTTGGTGAGCTGACTCTTTATTACCTTTTGTTCCTCTTTGATAGCTTGTTGTTCCTCTAACAACCGTTGATTTATTTTTTCTTGATCTTTCACACTCTTGGCATGTATCTGCATAAATGACTTAAACATATCTTCCAGAGGTAAAGATTGTTAAGGTACATTAAATGAGGTTGCTTCCGATTGCCATTGGGTACTAGAGTGGGCAGGGGTTGTATGTCGGATTTCCAAATGAAATTAGAGTGATTCTTCCAACCGGGATTGTAGGTGTTAGAGTAGGGTTAGTGTGGTTTCCCAAAGGGTATACCTATAGCGTTACACTCATCTTTCATCTCAAAATAAACTGGACAATCCTTAGGTAAATGATCTACCCCATTACACATGAAACAAGGCTCATAGGACTCTACCCTAGCAACCGGTTTAGGGGTTCTAGTATCCTTGGTTTTTAAGGCTTCAATTTCCTTAGTTAGGACCTCTAAACAGGCTTTAAGGCTGTCCTCTTCCTTAAGTTGGTAAATCCCAGCGGGTTGATTTCTCCTAGTGCCTTCCATGGCATTTGGTTCAGTCCCAATGTGGGCTTTTTCTGATAGGTCATCTAGGAAATCTATGGCTTAGTCGGGATCTTTTTGAAGAAAATTCTCATTGCACATCATTTCTATGAACTGTCTTTCCCTACTTAGGAGTCCATCATAGAAATAGCTAACTACCCGCCAACTCTCATACCCATGGTATGGACAAGAATTCAAAAGATCCCTGAAACGTTCCCAAACTTGATATAAGGTTTCACTCTCCTTTTGTGCAAAGTTTGAGATTTGTCTCTTGAGGTTGTTGGTCTTATGGGTTGGGAAGTGTTTTTGAAAGAAAACTCGGGTCATCTCATCCCAACTACCTATGGACCTAGGCCTTAACGAGTACAGCCAAGCCTTGGCTTCTTCCTTAAGTGAAAAAGGGAAAAATCGAAGTTTAACGGTGTCTATCATATCAACCCTACTGTGAAAAGCAGCTACTACTTCCTCAAATTCCCTAACATGGATATAGGGGTTTTCATTCTCAAACCCATGGAAAGTTGGTAGCAATTGGATCATTCTCGGCTTAAAATCAGGTTGTTGAACATTAGAGGGGAACATGATACATGATGGTGTGGCCGTACGGTTAGGGTGCAAGTAATCCTTAAGTGTCCTAGGGGGTTGATCTTCGTGTTCACTCATTTCTTCGGGACTAGATGGATTGTCAAATAAAGGATTTGAAAAAGAATTAAATTCTGACTCTAACACAGGCCTACAACCAAATCTACCCACAGTGTCTCTATGTTTGTGCATGTGAGGTAACAAAATAATAAAAATACTATATAAAAAAAAAGAAAGAGTCAAATAAAATAAAAAATAAAAAATTAATGCAGCAATCTAAAAGAAGGAACGAAGTTATCGCCTTTACAGCTGCTGAAAAGAAAAACTATTTACAACTCTTCTACCAACATGTCAAAAGTTGACAATCTTCTTTGTACTTAAGCGCGTTTCCCCGGCAACAGCGCCAAAATTTGATTACGCCCAAAACATAACGCGGTAATTGTAGTACAGCTTTGGGGTGTCGATTCCACAGGGAAACAAGATAACTACAAGAGAAGGTGTGAACCTGAACACAAACGATAGAGATCAAATGCCAGAATCTGAATTGAGTAATGTGAAAATAATTGAGTAATTGTAATGAAGAATATAATGAAGAAACAACAAGGCTCCAGAAATCCTCCCTAGGTTCGTTGCCCTAATCCTAACTTGATGCAGTTGTTTTTATCTCGATTGCAAGTTTCACATCCCAAATAAACAATCGAAAAATATTCAATTAAAGCGCATGTATAAACCCTAATGTAATTGATATGAATTATTCTTTACTTTCAAGCACACATGACCTAACTTATAAATTATCAAGAGACGGTGATATATCTAAATGACAATACCGCAGAAATGGACAAATCTATAAAAGAGATCTACCCGACTCAATCACACCCAAACAAATACACATAAGAAGAGCATGACTAGACTTATATGGAAAAGAAGCATGCAATCACCGGACTAATAAGAAATCTACTAATTAAATTAAAGAATAAAACATAACAATGTTTAATGAAAATAATACCAAACTACAACTGAATCAAATAAAGGAAAATAAGAACAACTACACCTAGGGATTCATCCATTCTCCTTGCTTGGAGACTAGCCGGCCATGGGGCTCATGCGTCCTCGAGTTGCCTCCGGCCTTTCAACGATCATCTCCCCCTTGGTAGTGAAAACTTTGGCGATTCCTCAGCTTGCCCTCCAAAAGTACTTCGGATTGCTCCTACGGGCCCTCTGGATTGCTCCTAAAGGCCCTCTAGATTCACTTTTGATGATCTCAGATTCTCTGATGGTCCTCAAAGCTGAAGTGGAGTGGATCTTATATAGGCAAATACTATGAGTGCAATGTGTTTCCAATCCGATGTGGGATGTGGGATATAGAAATGTGTTTCTAACCGATGTAGGATGTGGGATTTAAGCCTTCACATGCCCTTCACGCTGAAATCCTGCACAACCCACACAACTTGACCTTTGTCTAGTAAAACTGCCATAACTTTCCCTAGAAAAATCATTTTTACGAACCGTAAAATTCTCTAGAAAATAGACTTCAGGATCTTTCTAAGAATATATGGCTTATCTCCTGATTCTTCTTGTATCAATACAGTTTAATTTGTAAAGATGATTGATTTGTACGGGTAATTCTGGCAATTTAGTGAAACACCTTTCCTTTGCCGGCAGCAGTTGTTGCTCTTTTAAGCCCTCCATCTTGTCTTTCCGGAAGCATTCTTTCACTCCAGTATGCCTCGAGTCTTTGTGCTTCAAGCAATGATAACTTTTCCTCCTCTTTTGAGCTTAAAGTACCTGAAAATGCACCGAAATAGATCAATGATCCAAGAATGATACTTTAGAGTTGTTAACGTATAAAACTGCAATTAAAATCTAGATCAACCCTAAAATGCTAACAATTAAGTACTGTTAAAGTGCATTTTATGACTCTCATCAGGAAGACATGCATAGTTTTAAATGAAGGTGGCTGCCTTTAATTTTTTTCTTCAACTGCCCCCTCCCCTTCTTATTTTCAATTGCCACGAATTGGCTATGTGGGAGGCATAAAACCTCCCTAACTTTGCACCTGCTGCCAACTTTTGTTAACTTTGTTTTTATTTTTTCTAAATAATAATTTAATACATATATATATATATATATATATATATATATATATATATATATATTCCTTTCTTCCTTCTGGACGTTCTAGACGTCCAGATTTTTTTTAATAATAATTTTTTTCTTTTAATGACGTCCACGTCCCATAAATTTTTTTTTTCAAAAGATTTATTTTATTCAATACTAAATCCTTCGCATAACTATATTATTTAAACTTCATGTCATATTTATTAAATTACTTCTTTACCCTTACTTCACGAATACGGGTATTACATGAGCTCAGCTATTGAGCAAAGTTTTTCAATGGGCTTTCTCCCGAGCTCGATCATGTCTCATAGAAGAATGCCTAATATGAGATGTTCTCTTGCAACCCGAGTATGTGCAAATATCGAGTCATCTGTCTTTATACCCCATTTGGGCATAAAAACCCCAGCATCTGTAGGAGTCCTTTGAGATGAGGACAAGGGGTGCTGGTGCTAAGGTGGAGGTGCATGTTAAATAGTCCACAAATCAAGAGAAGGCTCAGAAGAGCTTGAGTTATCCACATCGATTGGAATAGGAGAAGGAGCCTAAGGCCATTTCTTCGACATTTTAGCTTGCGCAGGCTACTTACCAGCTCGAGTAGCTTCTTTTCCAAGGCTATCTTTTTTTCTCGTTCCTTTGCCTTAGCTATGGTTTCTATTTCTGATTCAACAAAAAACACAAGTACAAGTAATAGGAAGGAAGAAACAATAAAAAGGTTTTAGAGGTATACCACTCTTAATGGTCCTCTCAAAGCACCGAGGGAAGAAGTCGTGTTTCGCCAGCTCCTCATTATCGTATAAGACACTAACGTCAATGGGCGCGACAACCATGGATTTCAAAGTTTCTTATTCATGGTGAATGAGATGGGGTTTCTTGCATTTACCTACACGAACCATACTCTAGAATAGTGGGACCCCGAAACTCCTCTCACTCGGGACATAAAAGAATGTCCTCTTCCACTGCTTGATGGATATAGGTTTTTTCTTCAGCAAAACCTTCTTAGCTCTAGAGCTAATCATGACCCACCCATGTTGGTTGTGCTTGCTGATCTGGAAATGAGCCTTAAAAACGTTTATGCTCATCAGCCCCTTCACCTCCATGCAAACTGTTGCGCG
The DNA here is from genome assembly GCA_023935145.1 of Bretschneidera sinensis. Taxonomy (NCBI): domain Eukaryota; kingdom Viridiplantae; phylum Streptophyta; class Magnoliopsida; order Brassicales; family Akaniaceae; genus Bretschneidera; species Bretschneidera sinensis. The sequence goes on from CM043705.1 coordinate 12,127,817, forward strand.
TTTATTAACCTAAATTAATAAGCAAATAACCGCACTTGTTTTACTTGCAAGTGTACAAGGTCAACAGTGTAGTATAGTATGCGAATGCAAGATCATCTCCATAGGGATTGGTGAATTTCGATTTAGAATTATATTCGCAATGTAATAGAAATAATAAAAGAGTTGATTTTGATAAAGATAAAATAATAAGGATAAAGGCGTAGGGACTTGATATCCACCACTAATCATGCGACCCCAATACAACAGTATGCCAATGCTTTATAAATGTCATGTATACCTAATGTTTGTTAACCTAAGGGTATGGTATCTACTCCTTAGGCTATTGATTTCTCTAAGCAACGAGTTAGGCATGGTATCTTCTCTAATTATTTTCTGTCTTAAGGGATTCAGTATGGTGTATACTGAGTTGTTCCTTAAGAGAGCATAGGATTTGTGGAAATCGACAACCACATGAGACCTAGGGCATGGTATCTACACTCGGTTTCCCATGTTGATTAACCCAAAAATCCGGTGTGGATATCTTTTGTTACTATTGTCAGACCTATGACTCAGTCATCCAAATTGATCTAACTAACTAATCCATACCACATGCATACGTTGATCAGACACACACATATGAGGAATTTAAATACAAACAGACATTAATCAAGTTAAGCAATATAACATAAATATCGCAAAGGCGCCAATACTGAATTATTGAATAAACATAATTAGGGCTTCAACCAAGCCCTTACTAAAAGTTAAGTACACATAATAAAAATAAAGGAAAGAAGAAACCCGAGAGAAGAGTCGTCAATTCCTCTCCACGGTCTCCTTCTGGCCTCCGGCCTCCCGACCTAAAACTAAGCTTAAAACTAAAAGAAGATTGAAAGATAAAAGAAGGGATGTCTAATTTGTGTTTTTACAAGTGTATTTATAGGGGTTGAATAATCCTAGAAAGCTCAGGAAACCCTAAAATTCCTAAAACATAAAAACTCTTTTATTTCCAAAACTGGTTCTACCGCTTTACTGTTCACGTCCGTACATATGCGCTCGATCGCATTCGTGGTGCGCTCGATCGCCAATCTACGCTCGATCGGACAGAGGAGTGCGCTCGATCGCACTCTAGCCAGCAGCTGCTCCAGGATTTCCATATTTCTTCCTTTAAGTGCAAAAAATGCTTCTTTTTTCTCCAAGACCCTACAAAAACGTGTAAAACACAAAAGTGAAGTAAAATAGACTAAAATATATAGACAAAGAGCTTAAAATGTAAATTAAGGGGCTTAAATATAAATACTTAAGCACCTATCACACCCCCAAACTTACATATTGCTAGTCCCTTAGCAATACAAAACTAAAAACTAAATGAAAAATAAAGGTACATAGATAAATCCACTGTTCATGGTGTCCACAAAAGTTAAGGTATCGCACAAAACCATGACGTGCATTCATGAGCAAGCTTAAAAATACAAACATATCTTCATAATGAATCCAAGTTTTAAACATTGATTACTTACATGAGGTAGGTTAAGGCATCACAAGTCTGATTTTTAGTGTGTGGTTAATTAGCACATAAAGATGAAGCTTCCAAATATCTCTAATGTATAGTGTTTCAGTTTCTTAATATTCATCGAATTTCTTATCAGAATGAACACAAGTGGCATAGTTTTCTTTCTTTTCTTTTTCTTTTATTATGAGCTTTTTTTGCCAAGTTGAGTTCCATTAAGCTTTCTAGTTGACCCATGTAGCGAGTGTTTAGCCAATGACTCCCAAACCAGATGGTTTTAGGGCATTAGGTGTAGAGACACCCCTAAGGACTTACTAACTCGAGTCAAAAAGGCTACGAAACTTAACTGGTCTCAATGCTTCCAAGCAAAATTCCCACCTTTTGACGTGACACTCACTGCTTACTGAGGCAAGAGGACCAGTTACTTAGTGAAAAGTTTGGTTACTGATCATTAGGAGCACTTTCTTTTTGAGCAATAACATTTTTTTTTTCTTTCTTTTTTTCCTAAGCCAAAGTGTGAATCTAACAAGTCATCCAGTTCACAGTTAAGCTGAAGAAACATACATAAAAATTACATGTCATACCCCACACAATTATGTGCTAATGTGCTCATGTCGGTTTAGATCAAACTTGTGAATCCTTAAATACCTAAAAGTGAGTAATTAAAGTTTAAAACTCAATTATTAGACCATGTGTTCACGGTTTTAAGTTCACTTATGAAGTCAAATCATACTATTCGTTTAGATCAACCAAAATTTTTAGAACAAAATGAACATGTATTTATTTTTTAAACAAAAAACTGGGACAAAGTGTGTGAATGTGTCTCCTATACCCCCAAACTTAAATTACACATTGTCCCTAATGTGTGAATAACATGGAAAGATCTGACCTGGGAGATGGAGAATCAACTAGGACGGTATGGCTCATAGCACACCTCCAAACTTGAACAGTAAATATTGTTCCTAAAAAAGAAAAACTAACGTAATACGGGAAAACAAAAAGTACTAAAAGTAAATAAATAACAGTAAATATGAACAGCAATAAAAATAAAAGGATAAGCTGTGGGGTGCATCCCATTAGCGCTAAGTTTAACGTCTTCAGCCGGACCAAGCCTTATTTCTCCCCAAAACTAAGATTGGCAGTAACTAGCACAAGTGGTGTCTTATTTTCTCCCATATAAGCATAAGTTAAGTGCTTTAGCAATTTCTTCAACTCCAAATTCGGTGCCTGGACAATAAAAGGGAAAATAGTATTAATAGGCCCAAGAATTTCAAATGGATCGGTGTACTTACTTGGAGGCTTTGGAAAGGCCTCAAGGAGGTGCATAGTGTCAATGATGTCATTAGTAACATCCTTGCATTTGGGCTCAATATCCGATCTTGGGACACTATAGGTAAGAGCAGTTTCTACTGGATCAATGTGATAGACCTGAAAAGTTTCCTCAACAACACTTTGCATCATGCATACATTAAAACATTTTATATTATCTAGGGGTAATTTTAATGCATTATATCTTTTGATTTCAACCTTCTCACCATTTATCTTCTTCATCTCACTTACCTTGGATGTGGATGCTTGTTAGAGTTGTCATGGCATTTAGTTGCTGATGTTCTCTTGGAGTAGGTAGTGGTTGGACTGGAAGTTCACCCAACTTTCTTTCACTTAGCTCCTTAGCCAATTTCCCCATTTGTTCCTCGAATCTTTGAACGGTTTGCTCATGTTTTGTAGTGGTTTATCTTTGCTCAGTCGTGAAATGTTCTTGTGAAGTCATCAATTGCCTCATAAGACTCTCTAGGTCACTATTTTCTGATTTCGGCACTGGTTGGGCTACTGGTTAGAAGTGTCATTGCTGTCCTTGAATATTCAAAGCATTTTGAGTGTTGCTCCATGAGAGGTTGGGGTGGTTCTGCCATCCAGGATTGTAGGTATTTGCATATGCACTGTTCGGTCCCTCATAATTTTCTTGTTCTTGATCTGTAGTTGAATGTAGAGGACAAGTATAAGTATTATGATCAAAATGAGAGCATATAACACATACCTGGCGTTGTGTAGCCTGTGGACTAGGTGAGTTGTTCTGATCAGCCATGGCTTTTATGAGCATATCTAGCTTTCTTTCCATAGCAGCCATCTGATTCGAAGATCCATCATTGAAGCTCACCTCATACATACCCTTGCTTTTAATTCCTTGTCTACCTCTTGAGGAGAATTGTTGGGTGTGCTCACTTAATGTCTCAAACAGCTCCATGACTTCTTTACTAGTCTTCTCCATCAGCATACCTCCACAACTGGAATCCACTATACCTTGATTTATGCCACTCAAACCTTCATAGAAAGCTAGGACCAGCTCATCTTGAGGTAAGTTGTGATGTGGACATTTGAGTAGCAGCTCATTAAAGTGTCCCCATGCCTCGAAGAAAAGGTCTCCATCCCTCTGTTGGAAGGATTGAATCTCCTTCCTCATCTGCCTTGTCTTTTGGGCTGGAAAAAATTTCCTTAGAAATCTATTGGATAGCTCTTCCCAAGTATGGATGGAATTTGTAGGCAATGAATGATACCACATTTTAGCATTATCTTTTAATGAAAAAAGGAAAAGAATTAACCTGATTCCCTCGTGATCTAGGCCCTGAATATGCTGGAACTTGCAAAGATCACAGAATTCTCGAAGGTGCAAATGTGAATCCTCAGTAGGTGTACCCCTAAAATGAGTCAAGGCACTGAGTATCTGCGGAGATATGTAATAATTTTCTTCCGCCTTAGGTTGATATGCAATGCATGAAGGATGGTTGAGGTTCTATGGAATGAAAGATTGCTTCATCGGTCTTTGTGCAAGTGGTTGCGGGTTTTTGAGTTGTTCCACCATTGATGCTTCGTTCTTGAATCCTTCTTTGTTCTTCTTAAAGTTGTTCCTAACCCTTTGTCGGATGGTCCGCTCAAGCTCGGGATCGAAGGGAAAAAATGTTGGATGTCGGGATCGAAGTCCGTGCATAAATCAGGTAGAATAGTTTCAGTGCAGCAGTGAAACTCTGCTGCTCGGGTAGCTCTCTGCCCTAATTGCGCTCGATCGCACAGAAGGTTGCGATCGATCACAAATATCACAGAGAGTGCTGTTTGATGTGCCTGAAACAGAAGAAAAATCAATTAAGGTTTGATAAAAAAATAAAAATAAAGATGGTAATCAGAAAATAAAATAATAATGTTGATTTAAACTAAACGAAAGTAATCCTAAAATGAATTTTAGTGTAATCCCCGGCAACGGTGCCAAAAACTTGTTAGACGAAAATATACCTAAATAACTAAGCAAATAACTGCACTTGTTTACTTGCAAGTGCACAAGGTCAACAGTATAGTATCGTGTGTGAATGCAAGATCATCTCCACAGGGATTGGTGAATTTCGATTTAGAATTAGATTCGCAATGTAATAGAAATAATAAAAGAGTTGATTTTGATAAAGATAAAATAATACGGATAAAGGTGTAAGGACTTGATATCTACCACTAATCATGCGACTCCAATACAACAGTATGCCAATGCTTTATAAATGTCATGTATACCTAATGTTTGTCAACCTAAGGGCATGGTATCTACTCCTCAAGCTATTGATTTCCCTAAGCAACGAGTTAGGCATGATATCTACTCTAACTTTTTTCTGTCTTAAGGGATTCAGTATGGTGTATACTGAGTTGTTCCTTAAGAGGGCATAGGATCTGTGGAAATCGACAACCACATGAGACCTAGGGCATGGTATCTACTCCTGGTTTCCTATGTTGATTAACCCAAGAATCTGGTGTGGATATCTTTTGTTACTATTGTCAGACCCAGGACTCGGTCATCCAAATTGATCTAACTAACTAATCCATACCACATGCATACGTTGATCAGACACACACATATGAGGAATTTAAATACAAACAGGCATTAATCAAGTTAAGCAACATAACATAAATATCGCAAAGGCACCAATACTGAATTATTGAATAAACATAATTAGGGCTTCAACCAAGCCCTTACTAAAAGTTAAGTACACATAATAAAAATAAAGGAAAGAAGAAACCCGAGAGAAGAGTCGTCAATTCCTCTCAATGGTCTCCTTCTGGCCTCCGGCCTCCAGACCTAAAACTAAACTTAAAACTAAAAGAAGATTGAAAGATAAAAGAAGGGATGTCTAATTTGTGTTTTTACAAGTGTATTTATAGGGGTTGAATAATCCTAGAAGGCTCAGGAAACCCTAAATTTCCTAAAACATAAAAACTCATTTATTTCCAAAACTGGTTCTGCCGCTTTACTGTTCACGCCCGTACATAGGTGCTCGATCGCATTCGTGGTGCACTCGATCGCCAATCTGCGCTCGATCGCACAGTAGAGTGCGCTCGATCGCACTCTAGCCAGCAGCTGCTCCAGGATTTCCAAATTTCTTCCTTTAAGTGCCAAAAATGCTTCTTTTTTCTTCAAGACCCTATAAAAACGTGTAAAACACAAAAGTGAAGTAAAATAGACTAAAACATATAGACAAAGAGCTTAACAAATGTAAATTAAGGGGCTTAAATATGAATATTTAAGCACCTATCACAAACATAAATGAATGTAGTGATTAAACGCACGAAGTTGGGTACCAGTTGACACAACGGAATGTCAAAATATCTCAGCACCGAGTAGACGAAAGGATAAAACAGGAATCTGAGCTTGGCTTTCAGATGTTGTTCGTAAACACATATTTCAAAGGGTGTTTGATTCGAGAGGACATCACAGATTCTCTCCCCTACACCAGAATTTCTCAGAATATACTCTTCCAAAATCTTATATTCATGCCTAATAGCTTCAAGGCCCTCTACTTCTAGCTTATTTAGCACAAAATTTTCCATTTGTGATCATTGAACTCTTTCTTCTACCCTCATATTTCCTCTAAACTCAGCCAGGACATTGTCTTCCTTATCCTCAGAAGATGAATTCTCATTTTCTTCCTCTTCCTCACCCTCATAGGGAACCATTTCCAATGGTCTCTCATGAGCATTATCATCTCCTGAGGCCTCACCCTCACTAGAGGCTCGATCCAAACCCATGGCCTTATTTAGCTCCCTAGACAGTGCCTCAGTGTCCTCATTATAATTACCACTCTCGCTAGGCCAATCACGATAACTACCTACAGAAGACATTGTAAAACTGAAAAAGAAGAACTCACTAACAAGAAAACACCACAGGAGTAAGTCTGAGCACTTCACAGAATCTGACTTCGAACCAAGCTCCAATGCCTCGAACCTTCTCCAAATGACTGACCCTTCTTATTGACAGCAGACTCTAAGGGCTCCCAAACTTCAGCAGATTCTAAGAGCTCCCAAGCTTCAACAAACTCCAAGAGTTCCTGAACTTCAGCAGATTCTGAAGGCTCCCAAACTTTGGCAGAATCCGAGGGCTTTCAAAATTCTCTCTTTGAATGCAAATGAGTGAAGTGAACAAATGAGAGAAAACTCCTCTTTTATATAAGGGTTCAAAGAATTAACTCCATCCCTGGCTATAAAGTCTAGACATTTCATATAATCAATAGAAGATGGTATCGTTTCGCTCCCCAAAGCAGCTAAAAGTGTAATATTAAGGTCATGCGTCGTCTTTCCAGTCCCTAAAATGACAACACATGCTCTAGCATTAAGAGCCCTTGCAGAATATTCTAGAACCTCCCAATGCTCCAACATTAAATGCCTTTGTAGAATGTTCTAAAACAGCACAAAAGGCCACTCAAAAACCTTCTGTAGGCCCAAAGCAAAAAATACGGTCCAAAAGGCTTCTTACAGACCCAAAGCAAAATGAAAGGCCCAAAAGTCCACTGAGAACTCCAAAAGAAGACACCCTAGGCCAAACATCCACAGGAAAACTCGCCTGCAAGAAATATTCAGGATTGAGCATTTTGACTAAGCCTCATATGCTCGGTTCTATGTCTCTAAGGCCGAGCATTTTGACTGAGCCTCGTATGTTTGGTTCCACGTCTCTAGAAAATCTCTGAGGCTAAGCATTTTGATAGAGCCTCATATGCTCGGTCCCACGTCTCTAGAAAATCTTCAAGGCCGAGCATTTTGACTAAGCCTCATATGCTCGGTCCCACGTCTTCAAAAAATCTCCAGGCTGAGTATTTTAACTAAAACTCATATGCTCAGTCCCACGTCTCAAGGCCGATCATTTTGACTTAGCTTCATATGCTGGGTCTCATGTCTGCAAGGCCGAGTGTTTTGGCTGAACATCATATGCTCAGTCCCACGTCTCCAAGGCCAAGCATTTTGACTGAGCCTTATATGATCGGTCTCATGTCTTCAAGGTCGAGCATTTAGACTGAGCCTCGTATGCTCGATCCCATGTCTCCAAGGCCGAGCATATTGACTGAGCTCCATATGCTCGGTCCCATATCTGTGAAGCATTCAACTAAGAACATCGGCTCCATTATACTTCCTCAAGCACATAAATATACTTAAAGAAGTGAGGGGCTTATGATGTAGTGAATAATTCTCCCTCCAATAAACTGGTGACACGTGGACACTTTTTTCTCTGATAATCCAACGACACGTGGATAACTCTCTTTTCAATAATCTGATGACACGAAAGACTTCAGAACGAACCATGACAGTGCAATGATGGTGATGCAGTAGAGCAAATGATGAATCTGTTATCACTAACAAACCCCTCACACGCGAAAACGGAAGTGATATTCTAGGAACTGCGTCGTCCCCGAGTGAGTAACAGATTTGATTCCTTAAGTTGATATAAATAGGGGGTCCAAGGTGCGCAAATTTCAATTCATCCATCACTAAACACTATTATTGTCATTATCATTCCCTCCACAAAACCTTGCACTAACAAAAGCATTGGAGAGTCTTCGGATGTATCACCCCTTTCTTCCTCCTGTGACTCTTTAGTTCAACATTTTCTTTTTGTGCAGACCTAGCATTTTAGTTCTGCAGCCTAGCAGTAGATTTCCTCATCAACATAACCAAACCTCGACAAAGAGAGAAAAACAAAACAACAGAGTTCTTTTTTTAAAGAAAAAATTTGAGGGCGTGATCAACTTATTAAATGAAAGGTGAAATTCAATAGCATCAAACTTAGGTAGATTGAATACCTCTTAGTGAATCGGTATCTTAATGTTAAATTCTTTATTTTTTCATTAAGAAAATCAACTGGGTCAAGTTTGGTTCTAAAAAGTTTGTTATATGTAACAAAACAATGCACCTTTATAACACCATCATTAAGTCGACAACTAGGCACATGCTTATCCTTCTTAGGATAACCCTCTAAGGGTACAACTTTAAAGACCCTCATATATAATCTAATTTCATCTAAGTGAATGTTTTTTTTTTCTTTTGGTATGTTGAATTTGTCCTAATTTCACATACTTATCCCTAAATGAGAATGCCAATTATTTATCATGATTAAAGTGAAGATGTGGTGCAAGTGCATGTGCATATTGACATGATATGTCACAACAACAAATAAAAATGTGATTTGTTATGGGAGCAGTGCTATAACTACCATCGATTTCAATCATTGGAATGCATTCTAGTAAATGTTAAAAAGTTTTATTGATAATTTGTGTGTTTTGTCAATTTTATTTTTAATAAAATTATTATAACGAATAAAAAGTAAAACTTAATTCCGAGTGTTTGAATAAACAATCGAAAATAGATGGTAAAAAATTATCATACTGGTAGATTTTAAAGCTATGGCCCATATTAAGTTTTTCCAAGTTTAAAGTAACAACTTCAAAAAATCAACCTTAAATGCATTGAAGTCCTAAAGCCCGAAACTAGTTGAAATTAAAACGGGTTTTAGGATCAAGGCTTTTAAGTATTAACAGATTATGGGCTTAAGGCCCAAGGCTAAAGTATTAACAGATTATGATTTTAAAGGCCGAAGGCCGGAAATAAGTAATACTAAGAGATTGGTAAAGTTACCATGTTTGAAATGAAAAAAGTAAAAAAAAAAAAAAATTAAAGTTAAGCAAACTAATAAGGCCCAAACCTCTCACTGAAAGTCGATTGCAAATCCAAGATCTATGGCTAAAGGGAAAACTTTTTGAGTTACAATTTCATGAGGTATTTTTTTTTCCCAATCCTATAAATATAATAATTACTATTTTCAAAAAATAAAATAACCAAATAAGCAAAACTATGACAATATAAAAATAATAATCCAAAACAACTAAGTTAAGTAAAAAAGAAAAGAAAAAGAAGTAATTATTGTATGATAATAACAACCAATCAAATATCTTAATAATGTTTAATTATTACATAAGAAATAAAATATATTTTTTCTCAAATTTTATTTCTTCTTTTATTTCTTCAATTTTTTCCTCTCTTTGTTAAAAAGGTGCTACGTGTTTTCCTCTTTCTTCTTTGGATTTTTGTATAATACAGTTATACTATATATAAGAGTCAGTGATGTGTAGTATGACAGCAAAAGAAAATGTAATACTTTGTTTAGCATATATGTGAGTAGAGGGGTTCAACTTAGGTGCCTTACCTTAAAGTAATGCACAAAAAAAAAGTATTACATTTACAAGTATTTTAGTCACCTTTCATGGTGAAGTTATTGGATTTGGTTGTAAATTGTCACATTTGGTTGTAACACACTTGCCACCACCAAATGTGAGTGTGTCACTACCAGATGTGAGTATGTTACTAGTAAATGTGACAATATACCCTCAAATGTGACTATTTTATTAGCAAATGTTACATTCTTTTATGGATACCTCATTTTAAGACAAGACTCATGAGAATCCTCAAAGAGAGAGAGAGAGAGCAAAAGAGATCAGACGAGTGGGGGCGAGGGGTAGAGAGAGGAAGTTGCCACCTGTCACTAGACTTAGGTTAGTTTTGCATTTTTTGTTTTTTTTTTCTTTAACCGTGGTATTCAAGGAGAAAAAGTAGACATTATAAATTAAAATTCAATAACTATCAAGTCTACTTAATTTTGTCTTTCTACTACTTTTGTACAATTGGAAAATAACATTTTTATTTATTTTTGTCTTGGAACTTGACAGTAATAAATAACAAGTGCACGAGGTTTTAAAAAATAAATGAGTAGGTTTCCCTTTGACTCTATATTTTTTATTTTGGGGAGAAATTATAATATAATTTTTTTAACCCTTAAAATAGTAGAATATTTAAAATAAATTGAAACATCTTCACCATAATGTAGATCCACTCGTGACTAAAAGTATGAAGAAGATAAGCAAATCAAATAGTGCTATAACAACCTCATCAACGATCTAAAAATGAATGGTGCGATTCAATTTTCATATTTCATTTTAAGTTTATTCTCTCTCTATTTGTAATTGGTTAATATCGTCAATGATACTACGCTTCTTTTTTTATCAAGTGTAGGTATAGAGCTTGTTGAAAATAAGAATTGAAAAGAAATTCTTTTTCTTATTGATTGAATGATAAGAATACTAATGACTCGATATATAGACTTATAAATACTATGTCTAATAGGAATAGGACATAACAATTAGATAAGATAAATATGATACAAGCTTACTAGGACATACATTAAGAATCCTATTAGGACTCTCAACACTCCCCCTCAAGTTGGAGCATAGATATCATATGCACCAAACTTGTTAAAAATAAATCGAATTTGAGAACCATCCAATTGTTTAGTAAATAAATCAGCTAGCGGATTGATCGACTTCACATGTCTGGTACTAATAACATTTTATAGAAGTTTTTCTCAAACAACATGACAATCAACTTCAATACGTTTAGTTCTCCCATGAAACACCGGATTATTTGCAATATGAATAGCTGCTTGATTATCACACACCATGCTCATGGAACTTGATTGGGTAATCCCAAGTTTCGCTAACAATTGTTTTAGCCAAACCATCTCACATGTAGTATGCACCATTGCTCTATATTCAGACTCAGCACTTGACCTAGAAACCATAGTTTGCTTTTTTACTTTTCCACGATACTAAATTGCCTCCAACAAACACATAATATCCAATAGTGGACCTTCTATCAGATTGAGAGTCAGCTCAATCTACATCAATATAACCTTCAATTTTAGCATGACCATGATTTTGATAAAGTAAACCATGGTCAGGAGCAACCTTGAGATATCTCAAAATTCGAATAACAGCATCCAATGACTAGTTCGTGGAGTATCGAGAAATCGACTAACCATACTAGTTGCAAATGAAATATCAGGTCTAGTAATAGTCAAATAATTCAATTTTCTAACCAAAAGCCTAAATCACCCTGGATCAGATAATAAGTCACCTTGATCAAATGCAAGTTTTGTGTTGGGATCCATAGGACTATCTATAGGTTTACACCCTAACATTCTAGTATCAGTCAACAAATCAAGAACATATTCATGTTGAGATAAAGAAACACCATGACGAGATCCAGCAAACTCAATTCCCAAGAAGTATCTCAATTCCCTTAAATCTTTTGTTTGAAATTTAGTATTCAAGAACTGTTTTAGTGCTAGAATGCTTTCTTTGTCATCTCCTATGATCATAATGTCATCCACATATACAATCAACAATATCCTACTTACCTCATTATGTTTATAAAATACAGAATGATATGAACCACTGTAATACCTGTGTTCTTAAAGTAAGGGTAAAGAAGTAATTCGATAGACATTACATGGAATTAAAATAATACATATATGAAAGATTTACTATTAATATAATAATTAAAAAAAGACCTGTAGCCTTTTGCGGTTACAAAGAAAAAAAAGAGAGAGGCAAACACCTGGACACTTAGCGTCCAGGTGTAGCATATGAAATCTCAAGTGTCTTGCATGCAAGACACATGAGAGGAAAAAAATGTGTAGAATGGTGGGGGCGGTTTTGATATAAAAATTAGTTTTTTTTGTTTTGTTTTTTTTTATTTCTTACCAAATCCTGTTTGGTTTTCTTCTTTATTCAATTCAAATTTCTTAGCAAAAAGTTATAAAGAAATTTTTTCTAATATTAGAGATAGTACAGTCATTCAGTTACAATAGTAAGATTTCATCATATTTGAGGTAAATTTTCAATAAGACTCATAACTAAATAATTATATTGTTTGAAATAAGTTATGAAATAGTAAGATTTATGAAAGTTTATGATTAGGTGTGGGTGATCAGCAATCTCAAGAAATTGTTGAAAGAAGCAAGAAAGGCAAAGAGGTGATCCACGAGTAGCTTTAAGTGCTATATGGTGAGTTAGATTTACTTTTAGTAATCGGGACCAATAAAAAGATGAATTTATGATATTTGAACAAATGGTTGAATTATAATGATTTAATGATATACTTTCCGATAGGTATGATAATTGATTTATTTATTGATTAGGAATCTAATAGTATGTTGAATATTAATTATATAAAAATTTATATTTTAAAAATGATGGATTAATGAAAAATAAGCTGAGAAGTTATATGAAATTTATGAAAATATGATTGAAAAATTTATATGATATATGAGAAGACAATTTAATAAATATGATAAAAATAATACTTTTGAGAAAGAGCTAGATAGTTGAATTGAATGCTTTGATGTATGCTTACTTGCAAGTTATTTCTCATATGCATAAAAGGGAAGACTACGAAGGCAGCTGGTCTGGTTGAGAAGACCAGGAAAGTAACTGATCTGGCTGAGAAGACCAAGGCAGTTGGTCTAGCTGAGAAGACTAGGAAGACAGTTAGTTTGGCTGAAACATGTCGATATGTGGGAATATGTTCCTAGATGATAATATGAAACAATAAGATGATGTGATGAAAAAAAAGAAAGAAAGAAAAATAGATGATTTAAACATATGTATTTATTTATTTGGTTATTTTATTATTATTGATTGAGATACTAAAGTAATAGTCTTGATTGTGAAATTATTGATAGACAAATGAGTCTCAGATAGAGACATATATGATGAGAAAGAAATATGAAAGTATGATATGATAAAAATTATTTGATTGATTGATTATATGCTATGAACCTTATAACGAGGTAAATAATGATGTTGAATTGATAATCTCAAGATGATTAAATATATGAGAAGAAAAATTGATATGTTTGATGATTAATTTAAGAAGAGATTGATAAATGGTTGGAATTATGATATGAGTAGTGATAATAGAATGTTATTATTGAATTATATGAGATAATAGATGAATGAATATTTGAAGATTATTTGAAAGATTGAATTATTATATGTGAAGAAATACATGATTAATATTGGTGAATTAGAAACGATTGAATTATAAGATGTGACTGGAAGTATATAATTGAGTACTTCTAGTAAATTTAATTCACTGAGCTTGTGAAGCTCACTCCTCATTGTTGAAAATTTTTAGGCAACGGGCAAGGCAGATAGAGTTTAGAGATAATATCAGAGTAATTAATTTAAGTAAGTCCCATGGTCAAGTCCTCATACATTGTAAGAAAGAAGAAAGAAAATTTGTAATAAAATATTTTCATGCATTTTGTTATATGTATATATTGTTTCTGATAGGAGAATGATGATGTATCTCATCTGGAAGAGTTGAGGATCGGATGTAATTTTTAATTTCAGTTGATTTGTTTTTATATTATTGCATATACATGTCATATTGGGATTTCAAAACGTGACGACACCGTCTCGGGGGTGGCCAACCCGGGATGGGTCGTTACAATTTTGGTACAGAGCATTAAGTTTTATGATTTTGTAGACTGCATAAAAATTTTAAGAAGTGGAAGATTTAAACAAACTACATTTTAATGCAGAGTTTGAGGATGACACGTGGACATGCTGGAGCTAGAGGTAAAGTTCAAAATCAGAGAAGACGTGGTAGACCCCCAATATTTAGAAGAGTTGAAGTGGAGGGGGAGGTCGAGTATGTGGTTCATGCAAGGGAACAAGTTGCTAGTGCAGCTGGTACTAGTAGAAGTGGAAGAGAATATGATATTAGGAAGGATGAGTTGAGAGAAGTTCTTGATCGTGCTATAGAGAGAATGAATGCAATAGAAGAAAGGGATGATAATTTAAAAAGAAGATTAAAGGAAAGGGGTAGAATAGAACTTGATGTGGTGACACAAGAAGCTTATGAGAGAGAGGGTGTGTTTGCACATGAGATGCGAGGGGATTGTTTTGTGAGATTTATTAAATTTAAACCCCATTCCTTTAGAGGATCTGTAAATCCTATTGAAGCTGAGCAGTGGATTAAACATGTTGAAAAATATTTTGAAGTCTTACCAGTGACAGATAGGCAGAATGTTGCTTTTGCTTCATTTAAGTTGGAAGGTGAGGCTTTTCAATGGTAGGAGGATATTCTGCCTAGATTGAATACACGAGTAGATCAACTCTAAACTTGGCATAAGTTTAAGGATGGCTTGTTTCTGGGTTTGTAGAGAGGGAGAAGGAATGAGAGAGAGAAAAATTCTTTGTTTTTTTCTCATTTTTTTTTTTTTTGCTTTTTCTTACTTGTTCTTCTTCATTTTACTTTTGAATGTATTTGTTCTTAGTGAAAATTTGCAGTTTCTTTCTCTTCTCTTAAGTAATTTTTGTTAAAAATAATCAAATCAAGACCATCTTCGTTGTGAGGATCGTGCCCATCTCCACCTCAACGATCGTTGGAATCCCCACTTAAGTGTTTATACCAAAAATAATTTAATGTAGTGGCATATCCTGATTGTGACACGTGTAAAGGCCCTAATGTGTAAGAGAGAATACAGTTGGGAAGAGAAGATGCGTGATAAGAGTATTAAATGAGATAAGACGACTAACTATTAGAAAAGCCCGCAAAATAAGAACTTTTAAAAGAGTAGTTCGAGAGACAACATCGAGACAAGATGTTACGTGTAAAGGCCCTAACGTGTTAGAGAGAATACGATTGGGAAGAGAAGAGACGTGATAAGAGTATTAAATGAGATATGATGACTAGCCATCAGAATAACTTGCAAAATAAGAACTTTTAAAAGAGTAGTTCGAGAGACAACATCGAGACAATATATTAGCTCGATGACTCAAGGTTGATAAGCTCGAGAGAAGGTTACCTCAACCTCGAGTATATATAACTGCTAATCCGACTCTTTAGGGATCGAGGATAAAATCAAAGGTTGTGTACATAATTTACCTAAAGTAAAAGTGGTTATGATTAGATACAACTTACGTAGTGGAGTAAAAGATTTGAACACGTGGCATGCTAGGTGCAATTAATTCAGAGAACGTGAGAAAGTGAAAATGTGGGAGACACTTTGGGAGAATCAATACAATTGTCTAAGCCTGAAACATTATTTGGAATAAATCATAAGGGACACATAAGCAATCATCCAACAATCATTTATCTATCTATTTGTAAATACTTTCCTTTACTTTCCAGTCAGTAAGCCTTAACTATAATTCCCTCTCGCTATCCTCATTATGCGTCTGTCTCGAAGTCAAGCTAGAATTATATTGAATGCTTAACATTCACTACAACAAGCTCGAGGTCTGTATGTGATATTTTGAGGTTTTAACCTTGTAAACCTATTGTATTAGTATTATTCACAGTTTCAATATCAATATATATTGAGTTTTTTTGTTACTTTGCACTTACTACTTATTCTGTTTATTACCTGCTAGATTAAATTATTGACTTTGAATTTATAATGGCATATTATTAAAGTCATCTTAATTTGGGCATTACCAGATCTTTCTAGATAAGTACTGTTCGAATCGAGCCCGCTTTAACATCGATTGACGCAAAATTAATTCTTGCACCAACACTAAGTCTTGCAGCGCTGCCTTCTCCGTCGTGGTGTTTTGATTAGGTAGGTTTGATTTGAGATCGTGGGATTTGGGGAATCAAATGGCTGATATTGGTAAAATTCTCAACCTATTTATCTTATTTTTTATTTAATCTCAATGTGAATATATTGCTCTTGATTCAGTTGAAATGATGATTAATAGTGGATATATGTGTTGAATCAGTTTATGTTTAAAGAAAATTTTTATATCTTTTGATGTTTTGCAAGCAGGAAAATGAGGAATAAATTTTTTCTCATTCTCATTCTCTTTAGAGTCTGGGTAAGAGAAAAAAAAATAAAAATAAACTCTCACCGTGTTTCTCTCCATAAACTCCCCCTTTTCTCTTTTTTTTTTTTTTGGATATACAAGAGGGTGTGTTGAATCTGTTGATTTTTAAAGAAAATTTTTCTCTCTCTTGTTTGGCAAGCAGGAAAATTAGGGAAGAAATTTGTTTATTCATTCTCTAGCTGTTTGATGTTTGGGGCAAAAGAAAATGAAAGAAAACAGTATCATTCTCTTGCTGTTTTGTGAACATTCTTCCTTACTGATCTTTCTCAGAAAATTAAGATAAAAGAAAAAAATAATGTTGTTATTCTAAAAAGAATTTTGGCTGTACTTACCTCAATGATCTATGAAAGAATCTTTCATTCAGAAAGTCTAGCTGAAGACAAAGAGAACTCTTCATTAGTTCCACGTGCTTTGAATGGCAAAGATGGGTTGATAACACTTTATCTTCCTGAATCACAAATCTTGTTTCTTAATTGTTTGGTTCCTACAAAGATGAAGATGAAGAAATTGATTTTTAGGGATTTTCTTTTTTATTCAATTTGGGATTCTTTGGATTTCTTGGTGATTGGTTATCATGTGAAAGGGGAAGATGCTAGCTAACAAATCTGAATTATCTTGGGGGTGGATTTGGATGAGAAAGATAAGATAGAATGTTTAGAAAAAAGGAAAATGGCGGAAGAATTTTTTTCCTCTTGCTGTTTCCTAAATGGACTAAAAGAAATATAAGGAATTTTTTTCCTCCCCCGTTTCACTCTCCAAAAAGGTGGAAACTCTCCTCCCTTTACCCATTTTTTTTTTAAAACTAAATGGCTTCCCTTCTTCTTGAGAGTTCGTATAGACAGATATCGAGTCAGGCTTGGATAATCTGTTGCAGCTCATGGATTAAACGGTGTAAGTGAAAATGATTCAATTTTAAACTAGTTAGATTTTCATATTTAAATTCAATCAATTTTTTTTTTGTTAATGAACCATAAAGTGACTTATTAAGATTTTTTTTTAATAATAAATAAAATAAATAAAATTTTAAAATCAAAAATATTTTATTAATGATTTGAAATTTAATGAGAATGACAAACCCAACCCCACAAAGTGTCAACATGAATATTAAGACCTAACGTAAATCTATCATCCACTAAGAACAACAACCTTCCAAAATGCAAGAGACCAACAAAAAGACTCCGTTTTAACTAAGCTTCTATTTTTGTTTTCATTTTGCAGTCTTCTTTAAAAATCAGAAAATGCTATCTACGATTGACGTCGCCACTTTCCATGCTAAAATGGCAGATCACATACAGGATAAGCAAATTATATTTCATGATCACTTTACTTCATTAGGCTTAAGTAGTAATAGATTTGAGTAAGACACAACATCCATCAAATTATTAAAAATCGAACATTAATTTAAGCCTTTGATAGGAAAATAACATTTAATCCAAATTCATAAATACAACATTACAAAATCTATCATCATTCAATCATTACATACATACAAAAATCTCATTAAAATATTTATTTTTAATATCAAACAAAAGCAAGTATCTCATTAAAAAATCTCAATGTATTATTTGGTTGTTAATATTATTCAATTTGCGAGTAAACTTAGCTCGATTTGAAATTTCAAGATCGATATATTTTTTATAAAAAGTATTGTTAAATTTTTAGCAATTATAAATTTATATCCATAGCCACTACTTTACAAGTCAAAAACCGAATTTAACAAGTTCGGTCAAAATGAGATCGGTTGAAAAAGAGAAGATAAATTTTTTTTTTAAAGACTAAAATGTAATATAGTAAAATCAAAATTTCCGTTAATTACTGATAAATACTGAATTTATGTATTTAAAAAGATAAGAGAGGTGTCTACATAATTTACTAGATGATGACAAAAAAACGAAAGGTAAAATAAAATAAAAAAAGAAAACCTATTTCTAATCTGTTCCCTATACAGCTTCAGTCTTCAAAGCCGCTCTCCTCCTTCCCTTGCCATCGCTGCTATCACCAGGATCAAATCCGAAGCCGAACCATCTCCGTCGCCACTCAGCCTCTACGTCTCCGTCAACATCTACAACCAAAGAAAGTAAGGATCCTCGTCAATTTTTTTTTATTTTCTTTTTTCCATTTTCGATCTCTTATATGGTGTTGTAGACTGAGGAAAGAGTTGCTGTTAAAATCCCAGCTGTGTCTCAAAATGAAACCATAAGTGTTTCCCTTGTAAGCGGTTCAGCACTGAACCCGGCACCAGGTGACTCATTAAAGCAGTTCATCTGAGACCTCTGCTCCGCGTAATATTCAAGACCACAAGTAGAGTAAGTCGAGCCAATGAGAAGCAGAGTTAGTCAATTTGTTGCCTGTAAGATTTAATTTATTTATATAAATAATAATAGCTGAAGAAATTATGCATCTGACTGTTTTTCAGTCCTCTTTTTTCCTTTTGATAACGACCTTAGTATCTGTTAGTTTGAGGTTTCTGTATTTTTTGAATTTGGATTTTATATAGATGGGATACATGTTTGAATTTAATTATTTTTTTGGATTATTTAATAATGTCATCAAGATCACTTTCCTCCACTTTACTTGATTATTTATTTAACTGATGATTAATGTGCACAGCTGAAATCATGATGGCCTATTTTCAGTATTTTTTAGAACAAGTGATCACGTTGATTCTATTCAGTACGTGTTGGTTCAATATTGATGGAAAAACCATACCTGACCGCATCAAATTTAATAAATTCCTCCCCTTTCATTGCAGTTTTATAATTTGGATTAATTTTGGGGCGGTGACTGAAGTGTCATGGTATATTTTGGTGTGGGAAGGTGGTGATAAGTGGGAAATTTCCTGAGGTCTTTGATATAGTGTGGGAGGCGCCTTGGTTAGTTCATGTGTTTCTTTCATTAATGGTGTCATCACTTGGGATATTCATTTTACTCAGAATCTGCATGATTGGGAACTTGATTGTGTGGGTGATTTCTTTGCTTTCATTACCAAGAGACACCTTGGTTAGGCCTAGATGGATTTTGAGCAAAGGGAAAGATTTTGATATAAAGTTTTTTTTACAAGACCCTCTTTGTGTGCTTCCAATGGTAGGTAGGTTGAATTTTCATTGGAAAGCAATTTGGAAATTGAGCATTCTCAAGAAGGAAGGTTTCTTTGCTTGGGAGGCATCTTGGAAATGGATTTTGACCATCAATAATTTGCACAGAAAAAAAAAGAAGGAAAAATGATGGTTAATCTGTGCTATCTTTGCAAAGAAGAGGTCGAGAACGTAAATCACTTTTTGATGGGTTGTTTCTTTTCAAAGCAACTGTAGGAGATGGCTTTTTGAGTGGTGGGTATAACCTGGCCGGTCTATCCAAGATGAGATTTGGGTTTAGAATGGTATTCGAGGTTCTAATGAGATGAGGAAGCTTTTTACATTGATTCCACTCTCTATCATATGGTGGCTATGGAATGATAGAAATAGTAGGTCTTTTGAGGGTGTAGAGAGTTCATTGATGCCATTAAAAGTAGATGGTTAAATAACTTTTCTTTTTGGTGTAAGGGGAAATATTTTGTACACGAGGAGGAAGAGTTCCTTGATTTTAGTGATACACTATCTAGTAAATAGTCCTTTTGTAAATGGGTTGCACTCCCTTAGTGCTTTCTTTATATTTACTTTTAATTATCAAAAAAAAATATATTTTGATTTCTCAGCAATATCTAAATAGCGAATTCCTTTTGACCAATTTATCTTTCACTCTAATCTCCTGGATCCCAACTTTCTGGGATTTTAATTGTCACAGATTAAGGAGATGCCTCGAAGGCCAAGAAGGCGTTGCCGATTGTTGAAATACTGGCCTTTAACCTTCTCTCCATTTGCTCGTTCTTTTACTCATGTTGCTTCTGCTTACATGGCTAGGCATCAAATGTCTGACTCCAATGCCCGAAGGAAATCTGCCCAAAAATCCACTGGTAAGTAAACACTTTTCGTCAGTCCAAGAGAAACCTCTTTTTGCATGCTGTCTGCTTGAAATCTTTTGGTTCTTGTATACTTGTACTTATTGCTTTCTGTCCTCCTTCAAGATAATGGGTTCACTAAGCAACTTCTGGAAGAGAAAAATACACAGTCCAAGTCATCTGAGGAAGAAGAGATTGAAGTAAGTACTTATTATAGTTGTATTAAATCTGTGTATTCAAATTGTTTAAGTCAATGGAATTTGATTAGTTTTTGGTCATTGTCTTTTCATGTGAATTTTGTCTTTATGAAGGGAGTTGTACAAGCAGATTTTGAGTTCTTTGACCCAAAACCCGACGATTTTCACGGTGTTAAGATCTTGCTGCAGATCTATCTTGATGATAAGCAGTGGGATTTAAGTGGTTTTGTAGACTTGATATTGGGACAGCCCACAGTGGGGACTGTTGTCAAAGTAGAAGATGATGAAGATGATGGACTCTTCTCTGTTGTTACAGCTCTTAACGTGGGGAGATATAAGGCAAGTAACTTAAGATTATAACATTATTTTCACTTATGAAAAAAAATTATAACATCTTTTTAAATACATGATTGTAATGCCTACCTGCTATGGATAACATTTTGGCATGTTGCTATTTTATCTCATTGAATTTTTCAATTGAAAGATGGCAATTAGTGGGTAGAGGGGGTGCTTAGGATGGGTGGAGCCTGACCCGAATCTGATCTGAGGAGCAGTCGATTTGGAATATCCCAAGTGGGTTCCACAAGGCGCAGGCCAGGGAAGTTTGATGATTACTGAATCACAATTTGACTATTCTAATAGATTACCTTAAATACATGCTTCATATCAACAAATTATATAGTAGAACAATATCTTTTAGAACTCCAGGTGCCCGTACTGTTCTACATCACTATAGGGTGGACGGATATATACAACTGTCTGCCTTATGCATTAAACATTTACTAGTGATGTGGGATTGTTGGATATTCATCCCATAATTTCTTGTTGACCAAAAGCAAAGAAACCGTTATCTCTCTATCTCACTCTTTCTTTCTCAGTGGACAATGGCTATATAATGACCAAGTTAATGTTGGATTAAGAGTCAAAGAGAGAGCTTCTTATGAGGGAAAAGGAGGAGAGAGTAGTTGGAGAGTTGGAGTTGACGTTGTTCTGTTTACAAAATGTTTGGGAGAAGGGAATGGAGTGAGAAGTAAGGGTGCCATGTTACCTTCCCTTGTTTTGGAGATCTTTTTCAAGAAGGGAATGGAATTGAAGGGTTCCGTCAAACCATCCTTTTACCTCCAAAACCCATTTTTTGGACTTCCTCTAATTTTATCCAAAAGACCAAAATTACCCTTTTTCAATTCTTTATAATAAATGCGAAAGATTTTTTTTTTCTTCGTAAGTCTTCAGTCATAACTTATGCGTTCATTTCCTTTCCATCCTCCATCCAAGCAAGGAAGATAACATTACTCTCTTTCTCTCCATTGCTTTTGTTAGAACATCCAAACAAGGGAAGGCTAACCACCCTTTTTTACTAGGTTTAGTGAATTGTAATTTCTTTTTCCTAAAATACCCAGCATTCTATTATCTAATTACAACAAGCTATGCCATGTTTGGCTGTTTGGATTTGGATTGTGCTACATATAATTTTACTTATTCATTATGCTATAATTATTTAAACAGTAATTTTATATTTAATAAATATAATATATATATAAAATGTAATTATATATTTGACCGTGTTACTGGTTTGGGTCGGTTTGAAAATTTTGAATCCATGACCCAACCCAACCCAACCCAACCCATTGGGTTCAAAAATATTTCAACCCAACCCAACCCAACCCAACCCAACTTCTAAAAAGACCCAACCCAACTTCTAAAAAGACCCAACCCAACCCATTGTATCGGTTTGGATCGGGTCCACAAGTCAACCGGGTTCCATGCTCACCCCTAATCCTAATTACAAAATTACTCCCATAATCAAAATAATACCTAATTCCTAAATTAAAATCCCTAATTCTAATCTTCGTTGTTTACTTCATCACCCTCTAGTTTCGTGGTCTGAAATGCTTGGTGATTGGTAACTGGCTGGTCTTTGCAGGGCTTTGGTGAGTCAAATTTCATATTTTTGTAATACTTTTGTTTCACTTGCACTGTCTGACTTAACATGAATTTTGTTCTTACCAGGGTCATAAATGTATTATGGAGCTGAAGGACTTCCTCCTTAAAGCATGCCAGGAGAAAGATGTAATGGGTGACTTGAGAGTGTTTTTCGCAGAGCAAGCGCAGAATGTTGGTCTGTTGATTTCTCAGAGAGTGCTGAATCTTCCTCCCCAGCTTTTGCCTCCTCTTTATGATGCCCTATTTGATGAAGTTTCATGGGCTACAGAAGATGAGGTCAGAGAGAATATTGTCTCAGATGAGTGACTTTGATAAATATTTCTAATTCTTCACCTGCTGGATTGACTCTCTTTGGCGAACTTATATTTCTATTGTTTGCTTTTGAAGCCAACAGAGGAGCTCCGGAATTCCTTCCGCTTCAAGTTTTATATGCTAGTCAGTAAAATTTACAAGGTGAGATATTGCAGCATCTTCCACCTAATCATTGTACTTTTATTATGGATTTTCTATGTTTTACAGTTGGCTTCACTAATCCCTCTCTCTTTCTCACTCATTTTTGGATGCAAAAATACAGCTCAAGAATGCGGATCAGAGAAAAAGGTCAAGTACTGGCACTGATGAAGCAATAATATATATTAAGCCAGAAGATGAAATTTTTCATAAGGTACTGGTTCTCTGATACCTGTGACATTCAATATGTCTAATCTTCTCTCACTTTCTTCTTTTTTTCCTTTTTAATAACTCTGTTTTTTCTCCTTCCTAAATATGTTGCAGCTCAGTTCGTGGTCCTTCACTTTTCCTTTGCATACCCAGCAGGTTACAACTCATGAGGCAAGTACTATCTTGATTTGCAGGCGATAGCATGCCTAGATTAACTTTTATTTATAAAAAATTGCCTAGATTAACTTCAAACTCAGTACCAGTGATCTATCTAAAATCTAGTTGAAAATCTTAGTGGCCACATCAATTCTCTTTTCTTCCTCTTCTTCCCCTATTGATTTATAGGGGTCATGCGCTGCGGAATATTAACTGTGGTGGGTGAGGCATATCGATCTTTGTCCTTTTCAACTGTGATGGGGCGTGGCACATTAATCTTAGTCCTTTTCAACTGTGGTGTGAGACACAATACTCCATTTGAAGAAAAGATAGATGCCCCATCTTTCCTGTATTAAGAACATCTTAAAACTTCCCTAAGCCTTTTTGTTTTTATTTTCTTCTATATTCTTTCCCTTTCTGTTGCATTTTGCTGTGTCTATGTGTTTGTTTTTGTAAAAGAGAGGAAGAGAATGCAACTTACTGGCTGTCTTATTGAATCAGGGTTCTAGCCAGTAGGTTTTCATGTTGTTTTGTATATATTTCTAAGTCAGGGAACCAACTTGCTAATGTAAAAGCTAAGACTGCTAAGTTGCAGTGGAGTAACTTGTTAAGACTGCTAAGTTGCGGTGGAGTAACTTTTGTCTACCTTTCTATTTTCTTCTATGTTCAATGAAGCACGGAGAATTATACAGGAGCATCTTGATTTGTGAAAGAAGGGGGAGATATTCTGATGTAATAAACAGTGATATACTGATTTTCTATCGAAAGCTTCCTAGTACCGAAAAGAAAACAATGCTGCTGACATCTGGATGGAATGCTACCTCTTTGTCACTATAAACTTTTGCAGCCTCCTCTTGTTTAATTTCTTCTTTTCTTTTCTAGCTTAGTTTTGCACACCAATGACATCCAAGTTTTACTAGTATCTACCTCTTAAATTGGCCTCATATTTGGCTCATGTTATATAGTTTGCCTTCTGGCTTTCTACTCAAGACTGGTGGTTTGCATGCCAGAATGTTGTATTCTCTGATTATTGATAATTTTGCAGCTACGTAATTACCACTTAACGGGGTTAGTCATGGCTATAGAGGCAGACAAGATTCCTGCATTCCGACAGCAGTTGAAGTCTTTTATAGATGAATCCTGAAGACTGTAGGTGTGGCAATTTTACAGGGTGATAATTTTGATTTTACATCTTCCAACAATTTTGCAAAAGCTTATATGTTCTCCTTTTATGAGCCTCACAATTTGATTTGCAGGTGTTTTTGATGATTCACAACTTGTTGCGATTTCCTTATGCTTATGGGAGGACTATCCCTTTCAGGACTTTCCAGTCTTGTAATTGCAGCAAGTATTTATCCTCATCTAGATGGTTTTGTAGGAATTGTTTTATTATTGCCTGGATATGATTTGTTTTTGTTGTTTGTTTTTTTTTTCCTTTTTATATACCTAAAAGATGAAATTAAATATTTCCCCTCAATTTTGTTCTCTTGATCATCATTCAAATAATATTTATTATTTGTTGTGTTCAGTATTGCATAATTTTGTATTACGTTTATGGTAGCAGCAGGCTTGATTTATATCCCATCCCCAAGATTTACGAATTATTTCTTGTACTAGTCATATAGGGGAAGGGTATTTTCTTATCTTCTTTGGTGGAAAGTTGTTAAATACTTTTAAGAGTGTATATAGGCATGATTGTGTGTTGCTGGGAAGAGTTTATAAAATAGTTTTAATTTTTTTAAATAAAATATAAGGTAACACTTTTTAAAAACGGTTTATAAAAAATATGGAAGGCTGAAAATTAGTTTTTTAAAATCTGAATTTGTATTAAAAATCTCTTTTCATTACTGTTATCAAATATTAATAGTTTTTAATTTT
This sequence comes from Bretschneidera sinensis, assembly GCA_023935145.1. Taxonomy (NCBI): domain Eukaryota; kingdom Viridiplantae; phylum Streptophyta; class Magnoliopsida; order Brassicales; family Akaniaceae; genus Bretschneidera; species Bretschneidera sinensis. The sequence continues at coordinate 12,153,101 of CM043705.1, forward strand.
ATTGTTGTTTTATTAAAAATTGTTTTATAAACCATAAACACAAACGCATCAATAAGTGAGTCGTCTTGAAGGATTATGCAACACAATTGCCCAAAATGCTTTTGATTTTCGTTGGAATTTTGTTAACGAAGGAATAAAAATTAAATCAAGGATTATGCAAATTGAGTAACTATCGCAGACCACACTTGCCCAAAATGCTTTTGATTTACGTTGGAATTTTGTTATTGAAGGAAAAAGATTAAATTTAGGTTTAAGGTTGATTGCATTTTAAAAAAATATATTGAGATATTTTTGTGGTAAAAAATACTTTGAAGATTTTTTTGTTATAAAAAATATCATGTTAGTATGTTTCTGTTAGTAAAATATATTTTATGATATGTTTCTGTTAATCAAAAATATTTTGTAATATGTTTCTTTTACTCGATTACAGAGTATTTTTTACAAACAGAAACATGACACAGGGTAATTTTTTTACCACAAAAAAATTAATTTTTAAATACCTTTTAACAATGCTAATGTTTCTTTTAGATCTTATAATCTTCTTATAGTGTTTAAGCTCTGTTCAATAAGCAAGTAAAACCTTCATTGGGCCTCGTATAATATTAGCAGATCACAACAACTACTGTAAAGAGGGAGCTCACAAGGACAAAGAATATTATTGACATATAGTTCCAAAATGTTGGCCCCTTTGCCATGTTCTTACACCTGCAAAGTGGGGAAGCTTTGTTTCTTCATATCATCAAATTTTCATCGACGTCTGTTAGGATCAATTCCGGAAATTCTAAAAGAATAGAATTGGAATTGATATGTAATAAAATTTGTGTCAGAATTAAGTGATAATTTTGATTTTTTACTCTTACGAGCTTCTTATTTATAATAAGTGGTTGATCATGATTAGAAAACCATTAATAACGGGTTATCCGAATCGTTGATTTGAATGGTTGAGAACGAACATGAAATTTGTGTTGCAGTAGTTACTAATTTATTGTAGGGTGTGCAATCACCGTTTTACCACTGGTGATAAAATAATAATTTTATTTTTGATTTAGACACGTCATTTATTTATTGGACGATAAATTTTTGCTCACCTCGTAAAGGAAAATAAAATTCATCTCCATGCCTTAATAGAAATTGAAAGTTAAATTGTTAATTATTAAAATGGTGAAACGATCATAGAGCTTAGGGTAATTTTGAAATATGATAGTTTTAAGTTAAGGGCATATTTATTTGATCAAGTTAGAATTTAATTAAAAAACCACAAATTTTAAGTGTGTTTAAGGAACATGGTAAAATAAGATATGGTGATTTTTATTTTATGAGACTGTGTTTGATGGACAAGATAACAAGATGATGAAATGTCTCATTCGATCCTTAATTAATTATAATAAAATAAAACTATCCGAATGTGTGTGTATATATATATATATATATATATTTCATTCTGTCCACTAAATCCACTTAATGGAGGATGAGAGGAATAGACAACTAAGATAAACTAGGTATCATGAACAAGAAATAGCAAGCTTTTATCATTTTGCACGGCTGCGCTCATCTCATCCGGTCTTATCTGGTTCCCTTGGCCGGAGGGCGGATTACTTCTCCCTATGATCCCGTCCTCTCCCTAACAAAGAGAGCCAAACACCTTTATGGGATGAATTATATCCTGTCTGGTAAGTAAATCCTGCATAACAAACACGACAGTATATAAAATCCTTAATTTGGCATTTAAAATTTTTCTAACAGATCTTCAATAAAAGAATTGACTTAGTAGCGTTTTCTTTATTGATGAGGATGTGGATAAAACATTTGACCCTTGCCCATATTTAGACAAAGCAGGGGTCCATAATCACATGGGTAGCAATCAACATATGTTGGAGATGATGAGGATAAACAAATACTGGAAGCACATCTTATCTCTGCCCCTATCCTGAGGGCAAAGCTCCCTCATAGACATCAAGCACAGCGATCCCTTGACCTGAAAAGGGAAAAAGTGGGACCCCAAACTCAAAGAAGCAAGGCTATTTTCACTTTTGTAGGCCTTAAAATGGTGTCTAAACTTTAAACTAGAGGCAAGAATCAATGGGGACATAATGCATATGGTAGGGGGGCTAAGGATTTCACTGCTCTATTGATCCACATGGTACCTCAGCGGAAATGTCACTCACTATATTAATTTCTAATTTTAACTTTCACAGACTAAACTAAAAAATTATTTATATTTATGTTTTTATTAATTTCTGTGCATTGCACCTGGGATCTACTTAGTAATAAAGTAGTATTGAGTAATCAGTTTAAAAAAGTAGTATTGAATGCCTGATATCAGTTTAAAAAAGTAGTACATCAATTTGCTCCATTAGATCATATTTTTTGTCGGTCTCAAAGAAAAAATATGGGTGCAAATGCTATTTATCGATTCTACATATAATTGCATTATTATTTCATTTGTTTGTATCATTTGAAAGAGACACACACGTGTTTTTTAGTTGAAATTTGGACAATAAAAATGATAAATTGATGCATCCTTATAACATAAGATCCCAATTAATTCATTTTAAAACCAAAATACAATTTGATACAATAACCTAAATATAAGCGATGGTCTTTGACGCGTGGAACATGCTATAAAATATATAAAACATACATATATATTTTATTAAGTTGTTAACATAAATGATTTGTCCACTTGTCAACAAATGAAGGGAGGTAATGTAAAAAATCTCAGTACTAAGGACATGTTTGGTTTGTAGACAAGATTAGTTTGGGATGAAAGTGGGACTAACCAGACTAGGATAGGATCAATCGTGGATTAAGTTGTAAGACATATATATTTGTTTGGTTCAAAAGATTATCTCATTCAAATCTCATGTTTGGTTGACACGATTAACACTGTTATTAAAGTAAGACGATGAATGAAATGATAAATTTAGTCTTATTTTAATTGTCAATTCAATATAAAATTAAAGATTAAAATGTGATTAAGTTAATTTAATCTCAACCTTACTACGATCCAACGGATCCGTATTTTATTCCTCCATCAGTATATGGTATGTTTATGAATGAAAATAAGTAAAGATTATGAAAGTACAACCATGTGCTGACGCACGTGTGATGGACCAGATATCACGTTATATTCTTTGAGATCTTGGAAGAAAAATCAATTGGTTAATTAAAATAGTACTACTAGGGTACTACCAGACATGCATCCGAAATAAACAAAGTTAATGAAAATGTTTTGGATAAATAACACATGTTTTGAATATTTTCCTTCACCTTTTTCAAATTTTCGAGGTGACGAAATATGGTCAAATTCAGACACTGCATTGAGGGTGACTTGCTTAATCACAACTCTCAAGATTACTTAGACTAACTAATAAACAAAGTAAAATTATTAAAGAATTTTAGGTCTACGAGGTTAGATTATGTTCACCTAAGTTTTATGTTACTTAATTGTAAATCTATTATTTTTAAAATAATACTCGGCTCTACATTAAAGTAAAGTCCATTCACACTGATGACTAATGAAGTTATATGAGAAGATCATCTCGAACCCTGACCAAGACCAAGGTACGAGTTAGATCAACCAAATCCAATTTCGCCTTCAATCCTGACCATGGCTCAGGTGGATCAACCAACGTCGAGGTACGAGGTGGATCAGTCAAATCTAACTTCACCTTGAACCCTAACGAAGATCGAGGTATGAAGTGGATCAACCAAGGGCAAGGTACGAGATGGATCAGCCAAATCCAACTTCACCTTGAACCCTGACCAAGACCGAGGTACGAGGTAGATCAATCAGGGATGAGGTACGAGGTGGATCAGCCAACTTCACTTCGGACCCTGACCAAGACCGAGGTACGAGGTAGATCAACCAAGACTGAGATATGAGACAGATCAACCAAGGCTGAGGTGCGAGATGGATCAACCAAATCTAGCTTCATCTCGAACCCTGACCAAGACCGAGGTACGAGGTGGATCAACCAAGGCTAAGGTACCAGGTGGATCAAACAAATTCAAGTTCATCTCGGACCTTGACGAAGGCTGAGATACGAGGCGGATCAACAAAATCCAACTTCACCTTGGACCCTGACCATGGCCAAGGTACGAGATGGATCAACGAAGACCAAGGTACGAGATGGATCAACCAAGGTCAAGGTACGAGGTGGATCAACCAAATCTAACTTCACCTCGGACTCTAACCAAGACCGATGTTCGAGATGGATACAAAAAAGGTTGAGGTACGAGGTGGATCAACCAAGGCCAAGGTACGAGGTGGATCCGCCAAATCCTGCTTCACCTCAAACCTTGACCAAGATCGAGGTATGAGATGAATCAACCAAGGCCAATGTACGAGGTGGATTTACCAAGGCCAAGGTACAAGGTGGATCAACCAAATTCAACTTCACCTTAGACCTTGACCAAAGTCGAGGTACGAAGTGGACTGGCAAATCCAACTTCACATTGGACCCTGACCAAGACCGAGGTAAGAGGTGGATCAACTAAGGCCAAGGTACGAGGTGGATCAACCAAGGCTTTTGTTGACTCGTATTTGATTTTTATAATGACAAAACACCACTCAAATTACACTAACAGTTTTATCTAAGTGTTTAAACGGTAAAAACATTCAGTACAAAAACAAGATGCAAGAACTCAACACATTCAGACACCAAAAGAAGACAGAAACTCTAGAATAGGCACTAAGGCAATTGAATCACATTGTAAATCTCTAAATTTCAATTACTTAACTTGATCTATGGCTCAATTCACAAAAGGCTTTGACAAAATCATCACCATTAACATCTCAAGCTTCCTTGAGTGTGTTAAAGAAGTGTAATCCTTGCGGCTAAAATAAAAAAATGTTCCTAAGTCAAAAACTGTTTTGAAACATAAAAAACTGGGTTTAAGGACAATATAGTCGACTAGGTCTCTATACTAGTCGACTGGAAAAAAGGGACAGTAAGTTCCTAGTCGACTGATACTTTCCTTAAGCCTAAAAGTAAACATTTTTCACTTGACCCAATCGACTAGTAATTCAAAAATATGACCGTTTGAGACGCGAGACTTGAGCATTGAATGCCCCAAACCTACTAAGTTAGTGTCAAACGGCCATATAAGTTCAAGGCTATAAAAACCCACTTCAATGAGCATTTAAAAGAAGAAGATAGCACATTCAATTCATCAATATAGCTCATTAATTCTCAAAAGCTTTGAAAAATTTATTATGAGCCATTCTTTAAACTTGTTCTTGAAAGAAAAATATTCTTCATTTGTAAAAGCATTCATTGCTATCTATCTACTATTTATTTTACAGTTAATAACATTTATTTTAAAGAGAAAGAATTGGTGTAACTCTTAGTATGTTTAGGATTAAACACTTCATTGTAACTTCAGTGAGGAAGAGATTGTTTGTAAGGTTTGTACAACACTCGTGAAGTAGCTCGACTAATGTTTAGTGGATTACTTCAAGGAGGTTCCTTGAAGAGAGTGGACGTAGAGTCGGAGAGATTCCATTATTACCGAACCACTATAAACGGAGTTTGCATATTCTCTTCCTTAACTCTTTTATTTTCAAGCATATTATTTGATTGTGTGCTTTGTGTATTAAACTGTTTAAAAACTTGCAAGTTAATTTAGCAAAAAGTTTTTTAAAACTCAATTCACACCCTCTTAGGTTTGAACCTCAGTCTACAATTGGTATCAGAGCTTCGTATTCAATTTCAGGCTTTAAATTCTGGAGTTGATCCGCCGACATCTAATAGCTATACCGAAGGGCATTCCTATACTAGGCCTCATTTGTTCAATGGCTCAAACTATAATTACTGAAAAAATAGAATGAAAATCTTTTTTGAAGGACAAGATTACAATCTATTGAGAGTCATTGAAGAAGGACCTAGAATTTATACAAAGGAAATAATCATTGAAGATATCAATCATACAATGCCTAAACTCAAAACAGAGTTTAATGAAGAGGATTGTAGAATGATGTCTCGGAATGGTAGAGCAACTAGCATGTTACATTGCGCTTTAGATATCGCTAAATACAATAAAATTTCTGCATGTATTTCAGCTAAAGAGATTTGGAATAAACTACAAGTTACATATGAAGGCATTAGCGAAGTGAAAAAATAAAAAAATTATATGCTAGTGTCCGAATATAAATCTTTCAAAATGTCTCCCAATGAAACTATTTCTCAATTGCACTCACGTTTTACTACCATTGTTAATAGGTTAAAGCTTCTTGGTAGGAACATTGAGGAATTTGAACTAACGAGGAAGATCTTAAAATCTTTGCCATCCACTTGGAAAGCAAAGAAGATGGCTATAACGAAGGCCAAAGATCTCGACAAACTTGATGTCGAAATACTCCTTGAATCACTATTGACATACGAGGTGGAAGAAATAAATCATGTTGTCAATGATGATGAGAAGAAGAAGAAGTTGATTGCTCTCAAAGCCTCTGCAAGCAACAAAGAGGAAGAAAAGGAAGAAGAGAATGAGAGCAGCAAAGAAGATGGTGAGATGGCTTTAATCACCAAAAGGTTTCACAAGTTCTTGAAAAAGAGAAAGAAACCTTACACAGGGGATTCCACTCCAAAAAGGGAACTCTTGTGTGTTTCGGTTGCAAGAAGCCCGGTCACATCAAGGCCAATTGTCCAACAACAAGCAAACCATATAAGAGCTTAAAAAAGAAAGCTATGATTGCAACCACATGGAGTGATGACGAAGAAGAAGAATCTTCGGACAATGATGTTGGAACAAGGAGATTGCCAACCTATGCTTGATGGAAATCGATGATGAAAATGAGGTATCAAATTCTTCCCCTTCTAATAATAACATTGTTAGTAGTAGTGAAGAATTAATAGAGGTTATAAATGAAATGCATGAAGAATTGAAGAAATTCGATTATAAGAATACCACCCTAAAAAAGGAAGCCGCATCTATTTCTAAAGAGATGGAAGGCCTAAAGGAAGAAAAAGAAAAACTATATTCCATGCTTTATAACTCTTCACAAAATTTTCTAAAAAATGAAAATGATATTTTAAAGAAGAAAATAATGGAATCAAATAGTACTATATCTAGACTTATGCTTGGAAAATAAAAGCTAGATAAAGTGCTATCTGGCCAAAGGTTAAGTGGAGGAAAATGCGGCTTGGGTTATTCTCCATTAGGCAAGCAAAAGTCAAAAGAGACTTTGTTCATGAAGGCAACATGTGTGAATGAACCCTCCACTTCCAAGGCCACTAGCAAGATTAAATGCACTCCTTCAATATATATTAGTAGGTCTAAGAATGTAAATTTAAATCCTAATGCATATACTAGAGATAAACATCCTAGAAATACACATGCATATATGTATGCTCACTCAAGACATGCAAATGCTAGGAATAATCATTCAAGAAATGCATATACTAGAAATACACATCCTAGGAATTACCATAATGTATATCCTAGAGACAACATGTATGTTCATAACTTGCATGCTACAAGTGCGCATCCTAGAAATTACCATTATACATTTTTTAGAGACAACATGCGTGTTCATAATTTTCATAGTAGAAACATGTATCCTAGGAATTCTTATCCAAGGAACAATAGGCATTCATAGTTAAGAAATCCTAGAAACTTCAATAACTATTATCCTAGGATCATGCATCATCAACATGTCTACAATTTTAGAGCACATTATAATATTAAGAAAGTATGGGTCCCTAAAGGAACCATATTTTCTAGTACTAACCCCAAAGGACCCAAGAAATTTTGGGTACCTAAAAGTGCAATTGTATATCATTGTATAATGTAGATATGTCTCAACACCAAGGAAAAAGGTAACTATTAGTACCTTGATAGTGGATGCTCAAAGCACATGACCGGTGATAAAAGCATGTTCAAAGAGCTAACTCTAAGGGATGGCAGATACGTCACTATTGGTGATCCTTCACAAGGGGTAACAACTTGATCCTCCATAAGAAATGTTTGCAATTGTGTAGCTTACTTATCCCAAGTAGAACCCAAAACTTTTGTAGAAGCAGAAAAAGATGTTGATTGGATAAATGCTATGCAAGAAGAATTAAATCAATTTGAAAGGAATAAAGTATGTAATCCAGTTCCTAGACCAAAGAATCACACAATAATAGGAACCAAATGGGTATATAGAAATAAAATGGATGAAAATGGAATAGTAACTAGGAACAAGGCTAGACTAGTTGCTAAGGGTTATAATCCAGAAGAAAGAATAGACTTTGATGAGACTTATGCTCCCGTAGTTAGATTAGAAGCCATTATTAACCTTTGCATGCTTTAATAAGTTTAAGCTATTTCAAATGGATATAAAAAGTGCATTTTAAATGGTTTTATAAAATGTTGAAAAATCTATTGGATTTGAAAATCCTAGTCTTCCAAACCATGTCTATAAGCTTTCTAAAGCTCTCTATTGGTTGAAGCAAGCCCCAAGAGCATGGTATGAAAAACTAAGTAAATTTTTACTCGAAAATGGTTTTACAAGAGGAAAAATAAACACAACTCTTTTCACAAAAGCTCACAAAAATGACACACTATTAATCCAAATATATGTTGATAATATTATATTTGGTACTTCTAATGAATCTATGTGTCAAGATTTTGTTAAGTGTGTGCAAGGTTAATTTGAAATGAGCATGACAGAAGAGCTTACCTACTTTTTTGGACTGCAAATCAAACAGTTGAAAGGAAGCATCTTCATCAATCAATCAAAGTACACCAAGGATTTATTAAAGAGGTTTGGGATGGAAAGCTCAAAGTCAATTGACACTCCTATGAGCACCTCTACAAAACTTGACCTAGATGAGGAAGGTAAGTGTGTAGATACTAAAATTTATAAAAGCATGATAGGAGCTTTACTTTATCTAACTGTAAGTAAACCTGATATAATGTTCAGTGTATGCATGTGTGCTAGATTTCAAGTTAATCCTAAGGAATCACATATAATTGCCGTAAAAAGAATCCTCAGATATTTACAAGGCACTCAAAACCTAGGGTTATGGAATTCTAGAAAATCAAATTTTGAGCTTGTTGGTTACTCGGATGCTGATTTTGTGAGTTGTAGGCTAGATAGAAAAAGCACTAGTGAAACATGCCAATTTTTAAGTGCAATGTTAACCTCTTGGTTTTCTAAGAAACAAAATTCAGTTGCGCTATCAACTGCTGAAGCGGAATATATAGCAGAGAAAAGTTGTTGTGAAAAAGTTTTGTGGATGAAACAACAATTAGAAGATTATGACATGAATTTTAACATATACCAATTCATTATGATAACACTAGTGCTATCAACTTGACTACAAACCCTATTCAACATTCGAGAACCAAACACATAGAAATAAGACATCACTTCATAAGAGACCATGCTTAAAAGGGTGATATTAGATTAGAATTCATCCATTCAGAGGACCAAATTACTGACAATCTTACTAAGCCCTCGAGCGAAGATAGCTTTAGCAAGATCAGGCTATTAATAGGCTTAACAAATTATGAAAATATGTGTGTTTGATTGCATCTACATTTCGTCGTATGCATATTTGACATTTAGTGAATGAGTATTAACTCCTATTTAATATCTCTCTCACTCAAATGGCATAGATAAATCATCTATTGCAAAATTCTAACTTGGAGCTCAAAATTTTATGATTTATGAAAGATCCAGTCGACTAAGTAGGTTGACCAAGTCGATTGGTATCTCTCTATCCATTTACCCAGTCGACTAGTTGAGTCAATCTAGTCGACTGGTAACTCACTGCCCATTTTACCAATCGACTAGTACAAGTACCTAGTCGACTGCTACGACAAGAAAATATTTAGAGCCAAAAATTTGAAATTTCTCTGGACAACCTAATCGACTAGTAGGGTTAATCCAGTCGACTAGTGTCTTATTGCTAGTTTACCCAGTCGACTGGTATCCTAAGCCAGTCGATTGGTATGTCAAAAATCCCTAAATTATGAAGGACCCGGTCGACTGGTACCCTAACCCAATCAACTAGTATCACGATTCTATATATAGTAAATTAATTTTTTCACAGATTTTACCCTTTTTTTGCCAAACCCTAGCCTTCTTTCTCTAATAAATCTTTGTTTTTAGACCCAAATCTCTTGAAATAACTCCATAGAACCCCTATTCATTCTTCAAATCACATCATTTTCAACTTTTATCGGTTGAATCTTCATTTTTTTTTTCAAAAATCCCTCTCCAAACGAAAATTTTCAAAATGTCTGAGTGAATATGAGTAAAAATAACCGTTGCTGGACCTTACGCGCCCACAAGGCCTAGATCACATAAGTCATCTGCAACAGACACTAGGGAGAAAATGATAGCTGGTTCTTCGAGCAAGTAAGTGAGGACTGAGCTTGATGATTCAATTTTTTGGAACTCCGCTGCCAAAAGCAGGTATACCACTGTCATTAGACACAAGAAAGTCATGACGGGTAGATTCGTAGATTTTGATTATATTTGTCATGTTAATTTTTATATTTTTCACGCTTTTGAGGCAATAGGCCTAACCCCCATTGTCAAAATCCACCAAAAATACTACCACCGCCTCATTCATTAATTCTATGCCAACCTAGTCAAACCCAATCCCCTAGCTCTTAAATTTAAAACTAGTGTTATGGGCATAGAATTTGAGGTAAATACTGACCTCTTGGTTAATCTGCTAAGAATCCCCATAGGAGGGATCTAGAGGAGTCTAGATGGATGGCCAGAAAATTTTGATTATGTAGAGGTATGTCAGATAGTTAGGGGAGACCCTAACTATGTCTTTCGACCCACTACATTTCACCAGTGTAGTGACATGACTCTCGACTCAAAATTGTTCAACCTCAAAGTGAGTTAGACCATCCACCCTAGTATCAGGAGTCGGGTTTATATGTCTAAGATAGACATAATATTGATTTGGTGTCTCCAAACTGGACACCATTTCAATATTTATCCACTTTTGCTTGCCAATATGATCAATGGAAAAACACAAGACTCTAGGTGCCTCCTATACGGGATGCTCATCACCCTGATCCTCCAACACTAGAAAGTCTCTTTGCCTCCCTCCGAAGCTCAAGATATCGGCCCCAAAGACATTATCAATGTCTCCTCACTGAAGAAGATGGGGTGCACGATCCGAAATGGCATGGTTCATTCCAAGGCTGGGAAGAACATTCGGATCTATGATGATGATGATAGCGAGGAGGATGATGATGGACCTAATGTTGCAGCTCTTCCCACTGCCATGGACACTGAAGAGCAGGCACCTAGTCCACAATATGCTATATATGGTGGCTCTAGTGTTGGTCAGGCTGGACACGATGACGTACTACAAGCTATAGTGAGCCTCTAGTTATCCATGTAGTCAAGATTCAAGAGCTTGAGCTCTTTTGTCGACCAGAGCTTTCAAATGGTGCAGATTGATATCGATCACATGTATCACAACATCAACACTGTTCGGGATGATTTCGAGTTGCTCTGAGAGCACTCGGAAGGTTCTTTGGCAGAGATTCAAGATATTTGCTGGGATAGCTCTGACTCCCCTACATGTTGAGTCATCTATTTTTTTCACTTGTACTTGTATTTACTCCTTTTTTTTGCTTTCGCTCCATGGATATTATGGCAAGAACATTTTTTTTTTCATACATCATTTGCCTTGTACGTATCAGACTTTCCCTAGCAACCTTTTTAAGCTCGGTTATGTATGGATCATTTGTATATACATGATTATCTTCATTTATTTAGCTTTTGACTTGTGCATATGGATTAGTTTTAGCTATATGGTTGCTTAGTTTGAGCTCTTATTGCTCATATATATGCCTTTAATGTTTCAAGCTTATGTGAAAACTTCTGATTCTTCTCGGGAAGTAATTCCAACTTTAGTTAATACCTAGTTTTTGCAAAAAAAATTTTTTATGCCTTATCTTCATGTCTATGGTGATTAAATTGCTTATTTTTCGTGTTTACATCCCGTTTTTTACCATTGTCAAAACAAAGGAGAAAAAAAAGAAAAATCTGTGTGAACTAAGATAAAGATTAAATTTAGGGGGAGCATTGCTTTGAACATGTTAATAAGTGTAAAGTAGTCTTGCATTGCTTGGTTGAGATTGATATTACTGTATTTGAATGCTTACAAGATGGTTTTTATCAGAAAAACAGAGGAAACTCTGTCCAAATTTTTAAAAAAACAAACACTTAGTTTTTAAAACTATTTTTTCTCTCCTTAGTTTTGTCATCATCAAAAAGGGAGAGATTATTGATCCGTATTTGATTTTAATAATGACAAAACGCCATTCAAATTACACTAACAGTTTTATCTAATTGGTTAACACCAAAAGAAAACAGAAGATTTAGAATAGACACTAAGGTAATTGAATCACATTGTAAATCTATAAATTTCAATTACTTAGCTTGATCTATGGCTCATTTCAAAAAGCTTTGACAAAACTAAAATACAGAAATGTTTCTAAGTCAAAAACTGATTTTAAGGACAACCCAGTCAGCTAGGTTTCTATACCAGTCAACTGGGAAAATAGATAGTAAGTTCCTAGTCGACTGGTACTTTCCCTAAGTTTAAAAGTGAACATCTTTCACTTGATCCAATGGACAGGTAATTCGAAAATATGACCGTTTGAGACGTAGGACTTGAGCATTTAATTTCTCAAACCTAACAAGTCAGTCAAACGGCCATATAAGTTTAAGGCTATAAAAACCCACTTCAATGAGCATTTAAAAGAAGAATATAACACATTCAATTCATCAATATAGCTCATTAATTCTCAAAAGCTTTGAAAAATTTATTGTGAACCATTCTTCAAGCTTGTTCTTGAAAGAGAGATATTCTTCATTTGTAAAAGTATTTATTGCTATCTCTCTACCATTTACTTTACAGTTAATACCATTTATTGTAAAGAGAAAGAGTTGGTGTAACTCTTAGAGCGTTTAGGATTAAACACTTCATTGTAATTTCTATGAGGAAGAGATTGTTTATAAGGTTTGTGCAACACTCGCGAAGTTGCTCAACTAACATTTAGTGGATTACTTCAAGAAGGTTCCTTGAAGAGAATGACGTAGGGTCGGAGAGATTTCGATATTGCCGAACCACTATAAATGGGGTTTGCATATTCTCTTCCTTAACTCATTTATTTTCAAGCATATTATTTGATTATGTGCTTTGCTTATTAAACTGTTTAAAAACTTACAAGTTAATTAGCCAAAAGTTTTTTAAAGCCTAATTCACCCTCTCTTGGGTTTGAACCTCGGTCTACAATTGTGGTACGAGGTGGATCAGCCAAATTAACCTTCACCTCAGAGCTTGATCATGGCCGAGGTACGAAGTGCATCAACCAAGGTCGATGTATGAGGTGGATCAGTCAATTCCATCTTGACCTCGGACTCTAACTATGGCCGAGGTACGAGGTGAATTAACCTAGACCGAGGTACAAGGTGGATCAACTAAAATCGAGGTATAAGGTGGATCAGCCAAATCTAGCTTCACCTCGGACCTTGACCAAGATCGAGGTATGAGGTGGATCAACAAAGGCTGGGCTACTAGCGTGATCAACCAAATCCAACTTCACCTTAGACCCTGACCAAGACTGATGTACACGGTGGATCAACTATATGCAATTTCACAAAAAGGCTGTCTTCCTCCAAGGATAAAGATCGACCTAAAGGCCTAAAGTGACCTACACCGCAGAAGACATTCTCCAAGGACGAGGACCGACCTCAAAAAGGTTAACCTCCTCCAAGGATGAGGACCGACCTAAAGGCCCAAAGTGGCCTCCACTGCGGAAAACCTCCTCTAAGGATGAGGACCGACTTTAAGTGGTCAACCTCCTTCATGGACGATGACCGACCTAAAGGCCCAAAGTAGCCCTCCACATCAGACAACCTTAAGAAGGATGATCCGCCCCCCCTCCAAAAAAAGGGAGGAGCCGACCTCAAAAGCCGAGGATCGACCTAAAGGCCTAGAGTGGCCTTCGACTGATTCTCTAAGGTGAATTGAAATACAACTACTCCCTTAATTTTTATTTAAAAAATTAAAGGAGTGGGGGGCATATGATGTGGGCAAAATATACGACTATCAAAGATTGACACTTGGAAACCCTCAAGGGTATTTACACCAAGGGTAAAATGGTAATCTTATCCAACTTAAGCCCTTTAAATAAGGGTTTCCTTAATGGTAATTCATTTATAACCTCTTTTCAGTATTTTTCTTTCTCCACGTCATACTTTAACTTAAGCATCGAAGGGTTCTCCCCAGAGTAAAACACTCTAGGTTGGCTTCCTTTCCAGATACCTTGAATCCAACTCACACCAAACCCGACTTCAGCAATCGACCCGACAAGACTCAAGTAAAACCCGACCTATTTTCGGCATCAACAAGTATTTACATGAAATATTTTTCTAAGGCATGCATTTTGGTTACTATATGATGTGATCTAATTATTAAAGCATGTGTTTTGGTTATCATATGATTTGATCTAATTACTAAGACATGTGTTCAGATTACTATAAAATGTTCTTATGTAATGTGATAATATTACTATGCGATGTGATCTGATTACTATATGATGCGATTTAGTTACTAAGGTATGTGTTCAGATTACAATAAGATGTACTTACCATGTAACATGATACTAGTAATGAGATGTGTGGTCTATTAGGCTAAATCACAATTTTGGTCTTCTAGGTTCTACTTGTTTCCTATTTTGGTCATTATAATTTGTTTTTTCAATTTTATCCTTTACATTTCAATTTTTTTTTTCAATCAAATACTTTCGTCCATCAAACGTTTGCCCTTCTTCCTCTTCTGTTAAAATTTGGGCTTGAATTCGTCCCAGGTGGCTTTATTTAGCCAGCAGCCACAGGGAGGGAAATGAATAAGACAGACAAATAAATGTAAGTTTTCAAATTTGATTGAGTTAAACGTAGTTTACCCAAAGATTTATTAGGAATGCACCCACCCAGTCTAGATTTTTAATCAGATCGGTTATGCATTTGATCCACTCAAAACTGGTTGACCTGGCCAATTTTCTTGAAAATCGGGTTTTTACTGTTACAAAAATTGTTCACTTGTTAGCAAAATTTGCCTCTGCATTCAAAAAGTTTCAAATTTCAACTTTCAACTTTCAATTCACAAAGAAAAGACACTTTGGTGAGAGTTAATTAAATAAATTTCGTTAGATGTTATGTGATGTGTCGGGTAACCATAAAATCAAAACTTATTACCATCAGATGTTGGTAAGTTAATATATTATGTAACAAGGTTCCTATGCAATATCATCAGATTAGTAGAAATTGTCATAACTTTCTATTGCGTAATGTTTACTTGAATTGCTAAACGATGTAGTGTGGTTATGTGATCAAGCTACTATTTATTATGATCGAGTTACTAAAGAAGTGTCTTTCACTAGCTAATGTATAATCTAGAGAATGGACAAATAATCAAATACTTTGAAAGATTATATAAAATTTAAAACAATAAAAATTGAGGAGATAATTAAGCAAAAAATAAATGATTGGATGAAATAATAAAATCTAAACAATTTCAAAATTTTATTTAGAGATCAGGAGGCTTTAAGTTCCTAGGAAGAGCCGTACAATAATTTTTTAGATGATATAGATAACTTTGAAAATTTTTAAAGTTAGACAACTAAATTTCAAGAGATAATTAAAAGGATTAAAATAATTGGATATATCCTTAACTGAAAAAAATAAAATCATAAAATCACAAATACATACAGTCAAAAAAATAAAAAATCAATTTTATGACAAGAAATTTTAAAATATTAATTTAATCTTTTATAATTAATAAAATATTTTTTTTAGAAAAACAAAATGATCAAATTTAAACAATTACAAAAGTATTATTACATAATTTTTAAGATTATATAGAAAAATTTGAACAATTTAAAGTTAAACAACCAAATTTTAGGAGATAATTAAGAAAAGTTAAAATAATTGGTTATACCCTTAAGAAAAAAAAATTCAGTACTACCAAGAAATTTTACTTCAGATTGGGTTATCACGTACGTCAACCTTCTTTTAATATATATAGTGAGATAAAACAAATATTTTATGAATAGTTTATGGTGCCCAAGACAATTAAACCAGTTAAGTTTTGAAGATATTTCATATTAATGGTAATTATAGTCATAGGCATGTCCAAGTTTCTAATAATGGCATTGTAGTTTAACCCATGTTTTACATGTCAAAGCAATTAAAATTATTGATATAATATTTTATAGTTAGATAAAATAATCAAATATAAATAATTATGAAAATAGTGTTGGATGATATTTGAGATTATATAAATAACTTTGAACCATTAATAATCAAATTTAAATAACTAAAAAATATTATCATATAAAGGATGTAGTGTGCTCAAGTTACTAGGTTAATTTATCAAGTTACTAAGAGATATACTTCCTTTACTATACAATGTGATCTAGTTACTAAGTCTTCAAATTACTATAAGATATACTTACTATGTAATGTGGTAGTATTACTTTGTGAAGTGGTATTATTACTATTAGATATTGTAGACACTTAATTTCGTTCCAAATTATTAAAACGAACCATGGGTAGAGCCTAATGATAAAATTTTAGTCATGAGAAATTAAAAGTAGATGAATGTATGTTGAAAAATTAATTTTGGATAAATAGAATCAATCCAGATTAAAACGAAGCAAAACATGCCAAAATAAGAGGAAAAAGGCCGAACCAGTAGGCCTGGCCTAGTCGGTCAGCTGAGCTACAGGGTCGACCGGATGGTCAGTACTGCACCCGACCCACAACATTGCCTCAGATTTTCCCTTGCGCGTTAGAACCTTCTAGAATCCAAATTTTTGGTTCTAGAAACCCTAAAAGTGACTTAAAATCCTGGTTTTTCTACCCTCACAAGAAACCTTGACCAACGTTAGATTATATTAAACGCATCTTGGCCATCTACCCTGACCCCCAGTTTTCCTATATAAACCCTTTCAACCTACAACCAAAAAGACACCGAATTCACTAGAGAAAACTGCGGAGACACCAAATCTCTCAAGAAGCTCTCTCAAAAAAAATTCTTAAACCCTATTTTTCTAAACCCTAAACCCTAAATTTCTCCATAAACCTAAACTTCAAAATTTTCATAAGCCCTAACCATCACAAAAACCCTACACATATAAACCTTAAATTTCTCCTGCAAGTCTACAAATTCTTAAACTACTTTTATGATCAAATCAAGTTCTAAATTAAAGTTCTATGTGCATTCATCCACTATGTACAACAAACAAATCTATGAAGGTATCCACACCGCATGTGGAAACTCATACTACTTCTACGTGCATTCATACTATTCCTGTGATTATTGTATTTTGCATTTAAATTCCATGCATAATTATCTCTTGTTTGATATAAATCAATGTTTTGCTAGTTTGAGTGAGATAGCCATATATTCCATGCAATTATATGTTTAGTAAGTAGCAAAGGTAATTGTTAAATGTTGTCCCAAGAAAATGAGGGCTAGGTTTTGACTTAGGCAAGAAGGAAAGATTTAATTCCTTCTTCTCTCGTACCTTAATCTCTTGCTCCAAATCTCTCATGCAAACTAATGATAAGGGATTTTGACCCCTTTTAAGGTCAAATGGCAACTCCAACTTACTTGTTGTCCTTGCATTGTTCTTTGATAATATGTCCCTCCAAAAATATCCATCGATTATGCCAAAGGCTGTATAACAGTGAAGCAATTCCTAAGTCACGACACTTAAAAGTGCACCTATCATGGGAGCCCCCTTACTACTTATAAAAGGACAATGTTGGGCCTAGTAAGCATCAGTCTTTCCATATCTCAACCCAGTTCAATCTGCACCCCTGCTTATTCATCTTTCCTCGAAATGAAGGCTCGGTTATTAAGTTCGGGGTTGTGGAGTATGGTGTAAAAGAGCGGTATCTATAGTTGGCGACTCCACTGAAGAGATTAAACCTCAATGTGTTCTTGAAAAAATATTTAAAAATTAACTTAGAGTTGTTTTTTGCTACACTTCACTTGGACACTTACACTTAACCTTGTTTTGCTTAGATGGAGTGGGTTGGTGGCCAATTAACCATTCGGTATCTTGGTTTGACTCTTATCCACTTTTATTAACCCTTGGTGTGTGACATGATTCACCTAGTCATGTCAAGGTAATGAACATTTAGTGCCACATTTGTACTCTTGTGGTTTACTCACTCCAGCTTCTCGCGGAGCATAAGGGCATCCTTTTAGTCATAAGGTATTGAGCTCATCCGAAGTTATAAATTGGAGCCTACCAATTAGATAAACCCTAGAACCAACCTTATATGAAAAGACCCTTCTCATATCCCTTTGCACACTTGATGAATATATTTGATCTCATCTCAAATGTTAAAAAATAAATTTGATTGTTTGATAACATGTTGTGTGTTAATTGTTTGTTTCAAGAATTTTTTCAATTAAGCTCAAATTAAATTTAGATAAATCCAAATTCAAAACAGCCTGGAACCTCATTAGGCAGACCTATCCTAAGGTCGACTATAGCCTTAAGTAGACTAAACTTTCTTGTCAATAAATAATGTTGAATTGAAATCAATAGATGATCCACACTAGAATTTGAGCTCGAATTGAATGGGCTTAAATCCAAAAAAAACCCTTCATAAGTAAATTCGATCGAACGTAGTTAAAATCCCTAGGGATAAAGATGAATGGATCCATTGCAAAGTGAATTAACTTAGTCGTGTTCAAACTTATTCACATGGGCCTTTTGAATTTAACTAAATTATTTTTGCGCTTAATTCTTATGGAATGGATATTGATTTAAATCTAACACTATTTAACTTTGAGAAATTGAAAATCGACAATGGGTCAAAATCACAAAATTTGGACTTGAAAAAAATTTGGCTTAATCAAGCAAAATCTCCTTGCATTGCATAAATTTATTTATAACATTTGGGCTAAGGTATGATGTAGAATAGGAAAGAAAATATCTGTTATTTTGGGATTATCTTGTAATTACAATATTATTGAAGATCAAGTAGTAGTATTTTAGAAAATTAAATTTAGGCAATTAGATATTTATTAGGATTTGTTTTCCTTTCTATTTAAATTATGTTTGGTGACTATATAGGAGCACTCTACTAGGGTTTTAAATTCAAACTTGATGACAGAATTTTGAGACTTAACCTATCTCATTGTTTCTTTCCCCGTTCTGTTTCTTCTCCCTTTGTTCTCTCTTATTTTCTACCTAGTCTATTTTCTGTCTGTTCTTTTTGCTATTTATTTGTTATCTTTCTTTACTTATTCTCAGTCTAATCTCCCAGCTTCTCTACTGTTTTTTTCCTTTCTCATTCTATTTATTATCTCTAAACTATATATCCTACATCAAGGTACACCTACCTTGAGTTGACGTTGACCCATTTAATAGGCCTTCAAAAAAAATTTCTTTTAAAAAATAAGACTCAACGATATGGTCAAGTTAATACTAAGGATAAGAGAGAATGGCAAGCCAAAAAGGAATTGAATTTAAATTTTAAAATGGGATTTCTCTTTTGTTTCGGTGCTTAAAGTCCAGTATAGGTTCAAAGTCATATAATACGTCCCTTGCTTGGCACCGAGATTTCAGTGGAGGATTGAGTAAGAAAGAGGTGACCATTTTAGAATAAAGCTAAGAAGACGAGTCTATTTTTGTCATTGAATCAAAGACAATGGCAATGGGTAACAACATAAAGAATGACAACTTGGCTAAGCTAGAGAATCTCATAACGGCCTTGATTGCTGACATGACCAATCATGACCAACCTAGAAGAGAGGGTAGCTAAGAAAGACTATTGAATTTTATGGAGATAATTGAGACCTTTATGATGAGGAATAGTATTCCAAGGAGAATGAGAAGAAAGTTGTGGACCAAGAAGCGAAGACCATCAGTGACAAGTTTGGGAAGATGAAAATGGATCTAAGGAAAACCAAAGGTTTTGATGGCTATTTAGTCGACATTGACAATCTTTCCCCTCACTCCAAGGTGAGATTACCACTGAAATTTAAGATGCTAGACATGGACCAATTTGATGGAACCGGAGATCTTAAAACCCATTTGAAGTAGTATGTTGCTCTACTAAGGTTCTCTGGACTAAGCAATGATCAACTGGCTGCTTACTTCCCTCACTTTCTCACTAGTGTCGCTCTAAAGTGGTACTATACTCAATAACCCTTCACTATAAAGGAATGTGATTACATGGCCCAAGCCTTTTTGGCCACTATGCCTAAAATACCAAGTTGGATATCACCATTTGAGATCTAAAGACTACGAAGCAAAAGCCCAATGATACTTTCTCTGAGTTCATCTCTAGTTGGAGATCTTTGTTGCTACTAGGCTTGGTGAGAAGGACCAAGTTTGTAGTGTGATGAAAAACTTGTTGTCTCCCTATTAAAAGAAAATGTTTGGGTTTCCTATTGCCAACTTTGAGTGGTTGATAGGTTTTAGTACTCATATTGAAGATACCATCTTTGAAGGAAAACTTGAGAATGTTGACGCCCAGCCCTCGATGAATTTTTCGAAAATACAATTTAGTAAAACATTTTCTTTCGAAAATCATTTTACTTACAAAAACTCATTTTTCAAAATTTTGGGGGAAAACTTGAGGGCTTTTATCAATTTAAATGAAACGGGAGTCGCTACCAATCCTTTTATCTGATTGATTGGATACCTTAAATATATTGATTTATCAATTTAGTTCTGTCGAATTAATATCAAATAACCAATAAAAGAATCTATGAACTAGATTATGGACCCGAGTGGCCTATTGAGTGGGGAGAAGAGAAGCACCCCACAACTCCCCATCATTTGTTGGGTACCTGTCACATGTTTTCCTTTTATTAATAAAATATAAAAGCTCAAATGACTTTTTAACTACTGAGTTTTATTTGCATTTTAACTACCTAATTGTTTAACCATGGAAAGTATTTATTGAAATTCCTTATAATTTAGGCTCCACTAGTTTCCATGTAAAATTTATTACAACATAAAGCTTGTTTCATGTAAATTGATTTTTAGGTAAAATTATAAATTTTCAGTTAAATTATTTTTGTTTGGTTAAAGTTTGAAAGAAATGATGAAAAATATAAAAAAATAAAATAAAATGATAAAATTATTGATTCAATATGTGAGAGGGAAATTTTAGGAAAGTGGGAGAGTGGTTTTTAGGAAACGGGCAAGGTGTAACGAGCCTTTAGCAAGCAAAAAACGGAGTGCCCAAGGGCACACACCCAGTTCAAGCAACACACACCACACACGGACATGCCTCGGGGCACATGCCTAGATCACTAAACACATACTAGCCCAAATAGGCAATAACACATAACTAACTCTAGGCATATAAATGTATAAAGCCTTCATCAATACAAGCATCTTACAACCACGTTGTTGGGTCAGGAGGCACCACCAAGAAACCAGTAGGACAATATACTTAATAATGACTAGTGAGCAACTAGCTCACCCCCCTAAAGAGTCTTTAAGTCATTTGGGGCTCTACCAGGAGAAAACATTGCGTATACTTGAGCCGTCATATTTCTAAAATACAAAATAAAAGAAAATAAAGCATTATAAAATTTCCATTAGGCACCAACACTATAAAGAGGCACAGGATGTGCGGTTATGGGCATGGTACAAGGCCCTGGACAAGCATGAACCATGACATTCTTTCCCACTTAATTTGTCGATACCTTCTTTGATATGCTTGCTAGGAACTCTTTAATCTTTTCCTTGAATGGTTGTAGGTTAGTTGCTTTCTCCCAACTGGATTCCTTTTCGCCTTGGTTCTTCTATTTTACTAGATATTCTTGTTGTCTTCCACTGTGTGTCTTCACAACTCGATCAGCCATGATCCCTTCAACCTCTCAAACTGGAGGCTTGATGTTGATGGATGGTCTTGACGACCGGCATCGTGCTGGATCTTCTGAGTCTGCATGGTAAGGCTTCAAGCAGCTAACATGGAACACCGGCTATATTTTCATCCAAACTGGTGGTTGGATTCCGTAAGAACACAACCCCACTATAGCTATGATGGGGACTGGTCCTTCATGTTTGCGTACTAATCTTTTGTCTTGCTTCTTAAGGAATTTGAGTTGTTCTACCACAATCTTCACAAGTACTAAGTTCTAACTATCTTGGGGTTCTCCCCATGTTTGCCCACTTTTTCATTCTCTTTGAGGCCTTCTCCAAGTATGCACGAGCTATCTCAATGTTTTTCTTCCACTCCTTGGTGAAATTGTAGGCCTAAGTGTTAGGCTCCTTATAATGTTCGTCTACAGTGTGGGGCATCAAAGGTTAGGAGCCTGTGATCACTTCAAACAGGCTTTTGTTGGAGCTGGAATTCTTAAAGGCATTAAAACATAATTGATTAGTGTCAAGAAGTTGCACCCAGTTTCTCTAATTGGCAATGACAAAAAGGCGAAGATATTCTTCTAGTATATTGTTAAAGTGTTATGTCTGTCCATCAGTCTGTGAGTGATAACTTGAAGAAATGTTAAGTTCTGGGCCAAGGAGACCAAAAAGTTCAGACCAAAAGGTCCTCGTGAATCTCAAGTCTCGATAATTCACAATGCTTTGGGGCACACCCCAATATTTGACCCATGTTTAAAAAATAGTCGGGCTGTTTCTTCCACAATACAATACCTCGGAGCGGGGATGAAGGTACCATGATTTGAGAATCGATCAACCACAACCATGATGAAACCATGATACCCAAAATTGGGTAGATAAGTGATGAAGTGTAGTGAGAGGCTTTCTCAAGGTCTTCAAGGTACTTTCAGGGGTTCCAATAACCCAAATAATTTCTCCTTTTCCACCTTATCTTGTTGGCAAGTAAGATAAATTTTAGTGTAAGACAAATTTTAGTGTAACACATCACTTATTCCTTTATTTGGGGCCAATAGTAGCTTTGTTTCAACAACGCATAAGTCCTTTGCTAACCAGGGTGGCCTACCCAAAGAGTATCATGGCATTCGTGCAATAATAGTTTCCGCAAATCTTCGGTCTTGAGGACGAACAACCATCGAACCTTAGTCCATATTACTTGATTACGCCCAAAGACTAACGCGGTAGTTGTAGCATAGCTTTGGGGTGTCGATTCCATAGGGAAACAATATTAACTATAAGAGAAGATATAAACCTAAACACGAACAATAAGATCAAGTGAGAATATATGATAATGAAGTAATTGAGAGCAGAATATGTAATAAGTTGTGATTAATAATAATAAAGTAACAACAAGGTTCCAGGAGTCCTCCCTAGGCTCGTTTCCTTTATTCCAATCTTAATTCAGTTGTCTTTATCTCGATTGCAAGTTTCATATCCCAAACAAGCAATCGGTGGATATTCAATTAAAGCTCATATACAAACCCTAATGTAATTGATATGACTTACTCTTCTTTATTTGTTAAACACATATGGCCTAAACTATAGAGTTATCAAGAAACGACAATGTATCTTTAAAGATAATATTGTAGTAATGGACAACCCTAAAAAATAAGCCTACTGGACTCAATCATATCCAAACAACCTTGACATGAGAAAAACATGACTAAACTTATATCAAAAAGAAATATACATTCACCAGATTGAAAGGAAATCTTCTAATTAGATTAAAGAATAAGTCATAACAATATTTGACAATAAATCCCCATTACAACTGAACTAATAAAGGAATTAAATAACAACAAAACCTAGAGATTCATCCCTTCGCCTTGCTTGGAGATTAGTTCGCCATGGAACTCATGGCTGAACACTTTGATGGAGGAGAATGAGGCTGCTTCTTGGAGTTTCCAGATCTCGATTTCTCTCATTTTCTTCAACCCTAAGTGCCCTATTTATAGTACAAGGTTTCAAGGGTATTTCTGGGCTCAAAATAGCCACTTAGAGGTCCTAATTAGGTTAGGAGACCGTGTGCGCGCCGCGCCTCTCCCTTCTGGGCGGTGCGGCACTCTCTTTTCTTCATGAGTCTGTCGGCGCTGGTCTGGCAGAGGCACGGCGCACACTGGTACTCCTAGCTCTTCAAGTGCTGAAATGACTTCTCTTGGTCTTGGCATGCTTTGGCTCTTGTGTTTAGAATGCTTTTCATCACTTTTGTCTCTTCATAACCACTCTTCCATTCCTATATGTATTGAAACTTTGTGCTTTAAGCGATGATATCTTTTCCATTTCTTTTGGATTCCAAGGCACCTGAAAATGCACCGAATTAAGTCAATAATTTATGAATATCACTTTAGAGTTATTAACATGTAAAAGTGCAATTAAGACCGAGATCAACCCCAAAATGCTAACGATTAAGCACCGTTGAGATGCATTTTATGGCTCTCATCACAACCCCCAACTAGCTTATTGCTAGTCCCTAGCAATTCAAGTGACATGATAAATGAATTCTATGGTAGGAATCAAAACAAGGTAGAGCAATGCTAGTGTTAAACAATGAGCAATTCACATTTTTGTTTCAGAAATTGCACATAATATGCAGCACATAGAATCATTAAATATCACTTAAGTAAAAAAATAATCCAAGCATCAATCTTAAAATCATTATTGACTCTTATCATCCGTCTTACCACAGTCCATTAATCTGAACACCCGGATGATTTTATGCACAACATTCATGAATACAAGTCTTGGCCTCTAAAATCATAACAAGTTGTGTGACATCAATCACATAAACAAGCTCCATAGGCTTATTTTTCAAATCGTTCTCCACTATTGTAGAAAAATCACACTTCATTGGATCAATAGGTCTTTAATAAGCTTATAGTGTTAGGCTAAGGAAAGGTTAAGGAAGAACGAGAAGGATTTGAAAGTAGAAAAACTTAATCTCTTAGCTTTAAACACAACTACTTTTAAGCACTAGATAACTTTACTTCAATACTCAACTCTTTCAATCATTTTTATAAGAGTATATCTCTTGATAAGTCACCACTTTTCTTTTCTTTTTCTTTTCTTTTTTTTTTTGCCATACTTCTCCTCTTTTTATGTTTTTCTTCCCATTTTTTTTTTCTTTTCTTTTCCACAACCCTTGACTTATCTTCTTTAATATACTTGGGTTATGGTTTTTCATTTTTCCATCCTTACTCCTCTTGAGTGCTTCTCAACAATGTGTACAACTAAGTTCTTTTAAAAGGAAGGTAAGGATAAAATATTTTTAGGCTCATGATGGTAAGTAAATGGGGTTTTTTTTGAAAGAAGCAAGGCTCAAATTATTTTTCAAGAAAAAAGCTCAAATAGGTGACTAGTGATATATATTGCAAGGGTAGGTTTGAAAGGCTCAAACGGTTCAAAAATGGCCTATATTATATCCTAAGTAGTGTGTGTTCTAGGAATTTGCCTCAAGTGATTATCAAATAAGTTCTAGAGCTTGTTGAGACCGCAAAATTATTCATAAGGTAATCACACATAAAACTTCTCTAAATGCTTTAGATTAATCATACAATCTTACCACGAACTAGAGTCTCAAACCAAATCAAGATTGACACTTAAATTATTCTCAAACCGAAACAAAATTTAACTTCTTCTAAATGCTGTATGTTATCTCAATTAAGCTTATATCATTGACATGTGAATTACATCCAAGGCAAACACAAAGCATGCTAAAAACAAAAGGTAAGGGAAAGTAACACCAAGCAATTTAATGGAAAAAAATATGTTTCCTCCACCCCCAACTTAAAAAGTGCATTGTCCTCAATGTAAAAGAGAAAGTAAAGGAAACTCCCTATGTAAGCACAAGTGCACAGGTGCTGAAGATTGTGCACCACTAGATGAATTGCGGCGCAGGCTGGGCTTGGACTACTGCTGGGCTGTTTCTCTCCAGAAAAAAGTTGGGTTTTTTTTTTTTTGCCAAATGAAAGAGAAAAATAAAGTCACCAAAAAATAATCCTAAAAATTTAAATTAAACTAAAAACTAATAATTGAGATTGAATACAAATTAATTAAAAACAGAACAAAAAAATAAAATAAAAGAAAAAACGTACCTTTGTTGTGTGGTCAAGGTGAATAGACCGGATCTATAAGTGGAATGTCTTCCACTTCCGGATCTTATCTATTGATTAAGATCTTAAGTCCTTGACCGTTTACTTTAAAGAGCCGGCCATCTTTAATATCCTCAATTTCTACCGCCCCATTTTCAAAAACATTTTTTACTATAAAAGAGCTGGTCCATCTTGACCGAAGTTTTTCAGGATGCTTATGAAGTCTAGAGTCGTATAAGAATACCCGATCATTGGGTTTAAATATTTTCCTCAAATTTTTTTTGTCATGGAATACTTTCATGTTGGCCTTATAGATTCTAGAATTTTCATAAGCATCGTTTCTTAATTCTTCTAACTCGGTCAGCTGATATTTCCTAAGCTTACCCGCTTTGCCCATGTCAAAATTAAAAGACTTGATGGCCCAATAATCTTGATGCTCGAGCTCCACGGGTAAGTGTCAAGGCTTTCCAAAAACTAGTCGAGAAGGTGACATACCTAAGGGAGTTTTAAAGGCTGTTCAGTAAGCCCAAAGCGCATCAGTGAGTCTCAAAGACCAATCTTTACGATCGGGGTTAACCATTTGTTCTAAAATTTGTTTAATCTCCCTATTAGCAAGCTCTACTTGTTCACTAGTTTGAGGATGATAGGTATTAGAGATTTTATGTAATACCTCATATTTTTTCATTAAAGCTTCAAAAGAATGGTTGCAAAAATGTGTACCTCGATCACTAATTATAGCACGTGGTGTACCAAATCGGGATAACACATTTTCTTTAAGGAATTTAATCACTGTTCCATTATCATTGTTTCGATAAGCTGCTGCCTCTACCCACTTGGATACATAATCTATTGCCA
Source organism: Bretschneidera sinensis (assembly GCA_023935145.1). Classification (NCBI taxonomy): domain Eukaryota; kingdom Viridiplantae; phylum Streptophyta; class Magnoliopsida; order Brassicales; family Akaniaceae; genus Bretschneidera; species Bretschneidera sinensis. Next base: position 12,179,962 of record CM043705.1, read on the forward strand.
CAATGATATATTGGTATTCGAAGGAAGGAGGAAATGGTCCTATGAAATCGATGCCCCAACAATCAAAGATTTCAATAACTAAAATAGGGTTTAGGGGCATTATATTTCGGTGAGACACAGCTCCTAACTTTTGACACCTTTCGCATGAGCGACAATAGGTGTTTGCATGTTTAAACAAGGTAGGCCAATAAAATCCACACTGCAAAATTTTTACAGTGGTTTTTTTCATTGAAAAGTGGCCTCCACAAGCTTGGGAGTGACAAAATTCTAAGACACTCGCAATCTCTTCATTAGGGATGCAACGCCTTAGAATTTGGTCATGGCAGTGCTTGAAAAGATAGGGGTCATCCCAATAAAAATTACATACCTCATATAAGAATTTCCTCTAGTCTTGAGCGCTCCAATCCATAGGTATCTCACCTGTAGCCAAATAATTTACGATGTGAGCAAACCATGGTAGAGAAGTAATGGAGAGTAATTGCTCATCAGGAAAATCATCTTTGATTGGTATGTCATCACAAGTGTCCTCAAAAGTGAGTCTGGATAGATGGTCAGCTATTACATTCTCCACTCTTTTCTTATCCTTGATGGTGATATCAAATTCTTACAAGAGGAGGATCCATCGGATTAGTCGTGCCTTAGCATCCTTCTTTGTAAGAAGATACTTGAGGGCTGCATGATCTGTAAAAATAAAGATAGGAGAACTAATTAAATAAGCACAAAATTTATCTAAAGCAAATACTACAGCTAGCAACTCTTTTACAGTTGTAGAGTAATTCATTTGAGCACTATTTAAAGTCTTACTAGCATAGTAAATGACAAAAGGTTTACCTTCCCTTTGCTGTCCAAGAACAACACCTACAGTGTAGTCACTAGCATCACAGATGATTTCAAAAGATAAAGTCCAATCCGATGACTGCATTATAGGTGCAGAAGTAAGCTTGCCAATCAACATTTTAAAGGCCACTTGGCAAGTGTTGTGATGATTATCTACCTAAATAAATATGTAAATAATCGCCCTAATTTTACTTGCAAGTGCACAAGGTTTGTGGTAGCATAGTGTGCAAGTGCGAGATCATTTTCCACAGGGATTGGTGAATTTCATTTTAGAATTAGTTTCTTCAAATTAAAAAGAGAGAAATAGTAGTTTGATTATGAGTAAATAACAATAATGAGAACATAGGGTTACGATATCCACCAATAATTATACTTTCCCACTAACTAAGGTTTCAATGCTCTAGCCTTATTATGAATATCTAATGGTTGCCAACCTAAGGGCTTGGCCCACACCTTAGGCTATTGATCTCCCTATGCAATGAGTTAGGCATGGCGTATACTCTAACTCTTTTCTCTCTTAAAGGATTCAGCATGGGTGTATACTGAGTTGTTCCTTAAGAGAGCATGAGGGTTATGGAGATCGGCAACCACATGGGACCTAGGGTTTGGTCCGCTCCCGGTTTCCCATATTGATTAACCCGGGAATCCGGTGTGGATATCCCTTGTTACTAATGTCGAACCCAGGACTCGGTCATCTAAATTGATTCAGCTAACCTATCCATACCACATGCATACGTTGATCAGGCACATATATATGAAGAATGTAAATACAAACAAGTATTAATCAAGTTAAATATTCTAACAAGGCTATAGCAAAGATATCAATGAATGAATATGTGGTAAAGCATAACTAGGGCCTCAATCGAGCCCTATAGGAGTTTAGTTACACATACTAAGTAAACTAAATATTCTAAACATAATGAAATAAAAACAGAAAACTAAAACCGAAGAAGACTCGGGAGACGAGTCGTCAATTTCTCTCCTAAGCTCTCTACTTCGAATCTAGAATAAAAAGTGTGTGTTATGTGTTTTTACAGGGCTATTTATAGGGTCTTCATGGTGTCCTGAAACCCTAATTCCTTTTTGGAGTCGGAAGACTTCTTTCCTATTTTAGCTCTGCCGCATCTGGAGTGATTACACTCGAGCGTATGCGGTATGTGCTCGTGCGCTCGAGCCTTCTTCAAGTGCGCTCGTGCTCTTGTGCGCTCGATCTCAAGAGAGGTGCGCTCGAGCGCACCTTACTGGATGGCAGAACTTGACTTTTGCTTCTAAAAGCTCCAAATTATTACCTTTTTGTCCAAGTCCTGTGAAAAACACATAAAACACGAAAATGAAGTAAAATCCATAGAAATAGATAAATAAGTTACTTAACAAATGTAAATTAAGGGGCTTAAATATGACTATTTAAGCACTTATCACACCCCCAAACTTACATATTGCTAGTCCCTTAGCAATACAAAACTAAAGACTATGTTAGAACAAAAATTAAAGATAAATTCATTTCCATGATACTCAAAGATTTGGGTTGCACATAAAACTATGATAACCATTCATGAGTAAGCTTAAAATATAAACACATTTTAGATTGCAAAAGGACTTTCAAAAGTTTTAAGTTACTTACCTAATGTTGGCTTAAGGCATCGCAAATTTGATTTGTGTGTAATGAGTTAACACATATAAGATGAGGCTTCCACATAATTTTAGCGTATAGGGTTTCGATGCCCAAACTTTTATTGAATTCCTTATCAAAGAGAACAAAAATGGCATAATATTTGCTTCTTTTTTCTTTTTCTTTTTATCATGCGATCTTTGCCATGTTGAGTTTCATCGAGCTTTTTAGTTGACCCTTGTATCGAGTGTTTGGCCAATGACTCCCAAACCAAATGGTTTTAGGGCATTAAGTGTAAAGACACCCCTAAGGACTTACTAACTTGGGTCAAAAAGGCTACGGAACTAACAAGTTTTAATGCTTCTAAATGACTCTCATGTTGTCATGTTGAGTTTCATCGAGCTTTCTAGTTGACCCTTGTAACGAGTGTTTGGCCAATGACTCCCAAACCAGATGGTTTTAGGGCATTAGGTGTAAAGACACCCCTAAGGACTTACTAACTCGAGTCAAAAAGGCTACGGAACTCACAGGTTTTAATGCTTCTAAATGGAATTCCTACCTTTTGACGTGAACACTCAATGCTTACTGAGGCAAGAGGCCCAATTACTCAGTAGGAATATTTATTATGATCATTAAAGGCTTACTTTCCACCTTTTGACATGAACACTCAATGCTTACTGAGGCAAGAGGCTCAGTTACTCAGTGAAAAGTTTTTACTGATCATTAGAAGCTTTTTGATCACTTTTTGCATGATGAACATTTTTCTTTATTTTTTTTCTTCTTTATTTTTCTTATGCCAAAGTGTTCCTTTCAAAAAGTTATCCGATTATAGTTAGATTATGGAAACATATATAAGAGAATTATATGTCATACCCCACACAAATGCGTGTTAAATGTGCTTGTGCAAATTTGGATCAAACTCGTGAATTCTTAGGTGCCTTGAGGTAGGTAACTAAACTTTTGTAAAATTCTCATTGCAAGACTATGTGTTCTAGCTTTTAAGCTTACTAATGAAGCGTTATCAAATTTTTAAATCAACTAAAATTTTTGTTTACCAAAAGAACATGCAGTTATCTTCCTAAAAAAAAAAACTGGGACTTAGTGTGTGCATGTGTTTCAAGTGCGTGTGTGATAGTATCTAGTATCTCCCACTACCCCCAAACTTAAAATACACATTGTCCCCAATGTGTGTGTAGCATGGAAAAATCTGACCTGGGAGATGGAGAACTTGGTTGCTTGCTTGCTTGCTTGTTCACGCCCCCAAACTTGAATTGGATGCACGAACTGAGTACCTGACAAAGAAAAATAAATGTTGTGCCAAAAAAAAAAATGCAAACTAGACATGTAAATATAATTATAACTAAAAGAAAAGTACTAAAATGAGAAGGATATGTCTGGGGTGCCTCCCATGAGCGCTAAGTTTAATGTCTTCAGCCAGACGAGGTATCCTCTCACTGCTGATCATCTGTGGGTGCAGTCGAGGTGGTACTGGGTGCAGGAGGTAGGCGGTCAAGGATGGCCTGTAACAACGCCTCCTATCGTATGAACTGTGCCTCTAACTCATTGATCTGCTGATGGATCAAACGGGCTACCTCACGATCCTCTCGACGGATGTCGGACAGCTCACAGCGAAAGGAAGATAGCTCATCTAGGAGATGCTGATACTCCATGGATTCTATGTCTGTCTAATCCTCCTCCCATGAAGGGCTCACCAGTGGATGCTCAGCCTCCATCGGATCATCCGCTATAGGCTCGACAACTGGAATATATGCTCGGGGTCCTCGGGGCATGTGCGACTGGCTGAGGCTCCACTGGGCTCTCTCAAAGAAAATGTGGTCGCTAACTGGGCCGTCTATAGAGGATCCCTTATGCCCCTTCTTCTTGAAGATATGACTGAGCAAGAAGGGGAAAGGAAGACCCCAAGTATTAGCTGTGGTCGTTTGACGGTTATGTACCCCATCACAGAATTTGTGTATCTGACTCCATATGACTGCTGGGATGGAGTACTAGTGACCTCGGTGGAAAGTGTATAGAGCTTGCAGAAATTAATCTCGCCTCTGTGTCTTGTTCCCCAAAGGGCACACATTACGCTGCAGGACTGAGTCGACGAACCATAGGCGGGGAGGCAACCTCGACTGGCTCTCTGCATTGTTGTAGCAGTCGGTGTACTGACCCGCACACATATCCTCAATGATGTGTGGGAAAAGGAATGAGTCAGGCTGCTCCTCTATGTGGCTGTCCTCTGGTGGAGACTCATCACAGCAGTGTAAAGAGCTGGCTATGTCAGTGGTGGTCAGCTCTATAAATCAGCCCTGGACTGAAGAAGATAAGATCTCTGGCCTGGTGCAGTCATAAGTCAGGTTTTCATAGAAACTAATCACGAATCGAGTGTATGCCGTTGAGCAGACCGGCTTGAATAGCCGCTTGAGACCCCGACTCTTGAATTCTTGGACCGCCCATCTTGTGGTGTCCAAACTCTTAAAGTCTTCTTCCACATTGAATGTTGTCTCGAACAATATTTCACGTTGTTCGAAACTGGGCCGGGATGTCTTATGACGGCTGCTAGAAGCTCGGGATGTGGAAGTCATGAGTTGTGGGCAAATAGTAGTGCTTCTGGTGTGATTGCGCTCGTGTGCAGCTGCTGGTACGCTTGATTGCTCAGTTTAAGGTACACTCGATCACTAGCACCAAACGCTCGATCGCACTTGGTCAGGCAATTTGTCGAACACCTTATATGCACCAAAAATCAGAAGCTGTAGAACTGATATACCCTTGATTCAATCCTCCTGCAAATAAAAAACTACCCAATCAAACACACAAGAATAACACATGTATATGTAAACTGAAAAACCGTGTGTGTGCGTAAGTAACAAAAACATGCGTGTACCTTGCGTGCTTTGGGAGAATGGTGTGTGTGTAAAGGAGACAGAGAATGTATGTGCCTCATGGTCGGCTTGGTTATGTGGTGAGGTAATGGTGGTGTGGTGTGCCAGATAAGAGTTGAAGGTAGGGGTTTGCTATGTGAGATGGGTCATGCGAGAGAGATAAGGCAGAATTGTGATTGTGTGTAAGTGAGTGAGGGGACAAAAAACTGTTTATAATAGGTACGTGACTTTTCTGCCCCGAATGCGCTCGAGTGCATTGTGAAGTGCGCTTGATCGCGTTTGTGCGCAACCGTTTAATGTGATGCATTCGCGCACAGTGCAGGGCGAGGTGGCGCTCGAGCACATATGGTGTGCGCTCGATCACAAGACAGAAATAGTAAAAAAAGATTATATAAAGAAATGGATTTAAGGTAAAAAGTGGGAACGATACAGTCATACCAATTTGTAGTGGCCTCAGTACCACTAACCTTGATAGAGGCACTTGAGCTATATGTTAAGCAAGTGAAATTACTCAAGTGCTCTCTATGGTAGCTTTTAAGGCTACATCTTTTGAAGAAGGCACTTAGGGCCCCCATCAGGTGGTTCTAAGTCCGTAGATAGCTGCTTTGTCTCCAATTTAGGTACCTGGTATATAAAACAAGGAAGAGTAGCATTAGTAAGTACATGATTTTTAACTTGAGGATTATACTTACTTGAAGGTTTGGGTGTGCTCTCGATGGTGTGCACAGCTCCATGGACATTTTTAATCACATTATCTTCTGGCCCAACTTCTAATCTCATGTCATCATGGATGGTCTTCAATGGAACAGTGTAATGGACTTTAGACACTTCCTTATCAATACCTTGTATGAAACTCACATTGTGACACTCATCATTAGTTTTAGTGGAGTCTAGTGTATTAAAGATTTTAAATTCTACTTTTTCATTATTTACTCTCATTGTGACAATACCTTTTTTTACATTAATGTTTGTGTCAGCAGTGATCATAAATGGTCTCCCTAAGATGATAGGGAGTGGTACAAGCATATGGCACTCCTCCATGTCCAATACAATAAAATCAGCAGGTAAAATAAACTTGCCTACTCTTACCAAAACATCCTCGAGGATACTTTTTGGTCGTTTGATGCTTCTGTCAGCCAATTGTAAAGTAATGGAGGTTGGTTGGAGTTCTCCCAAACCTAGTGTCTCGAATACACTGTAAGATAGCAAATTGACACTTGCTCTTAGTTCCAATAATGCGTTCTCAAAAAGCTGATAACCTAGCCTGCAAGGAATAGTAAAACTACCTGGATCTTTTAGTTTTGGTGGGAGTTTTCTTAATAATATAGAACTTACCTCTTCGGTCAAGGCTACCGTCTCATGCTCCTGAAACTTCCGTTTGTTAGTGCAACAATCTTTTAAGAATTTAGCGTAAGCAGATAGTTTTTTATTGCCTCTAATAAAGGAATATTTATTTCTACCTTTTTCAAGGTTTCAAATATGTCAATTATTTTAGTTTCCTTTTTAGGCTTCACCAACCTTTGAGGGAAAGGTAGAGGTGTATTTACCTTTTCTATCTCTCTTACCTTAGATGTGGAAGTTTGGTCTAAAGACGTTTGTGTAGGCTCGTTGGTGCCGATGACCTTTCCACTTCTTAAGGTTGTTATGGCATTCAACTGCTGGTGTCCTCTTGGATTAGGTAATGGCTGGGCCAGGAGCTCGCCTTGCTTTCTGGTACTCAATTCTTTGGCCAACCATCCCATTTGTACCTCTAGTCCTTGAATAGCTTGATCGTGTTTGGCAGTGATTTGCCTCATTTCAGTCCGAAATTGCCTTAACTCTTCCATGAATTGTTCATGTTTATTTAGGATTTTTTGTTACTGAGTTGCTAGTTGCCTCACAAGACTTTCAAGGTCATTCTTCTCTGGTTCAGGAGCAGTTTGGGCTACTAGTTGGAAGTTTCTTTGCTGTCCTTGACTGTTTTGGTTGTTGCTCCATGAGAAGTTCGAGTGATTCCGCCATCTAGGGTTGTATGTGTTTGCATAGGGGTTGTTCTTCGGCGGATAACTATTTGGTCCCACAAAGTTGGCTTGCTCATGATCTGCAGAATATAAAGGACACGTATCAGTATTATGATCAAATTGTGAGCGAATGGCACATACCTGTAGTGGTGCAACTGACGGTTTAGCGGAGGTGTTATGAGCGGCCATGGCTTTAACTAATAGTCAAGTTTTCTTTCCACAGCAGTCGTTTGAGGATATGATCATTCGTTTATGCTCACCTCATACATACCTTTACTTTTGATTATATGTCTACCTCGAGAGGAGAACTGCTGCGTGTGTTCACTTAGGGTTTCGAAAAGTTCCATTGCCTCTTCGTTGCTTTTCTCCATCAGCACCCCTCCGCAACCTGAATCAACAATGTTTTTGTTAGAATCACTTAAACCTTCATAAAAGGCTTGTACCAGTTCGTCTTGGGGTAGGTTGTGGTGTGGGCACTTGAGTAGTAGCTCGTTGAAGTGTCCCCAGGCCTTGAAGAACTGATTTCCATCTTTTTGTTGGAAGGATTGTATTTCTTTCCTCATTTGCCTTGTCTTCTGGGCTGGGAAAAACTTCCTTAGAAATTTGCTTGCTAACTCCTCCCAAGTGTGGATGGAAATTGCAGGCAAAGAATTATACCATAATTTAGCATTATCTTTTAAGGAAAAAGGGAAAAGAATTAACCTTATTCCTTCTTGGTCTAAGCCTCGGATGTGTTGGAATTTGCAGAGGTCGAAGAAGTCTCGAAGGTGCAAGTGTAGATCCTCACTAGGTTTTCCCCTAAAGTGAGTTAGTGCACTGAGTATCTGCGGGGATACGTAATAATTTCCTTCTGCCTCAGGTTGATACACAATGCATGAAGGTTGTTCGAGGTTCTGCAGGATGAAGGATTGCTTCATCGGCCTCCGCTCATGTGGTTGTTGTTCAGCTATCTGTTCTGCCATTGGTATCCCTCCCTCAACTCCTCCTTCTACCTCTTCCAAGTTATCTCTAAACCTTTGTCGGATAGACCTCTCAAGCTCGGGATCAAAGGGAAGGACTGCTGGATTCTTGGACCGTCGTCCGTGCATGAATCAATGGCAAATATGTGAGTGCAGCAGTCAAATACTGCAGCTTGGATGACTCTCTGCCTCAATTGCGCTCAATCACACAAGAGAGTGCGCTCGATCGCAAGTGGTACAGAGGGCTCTCCTGGTGTACTTGAAACAGAGAAAGAGAAATTGATTAGGGTTTTTAATGAAGTGAAAAAAATAAGATAAACACAATGATTAAGAATTGAATAAAAAGGAAATAACAATAATTAAACTAAATGAAAAATTAATTCTAAAAAGAAATTTAGCGCAATCCCAGGCAACGGTGCCAAAAACTTATTGTGACGATTATCTACCTAAATAAATATGCAGATAATCGTCCTAGTTTTACTTGCAAGTGCACAAGGTCTGTGGTAGCATAGTGTGCAAGTGCGAGATCATTTTCCACAGGGATTGGTGAATTTCGTTTTAGAATTAATTTCTTCAAATTAAAAATAGAGAAATAATAGTTTGATTGTGAGTAAATAACAATAATGAGAACATAGGGCTACGATATCCACTTCTAATTATACTTTCCCACTAACTAAGGTTTCAATGCTCTAGCCTTATTATGAATATCTAATAGTTGCCAACCTAAGGGCTTAGCCCACACCTTAGGCTATTGATGTCCCTATGCAATGAGCTAGGCATAGTGTATACTCTAACTTTTTTCTCTCTTAAAGGATTCAGCATGGGTGTATACTGAGTTGTTCCTTAAGAGAGCATGAGAGCTGTGGAGATCGGCAACCACACGGGACTTAGGGCTTGGTCCACTCCCAGTTTCCCATGTTGATTAACCCGAGAATCCAGTGTGGATATCTCTTGTTACTAATGTCTAACCCAGGACTCAGTCATCCAAATTGATTCGACTAACCTATCCATACTACATGCATATGTTGATCAGGCACATAAATATGAGGAATGTAAATACAAAAAGGTATTAATCAAGTTAAATATTCTAACAAGGCTATAACAAAGATATCAATGAATGAATATGTGGTAAAGCATAACTAGGGCTTCAATCGAGCCCTATAGGAGTTTAGTTACACATACTAAGTAAACTAAATATTCTAAACATAATGAAATAAAAACAGAAAACTAAAACCGAAGAAGACTCGGGAGACAAGTCGTCAATTCCTCTCCTAAGCTCTCTACTTCGAATCTAGAACAAAAGGTGTGTGTTATGTGTTTTTACAGGGCTATTTATAGGGCCTTTATGGTGTCCTAAAACCCTAATTCCTTTTTTGGAGTTGGAAGACTTCTTTCCAATTCTGGCTCTGCTGCTTCTGGAGTGATTGCGTTCGATTGTATGCGGTCTGCGCTCGAGCCTTCTTCAAGTGCGCTTGTGCTCTTATGCGCTCGATCTCAAGGGAGGTGTGCTCGAGAACACCTTGCTGAATGGTAGAATTTGACTTTTGCTTCTAAAAGCTCCAAATTATTACCTTTTTGTCCAAGTCCTGTGAAAAACACATAAAACACGAAAATGAAGTAAAATCCATAGAAATAGATAAATAAGTTACTTAACAAATGTAAATTAAGTGGCTTAAATATGACTATTTAACCACTTATCAACAAGCTTAAGTCCGCTCAAAGAGGGTATCTTTAACTAGGAGGGTACATAATGGTCTAGATATGTTCGAAAATTTTTGTATGAACCTCCTATAAAAACCAGCATGACCAAGGAAAGATCTCACATCCTTTATTGTCTTAGGGGTAGGTAATTTAGAGATTAATTCAATCTTAGATTGATCAACCCTATTCCTTTAGAAAAAAACGATATGTCTTAAGATAATACCGGATGTTACCATGAAATGGCATTTTTCCCAATTTAAAACCAATTCTTTTTCCTCACAGCGAATTAATACTCTTTCTAAATTCATTAAGCATGCTTCAAATGAAGATCCAAAAACAGTTAGGTCATCCATAAAGACTCCCTTGCAATTTTCAACCATATCACTAAAAATACTCATCATGCAGCGTTGAAAAGTAGCAGGGGCATTACATAATCCAAATGATATTCTACGAAAAGCATAGGTGCTAAAGGGACAAGTGAAGGTGGTTTTTTCTTGGTCTTCTAATGCAATTTCAATTTAATAATAACCAGAATAACCATCTAGAAAACAATAAAAGGGATGACCAGCTATACGCTCAAGAATTTGATCAATAAAAAAGAGTAAGAAGTGGTATTTCTGGGTGGCAGCATTTAATTTTCTGTAATCAATCCACATACGCTACCCGGTCACAAGTTTGGTAGGGATTAACTCTCCTAGGTCATTCTTTATCACAATGACTCCGAACTTTTTAGGGATGACTTGCGTAGGGCTTACCCACTTACTATCAGCTATGGGATATATAATACCCGCATCTAACAGTTTCAGCACTTCATTTTTCACTACTTCTTTCATAGTGGGGTTAAGCCTACATTGAAGGTCTCTACGAGGACTAGTTCCTTCATCCAAATTTATTTTATGGGAGCAGATTAGAGGACTAATTCCCTTTAAATCAGCCATGCTTCATCCTAAGGCTGATTTGTGTGCATTTAAAGTTTGAATTAATCTCTTACCTAGACCGAGAAAGGCATGTTTTAGACCCTTAGGTAGTGGCTTCAATTCGACTTTAGGTGCTTTCACACTTGAGGGGACTTGTGTCTTGCTTCTTTCGGGCAGCTCCTCAAACTTTGGTTGCCATGCCCGATTGCTATAGTCTTGAGATTTATCAAAAACAGCACAGATGTCAATTATATCAGTTTTATCATCAAATAAATCTATCTCAGAATTAACAAGAAAATTTTCAAGTGGATCATAATCATGAGTTAAAGAGACTCCCTTATTGATGAGTGACTTGATCATGTAAAGCTGGTGGTTTTCGTCCTCATCTTCAGGTTGTTTACAACATTGAAAATATTTACTTCAAGAGTCATGTTTCCAAAAGATAGCTTCATGAGTCCATTCCTACAATTTATTAGAGCATTTGCAGTAGCAAGAAAAAGTCTACCCAAAATCACAGAGATTTTAGAGTTAGTGTCAACAGCAGAAGTAGTATCAAGAATTAAGAAATCAACAGGATAATAAAATTTATCAATTTGAATCAAAACTTCCTCTACCACACCTCGGGGTACTTTGACTGATCGATCAGCCAATTGCAATAACAGGCTGGTTGGTTTGATTTCTCCTAACCCCAGCTGTAAGTAAATGGAAAATGGCATCAGGTTTACACTAGCTCATAGATCTAGTAAGGCTTGTCCAACCTCATGATTTCCAATGCTGCAAGCAATGGTGGGACAACCCGGATCCTTGTATTTCGGAGGAATTCTTTACTCAATTAGTGCACTAACTTGCTCAGTTAGGAATGTTGTTTTCTTGACATGGTGTTTCCTCTTAATTGTGCATAAATCTTTGAGAACTTTTACATAGGTAGGGACTTGTTTAATTACATGCAAAAGAGGAAGATTAAGTTTCACTTGCCTTAAGTTCTCAAGGATTTCATTATTTATTTCCAGATTTTTCTTGTTGGATTTTAAGGCTTGGGGGAATGGTGCCTTAACAAGATTTTTGGTCACTTCAGGATCTTTAGGCAGCTTGGCTTCACTACTAGTTTGACCTTTTCTCACATCCTTGGGTTTATTCATTGGTGGGATGTGTAGTGACTTACCACTTCGGGTCAAAATGTCATTTACATCTTTCAAATTTTCTTGTGCCATATGTTGACCGTGAGGTATGGACTAAGTTTGGGAAGGGAACTTTCCTCGCTCAGTCACACTCAAGGAGCCCATTAATTTAGACACTTGGCTCCTTATTTCTTTGTTTTCCTCAACCACTTGTGTAATTAAAGCCTCACACCTTTGGTTTGTCTTACCTTATGCTTCTATAAAAGTATGTAAGGTGTCTTCTAAAGAGTTCCTAGAGGAGGAAGGTGCATGATAAGGTGCTGGGTATGATCTAGGGGGTTGTGCATGCTGCTGATTTTCAGATTTCCAGCTGAAGTTGGGATAATTTCGCCACCCCGGATTGTAAGTGTTAGAGAAGGGTGCTGGAGGCTTCTTGTACATGTTTAAGGCATTACATTGTTCCTCGTACAGCCCTCTCATGTCAACAAATTTGGGGCAATCTTTGGCGGGATGATCAACCCCCCCACACACAAAACATGGTTCTAAAGGTTCGGCTTGATTAACCATGTGTGTTGGTTTTTTAGTTTTTAATGCCTCTAACTCTCTAGTAAGCATCTCGGCCTTGGCCTTAAGGTTATCATCTTCCCTAAGATGGTAGATTCCTCCACCACTAGGGTTTCCTATAGGTCGTGACCTATTTGTGCTTTCAGTAGCACTAGGTCTAGCCCATGTGTGAGCTTTTTCAGCAAGCTCATTGAGGTACTCAATAGCCTCATCAGGGTCTTTTTGCAGAAACTCACCATTACACATCATCTCTACAAATTGACGTTCTCTATAGGTAAGACCCTTATAGAAATAGCTCACTAAAAGCCAATTTTCATACCCATGATGTGGACACAGACTTAACAACTCTCTAAATTTCTCCGAAGACTGATACAAAGTATCGTTTTCCTTTTGTGCAAAGGTGGAGATTTGTCTTCTTAATGCATTAATCTTATGTTGAGAGAAGTATTTATTAAAAAAGACTTGGGTCATCTCATTCCATGACCCAATTGATCATGGTCTCAGCGAGTATAACCAACTCTTAGCTTTATCCTTCAAAGAGAAAGGAAAAAACTTGAGTCTCACGATATCATCAGTTGCATATTGACTATGAAAAGTCGCAACTACTTCCTCAAATTCTCTAATGTGCACATAAGGGTTTTCATTTTCCAAGTCATGAAAAGTAGGGAGTAATTGTATCATCCCCGTTTTAAAATCTTGATGGCAAGTGTTGGCTGGAAACATAATGCATGATGGTGTGGCTGTCCAGCTAGGATGTAAGTAATCTCTAAGTGTCCTAGCAAAATTTTCATTAGGGTTTTCAACCATGTTAACACAGTTTCCTAAATTTTCTGTTGGGTGTACACTAGGATTTGATCTAGGCGAGATTTCACTAACGGACGAAGAAGGGAAGGGTATTTCTAGTTTGGGTCCTTTAATGAATCTCCCTCGTGAATCTCTCGGTCTAAGCATACACCAACTGAATTTTACGAGTGATAAATAAAAACATAACAAAAGCAAAAACTAAAAATTTAAAGAAGGGAACGATAGTACCATTTGGTTTAGGGTTGACAATCTTCTTGTAAGTAAGCGCGTTTCCCTGGCAACGGCACCAAAATTTGATTACGCCCAAAGACTAACGCGGTAGTTGTAGCACAGCTTTGGGGTGTCGATCCACATGGAAACAATGTTAACTATAAGAGAAGATGTAAACCTAAACACGAACAATAAGATCGAGTGAGAATATATGATAATGAAGTAATTGAGAGTAGAATATGTAATAAGTTGTGATTAATAATAATAGAGTAACAAAAAGGTTCCAGGAGTCCTCCCTAGGCTCGTTGCCTTTATTCCAATCTTAATTCAGTTGTCTTTATCTCGATTGCAAGTTTCACATCCCAAATAAGCAATCGATGGATATTCAATTAAAGCTCATATACAAACCCTAATGTAATTGATATGACTTACTCTTCTTTATTTATTAAACACATATAGCCTAAACTATAGAGTTATCAAGAAATGACAATGTATCTTTAACGACAATATTGCAGTAATGGACAATCCTAGAGAATAAGCCTACTGGACTCAATCATATCCAAACAACCTTGACATGAGAAAAGCATGACTAAAGTTATATCAAAGAGAAAGATACAATCACCAGATGGAAATGAAATCTTCAAATTAGATTTAAGAATAAGTCATAACAATATTTGACAATAAATCTCCATTACAACTGAACTAATAAAGGAATTAAAGAACAACAAAACATAGGATTCATCCCTTCGCCTTGCTTGGAGATTAGTTCGCCATGGAACTCATGGTTGAACACTTTGATGGAGGAGAATGAGGCGGCTTCTTGGAGTTTCTATATCTTGATTTCTCCCCTTTTCTTCAACCCTAAGTGCCCTATTTATAGTACAAGGGTTCAAAGGTATTTTTGGGCTCAAAATAGCCACTTAGAGGTCCTAATTAGGTCAGGAAACCATGTGCGCACCGCGCCTCTCCCTTCTGGGCGGTGCGGCGCTCTCCTTTCTTCATGAGTGTGCCTTGCTGGGTGGTGCGGCGATGGTCTGGCAGAGGCGCGACGCTAGGAGGGATGCCAAGATGCGGTTCTGGGCGGTGTGGCACTGGTCTGGCAGAGGCGTGGCGCACACTGGTACTCCTAGCTCTTCAAGTGCTGAAATGACTTCTCTTGGTCTTGGCATGCTTTGGCTCTTGTGTTTAGAATGCTTTTCATCACTTTTGTCTCTTCATAACCACTCTTCCATTCCTATATGTATCAAAACTTTATGGTTTAAGCGATGATATCTTTTCCATTTCTTTTGGACTCCAAGGCACCTGAAAATGCATCGAATTAAGTCAATGATTTATGAATATTACTTTAGAGTTATTAACATGTAAAAGTGTGATTAAGTCCGAGATCAACCCCAAAATGCTAACGATTAAGCACTGTTGCGATGCATTTTATGGCTCTCATCAATACCCCATTTTCAACCCAAAATTGTTGAGTCTTCCGTTCCGAAGATAGTTTTATGATGGCTTGGGCTTTGTCACTTTTGCTAAGATTTTCTCTAATGTGTTCTCATAGTGGCGTAACAACTTTACTTGCTGATAAAAGGGGTAAACACCTTTAAGGATGCAAGTTCTACCTTCTAACTCAATGCATCGACCACTTAGTTGGTATGACCTGATTTATAGTGGAAATCAAACTCAGCCAAGTATTCCTGCCAACGTGCTTGTTTTGCTATGAGCTTTGGTTGAGTGAGAAAATGACTAACAACTGTATTGTCTGTTTTCACCATAAAAGTTGCCCCCAACAAGTAGTGTCTCCACACTCGAGGACAATAGATAGCCGCTAACAACTCTTTTTCTTGGGCCGTGTATCATCTTTCAGCTTCGCTCAACTTGCGACTCTCGTATGCAGTAGGGTAGCCCCCTTGAAGAAAAACTCTCCCCAAGGCATAATCTGACGCATCCGTTTGGACTTTAAAGGGATTTATGATGTGAAGGAGGGTTAGGATTAGATTTTTCATCATAGCCTACTTCAAATCTTCAAAACCTTAATGGCATTGGACTAACCAAACCCATTTGTGGCATGTCTTCAAGAGTTCTATTAAAGATGCAGCTCTCTTAGAGTATTCTTCAACAAAGCGTCGATAGTAATTTGTTAGGCCAAGAAAAGACCATAGCTCGCTCACATTACTTAGAGTTTTCCAGTCTTGAATTGCTTCACCTTCCCCATGTCCATCAAAATGTGACCTTGATTAATTATGTGGCCCAGAAACTTGATACAAGTCTATGCAAATGCATATTTTTCTTCCTTCACAAAAAGTTGGTTCTCCCGCAATTTATCAAATACTAATCATAGATGCTTCAAATGCTCTTCAAGTGATGAACTGTACAACATAATGTCGTCAAGATAGACCACCACAAACTTATCAAGGTAATCATAGAAGACTTGATTCATTAAGGTATAAAAGGTGATAGGAGGATTGGTCAACCCAAAGGGCAACACAAGAAATTCAAAAGCTCCATACTGGGTAACACACGTTGTCTTTGGCTCATCCCCTCAGTAATTCGAACCTAGTAGTACCCTGATCTCAAGTCAAGTTTGGAGAAGTATTTAGTATGACTCAGTTGGTCAAAAAGATCAGCAATAAGGGTTATAGGGTAGGTATTACGAACAATGGCCTTGTTTAGAGCTCGATAGTCTACACACATTCGCAAACTGCCATGTTGCTTTTTTCTAAAACAACACCGGAGCTCCAAAGGGTGCATTTGATTATCTGATAAACCCAAGCTCCAATAAATCATTCAATTGCTTTCTTAACTCTACCAACTCAGGAAGGGCCATGCGATAAGGTGCACATAATTTCATGCACGGTAGAAGCTTTATAGCATGGTCTACACTTCTACAAGGTGGAAGGACCTTCGGTAACTTGTTGGGCATGATATCTTGGTATGTCCTTAACACTACTTGAACTGACATCGAAACAACACTTGGACCCATCTCTTTTGTTGTCAACGACACTGCTATAAAAGAGGGCTCATGTCACTTCACCCTATTCTTGAATTAAAGGGCCGAGAGAAGCTTTTTATCATTAGTAGGTTAAGTAATGGTAGGGACAACACATGAATGTTCTCCCATAATCAACAAGCAACTTGCAGTTAGAATCGATACAGCTTTGACATTGGTGCAAAAATCTAATCCCAATACAACATCAAATCCATCCATTGTCGCAGCCGTGAAGTTAACTAGACCTCTTCATGGACCTTTTTCAATGATCACCCCTTGGCCAAGCCCATCGTCTCTTGGGTGTCAGAGTTTACCGCTTTCAACAGACTAGAGTCGCGTTCAAGCTTTAAGTGCAATTTGGGCTTCCAAAATAGAGACAAAGTTATGGGAGGCCCTTGTATCTACCAAGGCTCTTGTAGCTTTCCTATTCATTCGCAAGTCCACATACATAAGTCATCTATTGGGTTCATTCCTATTCTTAAGGAGTTGGCTATTCAGAACATTCAAGAATCGGAGCACCCCCATCTTTGTGGGTTGCTCTTCTTCTTCCCTCTCTTGTTCTTGACGTGACTTGGAGCTTGTCACTTGTAAAGTACCCAATGCTCGTTTGTGCGGAAAATTTTATACTCGATGGGGATCATCACATAAAAAGTAAGAAAAAGGTCTCAGCTTAGCCGCCTCCAAGTTAGATATCAGTGAAGAAGATCTTCTCTGGAACTGAATGTGGGTCTCTTATCCCCTCCCTTATTTTCGGGCCTATTCGTCCTAGCTCACTTCACTCCACTTCGAGCTAGGGGAAAGGATTCATTCCTCCTCTTGAGTAGACTCTAAGAAAGGTCATTTAGCCTTTCGGCTGCAGCCATAGCTGTGGCCAAATCTTGTACTTTTTGTCGAAGAAGCTCAGACCTGGCTCAACTTTTTAGCCCCTCAAGAAAATATAACATTTTATCCTTCTCTGACATGTCTTGGATATTAAGAATTAGTCTTGAGAATTCCTTCACATAGTTTCAGACATTTCTTGATTGTCTCAACTTTCTAAGCTTGCAACGAGCCAAGTACTCCACATTTTCAGGAAAGAACTAGTTCTTCAACTCCCGCTTTAAGTCATCCCAAGTTTCGATGGTGCACCTATTGTTTTGGATGTAATCATATTTGCCACTGCACCATAGTTTGGCATCACCTGAAAATAACATCACTGCTATGGACACTTTTTTCCTTCTCAGAGGTTATACGAGTAGCTCGAAAGTACTATTCCATATCGAAAATAAAATTTTCTGAGGCCTTCGCATTGCGAGCACCTTTATATCGATGGAGCTCGAGGATCTTCACCTTTCCTCTGACTAAGATTCTAATTCCATTATTGCCCACCGCTCTCATGAACAAGTTGACCTTGTTATTCAACTCCTCAATCTCATTACGGAGGGTATCCATCGTCTCTTTCACATCATCAGTGAGAGAATTCACTACCTCTGAGATTTCCCTTGGTGAGGTCTCAAGCTCTATAGACCTCTTATCAAAGGATCTTAAGTTTGAAACTAGAGCTTCAAGGGCGCTCATCTTTGCTTTCAACTCTCTCAACCGCTGGGAGTCATTAGTGCTACGCATAGCCACTATGGTTACGCTATTCTAGATAATCAAGTCGTGCTTTGATACCAACTGTCATGGTGTAGATACCTAATTTCGTTCCAAAATTTTTGAACAGACCACACGCGGGTTCTTATGATGAATCTTTGATCCTAGTGCGCTTGAACTTGGTAAATAAGAAAGGTTGGATTTAATTAGGGAGTAAGACTGATTACAAGCCATTTTTTTTCAATCTATTTAATTCACTTTGGGTTTAAATCAATTAAGTCTTATCTGATTCAACTAATCCAAGATCAAAGTCTTCATTTAAATTTTGGTCTAATCTAAAAGCCACTAAAGCCCATTGATCTTTCCTAAGCCCAAACACTTTTGACCCAAATTTCAAGCCCAAGAAGACTTTTAATTTTTAAGGGTGAACTTACAATTTCACCCCCCATTTGGCACTCCTTGATCGGTTCACTTTTCTCAAAATAAAAGTTACTTTTTTTATAACCAAAAAGATGTCTCTCTCTTCTCCCTATGTGGCTGGCCATAATGAGGAATTTTCACTCATCTTTTTTGCCCTTTGAACTCACCTCTCTCTCCTAGGTTTCCTCACCTTCTTTTGTACCAAATACTACCTTTTTTCACCTCAAAAACAACAATTATGCACTTAAGAAGCAACATATTTTTTTTCCTCTTTGGACAACCATGTGTACCAAAAAGATGAAGTTTCCTTCTTTTCCTTTTGCTTAGTTAATTGAATATTACCTTATTATGCTTCCATCCTTTCTACATGAAAAATACTATTTTTTCTACCAAAAAAATCACATTTTATACCAAAAAACAACACCTTAAAAACAATAGTTTTTTAGAGTATGAAGCCTTCTTTTGCTTTGTAATTGCACACCTTTTTTTCTTAAGCTTTTCCACTTTATTGTATATTAAGAAAAATTGTGTTTTCCCCCTTAATGGTTGTCAAAACCAATGAGAGTATCTCCTCACTTTTTTGCTTTTGCTTTTGCTTTATTGAAAACACTCCAAAATGTACTTTCTTGTTCACCTTTTTGCAAACCTTCTTCTTCACTTTTTTTTCACCTCAAAGAAATCTATCCCTCTTCCCCATGGCTAAGCACCTAAAAGTCTTTTCCCTCTTACTTTTCACTTGGTTTACTACACCTCACTTCTCTAGCCCGACCTTTACACCCCAAAAATGAAACACCTTTTTCATCTCAAAAGTTGAAACTACTTTTCTCCTTACCTATATGACTAGCTATGCACCTTCTTTTCACCCATTATTTTGCTTTTTTTAATCTCTTGGCCAGCCCTTACTCCTCCTATAAATACCCCCCCTTTTTAACACAAAAGAACAACACAACACTAAAGCAAAGTAATGCAAAAAAAAAAAAAAAGAAATTTTAGAGAGAAGGAAAGAAGTGAGAAAAAATAGGAAAATAGAGAAGAATAGGAAGATCAAAGAGAGAAATATAAAAAAGAGAAGAGAGTGTTCAAGGAAGGTGAGAAAATAGCAAAGAGTGAAACACAAAAGAAGAACTAGTGAGAGTTCTTCATCTTTTTTGGCCACCTTTTGTTTTTTTGGTTTTCTAATCTTCATTCAAATCATTCTTCCAATTTTACTAAGTGCAAAAGAGCACAAGGATCTCCAAATATAATCCCCACATGTGGAAATTTTCCTTAGCCAAATAAGATTGTTAAGCTTCTACTTTCTTTGCAAAATAAATTATTAAAATGATTCATGTGTTTAAACCACCTTGAAAATAGACTAGATTAATTTAGCTCACTTAGAAAGTTTCATCTTAAGATACTAACTAGTTTATTAGCATTTCTCTTTCACTAGTTATATGTTTTTCTTTAGTTAGCTACTAGTCATATTTAGTGTCTTCATTAAATGCAATGTTGAGTTAATGGTAGTTTTAAAGTTCTTTCCTTTAGTTTAGTACCTTAAGAATTTTTATGTTCTCTAAGTTAGATGTTTTATTTTAAGTTGTCATTAATTACATGTGAACTTTAATTCTTTAAGAAGAATTTTGAGCTCCCTTTGCCCATTAAAAATGTTACTAATTACTAGTTATTTTGGATCTCGTCTTTAAGGTAGTTTAGTTAAAATCTATTTAGCTTAATTCCTTTTTTTTTTAACTCATTTAGTTTAAAGTAGCTTAATTTAATTCATTCCATTTACTCGTCAAGTTTAATTCATCTAGCTTAAAATAATTTAGTTTCAATCTATCTAGTTTAACTTACATAATTAATCCACCTAGTTTAAATGCGCGCACTTTAATTTACTTCTCATTCATACTTTGCAAGTAGTTTTAATATTTTTTTCTTCATAGTCAAATTAATTTATTTCCTTTATATACTTACTGCATTACTTTAAAGTTAATATTTGGTGTTGCTTTGTTTGAATAAAAATTGTAAAATGTTACTTGAATTAAAATTTTAATTAATTCCCTTGAAACACAAAAGGCTAAACTTCAGTCTTGGTAAGAGAGAGAACTTTAAATCCTCACTCTTTTGCACCCAAATCTCTCAAGATTTGGAATTTGTCACGTAGACGAATGACAAGAGATTTGACTTCAAGGTCAAATGGTGGCTCCTTACCCATTATCCTTGCTTTGTACTTGGATGACAAACGGCCCTTTGTCTAATACATTAAAAGCACACCCATAATAGGAGCCTCCTTACTACTTATAAAGGGTTTGTATTAGACTTGGTAGGTTTCACTTATTTTCATATACCTACTCATCATAATCCACACCCTCATCATATCCACCTTCTTTAAGAGGAGTGGCCTTGGGTAATGATCTGGATGCATGTGTCTAAGTAAAAAAGAGTGGTATCTACACATGGTCCTAGCACTTTCCCTTAAAGGAGTAGGTCTGTTCGACACTTGTCTTGGTCACCCCCAAGCAAGGCAGCATAGCTCACTCGAGTAGCTTTAAGGCTTGCACACTCTGCAAGAAAAAACGGAACACATTAGTCACAAAATGATATCACATAACAATCAAAGGATCACGTAACAATGAATACAGGCGAGGTGTAACAAGCCCTTAGTGAGCAACAAGTGGCGTGCCCAGTGGCACACACCTAGTTTAAGCAACATACACCACACACGGATGTACCTCGGGGCACACACCTAGATCACTAAGCACATACTAGCCAAGATAGGCAATAACACATAACTAACTCTAGGCACATGAATGCATAAAAGCTTGATTAATATAATGATCTTACAAACACGTTGTTGGGGCAGGGGGGAACTACCAAGCAACCAGTAGGAAAACATACTTATTCATGACCAGTGAATAACTAGCTCACCCCCCCCCCCCCCCTCTAAAGAGTCTTAAGTCATTTGGGGCTCTAGCATGAGGAAACATTGAGTATGCTTGAGCCATCATACTTCTGAAATACAAAATAGAAGGAAATAAAGAATTATAAAATTTCTATTAAGCACCACCACTACAAAGAGGCACAGAATGTGTTACCATGGGCATGGTACAAGGCCTTAGACAAGCACAAACCGTGACATTATGCCACCAACAAACTCACAATATTATTAATTCTTAACAAAAACTTTAGGATAAACAAAATTATTACCCTGACAACCTCACAAACGAAAATCCGCAATACACCAAAAGCTCTCCACCTAGCTCTTGTTATAATATTAGAATTATGAGTGTGTTTCAAACCTTTTCTAGGCCTTCATTTATTTAGAGGATATTTTCCTAATACTATTAGGAAAATAAAAAAAAATCATAGTAAACTACTACTACTCCAACTAGAACAAGCAACTACAAAATAGGAAATTAAACTTTTCCTAAACCAATTTGAATTCTTCCATGTGAGGATTTGAGCCAAAATCTTAACAAATTTCCACCTTAGCTCAAATTCTCCATACATCATCAACAAATCTAACTTATTTTTGGTTGGTGTGATCTTTCCTTTTGGTCATTCAAAATCTTTTTCACCTAATTTTCCAAGCAAAACCTTCCCATCCAACATATATAAGCCCTTCTTATTCATAGTAGCCTTCAACACTACATTTGATCCATTAAGAACTTGCATCTCTCCATTACCTGCAATCCATGTGTATCCTATCTTATCAAGCTCCCCTAAAGATATAATATTTGTAGTGAGAGAAGAAGCAAACTTTACTTTCTCAAGTTTCTTCATGATTCCATCATAGAGCTTTAACCTTAAGCTTCCTTCACCATCAATTACTTTTTGTTTTCCACATGCGGTAGCAACTGTGACATGGATAAGTTCCTTCATACAATCAAATTACTTCTTATTGTTGAATATGTGAGTGGATGAAGTTGAATCAAGTAGCACCATATCATTTTCATCAACTTTTTCTTCAACATGCTCAATAGCTAGCATTATTTTTCATCACTTCCCTCGGTGATATTAGCAATTTCGTAACTCTTTTCATTATTACTCTTCTTCCCACTCATCCTTCTCAACTCTTTTAAATTATCCTTCATGGTTTTATAATAATATTGTATATGTCCTATTTATCAACAATAGAAGCACTCCTTGTCACTGTCATGTCTAGGCTTAGATTTGGATCTCCACCTTGAGCCATTGTTCGCTCTCTATTGGCTTCTCCCTCGATTAGAACTCTCCACAGCAAGCACTTGACTACCACTAGAAAAACTCTTGTTTCCCATCAAACTTTCATTCTCATGAAAGAGCGTGGTTACATTATCTAAGCTCAATGTCGACTTGCCCACCAACAATGTTTGCACCAATGGTTTGTAAGATTTGGGTAAAGGTAATAACAAGAGCAATAGCTTTTCCTCATCCTTCAATGTTTGTCCTGCATTCAACAATTGAGACAATCTGTTGGCCAAAGACTTTGACACGTAAATGCTCTCGAGCTTATCCTATAAACCCTTGGATGTAGTTTCCTTCAACATAGTATACTTGATCTCGGAAGGAAGAACTAGCCTGATTATGCTTATAGCCTTCCTTTGAATCGATTGTCACTTTTTGTCACTCACATCTTCTGGCTTTTCTTCCTCTAAAGCCTTATCAAGATCTTGTGGCACTAGAAGATCTTGAATTGTACTATGCCACAAAGTAAAATTATTGCTTTTTTTAAATCAAAGAATCTCAAATTTAGATATACCTATCAACAAGGTGGTGTAGACGCAACATACAACTTCTTCAAATAGATGACCAGGCTTTGATACTACTTGTTGAGATTTTACCCCTAAAATCCACCTACTCAAACTTATAATAATTAAGTAGAAAAATAAACAAACAAATATCAAGCACCACAATTTAATGTGGTTCGATAACCTCCTTGCCTATTCCACCAACAAACTCACAATTTTATTAATCCTTAACAACAACTTTAGGAAAAACAAAATTATTACCCTCAACCTCACAACCTAAAATCCCCAACACACCTAAAGCTCTCCACCTAGCTCTAGTTATAATATTGGAATTATTAGTATGTCTCAAACCTTCTCTAGGTCTCCCTTTATATAGAGGATATTTTTCTGATACTACTAGAAAAATAACAACAACATCATAGTAAACTATTACTACTCCAACTAGAACAAGCAACTATAAAATAGGAAATTAAACTTTTCCTAAACTAATTTGAATTCTTCAATGTGAAGATTTGAGCCAAAATCCTAACAGAGATTATACCTGACGGTGAAACGAAGACAGAGGTGCGATAGTCTCAAGCAACGATGGTGATTTCAATCAGCAATGGTAACAGATAACACAGTAGCTCAATGGTGATCTAAATTAGTAACCACAAGATTTTTCCTAAACCTATCCTACCCTTCTAAAGATTTTCTTAAAGATGAAAATGAAAACTTAAAGAAGAAAATAATTGAATTGAATGACACTATATCAAGACTTATGCTTGGAAAAGAAAAGGTAAATGAAGTGCTATCTGGCCAAAGATTAAGTGGGAGAAAATTCGGGTTGGGTTATTCTCCATTAGGCAAGCAAAAATCAAAAGAGACCTTATTTATGAAAACAACATCAAAAGTACTTTCAAGGCTCTACTTTCAATGCCACTAGCAAGATCAAAAGTACTCCCTCAATATATGCTAGTAAGTTTAAAAATGCAAATGTAAATTCTAATGCATATACTAGAGGTAAGCATCCTAGAAATACCCATGCATATACGTATACTCATTATAATGCAAGTACACATCCTAGAAATTACTATCATACAATTCTTAGAAATGATATGCATGTTCACAATCTTCACAATAGAAACATGTATCCTAGTAATACTTATCCAAGGAACTATAGACATACACAATTAAGAAATCCTAGAAATTTCAATAACTATTATCCTAGGACTGTGCATCATCAACATGTCTATAAATATAGAGCATCTTACAATGTTAAGAAAGTATGGATCCCTAAAGGAATAGTATTTTCTAGGACTAACCCCAAAGGACCCAAGAAATTTTGGGTACTTAAGAGCGCAATTATGTATCCTTGTGTGATGTAGATATGTCTCCACACCAAGGAAAAAAGTAACTATTGGTATCTTGATAGTGGATGCTCAAAGCACATGACCGGTGATCGAAGTGTGTTCAAAGAGCTAACTCTAAGAGATGGCAGACATGTCACCATTGGAGATAACACAAAGATAAAGATCATGGGGCAGGGAAACATTAGTAATGATTTTCAACCATTGATCATGAATTATATGTGCAAAAGCCAAATTTACTAAGTATTAGTCAATTATGTGACAAAAGCAACAAAGTCATATTTAAAACCTCTTATTGTCTAGTTACAGACATCAAGAGCAACAAGATCAAGTTTGTTGGCCATAGACACGAAAATGTCTATATAGTTGATTTAAAATCTTTGCATTCGAAAAATGAAAAATGTTTTCCCGCATTTGGTTAAAACTCATGGCTATGGCATAGAAGACTTGGCCATGGGAATATGGATTTCCTTAAAATCATTTCAAGAAAAGATTTAGTCATTGGACTTCCAAAACTCAAATTCGAAAAAGACAAGGTGTGTGATGCCTTTCAAATGGGAAAACAAACTAGAATTTTCTTTAAATTAAAAAATTTAGTCTCAAACACTAGACCTTTGGAACTTTTGCATATAGACTTATTTGGTCCAATAAGTACCATTAGTCTAGGTGGCCATCAATATGCTCTTGTTATTGTTGATGACTATTCAATATATACCTTTGTTATTTTTATTGCTTACAAGGATGAAGCTTACAAAGAATTTGAAAACTTTTGTAAAAAGGTTCAAAATGAAAAGAGAATTTGTATTTCAAGCATTAGAAGTGATCATGGAAAAGAATTTGAAAACCAAAGTTTTTCAAAATTTCGTGATGAAAATGGAATTGATCATAATTATTCAGCTCCTAGAACTCCTCAACAAAATGGAGTTGTTGTGAGGAAAAATTTCACAAATTACATAAAAAATATATCCTAGAAATCTCTATTGAGATCCTTGTTTGTCATTTATTTCCAAGAGGAAATAATGAGCGAAAGCTGGAACTTTTTTCTTAGTGCTCTCGTTCCAGAACTCTCCAAATCTCTCCCACCGAGAGTCCCTTCCAAAAATGAGAATGAACCTATTAGTTTTATTGGCGATTATTAAAGTAAATTTGGAAAGAAAAAACTGAGAGATAGAGAAAGAGAATAGCAGGTCATCTTTGCAAGGAATGCAGAACCACCGAACATAGCCACACCTAAGACGCTAAGTGCAAAATTCTTAACAAAGGGACAAAAAATAATATAAAAACTTATAAAATAGGGGAGAAAATTTTTCAAAAGAAACCAATCAAATGACCTCACACCACATGGGCATCACATCATGCTCGGGTTTGTCTTTGTTCTACCTGTGTTGTACCGGGGAGGTCCACTGTGCACAAAAGTTGCTTCGACACCCCCATGCATGGGGATTTAAACCCAAATGGCATAAAAGTCTAGAAGAATCCAGTAGGCGTTCCAAAATATATTTTTACATATGAAAACCTAATCAAAGGTTTCCTCAATTAGCTCTCTCAACCTCAAGCTCTGATAATGAAGATTAACATGAACTTCGAAGGAAGCAGTTAAGGAAACACAAGTTCATACGAAGATGAATCCTACTTCTTATATGATTAGGACTTAGTCGAGCATCATGAACTCTTTATGACTTAACCATCTCCCTTAGGAATTCAATCAGATATAATAAGAGCACCTGATCTCGCTGTCGAAGATCCTTCAGAAGAATCCTCAACCAATTTTAAGCAAATATATTTTAATTCTCCGCAGATGAGTAAACAAAATATTGTTGGAATTACTCTTCACAATCTTCTTCTCAACAAATGGAAAGGATAAGATTCTTGAATCCATTCTTTTTGTACCACGAAAATGCTAAAGCCAATGGCACTCCTCTACGAAGTAATCAAAATGTTTGTCTCACATTTCCAAGGAAGATTACGATTATGGTGGATTTCCCTTGGAGAATACAGAAAACTTCAGATAAAGCAATTTATTACTCCAGGTGCATTCATCAATGTTCTTTTATGTGGCCCAAGCCATAGAAGAATTCTTGAAAATTAAGTGTTCATATAAAAGAAAAGATCTAGAAAAAAACTACAAGTTGATCTCAGAAATGTTCTATATCATTTGAAGGATAGACGATGTCAATCTGAAACAAAATAACTTAATAGTTTACCAAAACTATTAGGAGATAAGGTTAACACTCTTCTTTCGAACTAGAAGCTTATGCTCCAAAACACATCCATAGGGATGGCCCTAGAAGAGATTGTATTAATTCTGTTTTTTTTTTTTTAATGAAATGTGATCCTTTGCATAAAAAAAGGAAACCTGTATTTCCTAAGGGATCGAAATTGCAGTATAGCCTGCGAAAAATGGTTGGTTTCTCGGCAAAACATAAGATTAAAGCCAGAATTGAAGCTGACAGGTTTCACCATAAAACAATTTCGCAACATGAAACCAAAACCTTAATCCTTCGGCATAAGCTCACAAAAAAATTGAACTGAATGACTCAAAAAATCCTTCCATAACTTAAAATCAAAGTGACCCACGTACCAACTCTGAATGATATGGTAGCCAACTTACTCTCATTACACCGTGAAATGGGATTTGATTGTCCTTTTTGTCTCTCTTTGTATTTTTCCTTTTCAGGAAAATTGATTTAACATCATCTTCATTTTCAGTCACCACCAAGGTAGACTGTACTGGCTGTAGTGCTACTCAATTGCGAGGAGGAAAGACTGGAAAGTCTATTTGCAAATATTACCAATTCACCATTGGCATGGTTTTATTCTGACTTTGTAGGCTGATTGTGATGATACTCTTCTTATAAATTCACTGAGAAGTAGAAATACTTTTGACGTTAAATGAAAGGGTTTTCCAAGAAAATTTGATTAAAAGTTGATAGGTCAACTTCAAGTCTGGGGGTAGAAGCGTCTTACAAAAGATAGAAGCTATTTACTTTGACCCGAAATGTCTTGGTTTTTTTCTCTATCACAATTGGCGATTATGAGCAATAGTGACAAAGACATTTTGAAATTTTTTTAAGTAGATCGAACCTATCATACACATGACACATCAACTTTAAATCTTTCATCTTATCAATTCACGTCGCATTAAAAGCTACATGCTCCTAAAGATATATTTTGGTCCTAATCAAACAAATTAAGATCATATCCAACATGCTGATCGATAATCCTTTGATCACCATGCTATATATGTTAATTGGTTTGGTTAACGTTTAAATCAAAACTCTATTATTAAGTTTATGATTAAAATAATACAAAACTGTCTGAAGATATGCTTACATCAAAGTATTTTGGTTTGTTTCATATTATTTATACCCATAAAAAAAGATTAATTATTTTTATTATTGGTTGGTAATATGCACCTTGTCCTTATCCTTTATCTCCGACGCTGATCTTCATTGAACTCTAATTAATCATGAATTTATAACAAACATACTTTAACTCATATAATCCACCGAAGTTGATGATTGACTTTATTATAAATTAACATCTTAATAAAAGTTATTGATGTATTGATATGTTATTTTATGTGATAAAATAATATGATAATAATTATTTTTTTAATATGTCGAGTATGATGATCATATATTATATATTAAAAAATT
The DNA here is from genome assembly GCA_023935145.1 of Bretschneidera sinensis. Lineage (NCBI taxonomy): Eukaryota > Viridiplantae > Streptophyta > Magnoliopsida > Brassicales > Akaniaceae > Bretschneidera > Bretschneidera sinensis. The sequence goes on from CM043705.1 coordinate 12,208,255, forward strand.
GAACATGTAAAGAAACTCAAGAGAAGAACAACTTGGTTAGAATCACAAAAAATAAAAATAAAAATTGAAAATTTAAAGAAAATAAGTTAAATCTGAGTGAGATATTAATAAAGAAAAACATGATAAAAATATGTGAAAATTTTGATTTTATTAATAATATAGATATTATGCAACATATATATTTGTTTAATCCATGGTGAATTGAGATACACTATGATGTGAACTTAATTCTAATTAATATAAGTTGATTAATTATTTTACCTTAAAGGATACATCAACAAGTTGGCAAGACCGTGGAAGACTCCACACAAGGGACCAAAGAAATCTAATTTCTTATATTCATAATTCATAATTTAATTGGGAAGCTACTCCATAATTACTAGTCCACAGTACCTTTTTTTTAATAATTGTATACTACTCAATGTAATTATTTATTGGCTTATGTCACTTGTGGAATTTGAAAATGTTTGTACATAATAACTTATTATTATATGCAACTATTTCTTTACAACAGTGAAAAATGAAAAGGTAAGTATTTATACTTAATACATTATTTTAATATAAAATATATTCATATACACATGCTATCATATAAATCACTAATTAAGTCATTGGTCCAATAACTGATTTCCAGATAAGATACTTAATGTTCAATTCGAAATTGATAACAGTTGTACTAATTAAGGTTATAAATTTTGTTATGTTTCAATCAAAATGATTGAAACGTTTGGGTTTTAGCAACAAGTCAAAATAGAATACATTTATATTTTATTTTGTTTTTTTTATTTTTATTTATTTTGATCGTTTCGACTGTTTTGACTAAAATACTTTATTTCGGTCGCAACATATCATAAGATGATTTTTTGTTTTTGTTCACTATTTCTTATCTCTTTTTTCATTGATTTAAATTTATTTTCATATGATTTTTTTTTAAATGATACCTTTAATTATTATTGGAACACTGAAATTATTATTTGATAAAAATAACTTTAATATTATTAATTTAGATAAATTTAATTTAATTTAATTATCAATAAATATATTATTTATATTTATTATGAATAAAATTAATAAATTTATATTATACAAATAATAAAGTCATTTTGATTAAGAGAAATACCTTCAAATAGTCAAATAATACTTATATATTATTTTTACTAATAATTTTAATATATAAAATAATTTTATAACTTATTTATTAAACAGATTAAATAATTTGATTTTATTTTTAAAATAACTTTTATTAAACATTAAATAATTTTTAACTACACAATATTTTTATTTAAAAATATTTTAGAACCGTTTTTAAATCTGAATGGAGTAACAAAAACAGAAACTATGTCGGGCTTCGTATGCTTTCCTGCAAAATCTAGGAAGAAAGTATTCTGTAATTAAAATTTTGTTAAAAGTTTTACCATAGGCTTCTTTTTTATTTGCAATTTCTCTCCAAAAATTATTTACCACTGGAGTACTATTACTGACAACCGGGACCAAAAACAAAGTGTGAATGGTAAAGCTGTGTGCGAATAGGACAGGTGTCCATAAAAGGACAACCCTAAAGCAGATGACTGACGGCCTCCAAGGTGGGGTAGGCCCACAAGAAACAGAGAATCTGAACACGTGTAAATATCACATGGTGGTGGACCCGTCTTACAACAGCAGTAATATTAGTGCCTCTCTCTAAGAGGGTGGATTCAGTACACGTGTAAGAATCACGTGGTGCCGTGGTGGTGTCAGTTCAGTTGGTGTCCTTTTTTGTGCTCTCTGTACATGGTGCGCCAGAATAGGTGGGGCCCATGTGTGAGAGAACGTCACGTACCTAATTATGTTCTCTTTTTTTTTTTTTTTTTTTTGAGAAATTAGAAAACAATAGGAAAACAGAAAAATCCAACTTTGTGAGGATTACAAGGGAAAGGCCGCTCTTAACGTCGTTAAGTAAATACGGGCACTTATAGAAAAATTGACAGCGGGGCCCTTTTTGTCATTCAGTGGCCTACCTGATATTTGATTAATCATTTATAGAAGATTTAATCACGCGCGTCTACTCCAATGTTATATATAGGATTTGTTTGGAAAACCAACTTTAAACCATATGAATTTTTAAAGCAAGTTGATGAGTCACATTTTTGCAGCCCCTCAGATTTGACGTGATTTAATTTTCAATGGGATTTAAGTTCAAAAAATAATTGGTTTCAATTTTTAATTTTGTAAATTAAGCAATAAACATGATTGAGTCAAGTTCAGATAAGTTTTTATGAACAGGTTCGATACGAAATCTTTTGCGTATTTTGATTATTTCAAAATCTTTTATGAAATCTTAGTTGACGTTTTTCTTTTGATTTTGATTCGTTAGTTGACATTTGAAGAAACAGATTTGAGATTTTAACTTTCTCGTTACATCTTATTTAGAACTAGGCTACACAAGAAAGCAAGGTAAAGTCTCATTGAGTTCTAGATATCATTTGTCGAAGTATGTAGAGGTGTAGTTTATAATTACTCTTTCTAAAAATTGATTACTATTACTAACATCACACGTGATTTTGTTAGGTGAAACATTTATATATTTTTATAATTTTTTGTCAAAGGATACACAGAAAAGGAAGTCAAAATACAAAAGAATCCTGAGCTTGTAATCAAGATGGTAAGGATTAACCTTTTTGAGCCTTGGATATAAGGCCGACTTTGTTACAAAATAACCACAATTTTATAACTTTTTTGGGGTCAATTTTTCTTTGAGAATTTTGTTAATGCAGGGAATGGGTCATGACAAGAAGTCTTAGCTGTACTCCTTTTTTCTTTTTTTTTCTTTTATTTATTTTTTTTAAAGTAAAGTCTTAGCTATGTTCATTAGATTCTGATGGAGCTCACAATACTTTCAACCAATAGGATGCTAACACATAGGATCTTAAAATCACCAATTGGATACTGACGCATGTCCAGTCTCTGCAGCATGATCAAGCACACGTGGAACGAGCAAATCACGCCATTGCCATGTCAAAGTGTGATTAGCGGGCCTAACCCTCTCTGAAACACGTGACTCTTTAAACACGCGATTAAGACTTGATATCAGAGGCCCGGAATCACAAGGACGAGGCCAGCCCTCCCCCACATGGCCGACCTCCACTCGAAATACTATAATTGGCTCAAGGTACGTAAGTTCTAAACATGATTTTCCTCACTTCACAAATACAAAGTAATATGCCCTAATCTACCTTAAAATTAACCCTCGGCCTCGTCCTAACTAGAACGTCGGAGCGCCCTCGGAGGTCTCCCCCTCCCCTCCTTCTGAGGGTCCTTTAGCTCACCCCTGTCCACTTGTGCAGATCCCGAGAAGTCAACTCTAGGCCCCTGGGCATCAATGCCACATCAGCATCACTTTTTGGGATCAACAAATTGGCACCGTCCGTGGGAAACCACAATCTCTCGCTAAATAGTAAAAGTGAATAAGCATAAAAGAACTCATCTGTTGCAATGCCACCCAAAAACACCACCAAAATGACCGCCAAGGGAGCCCTGACGGCATATTCTGCCCCCATCCGAGGCAGCACCCAGAGTCAACCATCCAAGCCCAGATTCCCTGTGATCCCCAAACGTGTAACCCCTGGATCAAGCAGACGGCCTACCGACAGAGAACAGCGTCCTCGTCACTCCGAAACCGACTCCGAGAGAGCGGTTGCTCATCCTCAGACTGCCCCCGTGACTCAAGCTCTGTTTCAAGAGCTCTTGCGAATGATAGCCAACTTGGTGGCCCAAGTCTGAGGCGGAGGCCAGCAACCCTCTCTTTCTCCCCACCAAAATCCTGAACAAGCAGAATCTTCTGGTAGCGAAGATCCGGCCTACAACCATTCTATTGCCGAGCGTATGGCTTACTTGTCGAACACTTGGCCTAAAATCTCTAAAGACCGAGTCTGTGAGCTGCTTGCCGCATGCTTAGCCTAAAAGTCTCCAATTCCGAGTGTATGGACTGCTTATAGAACACTCGGCCTAAAATCTCCAAAGACTGAGCATGTGAGCTACTTGTAACATGCTCGGCCTAAAAGTCTCCAAAGACTGAGTGTGTGAGCTGCTTGTGGCATGCTCGGCCTAAAAGTCTCCAATTATGAGCATATGGACTGCTTATCGAACACTCGACCTAAAAGTCTCCAATTCTGAGTGTGTGAGCTACTTGTCGCATGCTCGGCTTAAAAGCCTCCAATTCCGAGTGTATGGATTGCTTGTTGAATGATTGGCCTAAAATCTTTAAAAATCGAACGTGTGAGCTGCTTGTCACATGCTCGGCCTAAAAGTCTTCAATTCCGAGCGTATGGGCTACTCCTCACACGTTCGGTCCAGAATCTCCAAGGCTGAGCATGTGTGCTGCTCCTCACACGTTTGGCCCAGAATCTCCAAGGCCGAGCATGTGTGTTACTCCTCACACATTCGGCCCATAATCTCTAAGGTTGAGAATGTGTGCTGCTACTCACATTCTCAGTCAAGAATCTCCAAGGTCGAGTATGTGTGCTGCTCCTTACACACTCAGCCCAGAATCTCCAAGGTCGACCAAGTGTGTTGCTCCTCACACACTCGACCTAGAATTTCCAAGGCTGAGCATGTGTGCTGCTCTTTACGCGCTCAGCCTAGAATCTCTAAAGTCGAGCATGTATGCTGTTCCTCACACACTTGGTCCAGAATCTCCAAGGTCGAGCATGTGAACTGCTTCTCTCACGCTCGGCCTAGAATCTCTAAGGCCGAGCATGTGAACTACTCTTCACACACTCAGCCCAGAATTCCCAATTTTGAGCTCGAAAGTTGGGCTTACCCTGAGGTTCCCTTATTTGAGGGCGCAAGTCATCCGTTCCCCAAGAGGAAAAATCTTGAAGTATAACCGCTCAGCCTCGACACGAACATCACATCTTACTTCCTCAAGGCACACGAGTACCTGAGGAAGTGGAAGGCTTGTGATGGAGCCCACAATACTTTTGACCAATAGGACGCTAACACATGGGATCTTACATAACCAATTGGATACTGACGTGTGTCCAGTCTCTGCAGCATGATCAGACACACGTGGAATGAGCAAATCACGCCATCACACGTCAAAGCGTGATTAGCGGGCCTAACCCTCTCTGAGCAAGCGATTAAGACTTGACATCAGAGGCCTAGAATCACAGGGACGAGGCATCCCTCCCCTACATGGCCGACTTCCACTCAAAATACTATAAATGGCTCAAGGTACGTAAGTTCTAAACACGATTTTCCTCACTTCACAAATACGAAGTAATTTGCCCTAATCTACCTTAAAAATAACCCTTAACCTCGTCCTAACTAGAATGTCGAAGTGCCCTCAGAGGTCTCCCTCTCCTCTCTTTATGAGGGTCCCTTAGTTCACCCCTGTCCATTTGTGCAGATCCTGATAAGTCAACCCTAGGCCCCTAAGCATCAACGCTACGTCAGCAGCACTTTTTTGGCATCAACAGGTTCCTTGTATTTTCTCTCTTGTTAACACAAGAATTTTTTAATTTGACTGATTTAATAAGTCATTGTTTTAAATTGTTAAACCAAGTGTTGATGTAGAAAATCTGCCAAGCAAACGAACAGCATGGAAGCAATATTTACGCATGTAAAAACAAAAGAAAACTTAAGGAGTATCCGAAGGATCGGAGGGGTTGTGCTTCCGAGGGGACTTTCTGATGCCTAAGTTAGTATAGGGCTTAAAGAGCTAGAGAGTTGGAGAGGTTTTTAGAGAGAATTGAGTGTGTGTACCAATGACAATGAGAGCCCCTTTATACAGTGTTTAGAGGCAGAATCTGATTAGAAAAACAATTAATTTAGAGTATCCCAATAGGATTAGGATTCCATGGGCTAAAATGTCCTTGTTGGACTAGGATTTGACTAGGGTTTCCATAGGCTAGAATGTTTTAGCAAAATTAAGATTTTTAGCATAAAATTACTGTCTTGCCCTGTGTAGCTATTTGACTGGTAAATCTGTATTGCTTATGAAATTATTATTTTGCCCTTGCAAGATGCCACGTATCATTATGTCATTGGTTGGAAAATATTTCCCTACATCAAATGCTCTCCACTTCCTTAAGTGCAGTTATGCGGCTAAAGAAGTAGTTTGTCGAAATATGTGTAGGAGCAAGTTCTAGAGCAATCCTTTATGTTCTTGTGTAGCGTAGATCAGGTATGAGGTTATTGAGATACCCAGGTACTAAAAAAGTCGAGAAAAGTAGCTTGAAATTCGAGTAGAAATAGGGGTAGCTCGAAGATATCCCTTCATAAAGTTTGGGTGAAATGAGTCTGATTAGGAAAATAGCTCGGTGCTATCTCCTTGGACTTTTAAGTAAAAGGGTTCGAGGAGGAGAATAGCTCGGTTCTATCTCCTCAGATTTTAGTATGAAATAGGTCCAATGAGAGAAAAAGCTCAGGCTATCTCCTCAGAGTTTATGTGAAATAGGTTTGAGAAGAGAAAAAGTGAGGGGTTATCTCCTCAGACTTTATGTGAAATAGGTCTGATGAGAGAAAAAGCTCGGGGCTTTCTCCTCGGATTCCTTGATCTCTTCGGACTGTATCTTTGGTCCAAGCATATATGCTATATCTTCTTGGTCAAGCTTAAGTACTTGAGTTCAATTGTGGCATTGACCCAGGTGGGGGCATTTGGCCCAATTTAAAGGGTTTTAGCTTTTGAAATTGGATGTTGGCCCATCAGTTAGTGTGAGCCTATATGGGTTTAGAGGGATTCTAGAACTTTCAATGGTGCATCAAACCATTGCAGTCCTTCAGTATAGGAAACATTGCGATCTAGATTGTCAATTCCAATTCATTTGAGCCATCCTTTTTTATTTATAAGGGAGTATGATTACCAAGTAAACCTCATTTCTCATTTCACAAACTTATTTCTCGAGAGATTTAGAGAGCCCTCGGAGTTGCAGAGTTCTTTGGAGTGATTGAACTCTTTGGAGTCTTCTCTACTAATCCCTTTGAGTTTTTTATATATTCGAACTTTTTCGAACCCTAGTGAGTCCCTTGTTCATTTCCTCAGTTATGGCTTCTTATTCTGTTAGTGTAGATAGTAATGAGTCTAGTTCTTCTAAGGTCGAGGTGAATAGTTCCTTGGTAGAGTCAAATATAGAGAGGATTAAGGAAGAAGTCAAGGACGAGGCTATCCCTCGGACCTCCAAAGCCAAACCCAGTCATACTTTGAATGACATACAAGATGATTTAGCCTAGGATACTATGGACATTAAGTATAGTGCCAAAGATGAGCACAATGAATTGGGGGAAAGAGAGTTGGAGAAAATTAGGGAGAAATATAGGATACAAGCTGAGTACTTTCTCAAAATGGCCGAGGTAGTGGAGAGAGCGTGTGATGACCCTCAGGAAGATCTTTTTTATGAGTTGTGTGTGTATACACATTCAATGAAGGCTGGCCTTAGGTTCTCCCTAAGAAAATTAGGGAGAAATATAGGATACTAGCGGAGTACTCTTTCAAAGTGGTCGAGGTAGGGGAGAGAGCACGTGATGACCTTTAGGAAGATCCTCTTTATGAATTGTATGTCTATAAACATTCTATGAAGGCTGGCCTTAGGTTCTCCCTGTACCTTTTCATTTGCTTAGTTCTAAACTACTACCACATAGCTCTTCCTCAGCTCGTACCAAATTCAATTCACCTATTGGTAAGGTTTATTTATGTCTGTCAGAAGGTCAAGGGGTACCTTTCTTTAGATGTTTTCAAAATATTTTCTCAGTGAACTGCTACATGGAGAATGTTTAGGTAGTTTTGAGTCAGAGGGCCAAGAGGTCTATGGTTAAAAGGAAGCCCACTTTCATAAAAAAGTGGAAAACAAATTCTTTTTTTATTTAAAGTGAAAATGACTTTGAAGTTTCGAGGGAGTGGGACTTAATATTTTTAAGGAAATGTAAATGCCCAGTGCTTACCTGCGTAGAAGAGAGAACAAGAAAGGATATGGTCATCTGGGCTATTGAATCTTCGGTTTTAGAGGATGAAAAAGCCTTAGCTAAAATTCGACCTTTGTTTTTGCGAGGGTATAACTCGTAGCTTTCATTTTTTCTTTTCAGTACCTTTGATTTATCGCTTGTTTGATGATTCTTTGTTTGAGTATGCAGCTATGCCTCCTAGTCTGACTCAAGTGTTGAAGGAAGCTAAGTGATCGAAAAAGAAAAGGCCCTCTGATGGCAAGATCGGTGATCAAAGTGTCAAGAAAATGAGGCGTGAATCATTCGTGGCTCTGGAATCGACTGGTGGGAGTCCTTCTCTTCCTAGGGTCCCTACTATAGTATTTGAGGATGACACATCAATTCCTCGTGGTTCGATAGTTTTGAGGTTGAGGTCCCCTCTGACTGGTCTTTTGAGTTCCAAGATTCTGCATCCTAACTGGGTTGTTAAGGTAAGAGACTTGATTATAAGAAGTCCTCGGATTGCTCGTGAGCACTTGGTGAAGACTATCCCTCCTAGGGATAATGTGAAGTTAGCCTTCCAAGATCTGGAGGTCTTGGTGACCATGGTTGATGAGCTAGATTCCAAGGTACCATTTATTTCCTTCTACTTCCTTTATTCATCTATTCCAAGTTTTATAACTTTGTTTACTTTTTATTTTCAATCCAGTATTACTACAAGAGTATTGACACAGTGCTATGCCGACGTCAGCAAAAAGTTAGAAGAGCACAAGACCTTGGGGGCCAATCTACAGTCCTTCCTCCAGGATAAAGATAAACAACTTACAACTAAGGACGATGAGATCTAGGTTTTGAAGACCTAACTTGAGAGCTCCTACAAGGCATTCAATACTTTTAACGCCCAAGTCTATGATGCCAAGAATGATGCTGTCAAGGAGTATCAAGCGTCGGAGGCCATGGCTGTTGAACTATAGTTTGTTGGAGCGAGGACCATGTGAATCTTCAAGCTCTTATGGAGTTTGATACATTAATTTCAAAGGAGGGAGAAAAGTACTACCTTGATGGCTTTGAGGACGCAAAAGCCAAGGTGGCTCAAACCAACCTTGATCTGGACCTCTTTGCGATCGAGTTCACTGATGATGAGGGCACTACCGTTGTTGAAGATGGCCAAGAGGCTGAAGATGGTGATGAGGTGAAGATCAGGATTAGAGAGGATGATGAGTAGATGTCCTATTCTTTTCTTTTGCTTTATGTTTTTTAATTGGTCAGTAGTGCTTACTTTTTGGTGCTTATTTAGTATTTTATCTTGAATTTCTGAACACAATAGATGCTTTTTTCCATGTTGGCTTGGGGCCTTTTTTCTTGGTCTTTGGGTTTTCTGAGTGTCTCTTGATTTGATCCGAGAAGAGGTCTCAGGGTCTTCTTTCAAAGTTTAGGTATAAACTGTATCGAGGAGAGAGAAAGCTTGGGCCTTTCTCCTCAAGCTCTGAGCTTTCCCCTCGGTTTTAGATATAAAATGTACCGATGAGGGAGAAAGCTTGGGGCTTTCCCCTCGGTCTTTCGATGGAAAATGTACCGAGGAGAGAGAAAGCTCGGTACTTTCCCCTCGACATTTGTTGACTTGGTATACTTTAAATATAATAGAACTTATAAGTATCTTATTGAAAATTTTTCGAAGCTACATAGTTAAGCAAAAATAGAAAAAGAAAAGAAAATATTCTATTGATAGAATCTACAGAGGTTCTCAGCATTCCAAGTTCAAGGCATTTGACTTCCATTAAGATCTTCAAGTTCAAAAGTACTCTTCAGATGCGATAAGATCTTTCCCAATTTGGAAAAAGTTTTCATGTTTCTCTCGGATATGACACTTCATTCCTTCTAAGTACCAAGTTATTGAGTCTGAATGTTTTCCTTCTAATGGTAGGCAATGACCTTGATCTGAGCTTTATCTTTGACCTTATTGATCAGGTCGACATTCGTTTTAAGAGTTTCTTTGTTGTCCACAGGGTTGAAGTGTAGTAATCATAGTAAAGGTGCTCATATTTTAAGGGGAATAATGCCCTTAGATCTATAGGCCAAGAAGAAAGGAGTTTCCTCTGTAGGTCTGAGTAATCGTCTGGTAGTCTTCTTGATACCCTGCAAGAGGGTCCTTTTGGTGACTTTAGCTTCCCCATTGGCTTGGGGTTAACCTACTAAAGTCAATCGGTGTTCTATATTGAGGTCTTAACATAAAGATTTGAATTGTGAGCTGTTGAACTGCTTCTTATTGTTAGTAATAAGGATCCTTAGTATTCAAAATCGGCACACGATGGACTTCCACATGAACTCCCTGGTTTTCTAATTAGTGATTTTTGCAAGGGGTTCAACTTTTTTCCACTTGATGAAGTAGTCAATAGCCACTATCAAGTGCTTTCTCTGTCCTGGAACTTCGGGAAAAGGTCCGAGGATGTCTATTCCCCACATGGTGAAAAGAAGGGGATTCGTGATCGATGTCAACGGATTAGAAGAACGGCGGGATACTAGAGCATAATCTTGGCAAGTTTTACACTTTTTGACCATGTATATGGCATCTTTTAGCATTTTTTCCCAATACTACCCGTGTCAGAGGATCTTGTGGCTTAGAGCTCTACTTCCTAGGTAATTTCTACATATGCCTTCATGAACTTCTCGGAGAGCATAGTCTGTATCAAGATGACCAAGATACTTCAAATAGGGAGTGGTGAGGCCTTTCTTGTACAGTTGACCTTTAATGATAATGAACCGTGAAGTGCGGGAGATAAATTTTCTTGCTTCATTCTTCTGATCATTGAGTTTTCCCTTCCACAAGTCTTGGAGGATCAGGTCTATCCAAGTTAATTCTTCAGCATTGGGCATAACTGGGTGCTCATCAATGTTGGGTGTAGTGAAAGTTTCCAGATAAATAGTCTGAGTGAGGTCAGATTGTATGGAAGAGGTGAATCAAGCCAAGATGCCCACTTTAGAATTTTGCGCTTGAGGTACTTAAGAAATTTGGAACCTCATAAAATTTGTAGCTAGCTCTTAAGCTTTTTCCAGATATCTAATGATCTTGACCCTATTTGCTTCACATTCGTAGGTCATCTGGTTGACCACTAGTTGGGAGCTGCTATAGACTTCTAAGGCTTGGCCAGCTAAAACTTCATTCTTATGAGTAATGCTTCGTACTCTGCTTCATTATTTTAAGCTTTGAATTCAAATTTGAGGGTGTACTCGATCGTGAAACCATCGAGATTGGTAAGGATAAGGTCGGCCCCACTACTGGTGTTATTAGAGGATCTGTCAATGAAGAGCATCCATCTTGGTGCTTGTTCATTACTTTCGGACTCTTGCCTCTCAAGATTCAAGGAGCGTACTGTCCACAATGAAATTAGCCAGAACTTATGCTTTTATGGTCATCTGAGGTTTCTAACAGACGACGAACTCACTCAATTTTATAGACCATTTCACCAACCTTCAAAAAATATCTAGTTTCTGCAAAACTTGCCTTAAGGGCTAGTCAGTTAGTATTGTGATAGTGTGAGACTGAAAATATGGTCTTAGCTTCCGAGCTTTGATTATGACAATGTAGGCTAGCTTTTAAATAGGGAGATACTGAGTTTTTGCATCTTAGAGAACCCTACTAACGTAGTACATAAGTCTTTGGGCTCTACCTTCTTCTCGGATTAACATAAAGGCAATTACGACAGGGCTTCCAACGATGTAAAGGAAAAGTTCTTCTCCTCTAATGGGCTTGCTTAGGAGATCCGGTGAGCTGAGATAGTCTTTTAGTTCTTTAAAAGGTACTTGACATTCCTCAGTCCATGCAAAGTCTTTAGCTTTCTTTAGTGCCGTGAAAAAGGGTAAGCATTTTTCGACAGATTTTAACATGAAGCAACTAGGGGCGATCATGCATCCGGTCAGCTATTGGACTTCTCTAACATTTTGTAGATGACTCATATCTATGATTTCCTTTATTTTCTTAGGGTTGGCTACTATCCTTCATTGGATAACCATGAATCCAAGGAACTTCTCGATGTGACTTCAAATGTGCATTCTTTGGGTTTAGCTTCATCTGATAGCATCTGAGTATCCCAAAGGCTTCTTTGAGGTCAAACACATGGTTCTTTAATGTGGACCTCTTGATAAGCATGTCATTGATGTAAACCTCCATATTCTTTCCTGTTGAAAATCACCTCAAGAATCCCAGGTGGTGACCTTCAAACACCCAACCCCAGAATGACTTGTAATAAACAGGAATCAAACAATCAAAGAAAGAACACAAGCAATTGTTATCGAGGTTCGACAATTTGCCTACGTCCCCATGAGCTCCTCCTAGCTCTCTGCACTAAATCAATGGAGTTCTTACAGCAACACCTCTTTAAGAACCCTCTTGTTCTTGATACATGAAAAAATAGAAAAGAAAGTGATAAGAACTAAGTGTTTCCCTGAAATTTTCCCCAAGAAAATTCTAATTACAAAGCCCTTGAACCCCACTTCTTGATTGCTTTCTCTCACTTGAAACACCTCTGAAGATTTGAGAGTCTTTCTCTCTCAACACCAGCCACTCTTGGAATAAGATCTCTTCTTGTGCTTCTTCTCTCTTGACACTTGTGTCTTTGCACTCTTGTGTCATGTATATTGTGTTAATGCTCCTAGATGATCCTTTATATAGAGCACTAACTTCTTTAACCAATCTTGAAGTCATTCCTAACCCTTAGATCTTTATAACCAAAAAATCATAGCCCTCCAAGTGGTCTAAGTAATCTTGTGCATTTTAACCAAGTCCCACACATCATTTTAAAGTGCTGATCAAAAGGCATCAGGTGTGCCTAACGCCGCGGCTTAGATAAGGGCAGGCCGTGGCACACACCGTGGCTAAACTCCTCCAGGTGTTGGGTGCCACAGCACACACCTGGGGGAAGAACTTCCTTCTTTGCTCTTTTGCTAGAGGCCATGGCGGACACCACCTGAGCCATGGCGCACACTTGCATCTGATGCTGAAAACTCCATCCTTTAATTCCTAAACAAATTCCCAACAATCTCTACCTTCGTCTAAGCAATTAAACGCGAACCTATTGTGTAGAGAACTCTGGATCCAAACTCAACATGAGTCACCATATCATCCGAATCCAGTCCTAAGAAGTCCAAGGCAATGATTGAACTTGCTTAGAGGTAGAACTTTAGTGCCTAAATCTGCAGGATTTTCTTCCGTGGCCACCTTGTCCACATGAATGCATCATTCTGTAACATTTTCCTGAATGAAATGATACCAAACATCCATATACTTTGTCCTCTCATGGAACACCAGATTCTAACACAAATGCAATGCACTTTGGCTATCCGAATACACCACTACCTGCTCTTTTAGGACCTTTAACTCTTCCAACAACTCTTTACACCACATAGCCTCCTTAATCGCTTCCGTTGCTGCTATGTACTCTACCTCGGTTGTTGAGAGTGCTACCACCGGCTGCAACTAAGCCTTCTAACTTATACAACATTCGTTTAAGTTGAAGAAGTATGAGGTTATCGATCTTTTTTTATCCCGGTCTGCTCCATAGTCCGAATCAGCATAACCCTCTAGACAAATGGACTTACCTTTCTTCTTATAAACAAGCCCCACATCTGGACTTTCCTTTAAGTACCTCAGCAACCACTTCATCCCAAGTCAATGCTCTTTTCCAGGATTACTCATAAACCTGCTGAGAACACTAATCGCATGAGCAATGTCGGGTCTAGTGCTTACCATGGTGAACATGACAGATCCAACCGTACTAGAGTAAGGGACCTTTTCCATTTCCTTCTTCTCCTCATCCGTTCTAGGACTTTGATCGCTGGAGAACTTGAAATGATCAGCAAGGGGAATCTTTACTGGTTTACTATCTTCCATAGAAAACTTAGATATCATCTTTTCTATATAAGAAGACTGAGAAACCTTCAACCTGTTTCTCTCCCTATCCTGGATTATACTTATCCCAAGATTTTTTGGGCATGACCAAGATCCTTCATCTCAAACTCCGAACTGAGTTGAGACTTCCACCTTTCTATCCTCTCCCCGCTGTTACCAACCAAAAGCATATTATTAACATAGATGAGGATAATCACCATTTCTTCCACCTTATGACCTTTGTAATACAAGTATGAATCATAGTAGCTTCTCATGAAAGCCAAGCTAGTTACAAAGGAATCCAACGTCTTATTCCATTGCCGAGGTGATTACTTCAAGCCATAGAGAGATTTCTTCAATTGGCACACCAAATCTCCCTTCCTTCCTTCCTCATAGCCTTCGGGTTGCCTCATGTAGATGGTCTCATCAAGCTCTCAATGTAAGAACGTTTTCTTCACATCCATTTGCTCGATCTCCCAAATAAATTGGACAACTGATTATGCTCAAACTAACACGCGATTATTGTGTATAGATGATGTGTAAATCCCACGAGGAAAAACAAACTACAAGGGAAAGTATAAACCTTAACACTAATGATAAAAGTCAATTGAAAGAATCTGAGTTTTGATAATGAAATAATGTGAGAGAGTTGTGTAAATATAATGAAGAATATAATTAAGAATTCAACAGAGAAATAACAACGTTCCGGGAATCCTTCCTAAGTTTGTTGCCTTATTCCAATCTCGATTCAATTTGTTTTATCTCAATTGCTAGTTTCACATCCCAAACAAGCAATCGGCAAATATTCAATCACAACACATGAACATCCTAATGCAATTGCTACAAAGTACACTTTGATTTCAATTCAAGCATACATGATTTATCTTATAGATTAGCAAGAAACGACAATATATTTCAATAACAATACCGCAGTAATGGACAACCTATAAGATAAATCTACCGGAATCAATCACACCAAACAAATTGACATAATCAGAGCTTGACTAAACTTATATAGAGGAGAAAGATGTAATCACCGGATTAAGAGTTAATCTTCTAATCTTTTCTTAATCAAAGAGTAAATCATAAACAATGTTTAACAATAAATCCTCACAACTGAATCAAGAATGGAAATAAGGAACAACTACACCTAGGGATTCATCCCTTTGCCTTGCTTGGAGATTAGCTGGACATTTGGCTCATGCTTGATAATCTTAGGGAAGAAGAATGTGGAGCTCTCTTGATTTTCCAGCCTATTTTTCAGCTAGACCTAAGTATTCTATTTATACTCCAAAATGTTTAAGGGTATTTTCGGGTCAAGAAATGTCATTAAAGCTCTAATAAAGTCATGAAACAGCAACAAAGGATCGCGCTCGCACCGCTGCTCAGACTTTCTGTGCTACGGCGCCACTTTGGATCCTAGCTTTCTCAAGTTTCTGGAGGCCGCGGCCCCACTAGTCCAGGCCATTGCGCACACTAGTTAGCTCTAGGTTCTGAATGTTTCTGGAGGCCGTGGCTCAGCCCTTCTGGACTGCGGCATGGAATAGTTTCGAAACCACTCCTTCACTCCAATATGTATGGAATCTTCATACTTTGAGCATCGATAGCTTTTCTATCTCTTTTATTAGCATGTGATAACATCATAGGATTTCGGTCCTATTCTATTGGCCTTCGGGATCGGAGTAATGATTAACAGGGACAGTCGGGGGCATTCGTATTTCATAGTCGGAGGTGAAATTCTTGGATTTATGAAAGACGAACAACTGCGAAAGCATTTGCCAAGGATGTTTTCATTAATCAAGAACGAAAGTTGGGGGCTCGAAGACGATCAGATACCGTCCTAGTCTCAACCATAAACGATGCTGACCAGGGATCAGCGGATGTTGCTTTTAGGACTTCGCTGGCATCTTCTGAGAAATCAAAGTTTTTGGGTTTCGGGGGGAGTATGGTCGCAAGGCTGAAACTTAAAGGAATTGACGGAAGGGCACCACCAGGAGTGGAGCCTGCGGCTTAATTTGACTCAACACGGGGAAACTTACCAGGTCCAGACATAGTAAGGATTGACAGACTGAGAGCTCTTTTTTTTTTTTTTGATCTGTAAATAAACTTGTATTAAGTGATCAAAATGTACAAAAATAATCACTGGGCATACCCAGGAGATTTACAATTGAGGCATATACCAATAAAGAGGCTATAACAAAAGCCTAAAGCTGAAAAGGACTTATGAACAAAATGGAACCTGCTGGACCTAGAAAGGCAGCAAAACCAACAGCATGTACAACATCATCAACATACAAAACTTACATAGGAACTAGGCATACCCAGGGAGAAAACAAAACAAGCACAGCATAGGGATAACAATGGGGGAAACAAAGAAGGCACACTGCCTCACAGAACATGGTACCAACCCAGCAGGGATGGACCCTACAGCAGCAGCCTATGCTCAGGGCAGGCAGCATATACAGTTCTATAAATGCCCAGCTGGATCTTTTTCACTATACTAGCAGGCTGGGCAGAGGCTTTGTCAAACAGCTTAGCATTTCTGGCCAGCCAAATGTTGTAGACTGTGCTAGCAAGGGCAGACTTTCTGGCCACAGCAGGGGGACCAGTGCCTTTGGCTTTGATAGTCCATCTAATGGCACTCTCAATAGTTAACATTTGTCTCCTGCATCCCAGCCAATTGTTGATGGATACCCATACTTCCTTGCTTACTCTACATGAGAAAAAAAGGTGCTCTTTATTCTCCTCCTGCTCAGAACATAAGGGGCACAGCTTATCAGTGCCATCAAGATGAAGCTTGTCCTTTGTGAGGAGTCTGTCCTTTATTGCCAGCCAGAGAATGAAGGATTGTTTAGGGGGGCAGTGGCAGTTCCAAACCAGTGAAGCCCATCTAACTTCATTATTTTTCTGCCTCATTGCATTATACACCTTCTTGATGCTCAACTCATCATGCAGCCTCCAATCCATCAATTTGTTGGTGGCTTGTAATACATTAGGGGGTTGCCCAGCTAACTCATCTCTGATTTCTAAGATCTTCTTCCAAAGAGGGGAGTCCTCCTTACAGGCTGTAATCTCCCATATGGATTTGTTCAAAAGATAGTAGTGCTGTACCCATTGAATCCATAAGGAGTCTTTCTTCATATGGATGTTCCACAAGACTCTAGAGAGGAGAGCCTTATTCCAGGTTTTAAGCTCCACCAGTCCAAGACCTCCCTCAAGCTTAGGTTTGCATATGTCAGCCCAAGCAACAAGGGCTTTTCTCATGCCTCCATTTTTGCCATTCCATAGAAAGGTTCTGCATAGTCTGACAATCTTATCAAGAATGTTGCCAGGAATGGGGAAGATAGCTAGCCAAAAACATTCCACACCTTGAAGAACAGACTTGATGAGCTCAGTTCTTCCAGCATATGATAGGGAGGAACCAGCCCACACATTAATATATCCAGATATCTTTTCAATGAGGGGAGCATAGTGTGTTGCATTCAGCCTTGCAGAGGCAAGAGGGACCCCTAAATATTTGAAGGGGAGGCTGCCATCCTCCATGCCAGTACATCTTCTAATCTCCATAAGCTCCTCTGGCTTAACTCCTGCATGGAGGATGTTTGACTTTGAGAGGCTAAGCTTTAGACCAGAACTCTCACTGAAGGTGTTAACACAATTCATGAGCAACCCCACTGATTTAGCTTCCCCTCTGGCAAATAAGATCAAGTCATCAGCAAAGGCCAGGTGAGTGATTTTGAGTTTGTCACATTTGGGGTGGTATCTGAAGCCATCTTTTTCATTCAGTCTCCTAAGCAGCCTAGATAAGTACTCCATTATCAACACAAAGAGGTAAGGGGAAAGAGGGTCTCCTTGTCTAATCCCTCTTTTACCTTTAAAAAACCCATGTAAGCTGCCATTGATGGAGAGGGAGAAGGATGTTGTAGACACACATTCCATGGTCCATGCTCTGAACTTTTCAGGGAACCCAAGCCCCTCTAAAAGGCTGTTCAAGAACTCCCATTCCACAGTGTCATAAGCCTTTCTAAGGTCTATCTTGATCATGCATCTTGGAGGGATCCTCTTCCTGCAATATTTCCTAAGTAATTCTTGAACCAAGTATATATTTTCAGCCATGCTCCTTGCTTTAATGAAGGCAGCTTGAGTAGGGCTGATAATTTGATTCAAGCAGGGAGCAAGTCTTGCAGCCATAATCTTGGAGATTATTTTATATATCACATTACAACAAGCTATGGGCCTGAAGTCCTCAACTTTAGAAGCTTGCTTACTTTTGGGGATGAGGACTAATGAGGAATGGTTGAGCTGTTTGAGAAGCCTACCACTCTGAAAGAATTCATGCACTGCCTCACTGATCTCTTTGTGAGTAACATCCCATGCTTTCTTAAAGAATTTAGAAGAGTATCCATCCGGGCCAGGTGATTTATCCTCCCCAATACTCCACAAAGCAGCCTTGATTTCTTCCTCAGTCACATCTTTGATCAATTCAGCAGCCTGGTTCTCATGAAGAATAGGCCCCCCACTAATAACCTCAGTCTTAATAGGCTTGCAGCTACTAGAAGAGCCCAGCAGCTCCTTATAAAATCTAGTGAATTCCAGGACCACTTCATTCTCAGAGGCTGATTGACAGCCATTAGCTAACCTTATTGAGGCAATGTGGTTTTTGATAGACCTCCTCTTGACCAGGGCATGAAATAGCTTGGTCCCCCTATCACTGTTAAGCAAATATTTGCATTTGGCCTGTTGAGAAAGGAAGCTTTGCTCAGCTTCTGCAAGTTGAAAAGCTTTGAGCTTAGCATTGGCCACCCTCACTTGAAGATCTGCATCATTAGGATTATCATGTAGCTCTTGCTGCATGCAGTTTAGCTTTGTTGCAGCCTCAGAAGCTCTCTTGGATATATGGCTGAAGTGCTTCTCATTGAGATTCTTGAGATGGGGTTTGAGGCCTTTCAAGATGTTGCATAAAATGAACTGCTTAGAGCCTCTCCTAGGACAGTTCCAATATTTACTAATCAACTCCAGGAAATTGTCATGGTCAGCCCACATGTTAAAGAACTTGAAAGATCTCCTACCCCCACAAACCTCATCCATCAATTGGATAATACATGGTGAGTGGTCAGAGATACAGCCAGCAGGTAAGAAGGAAGCTTGGGCTCTCAATCCCTTTTGATACCACACATTGTTAACCATAGCTCTATCCAACTTGCACCAAACTCTGTTGTTGGACCAGGTGAAGTAGCATCCACTAGAATTGACATCAGAAAGGCCAGTCTCCCTACAACAATTAGAGGGGTCCCTAATCTCATAGTCAGAAACAGGCAGCCCATTAGTTTTCTCATCAATAGCAAATACATTATTAAAATCACCCAAGACAAGCCAAGGGGAGTGCAGATCAAAGCCAAAATTACATAGATTGTTCCACAAGGGTCTCCTTGATACAATGGAGTTAAAACCATACACAAAACTAATTAAAAAACTGTATGAAGTGGTTAAGCATGATACATTACAGTGTATAACTTGGGGGGAGGAATCAATAATAGATAAGCAAACCTTGGAAGGGTTCCAAAGTATCAAAATCCTACCTGAGGTGTGAGAAGAGAAGTTATTGGCTTGGCTCCACCCCTTGAATTTGTTGTCCATTATCTTCACCAGCTTGGTCTCATCAAGCTTGCACTCCAAGATTCCCATAATATCTATCTTGTGTATCTTCATGAGGTGTAGAACCCCATTATGTTTCAGGGGCTTGTGAAAGCCCCTGATATTCCAGCATGCAGCTATCATTTATGAGGCAAGGAGGTTGCACCTCCCTTCCTGGTAGAATGTGTCTCTTTGCTGCCCACTCTTCCTTTCTTTTTCTTGACTAATTGGAAGTCACTTTCCTGCCCCTTAGGATCCTTCTGCCCCATTTCTCTTTCACAACTTTCCTGCCCATGGGCAGGCTTTTTCCTAAGCTCCTTCCCAATGTTCCCTGGGTGGGGAGTAGATGTCAATCCTGCCACCACCTGAGTAGGGGGAACAGGAATCACCTGGTCCTCCTCATCCCTTACATCAGGTGGGGGATCAGGTATGGCTTGAGCATTCTCAACTTGGATTGCTTCTCTATGCTCTTGGACAGGGTCACCCTTAGCATGTGAGACTAGCTTAGAGGCATCCCCCCTATTCTTCTCCTTTAGGATGTTTATATCTCCTGTCTGCTCATTTTGGAGCACTGGCTCTTCCTGTCTAGAAGGCTCCTTCTCTTTACCTTTATTCTTTGGTTTGTTTCCCTTAACAGCATTTGAATTGAGGCTGCAAGAGTGGAGGTCATGGCCAACCATTTTGCATTTGGAGCAGAACCTAGGAAGGTTCTCATATGATACCTTCTGTTCAAATGAATCACCATTTACTAAAGTCAATGGAACAGTGAATTGGATGTCTTTAGCAACATCAATTTCCACCAGGAGTCTAGCATAGGAGATTCTTTCTTTACTCTTAGTGAATTGATCAGCATAGAGGGGTTTACCCAGGAATGAACCTATCTTACTGAGGCAGCTTGCTGACCATAGCTCTAGGGGGAGCCCTTTTAGTTGGATCCATACAGGGATAGTAGTGATTTCCTCATTACCAAACTTAAATAGTTTAGGCATACATTTTAGGAGCAAAGGCCTACCATAAACTTGGTACGGGCCTTCTTGCAACACAGTTAAACTTGATTCTTCATTACCAAATCTAAACACAATCCAACCATTTTCATGATACTGTGTAGAGACTCTTACCTTCCAGGAATCTGTGAGCTTTTTCAGAGCTATCCTCCCTGGGAATCTGCCAGCAAAGTAGCCCACCAAGCAGAAAGCCTGGTCTTCAAACACTTCCAGCATGTCTTCCTGAGTGACACTGACTGTTCCTCCCTCACTAGCTATGGAAGAGAGCTGGAGGCCCTTGCTTTGCATTCTATTCTCTGCAAAGAGGCTGACCCAAGGAGCTTTCTTAGCTTCTTCATGTGAAGTAGGCCTCAGGCTTGTGGAGTTAGTAGGCAGGTTTCCTTGAGGACTAGAAGCTGGAGGAGCTGCATTGTCCCTTGAGTCAGACTGAGCACTTCTATTCTTCAAGGAGGAGGGAGGACTGGCCTCATTGCTTTCCATTCTCCTACCTTGCCCTGCAGCAGGCTTTCCATGAACAGTACCATGAACAGTTGCTTGGCAGCTGGTGTCTTCTTCTTCACTAGTGGAGTAGGACTCTAGTTGGTCTGAGCCCTCTCCACTCCCCTCAGAAGAGATAGAGAGCTCCTCCTCAGGATCCTGGGACTCTTCTTGCATTGCCTTGCTAGCTGCATTGCCCTTCATTTGAACTTGTGTACTGTTCACCATTGAAGCTCTCGCAGAGCTTCCATGCTTGTCTGAGACAGTAGCTTCCACCTGAGACCCAATGGATTGGGGAACCTTCTCACCCAAGGAGCAGGAAGAGGAGGCTGACCTTTTAGATGGAGCCATAGCACTATTCTTACTAGAGCTGACTGAATCTTCTTCTCTCGCCAGAGCTACAGTAGCAGCTTTGTTCTTGAAGTGATTCTGGACAAAATCCAGATCATGTTGCTCCTGGACTGAGAGAGGAGGCTTCCTATGATGGTTCTTCTTCCCCATGCTGTAAATGGAGGAGGGAATGGGACAGAAAGAGGTGGAGAAGGAGGAGAGAAGGTCGGGAGACCATGGGCAGCACTGTTCACAGTTGAGAGCTTCTCTCTCTAGCTGCCCGGATGACTAACTGACTGAGAGCTCTTTCTTGATTCTATGGGTGGTGGTGCATGGCCGTTCTTAGTTGGTGGAGCGATTTGTCTGGTTAATTCCGTTAACGAACGAGACCTCAGCCTGCTAACTAGTTACGTGGAGGACACCCTCAAGATTCAAAAAATTAGCCAGAACTTATGCTTTTATGGTCATCTGAGGTTTCTAACAGACGACTAACTCACTCAATTTTATAGACCATTTCACCAACCTTCAAAAAATATCTAGTTTCTGCAAAACTTGCCTTAAGGGCTAGTCAGTTAGTATTGTGATAGTGTGAGACTGAAAATATGGTCTTAGCTTCCGAGCTTTGATTATGACAATGTAGGCTAGCTTTTAAATAGGGAGATACTGAGTTTTTGCATCTTAGAGAACCCTACTAACGTAGTACATGAGTCTTTGGGCTCTACCTTCTTCTCGGATTAACATAAAGGCAATTACGACAGGGCTTCCGACGATGTAAAGGAAAAGTTCTTCTCCTCTAATGGGCTTGCTTAGGAGATCCGGTGAGCTGAGATAGTCTTTTAGTTCTTTAAAAGGTACTTGACATTCCTCAGTCCATGCAAAGTCTTTAGCTTTCTTTAGTGCCTTGAAAAAGGGTAAGCATTTTTCGACGGATTTTAACATGAAGCAACTAGGGGCGATTATGCATCCGGTCAGCTGTTGGACTTCTCTAACATTTTGTAGATGACTCATATCTATGATTTCCTTTATTTTCTTAGGGTTGGCTACTATCCTTCATTGGATAACCATGAATCCAAGGAACTTCTCGATGTGACTTCAAATGTGCATTCTTTGGGTTTAGCTTCATCTGATAGCATCTGAGTATCCCAAAGGCTTCTTTGAGGTCAAACACATGGTTCTTTAATGTGGACCTCTTGATAAGCATGTCATTGATGTAAACCTCCATATTCTTTCCTGTTGAAAATCACCTCAAGAATCCCAGGTGGTGACCTTCAAACACCCAACTCCAGAATGACTTGTAATAAACAGGAATCAAACAATCAAAGAAAGAACACAAGCAATTGTTATCGAGGTTCGACAATTTGCCTACGTCCCCGTGAGCTCCTCCTAGCTCTCTGCACTAAATCAATGGAGTTCTTATAGCAACACCTCTTTAAGAACCCTCTTGTTCTTGATACATGAAAAAATAGAAAAGAAAGTGATAAGAACTAAGTGTTTCCCTGAAATTTTCCCCAAGAAAATTCTAATTACAAAGCCCTTGAACCCCACTTTCTGATTGCTTTCTCTCACTTGAAACACCTCTGAAGATTTGAGAGTCTTTCTCTCTCAACACCAGCCACTCTTGGAATGAGATCTCTTCTTGTGCTTCTTCTCTCTTGACACTTATGTCTTTGCATTCTTGTGTCATGTATATTGTGTTAATGCTCCTAGATGATCCTTTATATAGAGCACTAACTTCTTTAACCAATCTTGAAGTCATTCCTAACCCTTAGATCTTTAGAACCAAAAAATCATAGCCCTCCAAGTGGTCTAAGTAATCTTGTGCATTTTAACCAAGTCTCACACATCATTTTAAAGTGCTGATCAAAAGGCATCAGGTGTGCCTAACGCCGTGGCTTAGATAAGGGCAGGCCGTGGCGCACACCGTGGCTAAACTCCTCCAAATGTTGGGTGCCATGACACACACCTGGGGGAAGAACTTCCTTCTTTGCTCCTTTGCTGGAGGCCATGGCGGACACCACCTGAGCCATGGCGCACACTTGCATCTGATGCTGAAAACTCCATCCTTTAATTCCTAGACAAATTCCCAACAATCTCTACCTTCGTCTAAGCAATTAAACGCGAACCTATTGTGTAGAGAACTCTGGATCCAAACTCAACATGAGTCACCATATCATCCGACTCCAGTCCTAAGAAGTCCAAGGCAATGATTGAACTTGCTTAGAGGTAGAACTTTAGTGCCTAAATCTGCAGGATTTTCTTCCGTGGCCACCTTGTCCACATGAATGCATCCTTCTGTAACATTTTCCTGAATGAAATGATACCAAACATCCATATACTTTGTCCTCTCATGGAACACCAGATTCTAACACAAATGCAATGCACTTTGGTTATCCGAATACACCACCACCTGCTCTTTTAGGAATTTCAACTCTTCTAACAACTCTTTACACCACATAGCCTCCTTAATCGCTTCTGTTGCTGCTATGTACTTTACCTCGGTTGTTGAGAGTGCTACCACCGGCTGCAACTAAGCCTTGTAACTTATACAACATCCGTTTAAGTTGAAGAAATATGAGGAAATCGATCTTCTTTTATCCCGGTCTACTCCATAGTCCGAATCAGCATAACCCTCTAGACAAATGGACTTACCTTTCTTCTCATAAACAAGCCCCACATCTGGACTTCCCTTCAAGTACCTCAGCAACCACTTCATCCCAAGTCAATGCTCTTTTCCAGGATTACTCATAAACCTGCTGAGAACACTAATCGCATGAGCAATGTCGGGTCTAGTGCTTACCATGGTGAACATGACAGATCCAACCGTACTAGAGTAAGGGACCTTTTCCATTTCCTTCTTCTCCTCATCCGTTCTAGGACTTTGATTGCTGGAGAACTTGAAATGATCAGCAAGAGGAATCTTTACTGGTTTACTATCTTCCATAGAAAACTTAGATATCATCTTTTCTATATAAGAAGACTGAGAAACCTTCAACCTGTTTCTCTCCCTATCCCGGATTATACTTATCCAAAGATTTTTTGTGCATGACCAAGATCCTTCATCTCAAACTCCGAACTGAGTTGAGACTTCCACCTTTCTATCCTCTCCCTGCTGTTACCAACCAAAAGCATATTATTAACATAGATGAGGATAATCACCATTTCTTCCACCTTGTGACCTTTGTAATACAAGTATGAATCATAGTAGCTTCTTATGAAAGCCAAGCTAGTTACAAAAGAATCCAACCTCTTATTCCATTGCCGAGGTGATTACTTCAGGCCATAGAGAGATTTCTTCAATTGGCACACCAAATCTCCCTTCCTTCCTTCCTCATAGCCTTCGGGTTGCCTCATGTAGATGGTCTCATCAAGCTCTCAATGTAAGAACGTTTTCTTCACATCTATTTGCTCGATCTCCCAAATAAATTGGACCACTGATTACGCTCAAACTAACACGCGATTATTGTGTATAGATGAGGTGTAAATCCCACGAGGAAAAGCAAACTACAAGGGAAAGTATAAACCTTAACACTAACGATAAAAGTCAATTGAAAGAATCTGAGTTTTGATAATGAAATAATGTGAGAGAGTTGTGTAAATATAATGAAGAATATAATTAAGAATTCAACAGAGAAATAACAAGGTTCCGGGAATCCTTTCTAAGTTCGTTGCCTTATTCCAATCTCGATTCAATTTGTTTTATCTCAATTGCTAGTTTCACATCCCAAACAAGTAATCGGCAAATATTCAATCACAACACATGAACATCCTAATGCAATTGCTACAAAGTACACTTTGATTTCAATTCAAGCATACATGATTTATCTTATAGATTAGCAAGAAACGACAATATATTTCAATAACAATACCGCAGTAATGGACAACCTATAAGATAAATCTACCGGAATCAATCACACCAAACAAATTGACATAAGCAGAGCTTGACTAAACTTATATAGAGGAGAAAGATGTAATCACCGGATTAAGAGTTAATCTTCTAATCTTTTCTTAATCAAAGAGTAAATCATAAACAATGTTTAACAATAAATCCTTACAACTGAATCAAGAATGGAAATAAGGAACAACTACACCTAGGGATTCATCCCTTTGCCTTGCTTGGAGATTAGCTGGACATTTGGCTCATGCTTGATAATCTTAGGGAAGAAGAATGTGGAGCTCTCTTGATTTTCCAGCCTATTTTTCAGCTAGACCTAAGTATTCTATTTATACTCCAAAAGATTTAAGGGTATTTTCGGGTCAAGAAATGTCATTAAAGCTCTAATAAAGTCATGAAACAGCAACAAAGGATCGCGCTCACACCGCTGCTCAGACTTTCTGTACTACGGCGCCACTTTGGATCCTAACTTTCTCAAGTTTCTGGAGGCCGCGGCCCTACTAGTCCAGGCCATTGCGCACACTGGTTAGCTCTAGGTTCTGAATGTTTCTGGAGGTCGCGGCTCAGCCCTTCTGGGCTGCGGCATGGAATAGTTCCGAAACCACTCCTTCACTCCAATATGCATGGAATCTTCGTGGTTTGAGCATCGATAGCTTTTCCATCTCTTTTAAACCCAACTTACTTGAAAATGCATCAAAATAAATCAATGATCCAAGAATGACACTTTAGAATTGTTAAGGTATAAATGTGTAATTCAACCCTAGATCAACCCTAAAATGCTAACAAATAAGTACTATTGAGATGTCTTTTATGACTCTCATCATAACCCCCAACTAGCTTATTGTTAGTCCCTAGCAATTCAAGCGAAAAACAAGACAATATGAAATGAATTCTATAGTAGAAATCAAAATAAAGCAATGTTAGCGTTAATCCAAGAGTAATTTAACTTTTTGTCTCAAAAATCGCATATAACACACAACATTTAGAATCATTAAATATCACCCAAGTCCAAAAGTAATCCAAACATCAATCTTAAAGTCATTATCGACTCTTAACATCCATCTTACCACAAACCATTAATCCAAACACCCGGATGATTTTATGCACAACATTCATGAATATAAGTCTTGGCCTCTAAAAACATATTAAATTGCGTGACATCAATCACAAATCAAACTCTATAGGCTCACTTTTCGAATCACTCTCCACTATTGTAAAAAAATCACACTATATTGGATCAATAGGTCTTTAATAAGCTTGTAACGTCAGGCTAAGGTAAAGGTCAAGAAGGAACGGAAAGGATTAAACAAGTAAAAAAACTCAGTCTTTTAATTTTAAACACAACTCTTTAAGCACTAGATGACCTTACTTCAACATCCAACTCTTTCAACTATTTTTCGAGCATTTCTATCAACAAATCACCATTTTTTTCTTCTTTCTTTGCTATAATTCACTTTTTTTTTGCACATAACCATTCACCTCCGTTTTTATTTTTTACTCTTTTCACAACCCCCAACTTATCTCCTTTAATATACTTGGGTTATGGTAGTAATATTTTTTTTCTTTATATTTCCATCCTTACTCCTCTTAAGTGCTTCTCAACAAATGTATATAAACTAAGTTCTCTTAAAAGAAAGGTAAGGATAAAATATTTTTAGGCTCATAAGGTAAGTAAATGGGTTATCAAAAGAAATAAGGCTCAATTTTTTTTCAAGAAAAAGGCTCAAATAGGTGACTAGCGATAAATATAGCAAGGGTAAGTTTGTAAGGCTCAAACGGTCCCAAAATGGCCTACATCATATCCTAAGTAATGTACATTCTAGGATTTCGCCTCAAGTGATTATCAAATAAGTTCTAGAGCTTGTCGAGACCGCAAAAGTATTCACAAAACAATAGCACATAAAACTTCTCTAAATGTTTTAGACTAATCATGCAATCTTACCGCAAACCAGAGTCTCAACCAAATGAAGATTGACACTTAAATTATTCTCAAACCGAAGCAAGATTTAACTTCTTCTAAACGCTATATGCTATCTCAATTAGGCTCATATCATTGACATGTGAATTAACTCCAAAGCTAACACAAAGCATGCTAAAAACAAACAAACAAACAAACAAACAATATATATATATATATATATATATATATATATATATATATATATATATATTTGTAACAGATTATCCTAACAAACAAATGTATTAAAACAAAACAAACAAATTAAAACGAAAAAGAAAAGTAATATGACACCAAACAATTCAATGGTATGCAATAAGAAATGTGTTTTCTCCACCCCCAACTTAAGATAAGTATTTTCCTCAATGTGAAAGCAAAAGTTAAGGAAACACCCTTTTTAACCAAAGGTGCGAGGAGCCGAAAATTGTGGATGACCATTTGAACTGATGCGCATATTTGTCTCTGAAAAAGAAATACGAAGGTAATACTGGAAAACAACAAAATACTAATAATAAACAAGAAAAAGAAATATGAGAAACAATAAAAATAAATGGATATGCTGTGGGGTGCCTCCCATGAGTGCTAAGTTTTACATCTTCAGCTAGACTCGACACTTCTTCACAAATGGTTGCCATGATTTCTTAATAAATCCCTACGACTTATCAAAAACATTAACAACATTAACAGCATGGGGATAAATGGAAGAATCATCAAGATTAAAATTATTAAGAAGGAATTCTAAAGAGTCAGAATTATCTTTAATGTAATCATCCTCCAAAATAAGCTCATCGATTATGTAAGTGTCGAAACACTCATCCTCGACATTTAGCTGCCTTGACACTCGAAAAACATTCACCTCTAGAGTCATATTTTCAAATGATAATGTCATTAGGCCATTCTTATAATTAATGAGGGCATTGGCGGTGGCAAGGAATGGTCTTCCAAGTATTAAAGGAATTTTCGACTCCGTATTCATAGTGGAAATGGTCTCTAAAACCAAAAAGTCAACGGGATAATAGAATTTGTCAATTTACAATAAAACATCTTCCATAATACCTCTTAGTTTTCTTACCGATCAATCCGCTAGTTGAAGTGCCATGGAGGTCGGTTTAATTTCACCTAGACAGAGTTGCAAGTAAATGGAGTATGGCATGAGGTTCACACTAACTCCCAAATCTAGCAATGCTTGGCCACAAGATTTGTTTCCAATTTGGCAAGCCACCGTTGGACAACCCGGATCTTTATACTTGGGTGGTGTCTTGCTATCAATTATTGCACTTGCTTGCTCCGTTAAGAATGTCGTCTTCTTCACATTGTGCCTCATCTTGAGTGTGCATAGATCCTTAATGACTTTAGCATAGTTGGGAACCTGTTTTATGACATGAAGAGAGGGAGGTTAATTTTAACATGTTGAAGTTGTTCAAGAATCTCACCTTTTAGTGCTGAATTTTTCTCCTTAGGTTTAAGGAGTGCTTGAGGGAAAGGCACCGGTAAAGAATCACTATGGGCGCTTGTTCCTTGGGGGCTTCATCCTTGTTGCTCACGGTGTTAAGAGTCAAGTTTGATGTTAGATTGGGTCCATCAATTTTCTTACCACTACGAGTAATTATGGCATTACCCTCTTTAATGTTTTAATTGTCAGGATTGGAGGTTTGTGCCATATGTTGTCCCCTTGGATTAGGTTGTGGTTGCAAAGAAAAATGACCTTGCTCGTGAATCGTCAAGAAACTAGTCAACTTGGTGAGTTGGCTCTTTATCACCTTTTGTTCCTCTTTGATCCCTTGTTGCTCCTCAAGCAACCATTGATTTATCTTGCCTTGCTCTTCCACATTCTTGGCATGTACCTACATAAATGAATTAAAAGCATCTTCTAAAGGTAAAGATTATTGTGGTGTATTAGATGAAGTTGCTTTCGATCTCCATTGGGTACTATAGTGGGTAGGAGGTTGTATATCGGATCTTCAACTAAAATTAGGGTGATTCTTCCAACTAAGATTATAGGTGTTAGAGTAGGGTGAGTGATTACGCCCAAAGTATAACACGATTGTTGTAGCACGGCTTTGGGGTGTCGATTCCATAGGGAAACAAGTTAACTATAAAGAAATATGTAAACCTTAATATGAGACGATATAATAAGTAAAGAATCTGAAATTGATGATGAAGTAATTAGTTAGGTTGTAAAATATGATAGAGGGACAACAAGGATCCGGGAATCCTTCCTAGGTTCATTGCCCTAATCCTAACTTGATTCAGTTGTTTTTATCTCGATTGCACGTTTCACATCCCAAACATACAATTGGCAAATATTCAATGAGAACCTGTATAAACCCTAATATGATCGTAATGAAATACTTCTTTTTTCCGATTCATGCACATATGATCTATCCTATAGGTTTATCAAGAAATGATAATATATCTTTGTCGACAATATTGCAGTAATGGACAAACCTAAAGGCTAGATTTACCGGACTCAATTATACCCAATAATCTTGACATAAGAGAACCATGACTAAAGTTATATCAAGGAAAAAGATACAATCACCGGAATAGATAAAATCTTATAATTAGATAAAGAAGTAAATCATGACAATGTTTGACAATAAATTCTTATTACAACTGAACCAAATAAGGGTAGATAGGGACAAATACACCTAGGGATTCATCTCTTCGCCTTGCTAGGAAGTTAGTTAGCCATGGTGTTCATGGCTAAACACTTTTGTGGATGAGCTGCTGCTTTGAGTTTTCTGCCCTTTCTTTCTCAGCCAAGATCTGCCTCTCTTAAACCCCAAGTATCCTATTTATAGTACAAGAGTCCAAGGGTGTTTTTGGGTTTATTCTAATGTTAAAAAAACCTAATTGAAGTCTGACTCGGAGATGCAAATCTATGTGCGCGCTGCAGTGCTGCTGGGGAGCACCGCGGTGCTAGGTATATTCTGGATTGGGCAAGCTTCTAGGCACCGCGGTGCTGGCTAGTTGATCACACTGGGCGAGTTTCTGGGCACCGCGGTGCCGCTGAGGAGTACCGCGGTGCTGGCCTGTTTGCTGATTTTCTTCATGCTTTGCCTCTCCGCAGCCACCCTATGCTTTGTCATGCATGGAACATTAGTGAGTTTAAACAACGACCACTTCTTCTCCTTTTTGGACTAAAAAATACCTGAAATGGTACTGGAATAAGTTAGTGATCCAATAATATTCCTTAAGAGTTATCATCACATAAGAGTGCAATATAGACCGAGAAGAATCATAATATGCTAACAATTAAACATCGTTGAGGTGCATTTTATGGCTCTTATCAATGAGTATGTTTTCCTAAAGGGTTTAACTAAAGCATTATACTCATCCTTCATCTCAAAATAGGTTAGACAATTCCTAGGCACATGATCTGCCACATTACACATAAAACAAGGTTCATGAGACTCTACTCTAGCAACTGGTTCGGGGGCTCTAGCATCCTTGGTTTTTAGCACTTCAATTTCCTTAGTTAGGGCCTCTAAACGGGCTTTAAGGCTATCCTCTTCCTTAAGTTGATAAATTCCAGCAGTTTGATTTCTCCTAGTACTTTCCATGGCATTCGGTCCTGTCCAAGTGTGGGCTTTTTCCGATAGGTCATCTAGAAAATCTATGGCTTAGTGGGGATCTTTCTGTAGAAAATCCCCATTACATATCATTTCTATGAAATACCTTTCTCTACTTAGAAATCCATCATAGAAATAGCTAACTACCCGTCAACTTTCATATCCATGGTGTGGACAAGAATTTAAAAGGTCTTTGAAACATTCCCAAACTTGATATAAGGTTTCACTCTCCTTTTGTGCAAAGTTTGAGATTTGTCTCTTGAGGTTATGGGTCTTATGGGTTGGGAAATGCTTTTGGAAGAAGGCTTAGGTGATCTAATCCCAACTACCTATAGACCTAAGCCTTAACGAGTAAAGCCAAACCTTAGCCTTTTCCTTAAGTGAAAAAGGGAAAAACCGAAGTTTGACGGTGTCTACCATTTCAGCCCTATTTTGAAAAGTTGCTACAACTTCCTCAAATTCCCTAATATGGACATAGAGGTTTTCATTCTCAAACCCATGGAAGGTTGGTAGCAATTGGATCATGCCCGGCTTAAACTCAAGTTGTTGAACATTAGGGGGGAACATGATACAAGATGGTGTGGTCGTTTGGCTAGGGTGCAAGTAGTCCTTAAGTGTCCTAGCAACATTCTCATTATGATTATCGGTCATGTTAGAAAAATTCTCTAAATTCTCGTTTGGGTGTACACTATGGTTTGATCTAGGCAAGGTTTCACTAACGGACGTGGAAAAAGAAGGTAACTCTATTTCGTGTCCTCTAATAAATCTACCTCTCGCATCTCTCGATCTAAGCATACACCAAAGGAGTTAGAGGGGAAATGAATAAAATAAAAAAAATTAGAAAATCAAAACAAAGAGCAAAGAACAATATTACCATCTTGTCTCAAAGTTGACAATCTTCCTCGTACTTAAGCGTGTTTCCCCGGTAAAGGCGCTAAAATTTGATTATGCTCAAACTAACACGCGATTATTGTGTATAGATGAGGTGTCAATCCCACGAGGAAAAGTGAACTACAAGGGAAAGTATAAACCTTAACATGAATGATAAAAGTCAATTGAAAGAATCTGAGTTTTGATAATGAAATAATGTGAGAGTTGTGTAAATATAATGAAGAATATAATGAAGAATTCAGTAGAGAAATAACAAGGTTCTGGGAATCCTTCCTAAGTTCATTGTCTTATTCCAATCTCGATTCAATTTGTTTTATCCCAATTGCTAGTTTCACATCCCAAACAAGCAATCGGCAAATATTTAATCACAGCACATGAACATCCTAATGCAATTGCTACAAAGTACTCTTTGATTTTAATTCAAGCACACATGATTTATCTTATAGATTAGCAAGAAATGATACCGCAGTAATGGACAACCTATAAGATAAATCTATCGGAATCAATCACACCAAACAACTTGACATAAATAGAGCTTGACTAAACTTATATGGAGGAGAAAGATGTAATCACCGGATTAAGAGTTAATCTTCTAATCTTTTCTTAATCAAAGAGTAAATCATAAACAATGTTTAACAATAAATCCTTACAACTGAATCAAGAATAGAAGAACAACTGCACCTAGGGATTCATCCTTTTGCCTTGCTTAGAGATTAGCTGGACATTTGGCTCATGCTTGATAATCTTAGGGAAGAAGAATGTGGGGCTCTCTTGATTTTCCAGCCTCCTTTTTAGCTAGACCTAAGTATTCTATTTATACTCCAAAAGGTTCAAGGGTATTTTCGGGTCAAGAAATGTCATTAAAGCCCTAATAAAGTCGTGAAACAGCAACAGAGGATCGCGCTTGCACCACAGCTCAGACTTTCTGTGCTGCGGTGCCACCTTGGATCCTAGCTTTATTAAGTTTCTGGAGATCGCAGCCCCATTAGTCCAGGCCGTGACGCACACTGGTTGGCTCTAGGTTCTGAATATTTCTGGAGGCCGAGGCTTAGCCCTTCTGTGCTGCAGCATGGAACAGTTCCGAAAAAACTCCTTCACTTTGATATGCATGGAATCTTTGTGCTTTGAGCATCGATAGCTTTTCTATCTCTTTTAAACCAAACTTACTTGAAAATGCATCAAAATAAATCAATGATCCAAGAAAGACACTTTAGAATTGTTAAGGTATAAATGTGTAATTCAACCTTATATCAACCCTAAAATGCTAAAAAATAAGTACTATTAAGATGCATTTTATGACTCTTATCAACCACCATAGCTAACACTATCCTTATCATCTTGTATTTCACAACCAGTGAGAATATTTTGGTGAAATTTTTGCCTTCGCTTTGTGTGAACCCCTTCGCCACTAGCCTAGCCTTATACCGGACTTTATCCCCTAGAGTGTTCCCTTCTTTGATATTGTAAATCCATTTACAATCCACAACTCTCTATTTTTTTGGTTTGGGCACCGATTCCCAAGAGTTGTTCTTCCTCAAAGAATCCATTTCCTCCTCCATAGCTAGCTTCCATCTTGACGAATCCTTATATCCTATGGCATCAATGTAAGTTTCTGGTTCACTCCCTCCTTTTGAAAAAGAAGCTGCTACATTAGCAGTCGTAAAACCATATCTCAAAGGTGGTCTGACCAGCCTCCTTTCCCGGTCCCTTGTGAGCTGATAATCATTCTGATTTGATGCATCATCCCCTTCTAGTTGGGCTTCTTCTTGAGTGTCTTGAGCTTGGCCTTCATCAATGGGCTCTACCTGGTTCGAACCCTGTTGCCTTCTTTGCTCTACCTAAACTGAATTTTCTTTAATACTATGCTCCACAAATACCAGGCTGGTTTGCCCATTATCCCTTGCAGGGTTAGTTTTCTCCAAATAGGGAAATAAATGCTCATTAAAAATGACATCCCTACTTATTATGAGTTTAGATCTTTTTTTCTCTAAGGACCACAACCTCTACCCCTTAACCTCTTCACCATATCCTAAAAACACACACTTTTTAGATCTTAGGCTAAGTTTATCATCATTTTGATGTGCAAACGCAGCACATCCAAAAGTCCTAAGGTTGTTTAACTCAGGGGGTTTACCACTCCACGTCTCATCGGGAGTCTTGAGATCCAAAGCTGTAGAGGGTGATCTATTAACCAAATACACAGCAGTAGACACAACTTCCCCCGAAAAACATTTGGGTAACCTGGAACCAATTAACATGCACCTAACCTTTTCTATAAAGGTCCTATTCATCCTCTCAGCAACTCCATTTTGCTGAGGGGTTTTCACAACCATTCTATGTCTTAGAATCCTATTTAACTCACAAAATTTATCAAAATCCTTATTTAAAAAATCTAAGGCATTATCGGTTCTTAAAACCTTAACTACCTTACCCGCTTAAGTTTCCAGCAACTTTTTCCACACCACAAATTTATTCAAAGCATCTGATTTATTTTTAAGCAAATAAACCCAAACCTTTCTAGAATAATCATTAATTAAAGAAAGAAAGTAAAGATTACCTCCTTGTGTTGGTGTTCTTGCTGGTCCCCAAAGATTTGCATGAATGTAGTCAAGAATGCCCTTTGATTTATGCACTCTAGTGTTGAAGCTAACCTGATGTTGCTTCTCAAGAACTCAACTCTCACAGAAATCAAGTTTCTCTACCTTGTCACCATCAAGTAAACCATTCTTGCTAAGAACTTGTAGGCCCTTTTCGCTCATGTATCCCAAACGATTGTGCCAAAGAACCACCTTATCCATCTCAGCCATCAAGCTTGCTGCTTGATCCTTGATGTCCGTGTCTTCGATCATCTCATAGAGACCATCTTTTATTGTTGCTTTGATCACTATCAAAGATCCCTTGGTTACCTTGATCTTTCCTCCCTCTCCTTTGTATGTGTACCCCATGGAATCTAACTGCCCCAACGAGATCAAATTTTTTCTCAACTCCAGAAGATATCTCATATTTCGCAGCAGCCTAGTAACTTCTTCAAGAATCCTCAACTGGATGTCTCTTATCCCCTTCACTTGGCAAGAAGTATCGTTCCCCAAGAAAACCTTTCCATCATTAGTTTCGTTGAAATTCTTGAACCAATCCCGGTGAGGGCACATGTGATAACTGCACCCGGAATCCAAGATCCATTTCTCACTGCCTTGCCTCCTGCTCACATTTGAGCACACAACAAGAACATCATCATCTTGCTGTTCTCCCTTGGCAATCAAAGCTTCAACATTGTTGGTATAGCTTCTTCCTTTCTCATCCCTCATCATCTTTCTGTAACCTTTCTTGAAATGACCTTCTTTATTGCAGTAATAGCATCGTTTTCCTCCAAACTTCGGTTTGGAATGCTATCTTCCATGGCCTTGACCTTTACCCATTGATTTATCCTGGTAGTTGCCATGGATGTTACTGCCATTCCGAGTTGCTGGCCTTCCTCTAACGAACAATCCTTCTCCACTTGATCCTTCCCTCATCTTGGCTTTGAAATCATGAGCCTTTATAGCATTAATCACAATTTCTTTGGTTAGTGTATCTCTTCCATAATCAATAGCATTAATCAAGCTTTCAAAACAATCAGGAAGAGAATTCAACAATATAACAGCCAATTGTTCTTCCAGGAATGTTATACTACAACTAGTGAAATCTTGAACTAGTTTTTTAAACATATCAAGATTATCTTGCAACTCTTTATTAGGATCCATTTTAAAAGCAAAGATTCGTTTTAGAAGATAGATTTTATTTGGGAGAGTCTTTGTAAGAAATAACTCATCTAGGTTCTTTCAAATGACAGTTAGATCTTCCAAGTCTCCATATTCCCTTGTGACATTATCCGACATGTGCATAAAGATGGTGTTGTACGTCATCTTCTTCATCTCATTCCGCTGGAGCTCTGTGATACTTGCTGGAAAATCGTCATCTTCTCCAATCGCCAAGTCCACCTTTTGTTGCATAAGAACCGTCTTGATTTTTCGCTTCCAAAGGGAAAAGTCTCCCTTTCCATCAAACTTCTCAACAATGAAGTTTGAACTCATCTTGCGGAGAAAATCCCATATTTATGCAGCACCCACAATTGCTTTCCAACTTCTAAATTTCAAGAACACAATCAAATCTTGATCACAAAACCGTTCTTGAACCTCAAGAACCTGATCAGATCTTGATCCCAGCACCGTTCTTGGATCACCCAAAAAGTTTTCTTTGATTCTTGGAGTCTTGCTCCGATACCCCCTATTCCAGCTCTGATACCACTGTTCTAGCTCTGATACCACTATTGAAAATCACCTCAAGAATCCCAGGTGGTGACCTTCAAACACCCACGTCTAGAATGACTTGTAATAAACTGGAATCAAACCATCAAAGAAAGAACACAAGGAATTGTTATCGAGGTTCGACAATTTGCCTACGTCCTCGTGAGCTCCTCTGAGCTCTCTGCACTAAATCAATGGAGTTCTTACAATTACAGAAACACCTCCTCAATAACCCTTTTGTTCTTGATACATGAAAGAAGAGAAAAGAAAGATATAAGAACTAAGTGTTTCCTTAGAATTTTCCTCAAGAAAATTCCAATTACAAAGCTCTTTAACCCCATTTCTTGATTACACTCTCTCCTTGAAACACCTCTGAAGATTTGAAAGTCTTTTCTCTCAACACCAGCCACTCTTAGAATGAGATCTCTTCTTGTGTTTCTTCTCTCTTGATTGTGTCTTTGTACTTTGTGTCATGTGTATTGTGTTAATGCTCCTAGATGGCCCTTTATATAGAGCACTAACTCTTTAACCAATCTTGAAGTCATTCCCAACCCTTAGATCTTGAGAACCAAACAATCATGGCCCTTCAAGTGGTCTAAGTAATCCTGTGCATTTTAATCAAGTCCCACGCATCATTTCAACGTACTGATCAAAAGGCATCAGGTGTGTCTAGTTCTGCGGCCCAGTATAAGGCAGGCCACGGCGCACACCAGGGCTAAACTCCTCGAAGTGCTGGGCACCGCGGTGCACACCACCTTGTGCCACGTCGCACACCTAGGGGAAGAACTTCCTTTTTTGCTCCTTTGCGGGAGGTCGCGACGCACACCTGCATCTGATGCTGAAAACTCCATCCTTTAATTCCTAGACAAATTCTCAACACTTCTGATTTGTTCCTTGAAGAGCTTGTTGACCAGTCTCTGATAGGTTTCCCCTATATTCTTGAGCCCAAAAGGCATGACTTTATAGTAGTAAAGGCTTTGATTGGTGAAAAAAATGGGTCTTTAATTAGTTAGGCTCATGCATAAGGATCTGATTGTACCCTGAGTATACATCCATGAAGCTGAGCAACTCATACCCTGATGTAAATTCGACCAGATGGTCTATTTGAGACAGAGAAAAATTGTTTTTTAGGCACGCCTTATTGAGGTCGGTAAAGTCTATGCAGATTCTCTATTTTCCATTAGCTTTTTTTAACCATAACTACATTGGCGACCTAGTCTATGTAATGGACCTCTTGGATGAAGTCAGTAGCAAAGAGTTTATCAGCCTCTTATTCTATAACATTTTATCACTCAAGGGCGAAAGATCTCTTCTTTTGGTTCACCGGTTTATGCTCTGGATCTATGTTCAGCTTATGGAAAATGACTTGCAAATCTATTTTGGGCATGTTAGAAGCGGACCATGCAAACATGTCTTAGTTCTATCTGAGAAAAGAGACTCGTAGTTCTTTAAACTCTTTGAATAGGCTTGATCTAATCTATAAGGTCTTTTGATCTTTTCTTTTATTGAGGAGGACAATTACTAGCTCTTCCACGGGTTAGCCCCTCGGAGTTTTGAGTTCATCTCATAGGTCTTCAAACTCTAAGGGCAGGGTTTCTACCTTCTTATATCATTTGATAGAGTTGAGGTAGAAGGATCTAGATGCCAGTTGATTCCTTCGGACTTCTCTTATACTGTTCTCGATGGGGAACTTAAATTTTAAGTGGTCGGTAGAGACTACCACTTTCATCTCATTCTGATTGGGCCTTCCAAGGATGATATTGTAGAAGGATAAATCCTTGACAATTTGGAATATAGTTATTAGAGTTGTCTGTCGAGGGACTGAACTTGCTATGATAGGTAGAACTATTCTTCTTTCTATGAAAACTAGCATCCCTGAAAGTGGAGAGGTTACTTGTTTAAGTTGTTCATCTTTTAACTTCATCATCTGATATGCATTGTAATATAAAATATATGCTAAACTGCTATTATCAACCAGGATTCATTCTGCATTGTAAAATTCATCATCGGTAAATGAGATCACTTGATCAGTCATGACTCGCTTATAGGGCCCGTTGACGGAAGTTACTGACCTAGCATAGGCTTTCTTGGCTTGCAGTGAATAACTCCCGGCCGACGGACCCCCAAAGATCGTTTTGATGGTGCAGGTCACCGTGGTAGCATCATCTTTGTTTTTTTAGCGACATTTGTTGTCTTGAGCATTTCATTTTAAGAACTGTTTGGGAATCTGTTTAGAACTTCGCTCAGGGCTTTATCTAACGATATTCTTGAGGTTTCTTCTAACGGAACACTTAGAGCTTTGCGTGAATGTATGCCTAAGACTCCCTTTTAGTCAACCTTCGTCACTACGAATTTCGGAGGTCTAGTATATTCCTTCAAGTACCCTTGGCGGATAAGATACTCGATCTCGTTTTTCAGTATGTGGCATTCTTTGGTGTTGTGTTCGTGATCTCTTTAGAAGCGATACCAATTGGTTTTGTCCTTATTCTCACTAGTGTATAGGGGCTTTGAAGGCCAATGAATGAAATCACGGTCTCAGACGTTTATTACTATGTTCGTCATAGGTGCATTGAAGGGAGTATAATTGTTGAACATACGGTTTGTCTTCCTACTACCTCTTATTGGGGCTTCTACGGTGGGTTATCTTTTGACTCGACAGAATCTTTCTTTAACTTTTCCATTATTTATTTTCTCTCTCTGTATAATGCTTAATCATCTTCAGCAAGTATGTATTCCTTGGCGAACTTCATTCATATCTTTGGTTGGGCACCTAATCAGCTTGGAACTAAATTTCCCCCATCTGAGTCCATTTTTGAATGCAAGCATCTGGATCTTAGGTTTGAGATCGGAAATTTCCCATGCAGTAGTGTTGAATCATGAGATATAATCTCAGAATCTTACTCCTTTACGCTGAATGATACTAAAGAGGCTTTCCAAAGTCTTTCATGGACCATTACTGCTGAGAAAGTGCGTGACGAAGGCGTGACTGAGGTCTTTAAAAGAATTGATGCTACCCAGCTTGAGGTGAAACTACAATATGTTGACGAATTTATTGAGTGTTAGGGGAAAGGCTCAGTAAAGAACTGCGTCTGGGTGACGGTGCAAAAGCATAGTTGTTTTGTAAAGTTGGAGGTGATCCATAAGGTCATTATTACCGTCCTACGCTTTGATAATGGGCATTCCAAAGTGCTGAGGGAAAGAGGCGTCGAGGATGTCCTATGTATAAAGCGGATCTTAGGAATTGAGCTCCTCAAAGATGTTGGTTCCTCTTTCTCTGAAAACTTCACCTATTCTTCTATCCATCTCATTTAGCTTCTTGTCCAAGTCAATATATTTTTTGGAGAAGGAATAGCCTCGGAACTTTTCTATTTGGTTAGGAGAGGACCCTTTAGTGGATATGCGATCAGAGGCATGGACTTGATGGTTGAGGTTTTGGTGCCTCGTTAGCCGAGGTCTTTCTTGTGATGATTAAGGTTGTGGCAAAGAGCCTACCCCTTGAGTTTAGCGGCTAAGTCAGCAACTAGTTGGATAAGTTCCAAAAATTGTTTATGCGTGATCGGGGTGTTTTGATTTGCTTAGCACTCGTTGACTGGATGGTTTGATTGGGAATGTTGATCTCGTCGAGACCACTCTTCAAAAGGATCACTAGGATTTTGGTCGGAAGCAACATCTTCTTGGATAGCCAAAAGTTCTGAACTAGAGCATAGATCATGATTAGCTGAAGTTCGAGCGGTAGCAAAAGTTTTAGCAGTATTGACAGTGGTGTTTTTGGTAGCATTCTTAGGTGACATCTTAATAGATGAGTCTTTTCCTGGAGGTTTCAACAAATGGAGCCAATCTATTAATGCCAAAAATCTACCAAATAATCGAACAGCTGGAAAGCAATACCTGTGAACGTAAAGACAAAACCTAAGGAATCGCTGGAGGATCAAAAGGGTTGTGCCTCCGAAGGAACTCTATGATGCCTAAGTTAGTATAAGGCTTAAAGGGAAAGAGAGCTGCAGAGGCTTTAGAGAGAATTGAGTGCGTGTACTTGTGACAATGAGAGCCCCCTTACTAGTTTAGACGTAGAACCCGATTAGGAAAGCAAGTAATGTGGAGTATCGTAGTAGGATTGGGATTCTATGGGCTAGAGTGTCCTAGTTGGACTAAGATTTGACTAGGGTTTCCATAAGCTGGAATGTTTTAGAAGAATTAGGGTTTTTGACGTGAAATTACTGTCTTGCCCTTGTATAGTTGTTTGACTTGTAAATTTATCTTAATTGTGAAATTATTGTTTTACCCTTGCAAAGTGTCACATGTCATTATGCTATTGGTTGGAGAATTTTCCCTATATCATCAAGAGATGACATGAAAATAATTTTTGTATTTTTATCTTTACAATTCACTAGTTCACTTTCAATTTTATCAAAATGCATTAATGTGTAACGTGATTTCTAATTTTTGCAGTAACACTTAAGTTTTCATCTTTATATCTACTAGTACTTCTTAGTATAGTATGATTCTTATGAATTTATGATACTAAGAGAGCTTAACTATTGCAATAGAAAGTAGGGATGGCAAAGCCCCTAAATTTGAAGGAGATCAAATACTTTTCGATTCAACGACGACAAATTTAAAGGAGATTTTATCCTTACAAAAACTAGTATAAAGACTTTTAAAATTACTCGACGGGTACATGGATGAAGGGGAAAAAAACACTCTCCAATTTGTTTAGTACCCAAATTTGATCTCAAATATCCACTGGAAAGAGATACATAACATACTCAACAATGAGACTATATTTTTCAAATCAAATTCAATGAACAAATTTTCTTTAAAAAAAACATGGAAAGAGCTTCATAACATACTAAACACCATATTTTTTCAAAATTGAATTCTATGAACGTGAAATTTTGTAAATTAACAACCTATTCATTAATGTTTGGGAAAACTGAGCTCACTAACCATGAACAATGGATTGTCGTTTATTAAAGAGCTAGTACTTTCATATTAAACTCTTATACATTAGCACATTCTAATGTCGATTGACGATATTGACGCTACATAAGCAATGTTTGGGTCCATCTTAAAATTGACTTTAAGCTTAAGCTTATTTTTTTAAAATTGTCAAAAAATTAATCAAATCATTTATTAATTAACGTTTAATTATTATTGAATGAATTTAATAAGATTTGATTAAGGGGTGTGACCAAAACTATCCGATCTAATAAGAACCGAACATGTGACCAGCTAACCTTGGACAATGTAGGGACCAAACCCACTATGACTATAATGATGGGTACAGTACCCTATCGTTTGAAGTTTTTTTCTTTGACGTTAGAACTCACAAGTAGAGGTTGCTTCCCCTAGGGAGAGGACACCTCCTGTAAGGCTCGAGGTATAGGAGTCACATCTCAGCTATATCCCACTTCAGAATCCTAAAAACAAGAGTCAACGCGCCTATATAAAAGGGTTTCAGCCTACAAAGTGAAGGGGATGAGATGATAGG
The DNA here is from genome assembly GCA_023935145.1 of Bretschneidera sinensis. Taxonomy (NCBI): domain Eukaryota; kingdom Viridiplantae; phylum Streptophyta; class Magnoliopsida; order Brassicales; family Akaniaceae; genus Bretschneidera; species Bretschneidera sinensis. The sequence goes on from CM043705.1 coordinate 12,249,569, forward strand.
AGAAGAGTAAAAGTGAAAATCAAGCATAGAAAGTCAACACAAAGTGTAGAGAGAACCACTTCGGTCTTATCCCTCTATATACTCTTTTACTTCGGTATCACTCTAAATTCTCTCCTTACTTCATTCTAAATACACCCACTGACGTAAGTATCGGAGGGTCCTCCTTGGAGTACAACACTCCGGATGACTTCTTTTGTAAGTGCATGAACGTACTAAACAACTACGATCACCGAAGCGAGATCTCCTCAAAAGCTCTTATCTTTTGCAAGTCCACAAACACCAAATAATGCTTATCTCGTTGAGAACCATGAAAGACAAGGTAACCCTTCATCAGCCTGAAAAACCCCGTTGGCGGAAACAACAATGACCTCTTGAGAAGATGATTAGTCCCCAACAAACACTCTCTCCCTACTTTCAAAAAAAGTTTCTCTTTTCTCAACTTCCATTTTCCTAGACCTATCAACCCTAGAGGTAGACATGATGTAAAAATAAAGGAAAGAATGAAAGGAATCTTACCAAAGTATAAGAAGGAAAAAACCTAAAAGCTTGAAAGAAGAAGAAGATTTTCTAAGAAATTTAAGTAAATTTAGAGGCTTAGTGCTATGGAAATATGAAAGCAAATGTGTAGAGAAAAAAGAAGAAATGAAAGGCAAATGATCCCTTACATAACCCTTATCAAGTGAACTGTTGCCCAAACGCATGGTTAATGCGCCATGTTAACCCCTAACTTGATTTTAATGATAACAAAACCAATTTGAGTTGATCTAATCAAAATGCCTAAGTTTTTTTGCATTTAAAAGTTTTTATACAAATAAGCTCCTACCTCAAGGGAAGGGACTGAAGAACAAGATTAAAAGCTACTAGGTAGTTTATTTCTTTATAAATCTTCTCTCAGGTCTACGCTTTATTAATGACTCAAATGTTTACAAAATGTTTTAAACAAAAGCTTTTAAACTTAATCTTAAAATCTATAAAGTTTTTTGTAAACAGAAAAGACTGTTTCAAGGGATTTAGTCGACTGAAAGGTTTATTCAGTCGACTGAATAAAGGATATAAAGTCTTGCCCTTCTGATTCATTCGACTGAATGAAGTTCAAGCTTTCTAGCCTTTAACCCAGTTGACTGAATGAAACATTCAATCGATTGAATGAAGGTCTAACCTTCTAAACCTTGACCCAATCGATTAAATAGATCAATCAATCGACTGAATGAGGGACATAGAGTTTAACCTTCTGAACCAATTGACCGAATGATCTGTTTAGTCAACTGAATGGTTTAATTCCTGAAACAGAGTCAATTGATTTAGTCGAATGAGCATCGGAGTGTAACGACTATTTTTCAAATTCTGAAACGTCGTTCAGAGCATTAAATGCTCCAAACCACTCACAAACGGCTTTACTTTGTGAGTAACAGTTATAAGGGTTTAAAACTATATAAATCCATCATAAATGAGAAAACCTAACATTATTTGAACAATCGATTCTTTCTTCATCTCATTTATAACTCATCAAAGCTTTCTTAAATCTTCTTGAGCCATTCTTAAAGCTTCGATTCTTGAAAGAGATATAATATTTATCTTGAAATGTATTAATTGTTATCTCTCTTGTATTCTTCTATAATCAATTCCAATCGTTGTAAAGAGAAAGAATTTGTGTAACTCTTAGAGAGCTTAGGTGTTAAACACTTTATGTACACTTCCTTAATTAGGAAGAGATCGTTGTAAGGTTTGGGTAACACCCGTGAAGTTACTTGACTATTTTAAGGAGGTTACTTGAAGAGAGTGGATATAGGGTCAGAAAATTTTTGATATTGCTGAACCACTATAAATAGAGTTTACATTTCTCTTCCTTACTCCTTTAAATTCTAACTTTATAACTTGCTATGCTTGATTGCTTTTATAAGTGTTTAAAAACTAGTTGTTTACAAAAAGTTTTAAAACCCAATTCACCTCCTCTTGGGTTTGGACTTTGGTTTACACGCCACTTATGTTGACATGACCAAAAGTGCTTTAGGCAGTTGAAGCGTTCATTTAGTCATAAATATGACAACTCACTAGGGACGCCTCCTCACCTGTGAATTTAAAAAAATCGACCATACAATTCTATTGGGCCCCAATAAGCCCAAGCCTAGAGTTAAAGTCAATTGCAAAGCTCTACCTATATAGAACTAAGGCTCACATAGTCATACGACTTCATCCAGGCCTAAACCGAGTTGAAACCAAGACTTCCACAAGCCACACAGTCCTACCTCAGTTTAGAAAAAGTTTACTAGTAGTCAAGAATTCCTCCCGACATGGAACTAAGCGCTTTCGAAGCCATACAGTTTTACTCCCCTCAATAGGAATTACAATTCTAGTCATCACTCCCCATTTTTCAGCAAAAAGTTGACTACAGTCAACAATTCCTTCCAGCGTAGAACTAAGCACTTTCGAAGTCATACAGTTCTACCCCGATCAACAGGAATTATGACTCTAATCATCACTCCCCATCCTTCATCCAGAGTTGACTACAATCGACAATTCCTCTTGACGTGAAACTAAGCGCTTCTAAAGCTATACATTTCCACTCCGATTAACAGGTATTATGACTCCAATCATCACTTAAACATCAAAAGATCTTCTCTGGAGCACAGCACTCCAAATGATTTCTTCTGCAAATGCACGAACGTACTAAACAACTACGATTATTGAAGCGAGATCTCCTCAAAAGCTCTTATCTTCAGACTATCCTCCGCCCCCCCCCCCCCCCCCCCCCCAAGACACCCTTCACCGTCTGTTTTTTACATCAACACTAAATATTTGGTAAATTTTGAAAACCGTCGTAATGATACATTTATGTATAAGATTGTTATGCATCCATGGAGCGACAGAGACCAACAGCTCTCTCTACGAGGAGTATATATAAAGGAGAGAGTTGACAGGTTAGTTAATTCACAAAAGATGAGTGAATGCTTTGGACAACCATCACGCGCCCCCCCCCCCAAGACACCCTTCACCGTCTGTTTTTTACATCAACACTAAATATTTGGTAAATTTTGAAAACCGTCGTAATGATACATTTATGTATAAGATTGTTATGCATCCATGGAGCGACAGAGACCAACAGCTCTCTCTACGAGGAGTATATATAAAGGAGAGAGTTGACAGGTTAGTTAATTCACAAAAGATGAGTGAATGCTTTGGACAACCATCACGCGCGCAAATTTGATGTCCTTTTTAAATAAAATCTGTTGATAATTAGGTTCCTTCGAATTCTTTTCTGGTGGGCGATACTCATGTACTTAAGTAAAAGTTTGACAAATTTTATGTTTAAAGCCATTTATTTACTAAATTTAAAAATATATTTGGCAGTTGGGAAAACTAATTAAATTACCAACGAAGCATCAAGTACTTACTAATAACATGGCAGTATTAAATATTAATAATTAGTAGTGAATCTATAACTAAACAAGTTATTCGTTAGCTGTAAATGAAGAAACAGCCTGAAAAAAGTTTCAATTTCAAGTTTTCAACGAGAAGCAAAAATTAAATGAAGTGGTCATAGCAACAAAATTAGGCCGGCTTCTTTTTATTGTACTACCATTTTTAACACCCAAAAAAAGTTTTTTTTTTCTTTTTTATAAAAAAAATGTAAAACTATAGTATTTCTATCTTATCTGTTTGAGCTGTAGTAGTTGTTGTTGTTAGCCTCTGATGTTTTCATTGGAGCTCGCGCCCCATCACGAGCGTTTTCTCTCTGATTATTACCCCCTTACCATTATTATTATTTTTATTTATTACGGGGTACATTTTTTTCTCTGGGTGTTCATGAAGTGGTAGTAGTAGTGAAAACCCAAGCAAATCCTCAATCCCCAATGCACACAGTCTTCTTCACCCATTCCCATCCCTCTTTTGTTTCTTGAACACCACCACACAAATCTAAATATAAGAAAAATCAGCCCGTAAACCCCAAAACCCAGATCCCCAACAACCCCAAGAGTAGAGGAATTGAAACCAAAAAAACCATGAAAAGAGAACACTACCATCTCCAAACCCAACCGGACCCATCTTCTTCCAGTGGTAGAAAAGGTAAGATGTGGGAAGAAGATGAAGACGGAGGCATGGATGAGCTGTTGGCAATGCTTGGTTACAAAGTCAGATCATCGGAGATGGCAGATGTTGCCCAAAAGCTTGAACAGCTCGAGGAAATCATGGGTAATGTCCAAGAAGATGGTCTCTCTCATCTCGCATCAGAGACTGTCCATTACAATCCCTCCGAGCTGTCGACTTGGCTGGAGAGCATGCTCTCCGAGCTCAACCCTCCTCCTACCGATCCCTTGTTATCAGCGCCACAAACTATCAATGATTCCTTTCTTGCTCCAGCTGAATCGTCTACCATCACCTCCGTTGATTTTGGGGCTCAGCAACACAGTATTCCCTCCGGGGTTTTTGAGGAATCTTTCTCTTCTGATTACGATCTCAAAGCGATTCCTGGTAAGGCCATCTACTCTCAAACGCAAAATCAATTGGATTCCTCATCTTCCAATCAAAGCAGCAACAAACGCTTGAAACCCTCATCAGGGTCCAAATCAGACATGTTCCCATCCTCATCCTTCGCTGGTGCTGTTCCCACCGAGTCAACTCGGCCGGTGGTCCTGGTCGACTCGCAGGAGAACGGGATTCGGCTCGTCCACGCTTTATTGGCCTGCGCAGAAGCTGTACAACAGAACAACCTCCATCTAGGAGAAGCCCTGGTGAAGCAAATCGGTTTCCTCGCGATTTCTCAAGCTGGAGCGATGCGAAAGGTCGCCACTTACTTCGCCGAAGCTCTTGCTCGCAGGATTTACAGGCTCTACCCACAAAACCCACTTGATCATTCTCTTTCCGATATTCTCCAGATGCACTTCTACGAGACTTGCCCTTACCTCAAATTTGCTCACTTCACCGCTAACCAAGCGATTCTCGAAGCTTTTGAGGGCAAGAAGCGTGTTCACGTCATCGATTTCTCCATGAATCAAGGGATGCAGTGGCCGGCTTTGATGCAAGCTCTAGCTCTTAGACCTGGCGGTCCACCAGCGTTCCGTTTGACTGGAATTGGACCACCCGCCTCGGATAACTCGGATCATCTTCAAGAAGTCGGGTGGAAGTTGGCTCAGTTAGCAGAGGCGATTCATGTTGAGTTTGAGTATAGAGGGTTTGTGGCAAACAGCTTGGCAGATTTGGACGCGTCAATGCTCGAACTCAGGTCAAGCGATGTCGAGTCAGTCGCCATCAACTCAGTTTTTGAGTTGCACAAACTTTTGGCCCGACCCGGAGCGATTGAGAAGGTTTTATCGGTAGTAAAGCAAATGAAGCCGGAGATTGTTACCATTGTTGAGCAAGAATCGAGCCACAACGGCCCGGTTTTCATGGACCGGTTCACTGAGTCGTTGCATTACTACTCGACTCTGTTTGACTCGTTGGAGGGGTCAGTGAGTAGCCAGGACAAGGTGATGTCAGAGGTGTATTTGGGTAAGCAGATTTGCAACGTGGTTGCTTGTGAGGGGGTTGACCGAATAGAGCGTCACGAGACGCTGGCTCAGTGGCGAACCCGGTTGGGTTCGGTAGGTTTCGAGCCGGCCCACCTCGGGTCAAACGCGTTCAAGCAAGCCAGCACGCTATTGGCTCTGTTTGCTGGAGGCGATGGGTACAGAGTGGAGGAGAACAATGGGTGTCTCATGCTGGGCTGGCACACTCGCCCACTCATTGCCACCTCGGCTTGGAAGCTAGCTGGAAACCGGTAGTTGCTCACTTAGTTCACTGAGTGACTCAGGTCAACTCGGGTTATGACCCACCAAACCCTAGAGTGGGGTGGCTGTCAATTTGGTCTTGTGATGAGCTGTGGGTGCCTGCTGCGTGCTGAGGCTCAGACCCACCACTGATCTCATGTCTGTCTCGCCAATTTTTTTTCTTTTTCTTTGTCTCTTTTTAATTTAATTTTAATATTTCATTAGGTATTTTGCTCAGGTCTTTTTTCTTTTCTTTTTGGTTGAATCTTTTGTATTTTTGAGGGTGAATCAAATATTAGATCAATGTGTATTTATTTATATATATATATATATAGCTTTGGTGGAAATAAGAAGATAGAACCCTTTTTATTTTGAGAAGTGAATGATGATGGGAGTAAAAAGTAAAAAGTAAAAAAGTACAATTGAGACACAAGGTTAAGTGATTGTAAAATGTGAGAGAATGTGCTTTTACTATGAATAAATGCAAGCAACAACAGAGGGTAAATTATTCAAAGTTTGAATTATTACATTTCCATTTAAGTCGTTTATGTCTTGAAAAGGTTCACTTTCTTTGTTATCTTTTCACTTCTTCACAGCTTTGTTGATTTGATTTTCTTTTTTAAACTGAAGTTTAAAATTTTGAGAATTGAAAGAGTATCTTCTCTTTCCAAATATATGATATCTACAAAATAAAACTTCGATTAACTAGATAGAATACTACTGAACTTGTCCCCGTAATATTAACAGTTTCTCATCTTTCAAAAGAAGTCTGTTTTCACAGATTCGATTTCGCAAAAGATCAAATTTTTTTATTGATAATCACAAAAATTACAGTAGTAATTAAATATTTAAATGTTTTATTTTTTATTCAGTTACTATTGTAATTTTTTATAATTACCAGTAAAATTCTCCGATTCCGTAATAATTTTCACGAAATCAGTTATATGAGATCAAAATTCTTTTCAAAATCTCAAACATAATTATGTATATATGTTATCAAGCTTACTTTTAATACTATGGCTTTTTCTTGATGTGGCTGTGTTACTCCGGCAAGTTTTTCTTTTTTCTAATTTTTTAAAAAAAAATTTAAAACTTTTTAAATTAGCGATCAGGTCAATACAAAAGTTGAGAAATTTTTGTTTAGATCAAGTTTGTAGGGACCAAATATATGAATAATGCCATCCATTATTTGAGAAAAAATCTTTTTCATCTTGGACAATGTTAATACGCTTTAACCCCCTTATTAAATGATGCAAAGAAGATTATGAAAAGAAAAAGCATTGGATTACTTTTAACTTATTTTTATGGGTGGATTATTTAAACATTGAGTAAAATTATGCATGATGACTATTATATATTTGGATTATAGTTTTAACATCATCAAATTGGTTGGCTAAAATCCCATAAATAAAAAAAGAGAAGAAATGGTTGGTTATACATTTAACTTGAGTAGTGATACCATGAAATCCAAAATTGAACAAGTTTATTAGTAATTAAGAGGAAATTGAGTAGTAATTTGATATTTAATTTTTTTTAATATTATTACTATTTAATTTCTTTATAATTATTAATAAATTTTTTGATTCCGTAATAAATCCAATAAAACCGATTCTCGAAGCTCTTAACTAGTTGTTACAAACTAAAGCCAGATCTCCCCTGCTCCATATATATATATTTTATGGGTAAGATATGAAATATATAGAAAGCAGGAAAATGCAAAAAGAAAAAGAGATACTTACGAGGATTTGCCAACAGAGGAGGGGGCATTAAACTGGTCCGCACTCCGTAGAGACCAGTAGATGAGAATATGAATGAAAGGAAGCAACATCCCATATTAGTCTCAATGTATTGGACCATCCTACATTATACACACTACACATATATATTCTACTCTCCATGTATCTTTATCATCTGTAATTATGTTTTAATCAAAGGAAAAATTCTTATCTACATTTGATATAAAATATTATTTTTTATATTTGATAAAAATTTTATTAATAATTATTAAGTAATTTCATTAATAAAATTCACATAATCACTTTTTTATTATCAATAATTATTATTAATATTTTTATTTAATATAAATATTATATTTTATACTAAATTTTACGTCGAGTATAAATAAAAAAAATTTTTAGACAAAAGTTCCTCCTATAATGGAAAATTCTTTAATACTACCAAGTTGCCAACTTACATGGTTTTGGGATTTCTGAGCCTGAGCTGAACCCCACTTTCACTAATTTGGAGATGATCACATCACATCCCATTTCAAATTTTCAAATCTCACATGCCCTATAAAGGCTCTTGAATCTTAATAACTTTTTCCTTTCTTTAATTTTCTTCTTTGAAAAGCCAATTTAAAATGAAAAAAAAAAGTTTTTTTTTTCTTCTCTTTTTCGCCCTTTTAAAAAGAAGCCAAGTCAAATTAAAATTGATTATGATTTTATTTGATTTTTGAGAAGATAATATATAGATGGAATGCAACTGGTCATCAAAATTCTCAAGTGAAGTACATAAGAGTCAAAGTTAAAATTGCCATTGATCTATTAAGAGAAAGGAAAGGGGGGCGCAGAATTTTGAACAGTATGCCACATTGTTGGGCGGTCGTTATAAAGGGTCAGCATCAGTCGTGAGCTTGTAACAGTTTTGCATGTCGGGGACTTAAATTTGATATGACATGATGTCAAGTATCTCTTTTGCTTTGACCATAGCCTTACAATATTCAATTTCTTCTTACGTTTTCACGGTTTATCACTAATGAGAGGAATGTCTCACTTGATAAACGTTACAAATTTACGTCAGATTTATTATATTATTTGAGATTTGTTATTTATATGAATTATAAATAAAAAAATAAAATATGATATATTTAAATTTATTTTAAAATAAAACTACGTAATATTAAAATTTTTATTATAATCAATCTCATAAATATCTTATAATATTCACTCAATACATAAAGTATTTATAAGCAATTTAAGACGTAGTAATTAAAATTTTCGTCCTGTTGTAAAACAACGACTATTGAAGGGTCTAAACCTAAACTATTAAGCAAAAACTTAAATTTAAAACATATATAGAACTTGAAATTTTCTTTTTCACTCGTTAAAAAACGAGATCATGTGATTATTGAAGGTTCTACAAATTTATACCCGTAAAATATACATCATCTTACACAATATGCATCAATTGACATGATATAGTCAAAATCGGTTTGTTTTGCACATTCATGTCTCTATAATTGGTTTATCGCAGTATAAGCAGAAGAATATTATCATCTCTTATAAGTATTCATATTATTATTATTATTATTAATATTAATATTATTTGGAAGTACATAATGGAGTCTGCTACCAGATTATTAATAAAAAAAAATCAATTCTCTCAAAAAAAATATTACATAACAATCGGAGGGTCATAAACCAAGACCCAGAGAGAAGAATACGAGCAAAAGCAAGGGCACCCAACCAAAACCTCGCTAAACTAGAAGGCTAAGAGGCTACCAGAGGAGAATACAAAAAATAAGCGTGCAGCTCCTGAAGTCAGACAGAAACAGAAAAACTTACTTAAGCCCATAGTGGTAATACAAGCCATTTCACCACTGAAGGAAGACCCATCTATCCTCTAAACCTCGAGCATCCCCATGCTCAAAAGCCCAAGAAGCCAAACTATCCCTACCGTTATTACCTTCTCGTAGAATATGTCTAAAATTCATGGCTTAAAGGATAAGATTAAGAATAGATCTCACAATGTAAACACAAGACAAAAGACAAGTAAGATTGTCTTAAACCGTTTCCACAATCATTTTTGAATCATATTTAATAAAATGAACATCCATACCTTTGTCAGCACATAATTGAAGGCCATCCTGTAAAGCCAAAGCCTCTGCCTCCTTATTACTGTCGACATTATAGAAGTTAGAAAAGGCAAGCAAAACCTCTCCATTACTATCTCGCACCACCCCTTCGCTGCTACTTAACCCTTCTCTTGAAGGACCATCAGTGTTGAGGTTCAAGAGACCATCCAGCGGAGGCTGCCATCTGAGCCACTGACCACGGCGAGGGGGAAGAGAGATCACTGGAATCTGAAGATGGTGCATAGCCTGTTGAAATGTGAATCAAAATCTCAACCCTATTGTTGACTTGGTAATTTTTGTTATTTTGTTTAGAAAAATTTGGTCAAATAGTTCAGTCTTTCTCTATTTCAAATAATTTTATATGATCCGATTTCTGACTTGACATAGTCTTGTCCGCTTTGGCACAGCAGACCTCACGTCTTTAAAACGCGTTGTGCAAGTAAGAGGTGACAACCACTTATAAGTAGTCAAATCAAAACCTCTCTAGTTGATGTGGAATACCAAAATTTGACCCCCATCTTAAGGCATCACAATCTCCCCCTCTTTTGGGCACAACGCTTTCGTTGTGTGGTTTGGTCCACATCCGGCAATCCAACAGATAAAATCATCAGTCGAGCTGTAATACCTGTATTCTTAAAATAAGGGTAAAAAAGTAATTTGATAAATATTACATGAAATTAAAATAATATATACATGAAAGCTTTACTAAAAAAAACGAATAGTGTGTGTGGTTACAAAAAAGAACAAAGAAAAAAAAAACTGGACACGTAGTGGTGTAAAGAAAAAGAAAAAAAAAAGTTCTGGACATTTAAAAAAAAAGTGGGACAACACCTGGATGTCCATGTGTTGTCACCAACACGCAAAGTGTGCATGTTGTGCAGTACAAAATAGAAAAACAGGTGGGAGAAAGGGGGGGGGGGGGGATGGTGGTTGGTTTTATTAAATAAGAATTTAACTTTATTTTATTTTTCTTACCAAATCCTGTTTGTTTCCTTCTTTCTTCAATTCAAATTACTCTATTTCTTTAAACACTTAGGGACCCAAAGAAAGATTGAAAGATTAAAATTTTGAAGAGGTTTACGGGAGAATTTTAAAGAGATTCGAGAGAAGCTCTAAGAAAAACAAAAGGTAATAATGTGAATTTTATTTTTGAAATTTAGCATACAAGAAATTACTCGAAATTCAATGTAAAAATTTTAAAGGGTATGAATTCTAGAAGAATTGAAGAATACATTAGAAATGTTAATATAAATATTATGTCAAGTGTTGACGAATAGTAATCAGGTGAAATTGCTGAAAAGAGCAGGAAAGGCAATGAAGTGATCCACGGGTAGCTCTAAGTGTTACGTGATGAGTTAGATTTACTTTTAGTAATCGAGATAAATATGAAATATAAAATGATGATATTTGAATTAATTATTAAACTATGATAAGATGATATATGAAAGTTAGTTGATGGATATGATAGGAATAATTGGTATGTTAAATATTTATTATATGAGAAGTAATATTATTGAAATAATGAGTTGATTTAATATTTAAATTCTTAACATGCTACGATTGATAATTTGATATGATATATGAGAAGATAATTTAATGAATATGATAAAAATAATAATTTTGAGAAAGAACTAGATAGTTAAATTGAATGTTTGAGTGTATGCTTATTTTTATATTTTTGATCATATGCATATTTCATATTATTGTTCATATGCATATATGTGAAATGAAAAGAACCGGAAAGATAGCCGAAAATAAAAAAACCGTGATAGTTGGTATATGTTGGAAATAAAAGAACCAGGAAGACAGTTGGTCTAAATGGAACCGCGATAGCTGGTATATGCTGGAAATAAACGAACCGGAAAGGTAACCAGTCTAAGCTAAAACATATCGATATGTGGGAAGACGTTCCCAAATAATAATATAATTTAAATTCATGTATTGCATTTGTTTTAAATGTTGATTATTATTGCTTGAGATGCTAAAGTGTTATTCTTGATTATAAATTTATTGATAGATGAATGAGTCTCACAGAGAGACAGATATAATGAGAAAGAATTATGAAAGTATGATATGATAAGAATTATCTGAGTGATTGATTATATGATGTGAACCTCATAACAAGGTAATTATGAGGTAGAATTGATAGTCTCAAGATGGTTAAATTTATGAGAAGAAGAGATTGATAAATGATGAGGATTATGATATGAGTAGTGATAATAGAATGTTATTATCGAATTATATGAGATATAGATGAATAAATAATGGAAGACGATTTGAACAATTGAATACTTTTAGTAAATTTAATTCACTGAGCTTGTGAAGCTCACTCCTCATTGTTAAATAATTTCAGGTAGTAGGCAGGATAGATAGATTGGTAAGCTGAGATTTAGATTGAGTCATTATCTGTAAGCCACGTGGTCCACATCCTCAGACTAATGGAAAGAAAAAAAATATTTATAAATATTCATGCATCATATGTCGTATATAATGTTTCTGTTGAAATTTTAATAATGTAACTCCCTTGTTGAGGGTTAAGGATCGATGTGTGTGTGTGTGTGTGTCTATATATATATATATATATATATATGTATATAATTTCAGTTGATGTTTTTATATTGCTGCATATATATGTCTTGCTAGGATTTCAAAATATGACGACACCGTCTCAGGGGTGGCCAACCTGGGATGGGTCGTTACAATTTTGGTATCAGAGCATTAGGTTTTATGATTCTGTAGACTGCATAAAAAGAAAGAAAGTGGAAGATTAAAATAAATTATATTTCAATGAATAGTCTGAGGATGACACGTGGACGTACTAGAGCTAGAGTTAGAGTTGTTGACTTGAGAAGGCATGGTAGGCCCCCAATATTTAGACAAGTCGAGGTCGAGTCTGAGTTTGAGTCTGTGGTTCCTAGAAGGGAACGTGTTGATAGTATGATTGATATTAGTAGCAGTGTGAGAGAATCTAGAGTTGAAAGAGATGGGCTAAGAGAAGCTCTTGTTCATTATCTTGAAAAAATGAATGTAACAAATGATATAGTTGATAGTCTATAACATAAACTTGATGAACAGACTGGAGCAGTGCCTGAGGTTTTTGTAAATTCAATAATGGTAGATGTTAAAAAGGGGAAATGTGATTTTATGCACGAGATGCAGGGAGATTGTTAGATATATTAAGTTGAATGCTTTGTTGTTTAAAGGATCTATGAATCCTTTTGAGCATGAGCTATGGGTGAAACACGTAGAGAGATTATTTGGTATTTTACTAGTGACTGGGAGGCAGAGGGTCGCCTTTGCTTCGTTTAAGTTAGAAAGAGAAGTTTTAGAATGGTGGGAGGATACTTTTCCCAGGGTAAGTGTATATATTGATAGACCTTTAACTTGAAGTAGGTTTAGGGAGGCTTTTTCTTTTATAAATATTGCTTATATACTAGCAGAGCCCAACAGAAGAGAGATTTCATTTATTTGAGGTAAAATATGTTGACTGTGGCTCAGTATAATAGCAGATTTGTGGCATTGTCAAAGTTTGTATCGAAAATGGTAGACATAAAGGAGAAGAAGTGTAAGAGATTCCTAGATGGATTATATTTTGAGATTTGATCGAAACTATCTTACATGAGGCATATGAATTATATCAGGTTGGTGGATATAAAACTACAAATTGAGAAAGATATGATACAGTTTAAGAGAGAGAGAGAAAGTGGTTGAAGAGGCTTAGACATGAAGGTTCTAGAGGTAGTGGTAGTATGAGTGTACAATGTGGAAGACTACCTCAAAGGGGGCGTTCTTTGTTACAGAGAACTGTAATATAGAGTCAGAGGCAAGCAGGATCTATTGCTTCTGTAGCTCATAGTAATATTGGTGGGACCCCTAGATTTGGGAGACAGTTTGTGGGAACTGGAAGTTATGGTAGAGGTAGGAGTGTACTACCTAGAGGATGTGGTAATGCGATAGAAATACTAGAATGTGTTATAGATGTAATCAAATGAGATATTTATTCCAAAATTGTCCTAATTTAAGATGCTTTGTATGCAGAAAAGTTAGACATATTAATGTTGGTTGATTCTGGTGCAACTCATTTTTTTGCATCCAGTGTGTTCATGAAGTCTATTAATGTTTATATTAGCTCTTTGATGCAAAATCTTATTGTTCAAATTCCTACTGAAGATAGAATTGTGATTAAAACTATTTATTGGGGTTGTGTAATCCGTATGGATGATAGAGAGTTTGAAGTTGATTTGTTTTATTTGAATATGGTTGATTTTGGAGATGAATTGGTTGTCGATGTATCATGTGTGGGTTAATTGTTTTAAGGAAAATATACTGTTCAAGATACCTGGATATGAGGAGTTTAACTTTTAGGGAAAAACATAAGATACTTGAAAATTGTCTTATTTCTACTTTGACTGCTAGTAGATGGTTGAAGAAGGGTTGTGAGGAGTATTTGACATACATAATGGATTCTAAAAAATAAAATAGGAAGTTAGAAGAAATCTTAGTATTGAAAGATTTTCCTGATGTGTTTCGTGAAGAGTTGTCTAGATTGTCTCCTAGTAACGAGATTTAGTTTTCTATAGATGTGATTTTGAGTTCAACACACATATCTATTGCACATTATAAAATGACACTAGCTGAGTTGAGAGAGTTGAATGTACCATTTTAAGAATCGTTGAATAAACAATTTATCAGACCTAGTTGTTTGGGGAGCCTCTATATTGTTTGTGAAGAAGAAAGATAAAATGATGAGATTGTGTATAGACTATAGACAGTTAAATAAGATCACTATTAAGAACAAATATCCTTTGTCCAAGATAGACGATTTGTTTGAATTGTTGTAGAGAGCGAGGGTGCTTTAGAAGATAAATCTGAGATAAGGTTATCACAAGTTAAGGATAAAAGAGGGAGACGTGCCTAAGACTGCTTTTAGGACACATTATGGTCATAAGTTTCTTGTGCTGCCATTTGGGTTGACTAATGCTCCAACAACATTCATGGACTTGATGAATAAAATGTTTAAACCATTTCTTGATAATTTTGTGGTTTTTTTCATTGATGATATCCTAATGTATTCTAAGAATAAAGATGAGCATATAAAATATTTAGAGACTGTGTTGGAGATTATGAAGAGAGAGAGATTGTATGTGAAATTTTCTAAATGTGAATTTTGACTTAATAAAGTTACTTTCTTAGGACATGTAGTGTATTGAAATGGTATAGCAGTTGATCCATAGAAGGTAGAGGCAATGTTGAGTTGGGAGAGACTAACAAATGTGACTAGGATCAGGAGCTTTTTGGGGTTGGCTGGTTATTATAGAAGATTTATTCAAAAAAATTTCTACTATTATCGTACCTTTTACTAGATTGACCAGAAAAGTGGTGAAATTTGTATGGTATGAGGAATGTAAGAAGAGTTTTCAGTTGCTGAAAAAGAAATTGACTACAGTTCCAGTATTGATACTTCCTTATGGTGATAAAGGATTTGTGGTGAATAATGATGCATCCCATCAAGAGTTGGGATGTTTGTTTATGCAACATGGGAAAGTAGTGACATATACTTCTAGGTAATAAAAGAATCATGAGAGAAATTACCCTACCCATGACTTAGAGTTAGGTGCCATAATGTTTGATTGAAAATTTGGAGACATCATCTGTATGGAGCCATTTATGAGATATTTACTGATCACAAGAGTTTGACATACTTACCTAACAAGAGAGAGTTGAATTTGAGACAGAGGTGGTGGATGAAGTTGATTAGTGACTATGATAGTATAATTCACTAGCATCAAGGAAATGTGAATGTGATAGCTAATGCATTGAGTAGAAAATCTATAGGAAGATTGGCTGCTATAGAGAGCCATTATGAGAATCTGATAGTAGAGTTGAGAGAGATGATAATGAACTTGAATATTAGTGATAGATGAGTATTATTGGAAAATATGGTTGTATAGTCATCCATTGTAGAACGCTGATGCAGGAGGATCCGAGTCAGATGATGCTGAGTTGTCAGATAGCACGTTGTTGGCACTGAAGTACCTAGAGTTGGCAGATCAGCGCAAAACTGGCAGGTGGACTGCCTAGAACGGGCCACGGGCTCAGATCAGGCCCCGGAAGACCTTAGTCTGAGTGGAAACGGGCTTCCGGGCAAAACTCTCATTCAACCCTGAGTGTCGTCATTTTTAAGCCAAAAAACGACGTTTAGGGCCTCAATTTGGCAGATTTCAGTTTTTAGGAAATTTTTTATTTGCAATTTAGGAAACTTTTTGTTTTTATTACTTAAATTTGGCCTTAATTTAATTTTCCTATTTTAGCTTGACCTTATAAATAAGGTTTTAGGGTTTAGTAAACATTATTATTGTATTTGCATAATTTTAAATAAAACATCAGAGTTGTTTCTCTGTATTTTTTAAGGGTTTTTTCTTGTGTTATTTCCTGTGAACTATCTGTTCGACTAGCCTGCAGAATAATCGCTATTCTGCCCGGCATCAAACACTTATTAAAAATGCAAGGTAGAGATGAGGAGATAGAGAAGATTAAGCAGGAAGTGCTTAATAGAAAGCAATATGAGTTCAAAATTAGAAATGATGATATTTTGGTATTGGAACATAGGATTTGTGTTCCTAATGATGCGGAGTTGAGAAATGAGATATTGATAGAAGTATATGATGATGTATATTCGATGCAACCGAGTAACAATAAGATCTACAGAGGATTGAGACAGAATTATCGGTTGTCAGAATTGAAGAGGGATTTAACTTAATATATTTCTACATGTTTAGTTTGTCAACAAGCGAAGTTAGAGAATAAACATCCGAAAGGCTTACTACAGCCTCTTCTTGTGCTTGAATGACCATAGAAAAATGTGAGCATGGATTTTGTTTACGGATTTCTCCATACCCAGGTAGGTCACGATACAGTGTGAGTGATAATAGATAAACTTTCTAAGTTATCTCAATTTCTTCCAATTAAAACTAATTGGAGTCCTAAAAAGTTGGTTGAACTGTATATAGATGAGAATGTGAGGTTGCATGGAGTACAATTGAGCATAGTGTCAAATAGAGATGCTAGATTTACATCTTGGTTTTGGAGAGGCTTTTAGAAAGCCACAGGTACGCAGTTGCAGTTTAGTACAACTTTTCATCCTCAAACAGATGAGCAGACAAAAATGATTATTATAGTACTATAAGATATGTTGAGGGAAAATGTGATGAGTTTCTCAGTAAGTTAGGATGCTTATTTTCCATTGATTAAATTTGTTTATAATAATCAACATCAGTCTAGTATTGGAATGACACCGTTTGAGGCATTGTATGGTAGGAGGTGTAGAAATCCTATAGGTTGGGAAAAAGTAAAAGAGAGACATATATTTGGTCCATAAATTATTAAGTTGACAATTGAGAGGATCAAATTGGTTAGAAAGAACCTTAAAGAAGCACGAAGTAGACCGAATAGCTATGCTGATAATTGAAGAAGACCTCTTGAGTTTCAAGTAGGTGATTGAGTGTATTTAAAAATATCTCTATGAAAGGTGTATTGAAATTTAAAAAGAAAAGGAAGTTGAGTCTGAGGTATGTGGGACCTTATGAGGCTATTGAGAAAGTTGGGCTAGTTGTATATAACCTGGAATTACCTCAAGAGTTGAAGCAATTACATAACATATTTCATGTTTTACTTTTGCGAAAGCATTTACTTGATGAATCTCATAATATTTCAAGCCAAATTGTAGAAATTCAAGAACATTTGACTTTTATACAAGTACTCGTGAGAATTTTAGATAGAAAAGAACAAGTCTTGTGTAATAAAGTAATTCCATTAGTTCAAGTTTTGTGGCGGAATAAAGATGTTGAAGAGATTACGTGAGAGCGTGAGGCAACTATGAAGAAATATTATTCACAATTGTTTCTTGAGTTAGGTAAGGAAATTTTGAGGACGCAATTTTTATAAGGTGGGTAGAATTGTAATACCCGTATTCTTAAAGTAAGGGTAAAGAAGTAATTTAATAAATATTACATGGAATTAAAATAATATATACATGAAAGCTTTACTAAAAAAAACAGACAGTGTGTGTGGTTACAAAAAAGGACATAGAAAAAAAAACTGGATGCGTGGTGGTATAAAGAAAAAGAAAAAAAGAAGTTTTGGATGTTTAAAAAAAAAAAAAGTGAGACAACACCTAGGAGTCCAGGTGTTGTCACCAACATGCAAAGTGTGCATGTTGTACAAAACACAATAGAAAAAGAAAATGGTGGGCCAGGGGGGGTGGGAGGTTGGTTTTATTAAATTAGACTTTAACTTTTATTTTATTTTTCATACCAAATCCTGTTTGGTTTCATTCTTTCATCAATTTATATTACTCATTTTCTTTAAACACCTGGGGACCCAAAGAAAGGTTGAAAAAAATGAAATTTTGAAGAGGTTTACGAGAGAATTTTAAAGAGATTTGAGGGAAGCTCTAAGAAAAATAAAATGTAATAATGTGAATTTTATTTTTGAAATTTAGAATACATGAAATTACCCGGAATTCAATGTGAAAATTTTAAAAGGTATGAATTCTGGAAGGACTGAAGAATAAATTAGAAATTTTAATATAAATATTATGTCAGGTGTGGACGAACAACAATCAGGTGAAATTGCTGAAAAGAGCAGGAAAGACAATGAGGTGATCCACGGATACCTCTAAGTGCTACGTGGTGAGTTAGAGTTACTTTTAGTAATCGAGATAAATATGAAATATAAAGTGATGATATTTAAATTAATTATTAAACTATGATAGGATGATATATGAAAGTTGGTTGATGGATATGATAGGAATAATTGATATGTTAAAAATTTATTATATGAGAAGTAATATTATTGACATAATGAGTTGATTAAATATATAATGAAAGGATAAATGAAATTCTTGGCAAGCTATGATTGATAATTTGATATGATATATAAGGAGATAATTTAATGAATATGATAAAAATAATAATTTTGAGAAAGAGCAGGATAGCTAAATTGAACATTTGAGTATATGCTTGTTTTAATATTATTGTTCATATTATTATTCATATGCATATGCATGAAATGAAAAGAACCGGGAAGACAACCGGTCTAAATGAAATAAAAGAACTGTGATAGCCGGTATATATTAGAAATAAAAGAACTAGGAAGGCAGCCGGTCTAAATAAAACCGTGACAGCCAGTATATTTTGGAAATAAAAGAATTGGGAAGGAAGCCGGTCTAAATGAAATAAAAGAACCGCGAGAGCTGGTATATACTGGAAATAAAGGAACTGAGAAGACAGCCGGTCTAAATGAAACTGTGACAGCCGGTATATGTTGGAAATAAAAGAACTGGGAAGGTAGCCGGACTAAATGAAATAAAAGAACTATGGCAACTGGTATATACTAGAAATAAAAGAACCGGGAAGGCAACTGGTCTAAGCTAAAACATGTCGACATGTGGAAAGAAGTTCCCAAATAATAATATAATTTAAATTCTTGCATTACATTTGTTTTAAATATTAATTACTATTGTTTTAGATGCTAAAGTGTTATTCTTGATTGTAAATTTATTGATAGATGAATGAGTCTCACAGAGAGACAAATATGATGAGAAAGAATTATGAAAGTATGATATGGTAAGAATTATCTGAGTGATTGATTATATGCTGTGAACCTCATAACGAGATAATTATGAAGTAGAATTGATAGTCTCAAGACAATTAAATATATGAGAAGAAGAGATTGATAAATGATGAGGGTTATGATATAAGTATTGATAATAGAATGCTATTATCGAATTATATAAGATATAGATGAATGAATATTGGAAGACTATCTGAATAATTAAATACTTCTAGTAAATTTAATTCACTGAGCTTGTGAAGGTCGCTCCTTATTTTTAAATAATTTCAGGTAGCAGGCAAGACAGATAGATTGGTGAGCTGAGATTCAGACTGAGTCTTTATCTGTAAGCCACGTGGTCCATATCCTTAGACTAATGGAAAGAAAAAAATATTTATAAATATTCATGCATCATATGTTGTATTTAATGTTTCAGTTGAATTTTTAATAATGTAACTCCCCTGTTGAGGGTTGAGGATCGATGTGTGTGTGTGCGTGTATATATATAAATTCAGTTGATGTTTTTATATTGTTGCATATATGTGTCTTGTTGGGATTTCAAAATGTGACGATACCATCCCGAGGGTGGCCAACCTGGGATGTGCCGTTATACGAGCTTTCGAGAGTCAACTTTGATACCACTATAACGACCCGACCTCCCACTTGGCACAATATTGTCCGCTTTGGCATGCAAAGCCTCACAACTTTAAAACGTATTGTGCAAGTAAGGTGACAACCACTTATAAATAGCCCAGTCACATCCTCTCTAGCTGATGTGGGATACTAAGACTTGACCCCTATCTTAGGGCGTCATAACTATTTTTCCTACCGAAAATTTATAAAACCTCACCAAAACTATTACATTGTCAGGCGGGTGAGATTTTCAGCAAGGATTTTCCTTGCCTTAAGGTATCTTTTGGCAAGAATTATCCTCACCATATGTTTACTTTTGGTGAGGAATTTCCTTGCCTTAGTCTGATCTTTAACTAGGATGGTCTTCACCAAAAGTCAATTTTTTAAAATAATATTTTTTTTTTCATCAATACAAAATATAATTATTTGCTATTACATACTCCAGTTCAATACTTACTAGCTCAATCTTTCAAATCAATACAATCTTGAATCAATATTCAAATTACAAATTACAAATTATAGATTACATATAGCCTTAAGTATATAGTAGGTAAACAAGATGTCTACATCAAAAGAACTATAGTTCAACAACTAGATCATTCATTCACACATCTATGCATGATGAAATTTAACAATTTATCAAGATCTCTATATTAAAAGAAAGTTTAAGAACTTCACTGCATAAATGATATTTTCTTTCGCTCATCCATCCATATGATCAAGTTTCATCATGCAAAATGTAAAACAATAACAATTAAATTTTGAAAAGAAATTAACAAGTTACTTGAAATCAACAAATTTAAAGATACAAATTTCTAAAAAATTAATATTTTCACCATTCAATATAACACACCCCATTAAAAATCACTTGTTAAGATAACCTTTGAAATAAGCATGAATAAATCATAGATCAATCACGGATCATGAACCACCAACCACAGTGCAACAACTATTGGAAACAAAAGAAGACTTACAGCTATAAAAAACAAACTAACATTCTTTGTATGACACAAATCACACAAAAAATAACCCAAACTTAGGACCAAAAAAATAATAATACTAGGCATACACAAGACGAAACAAAGCAATAAAATGACATATACTGCTTATCCATTCTAGTGAAAATTATATATGGAAGAATCAGACAGATATAATGGTAAACTTGAAAAAAATTGGGTAGCATCTCCTTTTATTTTCTACCATTATCTTCTCGTAAATAGAAATATAATTGATAAATTTTAGCCAACTCAATCATAAGCATTTTCAATATATATCCAATAACTAATTGCTAATAAACTATAAACAACAACCTTTCAACTACAACCCATCAAATATACTCATAAATCAACTATAGTTCATACTTTGTACTCCAACAAATATTCAAAGGTAGTCCATTCAAAATTTATAATTGATTTCTTAAAGAAGTAAAAAAACTCACTCAAGATTTCCCCAAGGAAGAAGAAGGAGTTTGTGATTGCATGTTTGCAAACATTTGATTCATATATGCATTGAACATTTGTTCAAATTATTATCTCATCATTTCCTCCATGGCAGCCTTCTCAGCTTCTCTTTCAGCGTGATTAACTTTCTCTTTATGCTTCTTTAATTGCCATTTCAGCACACTTAGCTTCAATTATTGCACATAAATCTTCCATAGTTTGTTGTAAGTCGGATATTTTTTGTCGATCAAGTGCACTAGTGCTAGAAACACCATTTCCTTTCTAAGCTATTCTTTTCCCTCTAAAGTGCACTGATCTTACACCAAGAACTTCAATTAACATACCATCTCGCGCCATCGCAATAAAACCCTTTTCTAACGATTTATTTTTCAAACTTTTTAATTGCTCCTACACAACAATGAGAATGAAATACACACGTTACTTTCTAATGTATAATAATTATTTGATGTCTACTTTCAAACTGAAAATCAAAAGTGGTTTAAATTTTAATAGTAACTATGATGATAAAACATACATATACTTGCGCAGACTTAGGATCAGCCCACTGAAGTTCTTCATTCCCATTCTTATCCTTTTTGGTACGCTCTTTATGCCAAATTTCATAAGTGTTTAGCATAATACCTGAATGTTTTCCTTTCTACCATATTGAAACGACAATAATTTAATAAAATAATTTCACTTTGTTGTTACATATCATGAAAAATAAAAGATAAGTTCTTTCAAGCGACAATTTACAAAGTCGTGCTCATATTCCACAAAAGGAATTGGGCGAGTGGTATGCATAGTTCTAGGAGTTGATCGATTTGCCGTATTCTTTTTGCTCTCTACCTGAATCATGGAATATAGGACATCAAACAATTTTATCTTAGTTAAATTAGTATAAAACATTTCTTAAGTAGTTTGATATGGTGTTTACCTGTAACTATTTTGAGCTAAAGTGTTTAACCATTATCTTCTATAACTCAGGTTTAAGATCTTCAGGAGGGTGTGTAAGGTGCTCTTCATTTGTTTGATAATTCTTGTATAACTTTGAAAGCCTACCTTTCCACCCATGATATACATTGTTCATTTTTTTTAATGCAAAATTTATGCATTCTAGTGTTATCAGCATGGATTTGAAACTTTTCCGACAAAACGTTGCAAAGTACAAGGATCAAAATTTATAGCTTAAGATTTATGCCTTCGTAGTTAGAAAAGTTCATCAGTAAATCATATTTAATATGTTTTTTTTTCTTGTAGTTTCAGTGTTAGTGAATATAGAAGGTTTATCAAGCTAAAACTTAAAAATTATTCATAGCTTATTAGTAAAAATTTCAATCTACCTTCAACATTTGTAGTGTGATTGTATACTAATTTTATTTCATAAGCATTGAAAATAAATGTGTGAATACTTAAAAACAAGCCTAAAACATGCCTTAAAATCTACCTTAAAACCTGACATGTGGGGCAGAGAGAAGACCTTAAAACCTGCCTTAAAACTTGGCAAGTGGGGCAGAGGACAAAGCTCGACCTGGTGATCTGCCCCTAAACCTAGGACGGCAGATTCCATGTACTCTGCCTCAACATCCCCTAGCTTGTTACAAATATCACTCAATCGCTTACCACCCATAGGCTTACTTTTAAAGGATTAAATTGGATTTAGTCTACTTATATAACAACAATTCATTATTTCTTAGTGAAGATGAGACATACATGTACTAAAGAAATAAGCAAAATAGGTTATCTTTTGATTATAAGAAAGGTAGAATTAATTAACAACATAATTACTCAAATTTGATTCCACATAGTCGTACCATGATCTGCATACATATGTTTCCAACTATGATTAGGAATTATTGTTGTAATCCTAACAATGAACCCACAATAATTAACAAGCTATCTTGAATTGACTCCGACTAGGCGAAAGGCTTCCTCATGTAAATCTAATCTTAATTTATTTTGTCTTGCATTGTTGTCCTTATCGAGCTTCAAACATTTAAATTTACCTCATCCTTTGCACCTCGTAGAGGAGCTTGAACCTTCTAAAAGTCACGTAATGAAATTATTAGCATTTACTAGTAAAAGAATAATAATTAAAAGTAGATAATAATATAAATACCAATGCTACTATGACTAGTCTGTGTGTTGGGAGCAATTGTTGGTGGTGTGACTTGATCTTGAAGTGACGAGGTCACTTCACTATTTTGACTTCGGTTACTAAAAAGGTGAGTAACAATCCCCGGTCTAACCATAGTCTAAAAATTAAGAATTTGAAAAAATAATTAAAACAAAGCATAATCTTAGTAAATGTTGAGCATCTAGTGAAATAATATAAAACTTAAACTATGTATTGACACATACCTATGTTATTCTTATGTATTCAAATAATAAAAAAATACATAATCATATATCTTTTACATAAACAGATAAAATAAAATCTAAATGTGCAAAAATATAAATTTTTAATCATATTTTTTGGTAAAGAAAGCAAAACATCACGTAAATTGTTGTTCAAATAGACCATATATGAGGGAGGAAACACCATGAAAATCATAACAAAAAAGAAGATACATGCATGTAGACAGAAAATCAAAAGCACATAAACAAGGTTGTTTAGTGGCAGCAACTTCAATCATCATCATCGTTGAATTCAACGTCTTCATCTTCTGTTTCACTGAAATCCCTTTTTTACATCAACCTTGTTTTCATCATCAAATTCATCATCTAACTCAATGTCACCCATCACTTGTTCTTGGATTTCCAATGCCTCATTAATAGGTACTTCTTCAGGTGGCAAACAATCCCTTATTAAGTTTGAACTTCATCATCATCTAATGGTTTAAAAGTACGACCACATCTATCATATATTTCTTGTTGGTATGCATCGCAGCCATTAACTGGATTATCTTCACTTGCATCTTCATTTGTGTTACAAGGTATGCTGTAAAGATCTCGAGGTTGTGTTTTCATCACAATCAACCAACTTGTTCCACTTTAGTAGCTAGTACAAATGGTTCATCGGTATTCAAACAACGTTACTATTGACCTTAGCAATTTCAAAATGATCCACTTTATAACATACAAGCCTTTGAACATCAAACCACTCACATTTAAATAAAATAACACGATTTCCACCTACATAATATAATTCATAAAAATCCTTCAAAACACCATAGTATTCATGTCATTATCTCCCCGCGTCATCACACCACTATTTTGAGTTTTCTTCAACCTTTCTCGATCTTGGGTATGAAATCTAAAGCCATTTACTATATAACCTTTGTAAACCATTGCTTTTCCATAAGAACCTTGAGCAAGATTATATAGTCCACCAATAGGTTTTCCTTGTTCATTCAACATAGCCACCTAATCAACATAATTAATGTAAAACTAAATGATTTGATCATTCAACAAGTTTTCATCAATGTAAAACACAACTAGTATTCAACTAAAAGGTTTATAAAATTAAACTTACATGCTTGTGGAGCCACTTTGGAATGTATCTTCATGAATTCATATTCATTATCCACCGATGTTTCATTCTTGAATTGCCTACAAAGTTCATTTCGATAGGTTGAACATATTCCAAAGAAACAAAAAAAAACATGGAATTTCTTCAAAACCAAGTCATTCACGGGCACTTACTTAATAAAAGGTCACACTTCTTCACAATTATTCAATACACACATTTGAACCTGCCTCGTCAACTCTTGACTCATAATATGAGGCATATAGGCTCCTAATGGACGACCAATGCTTCCAAATATCTTCAAGTCATTGCTCAAAGGTTGGTGACACTGCTCTTCATCATTCATTTTTGGACGATTAAATTTAGTGTCAACCCTGACCAAATATCTTAAGCAAAAAGTCAAACATTCATCTGCCATATAGGATTTCACTATTGAACCTTCTAGACATGCTTTGTTACACACATATGACTTTAGTGTGCGTAAATACCCTTCAATTAGATACATCCACCTATATTATACGAGACTATCAAGTTTAGCCTCATTTGACAAGTGAACCATCAAGTGTACCATAACATAAAAAAAACCCCGAAAGGAATATCATTTCTAACTTGCAAAGTGTGAGCACAATTTTCTTACTAAGTCGATCCAAATCATTCGATTTTAAGGTCTTCGAGCACAAGTCTCTAAAAAAGGAACTCACTGCAATTAGTGGTTCACTGTAGGCAAAAATCAATGTATGGTAATAGGAAGACATTGTTGTAGAAATATTTGGTGATCATAACTTTTCATACCCAAGATCTTACTCTCATTTTCATTCACACACCATGATATATTATGCAGAAACATATCTGGATACTTTAATTCACTTAAGAACTTGCACAAAACCTTTTTCTATTCCACAAAAAAAGTGTAAAGCATGCAGGTGGCACCTGTGCATTTTCTCCTACTCCGATAGGGTGAAGCTCTTGTCTTATACTCATTCTCATCAAATCATAATGACCCTTGAGTGTATCTTTTGTCTTACCGTTTATACTCATCACTGTACTCAAGATATTGTCACTAACATTCTTCTCAATGTGCATGACATCCAAATTGTGATGCAATTTAAGCATAGACTAATAAAGCAATGTAAAAAAGATACTCTTCTATCTCTAGTTATATAAAGTATTTGAACTATCATACTTTCTCATTTTATCTTTACTAAATGGTCGTTGTCTAAAGAAGTCAAACTCCTTTAACACTTCATCACTCGTCAATGTAATAAGACGATACCTATTTTCCATTTTACCATCAAAAGCCATTACATTTTTCCACCACCTATGATTAATGGGTAAAAATCGATGATGACCCATATAAAAAATCTTACTTGCACCATTTAGGTGTTGTGAGAAAGTGTCTTCATGGCAAGAAGCACATGCCAAATAACCTTTAGTCATCCATCCTGAAAGGTCAGTGTAGGCGGAGAAGTCATTAATGGTCCAAATTATTGTTGTACACATTTTAAAATTTTTTTTCGCATGTGCATCATATGTTACTACACCTTCCTTTAAACTCTTTAATCAAAGACTGCAAATAATCCTTTATATCCATATTAGGAGAATTCAGACTGGGAATAAGTAAGGATAACATGAAATATGGTTGCTTCATGCACATCCAAGGGGGAAAATTGTAAGGAAGGAGAACTTCGGGCCATAAATTATGCTGTGAACTCAGGTTGCCAAAATGTTAAAATCCATCAGCTACTAGTCCAAGCCTCACATTATGAGAATCTTGTCCAAAAGACTTATGTTTCTCATCAAATTACTTCCATGCAAGACTATCCACCGAATGCCTCATAACACCATTATCCATCTGCTTCTCCCTGTGCCACCTCATTTGCCCAACTGTCTTGCTTGACATATACAACCTTTTTAATCTTTGAGTCAATGGAATGTATCATATAACTTAGTGCGATATATTCTTACCTTTGCCATTGTTTGGCTTCAAGTCGAACACTTACTTATACATTATGAGAATCTTGTCCAAAAGACTTATGTTTCTCAACAAATTACTTCCATGCAGGACTATATGTCGAATGCCTCATAACACCATTATCCATCCGCTTCTCCCTGTGCCACCTCATTTGCCCAACTGTCTTGCTTGACATATACAATCTTTTTAATCTTTGAGTCAATGGAATGTATCATAAAACTTAGTGCAATATATTCTTACCCTTGCCATTTTTTAGCTTCAAGCCGAACATTCACTTGCATTAGCATACACATCCTAGTATAAAACACAATCATTTCTACATGCATCAATATTCACATAGTTTAACACAATTTCACTAATGTACTTCCTTGCATTATAGTGAGAGTCTGACAATGTCTTCTCACCATTGGGGAATAGCTCTTCACTAGCTAAAGCATGCTATCGAATAAATCATTGGTCCATTTATGAAAAGACTTCAGGTGAAGCAATTTAACTACAGTTGATAATTTTGAATGTTCATAAGCAGGATATAATTTCTCTTGTGCTTCCTTTAGTAAACAGTAAAATTTGGCAACTTCAGTATTATGCTCCTCTGGTAAACTTTTTTCACCTTGATTATGATTATTATAGTCACCACCAAATTCAACAGTCATACTAGCCCCGTCATATATATCATTAACCTTCAATGTCATCACCAAGAAAAGATTCCATATTAGTTTCATAATCATCATCATGATCGGATTTAGTTGATTCATCTTCTATTTCCCCATGATAATACCATATGGTATAATTTCTAAGAATCCCATATCTTAACAAATGAACTTTGACTTCATCTCTTAGCTTATAACAAGTATTTTTACATCTAGTGCATGGACACCTAATCTTGTCACATATCACAGTATGTTGAAATACAAATCAAGAAAAACATCAATTCCTCTTGCATACTTGAGCCAAATCATATCTCCAATTTCCATCCAATTATTATCTCTCCCCATTATGTAACCAATATAACAAAATTTCAATAAAATAAGCTTTATGGACAGCAAAAAAATAAATGCCATTCTTATATTATTTAACGAATTAAAAATCACAAATAAGAATAAAAAAAATATAACAACCATATTTAATAGCACACCGAATCTTTTTGAGCATGTATCCAACCAAGAAAGAAAGAAAGCAAGCAAGGTGAAATAGAAGAACACAAACATAACTACAACTCTAACATTGTTATTTCCATTTTTTTTTAAAAATTATTAATTAACCAACACATTGGTATCTTTCCCTCTCATTTCTTTTTAATTATGATGATCAAAATTGCTTTTGTAGAAACATGAACTTGTCTTGCTAAGGTGAGTATGGTCCATTTAATGTTGACTTTATTTGGCAGAAAGTTATCCATATAATTGAACTAAAAATAAAATCCATTTCCTTATTCATTCCATTTGGTTACACATTAGTCAAAGAAGAAATTTTAGCACACATATTAAGTAACCTATTTTTTGCAATAGATGGATTTGGACAAAAAAATCTGATAGGTTCACAAAATATCTCTTCCAAGTATTATTGTTAGTACATGTTATATACTAAACAAATCTTCCATGTCAAAGATCCAAAATTTCTTATGTTCATTAATTTCTATCACTTTCCTTTTAATGGTCTTCCCATATTTTGATGTTAATGTTACTTTTTTTGTCCTTTATATTCCTAGCTAGTGAAACAATCAAAACTCAATTCATTAAAAAAGCCTTCTTCACTCTTAACACTATTTCTTTGCCAAAGAGCTTTGTGGATGTGCTCTTTGGGAAGAAAATGAATGGGGAATAGACATAGAGCAAGAGTAAATAGTGGACACATAACTGAACTAGATTCATTTGTATTTGTTTGATGACACAAAATTCTAACTAAACTGAACTGAATTCAGTTGCATTCTTTTTGTTCATTCAATGACACATAACTAAACTATAAATAAAATGCTATCTCCTAAAGACTGAAACTTGTTTACTCTTATCTGCAGCTCTAGACATTTGTTGTACATATTAAATAAAAGTAACAACAAAAATTAGTCTCCCACTCTAATTCTACCCAAAGGCTTTTACAGATCTAAAGAACATACTATGAATCAACCAAATTCACTAACATAAATGAACAAAGTTGAAACCATCCACTCTATAACTCCATTGGCTAATTACATAAAGGCAGTATGAAGAAAAAAATATATCATAAAGGCCACAATGCAATTGGTACATTTGATTACAAATTGGAAGCCAAGGACATATATACAATATCAATATGCTTTTCTCTCTTTCTGTCCTAGTGAAATCCATTACATTTTTGGGAAGAAACAAAATTAATATGACTGTTTCTTAGCTTCATAAGAGATAATGTTAGTTAAATCTAAAATAGATCCATATTTGTTATTAAAAAAGTCACCCATAGAACCATACTCAGTCCTTATGTTTCATTCTCTAATGCAAAACTTAATGTAAGTTACGTCATTCCATATATGATCCATTTTCCACATATAACAATAATTTCAACTCAAAATATAATCTTGCATTTATATTTCCCATTTACCAATAACATCCAAGTAAAGAAAACAATAAAAGAAAGAAAAATGCAATACTAAAGAATCAGTAGAGCACAACCGAGGCTCAACAACAAAGAAACAATGAATACACAAATCATTAAACCCAATTAAGCATATTTAAACCATGTCGCAGTAACTACCTATCACACAATTAAACATAAAACATCAAATACCCAAATAAAAAACTACCATTAATTATCTAAACTAGAATGCCCAAAAAACTGACAATGGAAAAAAGAGAGGAAGTCTAAGAAGACAGGGTAAAACAATTTCATAATATATCAAGGATAACCAAAATAATGAGGATAAAAAAAGAAAGAAATACTTTTTTATAAGAAAGAGAGAGATAGACTTACTTACAAATAGTTGTTGGATGTCTTCAGAATAACTTTAAGTAGTAGAAGACAACTTAAATAAATGAAAAAATAAAACACAAAAAACACAAATTAGTGTTGGAAACTAGGCTCTTGTTGCTAGCAAGAGGAGTGAATCAAAATTGTAGCATCTACGATATAAGCATCTAAATATCAAAGGCTTGAAGTTGTTAAGTCAGAGAGGTATGGTTCTTGAGATACCTAAAATTAATTCTCCAGATGATTTATGTGAAGGTTGTGTATATGAAAAGCAGATTAGACAGCTTTTTCCTATTGGAAAGGCTTGAGGGTTCTAGTTGTCTTGAACTAATTCATGTTGATCTATATGGACCTATGAAAACTACATTATTTGGTGAGAGTTGATATTTTATGTTATTCATGGATTATTACAATCACATGAGTTAGGTGTATTTTTGAAATACAAGTCACAGACCTTTGAAAACTTCAGAAAATTCAAAGCGTTTGTTGAGAAAAAAGTGGGAGGCACATAAAGATACTTCGAGCTGATAGGCTGGTGAATTTAATATTTTTATGAGAAAAATGGTATCCACAGGGAACTTACTGCACCTCACACACCGGGACAAAATGGCGTGACTGAATGGAAGAATAGAACTACTGTTGAGATGGTTAGAAGTTTACTAAAGGCATAAGTTACTCTTGATCATTTTTGGGCATAAACGGTCACCATTGTTATCTACTTATTAAATATTTCTCCCACTAAGGTTATTCTCCATCAAATACCGTATGAAGCTTAAAAGGGTAAGAAGCTTTGAGTAGAAGCCACTTAATTTTTTTTTTGGTGTATTACATATGCCTTAGTTAATTCACAAGCTCATTATAAGCTTGATAGAAGTCTGAAAAATGTATTTTTATTGGTTATTGCCTACAATCCAAGGCATATCTCATATATAACCAGAAATGTTATGTTCAATAAAGATGTGTTTACGCCTAAAGAATAACGCGGTAGCACAACTTTGGGGTGTCGATTCCACAGGGAGACAAATTAAAAAATAGTAGAAAGAACAAAGAAACTAAAGAACACTATTGAATGATTGATGGAGAACAAAGATTAATTTTTGAATGCAAAGTAAAGTAAACTAAAGTGTCGGGAATCCCTTGCACAAATCAGATATTTTAATTATTCTTAATTCATTGAATAACTCAATTGGGAATTCACTTCCCAATTCCTAATTGGAAGACGTAAATTTATAAACCAAGATTAAACCAAATGTAACCCTTTGAAAAATCATTCACCACTTTTAAAATACGTAAATTATTATCACTATTGAGAAAATCAAACAATGACAATATACTCAGGAAGCGATATTGCAGCAAAGAACTAAATCAATATAGATAAATAATTAATCCAAACATAATCAAAGAGCTAAACCATTCAATAGAAAAAGCATGACTGAATCTATAAATAGAATAAATTCTAAGATTATTCGGAAAAGAAAACATCACCAATGAATTGCAAATGATAAAACAACAGAGTTCTAGTAATTGAAACTCAAATACATAAATTAAAAATAAACAAAAATACCATTAACTGTGCAAGTTCATCTCTAGCCCCACTTAAGAATTTAATTACCCATAAATATAATGGATAACAAAAATCTCAAGGGAAAGGGTTGATCTCACCTTGAGCATCCTCCCTTGGTAGCAAAGCCTTGGAGATTCCCCATTTTGCCCTCCAAAAATCCTTTGGATTGCTCCTAAAGGCCCTCTAGATCTGCTCCCAGATGATCCTCAAAGCTGAAGTGGAGTAGGCCTTTTATAGGGAAGCACCACGAGTGCAATATGTTTCCAATCCGATGTGGGATGTGAGATATAGAAATGTGTTTCCAACCGATGTGGGATGTGGGATTTAAGCCTTCACATGCTCTTCAAAACTTCTGCCCACGCTGAAATCCCGCACAACCTAACCTTTGTCTACTAAAACTGCTATAACTTTCTCTAGACAAATTATATTTATGAGCTGTAAAATTCCCCAGAAAATAGACATCCGGATCTTTCCAAGCATATGTGGCTCATCTCCTGGTTCTTCCTTAATCATTACAGTTTAAATCCGTAAAAATCACTTCTACCACGCTGAAATCACGCACAGCCTGACCTTTGTCTACTTAAACTGCCATAACTTTCTCTAGAAAAATCATTTTTATGAGTCGTAAAAATCTCCAGAAAATTGACTTACGGATCTTTCTAAGCATATAGGCTCATCTCCTGGTTCTTCGTAAATTAATACAGTTTAATCTACAAAAATTACTGATCTGTACGGGCAATTCTGGCAATTTAGTGAACTCCTTTCCAAGTGCTTGTGAACATGTAAACCAACGAAAAAAAACTCAAAGTGACAAATTCCTAAGCTATCAAATGTAAATTAAGGGTCCAAAATATGCGATATTCCACACTCATCAAATGCCCCAAAACTTAAATTTTACTAGTCCCTTAGCAAAACAAAATTAAAAAAAAAAACTAAATGAAAAACAACGAACACAAAGATAAATCCATCATTCATGGTATCCTAAAATTTAAGCATCACACAAAACCATGATATTCAATCATGAGCAAGCTTAAAATGTAAACCCATCTTCGCAATGAATAGGAATTTTAAAATCTAATTACTTACAATAGGCCGGCTAAGGCATCACAAGTCTGACTCAGTGTAAAGTGAATTAGCATATAAAGATGAAGCTTCCAAATAACTTCAATGTGCTATGTCTCTATATCTCAAGATTCGCAGAATTTCTCATCAGAATGAACAACGATGGCATAGTTTTATTTTCTTCTCTTTTTTATTATAAGGCTCTGCTATGTTTAGTTCCCTTAAGCTTTCTAATTGACCCATGTAGCCAGTGTTGAGTCAATGACTCCCAAACCATATGGTTTTAGGGAATTAGGTATAAAGACACCCCTAAGGACTTACTAACTCGAGTAAAAAAGGCTACGAAACTAAACTGGCCTTAATGCTACCAAGCAAAATTCTCACCTTTTGACGTGAACACTCACTACTTACTGAGGCAAGAGGTCCAGTTACTCAGCGAAAATTTTCTCAATGATCATTATGAATAAAATTCCCACCTTTTGACGTGAACACTCACTGCTTACTGAGGCAAGAGGTCCAGTTACTTCGTGGAAAGTTTATCAATGATTATCATTAGCATTTTTCTCTCTCTTTTTTATATAATTTTTCTACTTTTCTATGCCCAAGTGTTCATCTAACAAGTCATTCGGTTTCAGTTAAGTCATGGAAACTGATTACGCCCAAAGTGTAACATGGTAGTTGTAGTACAGCTTTGGGGTGTCGATTCCATAGGGAAACAAGTTAACTATAAAAGAAGGTGTGAATTTTAACACAAATGATAAAAGATTGATTGAAAGAATCTGAATTGTGTGAAAATAGTGTGAAGGAAATTGTGTAAATAGATGTATGATGGAGAAACAACAAGGTTCCGGGAATCCTCCCTAGGTTCATTGCCCTAATCCTAACTTGATTCAATTGTTTTTATCTCGATTGCAAGTTTCACATCCCAAACAGGTAATCGGTAAATATTCAATTAAAACACATAGATAAGCCCTAATGTAACTGATATGAATTACTCTTTACTTTCAAGCACATATGATCTAACTTATAAATTATCAAGAGACGATGATATATCTACATGACAATATCGTAGCAATGGACAAATCTATAAAAGAGATCTATCGGACTCAATCACACCCAAACAAATACACATAAGAAGAGCATGACTAGACTTATATGGAGGAGAAGCATGCAATCACCGGATTAATAGGAAATCTTCTAATTAAATCAAGAATAAATCATAACAATGTTTAATGCAAATAATTCCAAACTACAACTGAATCAAATAAAGGAAGATAAGAACAATTACACCTAGGGATTCATCCCTTTGCCTTGCTTAGAGACTAGTCGGCTATGGGGCTCATGCTTCCTCAAGCTACCTCAGGCCTCCCAATGATCATCTCCAGCCTCTAATTTTCCTCCTAAAGGCCCTCTAGATTGCTCCTAAAGGCCTTCTGGATTCACTTTCTGATGATCCCAGATTCTCCGATGGTCCTCAAAGCTGAAGTGGAGTAGGCCTTTTATAGAGAAATACCATGAGTGCAATGTGTTTCCAATCTGATGTGGGATATGGGATATAGAAATGTGTTTCCAACCGATGTGGGATATGGGATTTAAGCCTTCACATGCCCTTCACGCTGAAATCCCGCACAGCCCGCACAGCCTGACCTTTGTCTACTTAAACTGCCATAACTTTCTCTAGAAAAATCATTTTTACAAACCGTAAAATTCTTCAGAAAATAGACTTCCGGATATTTCTAAGCATATATGGCTCATCTCCTAGTTCTTCTTATATCAATACAGTTTAATTTGCAAAGATGATTGATCTGTACGGGCAATTCTGGCAATTTAGTGAAACTCTTTTCCAGTGCGGGCAGGTTGCTCTTTTAAGTCCTCCATCTTGTCCTTCCGGAAGCATTCCTTCACTCCAGTATTCCTCGAGTCTTTGTGCCTCAAGCAATGATAACTTTTCCTCCTCTTTTGAGCTTAAAGTACCTGAAAATGCACCGAAATAGATCAATGATCCAAGAATGATACTTTAGAGTTGTTAACGTATAAAAGTGCAATTAAAACCTAGATTAACCCTAAAATGATAACAAGTTAAGATGCATTTTATGAATCTCATCACAACCTCCAACTCGCTTATTGCTAGTCCCTAGCAATTCAAGCGAAAACAAGAGATGAATTCTACGGTGGGAATCAAAGTAAATGAAAAGCAATATTAGTGTTAACCAAGAGTAATTCACATTTTGTCTCAAATATTGCACATAACACACGACACAAAGAATCATTAAATTTCACTCAAATCCAAAAGTAATCCAAACATCAATCTTAAAATTGTTATTGACTCTTAACATCCATCTTACCACAAACCATTAATCCGTACACCCGGATGATTTTATGCATAACATTCACGAATACAAGTCTTGGCCTCTAAAACATGATAAATTTCGTGACGTCAATCACAAAAATAAACTCCATATGCTTGCATTTCAAACCACTCTCCACTATTTTAGAAAAATCATATTACATTGGATCAATAGGTCTTTAATAAGCTTGTAACGTTAGGCTAAGGTAAAGGTTAAAAAAGAACGGGAAGGATTCACAAGTAAAAGAACTCAATCTCTTAGTTTTAAACACAACCACTTTAAGCACTTGATAACCTTACTTCAACACCTAACTCTTTCAACCATTTTTTTATAAGATCATATCTCTCAATAAGTCACCACTTTTCTTTTCTTTTCTGCCATAATTCACTTCTCTTTTTCTTTTCATTTGTATTTTGGCATAAGACCATTCACCTCTTTTTTCATTTTTTTTCTTTTCTTTTCTTTTCCACAAACCCTAACTTGTCTCCTTTAATGTACTTGGGTTGTGGTAGAGCCGGTAGTGATATTTTTTTTTCTTTATATTTCCATCCTTACTCCTTTTAAGTGCTTCTCAACAAATGTGTATAACTAAGTTCTTTTAAAAGAAAGGTAAGGATAAATATTTTTATGCTCATGAAGGTGAGTGAATGGTTTATCAAAAGAAACAAGGCTCAATTTTTCTTTTCAAGAAAAAGGCTCAAATAGGCGACTAGTGATAAATATAACAATGGTTGGTTTGAAAGGCTCAAATGGTTCAAAAATGGCATATTTCATATCTTAAGTAATGTGCATTCTAGGAATTTGCCTCAAGTGATTATCAAGTAAGTTCTAGAGCTTGTCAAGACCGCAAAAGTATTCATAAAACAATCACACATAAAATATCTCTAAATGTTTAAGACTAATCATACAATCTTACCACAAACTAGAGTCTCAAACCAAATGAAGATTGATACTTAAATTAATTTCAAACCGAAGCAAGATTTAACTTCTTCTAAATGCTATCTGTTATCTCAATTAAGTTTATATCATTGACATGTAAATTGACTCCAAGGCTAACACAAAGCATGCTAAACACAAACAAAGATGACACCATGCAGTCAAGGAAGATGACACCAAGCAGTTCAATGAAAGAAAAAGGAAAAAATGTATGGAAATAAAGAATATAGGAACAAAGAGATGAGTTTCCTCCACCCCCAACTTAAAAATTGCATTGACCTCAATGTAAAAGAAAGAGTAAAGGAGACTCCCCTTGTAGACAAAGGTGCACAGAAGCTAAAAATTCTGTTCCACCATTTGAACTGCTTCGTACATTTTTCCTTGAAAAGGAAATACTAAGTTAATACTGGAAAACAGAAGAAAAAAATGCGAATAATAAACAAGAAAGAAAAATAATAATAGTAAAAGGATATGTTGTGGGGTGCCTCCCATGAGTGCTAAGTTTTACGTCTTCAGCCAGACGCTCTTATTCTCTCCTAGAAAAACATAGGTTGAATGCACCCGCCACTGCTTCATTGCTAAATTTGGTGCTTGTATGTTTTTGAGAGGCCTTAAGGATGTCATCAGTAACATCCGCAAATTCTGGCTCGATATATGCTCTTGTGAAGCCATGAGTGAGGGTGAACTCTAATGGATTAAGGTGCTGGACCTTTTCCATGAATGAGTCCATCATGTATGCTTGGTGGCTTTCATCCACATCCTCTGATTTTTTTCGTTGTTGGGATGTGTAATAACTTACCACTTACTATCTCAATGGCATTCACCTCATTCATATTTTGTTGCACCAGGTGCTGACCATGAGATGTGGACTGAGCTTGAGAAAGGAACTTACCTCGCTCAGTCACACTCAAGTAGCTCATTAACTTAGACACTTAGCTCTTTATCTCTTTATGTTCTTCAACAACCTGCACAATTAAAGATTCAAGCCTTTGATTAATCTTCCCTTGTGCTTCAATAAAAGCATGTAAAGTGTCTTCTAAAGAACTCTTAGAAGACACAAGTGCATGATATGGTTCAAGATATGGTGCAGGGGGTTGTGCAAGCTGCTAGTTTTCAGACTTCTAGCTGAAATTGGGGTGATTTCACCATCCCGGATTATAGGCTTCTTGTACATGCCTAAAGCATTACATTGTTCCTTATACATCCCTCTCATCTCAGTAAATGTGGGACACTCTTGGGCGAGATGATCTACCCGCCTCACACAAAACATGGTTCAAAAGATTTTGCATGATTTACCACGTGTGTTGGCTTTAAGCTCTTAGTCTTTAATACCTCTAGTTCCCTAGTGAGCATCTCGACCTTGGCTTAAGGTTATCCTCTTCCCTGAGATGGTAAATTCCACCACCATTTAGGTTCCCTATAGGTCGTGAACTATTTGTGCTTTCAGTAACACTAGGTTCAGTCCAAGTGTGAGCTTTTTCAGCAAGCTCATTGAGGTACTCTATGGCCTCATCAGGATCTTTCTCCAAAAATTCACCATTACACATCATCTCTACGAATTGGCGCTCTCTATATGTAAGTCTCTTATAAAAATAGCTCACCAAGCGCCAACTCTTATACCCATGGTGAGGGTACATACTCAATAACTCCTTAAATCTTTCCCAAGACTAATATAAGGTCTCGCTATCCTTTTGTGCAAATGTCGAGATTTGCCTTTTCAAAGCGTTGGTCTTATGTTGGGGAAAGTATTTGTTAAAGAAAGCCCGAGTCATCTCAGTCCATGACCTAATAGATAGTGGTCTTAGTGAGTATAGCCAACTCTTAGCTCTATCCTCCAAAGCGAAAGGAAAGAACTTAAGCCTCATAATATCATCGGTTTCATCTTGACTATGAAAAGTCGTGACTACTTCCTCAAACTCTCTAATGTGCACATATAGGTTTTCATTATCCAAGCCATGAAATGTAGGGAGTAATTGAATCATCCCTGGTCTAAGATCTAATTGGCGAGTATTGGCTGGAAACATGATGCATGATGGTGTGGCTGTGCGTGTAGGGTGGAGGTAATCCTGAAGTGTCCTAGCAACATTCTCATTAAGGTTATCGGCCATGTTAACAAAATCCTCTAAATTCTCTGATGAGGGTGCACTATGGTTTGATCTAGGCAAGGTTTCAATATCGGAGGTGGAAGGAGAGGGTAATTCTAGTTCGGGTCCTCTAATGAATCTATCTCACAGATCTCTCGGTCTAAGCATGCACCAAATGAATCAGAGAGGAAATAAATAAAACAGAATAAAAAAATTAGAAAATCAAAACTTAGAAAGAAAAACAATAATAAATAAAAATACTATAAAAAGAAAGAATGAAAAATAAAATAAAATAATAAAAAAAATAATGCAGCAAGCTAAAAGAAGGAACAAAGTTACCGCCTTTACAGCTGCTGAAAAGAAAAACTATTTACAGTTCTTCTACCGTCATGTCAAAAGTTGACAATCTTCCTTGTACTTAAGCACATTTCCTCGGCAACGGCACCAAAATTTGATTACGCCCAAAGTGTAACGCGGTAGTTGTAGCACAACTTTGGGGTGTCGATTCCACAGGAAAACAAGTTAACTATAAAAGAAGGTGTGAACTTTAACACAAACGATAAAAGATCGATTGAAAGAATCTGAATTGTGTGAAAATAGTGTGAAGGAAATTGTGTAAATAGATTTATGATGGAGAAACAACAAGGTTTTGGGAATCCTCCCTAGGTTCGTTGCCATAATCCTAACTTGATTCAATTGTTTTTATCTCAATTACAAGTTTCACATCCCAAACAGGTAATTGGTAAATATTCAATTAAAGCACATATATAAGCTCTAATGTAATTGATATGAATTACTTTTTACTTTCAAGCACATATGACCTAACTTATAAATTATCAAGAGACGATGATATATCTACATGACAATATCGCAGCAATGGACAAATCTATAAAAGAGATCTACCGGACTCAATCACACCCAAACAAATACACATAAGAAGAGCATGACTAGACTTATATGGAGGAGAAGCATGCAATCACCGGATTAATAGGAAATCTTCTAATTAAATCAAGAATAAATCATAACAATGTTTAATGAAAATAATTCCAAACTACAACTGAATCAAATAAAGGAAGATAAGAACAACTACACCTAGGGATCCATCCCTTTGCCTTACTTGGAGACTACTCAGCCATGGGGCTCATGCTTCCTCGAGCTGCCTCGGGCCTCTTAATAATCATTTTCGGCCTCTAATTTTCCTCCTAAGGGCCCTCTAGATTGCTCTTAAAGGCCTTCTGGATTCACTTTCTGATGATCTCAGATGATCCCAGATTCTCCGATGGTCCTCAAAGTTGAAGTGGACTAGGCTTTTTATAGGGAAATACCACGAGTGCAATGTGTTTCCAATCTGATGTGGGATGTGGGATATAGAAATTTGTTTTCAACCGATGTAGGATGTGGGATTTAATCCTTCACATGCCCTTCACGCTGAAATCCTACACAGCTCGCACAGCCTGACCTTTGTCTACTTAAACTGCCATAACTTTCTCTAGAAAAATCATTTTTACGAACCATAAAATTCATCAGAAAATAGACTTCTAGATATTTCTAAGATTATATGGCTCATCTCCTGGTTCTTCTTGTATCAATACAGTTTAATTTGCAAAGATGATTGATCTATACGGGCAATTCTGGCAATTTAGTGAAACCTCTTTCCAGTGCCGGCAGCAGCTGTTGCTCTTTTAAGCCCTCCATCTTGTCCTTCCGGAAGCATTCCTTCACTCCAGTATGCCTCGAGTCTTTGTACCTCAAGCAATGATAACTTTTCCTCCTCTTTTGAGCTTAAAGTACTTGAAAATGCACCGAAATAGATCAATGAACCAAGAATGATACTTTAGAGTTGTTAACGTATAAAAGTGCAATTAAAACCTAGATCAACCCTAAAATAATAACAATTAAGTACTGTTAAGATGAATTTTATGACTCTCATCAGAAACCTACACATTAAAATCACTTGTCATACCCCACACAATTATGTGCTAATGTGTTCGTGTCAGATTAGATCAAACTTGTGAATTCTCAAATGCCTAAGGTAAGTAACAAAATTTTAAAACTTTATCATCAAATCATACATTCAAGATTTTAAGCTTACCAATGACATCACATCACAGTATTCGTTTAGATCAACCAAAATTTCAAAATAGCATGAGCATGCATTTATCTTCTCTTTAAACAATAATAAATAAATAAAAAACAGGGACAAGGTGTGTGTAAATGTGTCTCCCATAGCCCCAAACTTAAATGACACATTGTCCTCAATGTGTGAATAACATGGAAAGAGCTGACCTGGGAGATGGAGAACTAGCTGGGCAGGCATGGCTTATAGCATACCCCCAAACTTGAACTGATATGCACATTGTCCCTGAAAAAGAAATACTAAGATAATACTGGAAAACAACAAAATACTAATAATAAACAGTAAAAAGAAATATGGAATATAATATAAACAAAAGGATAAGTTGTCGGGTGCCTTCTATAAGCGCTAAGTTTTACGTCTTCAGCCATACGTTCTTATTCCCTCACAGAAAAGCATAAGTTGAATGCACCCGCAACTGCTTCAATGTCCAATTTGGTGCTTGGATGCTTTGGAGCTATAGAAACTCCCCTATCCAGGAGTGAGTCAATCATGTGTGCCTGATGGCTCTCATCATCATTACTATCTTGACCCTTTTTCATATCCTCTGATTTGTTTGTTGTTGGGATGTGTAATGACTTACCACTTTGTGTCACAATGGCATTCACCTCCTTCAAATTCTCTTACACCATGTGTTGACCATGGGGTGTGGACTGAGCTTGAGAAAGGAACTTACCTCACTCATTCACACTCAAGAAGCTCATCAATTCGAACACTTGGCTCTTTATCTCCTTATTTTCTTCAACAACCTGCGTAATAAAATATTCAAATATTTGATTAGTCTTACCCTGCGCCTCAATAAAAGTATGCAAAGTTTCTTCTAAAGGACTCCTAGAAGATGCAGGTGCATGATATGGTGCAGGATATGATCTAGGGGGTTGTGCAGGCGGCTGGTTTTCAGACTTCTAGCTAAAATTGGGGCGATTGCGCCACTCCGGATTATAAGTATCCGAGAAAGGTGAAAAAGGCTTCTTGTACATACCTAAGGCATTACATTGTTCCTCATACATCCCTCTCATCTCAGCAAATGTGGAACACTCTTAGGCGAGATGATCTACCTTGCCACACACAAAACATTGTCCAAAAGACTTTGCATGATTAGCCACGTGTGTTGGCTTTAAGCCCTTAGTCTTTAACACATCTAGCTCCCTAGTGAGCATCTCGACCTTAGCCTTTAGGTTATCCTCTTCCCTAAGATGGTAAATTCCACCACCATTTGGGTTTCCTGTAGGTCGTGACCTATTAGTAGCACTAGGTCCAGTCCAAGTGTGAGCTTTTTCAGCAAGCTCATTGAGGTATTCTATGGCCTCATCAGGATCTTTTTGTAAGAACTCACCATTACACATCATCTCCAAAAATTAGCACTCCCTATATGTAAGTCCCTCATAAAAATAGCTCACTAAGCACCAGTTCTCATACCCATGGTGAGGGCACATACTCAACAACTCCTTAAATCTCTCCCAAGACTGATACAAAGTCTCACTGTCCTTTTGTGCAAAGGTGGAGATTTTCCTTTTTAAAACATTGGTCTTATGTTGGGGAAAGTATTTATTAAAGAAGACCCGAGTTATCTCAATCCACGACCCAATAGATCGTGGTCTCAGTGAGTATAGCCAACTCTTAGCTCTATCCTTCAAAGAGAAAGGAAAGAATTTAAGTCTCATAATATCATCAGTTTCATTTTGACTATGAAAAGTCGAAACTACTTCCTCAAACTCCCTAATGTGCACATATAGATTTTCATTTTCCAAGCCATGAAACGTAAGGAGTAACTGTATTATCCCTG
The DNA here is from genome assembly GCA_023935145.1 of Bretschneidera sinensis. Taxonomy (NCBI): domain Eukaryota; kingdom Viridiplantae; phylum Streptophyta; class Magnoliopsida; order Brassicales; family Akaniaceae; genus Bretschneidera; species Bretschneidera sinensis. The sequence continues at coordinate 12,291,148 of CM043705.1, forward strand.
TTTTAATATCCAATTGGCGAGTATTAGCTAGAAACATGATGCATGATGGTGTGGCTATGCGTGTAGGGTGGAGGTAATCCTGAATGGTCCTAGTGGGTTGATCTCCGTGTTCACTCATTTCTTCAGGACTAGATGGATTGTCAAAAGAATCTAAAAAGTTTGGTTCTGGCTCTAGCACAGGCTTACAAGCAAATCTACCTAAAGCATCTCTATATCTGGGCATGCAAGGTCACAAAATAATAATAAAAATACTATAAAAAGAAAGAAGAGAAAAAAGAAAGAAAAAATAAATAATGCAACAAGCTAAAAGAAGGAATGAAGTTATTGCCTTTACAAACTGCTGAAAAGAAAAACTATCTAGTAATTCTTCTACTATCTCCTTGGCAACGGCGTCAAAATTTGATTACGCCCAAAGAATAATGTGGTAGTTGTAGCACAGCTTTGAGGTGTCGATTCCACAGGGAGACAAATTAAAAGAATAGTAGACAGAACAAAGAAACTAAAGAACAATATTGAATGATTGATGGAGAACAAAGATTAATTTTTGAATGCAAAGTAAAGTAAAGTTAAGTAAAGCATCGGGAATCCCTTTCACAAATCTGGTATTTTTATTATTCTTAATTAATTGAATAACTCAATTGGGAATTCACTTCCCAATTCCTTATCGGAAAATGTAAATTTATAAACCAAGATTAAACCAAATGTAACCCTTTGAAAAATCATTCACCACTTTTAAAATACATAAATTATTATCACTATTGAGAAAATCTAACGACGACAATATACTCAAGAAGTGATATTGCAGCAAAGAACTAAATCAATATAGATAAATAATTAATCCAAACATAATCAAAGAGCTAAACCATTCAATAGAAAAACATGATTGAATCTATAAACATAATAAATTCTAAGATTATTCGGAAAAGAAAACATCACCAATGAATTGCAAATGATAAAACAATAGAGTTCTAGTAATTGAAACTCAAATATATAAATTAAAAATAAACAAAAATACCATTAACTGTGCAAGTTCATCTCTAGCCCCACTTGAGAATTTAGTTACCCATAAATATAATGAACAACAAAAAACTCAAAGGAAAGAGTTGATCTTGCCGTGAGCATCCTCCCTTGGTAGGAAAGCCTTAGAGATTCCCTAGCTTGCCCTCCAAAAGTCCTCCGGATTTCTCCTAAATGCCATCTGGATTGCTCCTAAAGGCCCTCAGGATCTGCTCCCAGATGATCCTCAAAGCTGAAGTAGAGTAGGCCTTTTATAGGGAAACACCACGAGTGCAATATGTTTCCAATCCAATGTGGAATGTGGGATATAGAAATGTGTTTCCAACCAATGTGGGATGTGGGATTTAAGCCTTCACATGCCTTTCAAAACTTCTGTCCACACTGAAATCCCGCACAGCCTGACCTTTGTCTACTAAAACTACCATAACTTTCTCTAGAAAAATCATATTTATAAGCTGTAAAATTCCTCAGAAAATAGACATCCAGATCTTTCCAAACATATATGGCTCATCTCTTGGTTCTTCCTGAATAATTACAGTTTAAATCTGCAAAATCACTTCTGCCACATTGAAATCACGCACAGCCTGACCTTTGTCTACTTAAACTGCCATAACTTTCTCTAGAAAAATCATTTTTACAAGCCGTAAAATTATCCAGAAAATAGACTTCCGGATCTTTCTAAGAATATATAGCTCATCTTATGGTTCTTCCTAAATCAATACATTTTAATCTACAAAAATGACTAATTTGTACTGGCAATTCTGGTAATTTAGTGAAACTCCTTTCCAAGTGCTTGTGAACCTGTAAACGAACGAAAAATAACTCAAAGTAGAAAATTACTAAGCTAATAAATATAAATTAAAGGGCCAAAATATACAATATTTGGCACTCATCAAGATGCAAGATGGAATTTTACTGGTAGCAAAGTGGAATCACCAATCCAGATTTCACCAGAAAATGATGTCTCTCTAAAAAATTCAGAACCTGATCTAACACCCACAAATTCAACTACTTATTCTCCTACTCCAAGTAGCAGTACTACATATTCCTTTTCTTCAGAGGAAACCCTCCAAGGAAATTTAGATCCTTGAGAGAGATTTATGAATCATGCACCGTTTTATTTATTTCAAATCCAACATGTTTTGGAGAAGTTACAAAAAAAAAAAAAGAATGGTGCAATGAAATGAAGGAAGAGATTGTGACAATTCATAAAAATGAAACTTGGGAGTTAGTGGACTTGTCAGAAGGTAAAAAAAACCATTGGGCTGAAGTACGTGTTCAAAACTAAGTACCATTGGGCTGGTAGTAAAAGGGTATTCATAGCAGTAACATATTGATTTTGAAGAAACTTTTTTCTCTCATTGCTCGATTTGAATCAATGAGAACTAGGTACTAAACTTAAATGGATTGTTTATCAATTTGATGTTAAATCTGCATTTTAATGGAGAATTGGAATAAGAAGTTTATGTAACTCAACCTGAAGGTTTCATAGTTAATGGTAAGGAGGAGAATGTGTACAAGTTAAAGAAAGCTCTTTACGAGTTCAAGTAGGCTCCACGGGCATGGTACGTAAGATAGACTCTTTTTTTTTTTTTTTATCAAAATAGATTTGAAAGAAGTGAAAATGAGCCCACTATTTATCTAAAGAAATAAGGTAGAAATGACTCCCTTATGGTTTGTCTTATGTTGATGATGTGATATTTATGGGGTCATCTCGTGGAAGAATTTAAAACTTGTATGATAAAGAGACTTGAACTACCAAATTTAGGTTTGTACATTATTTTATTGGGTTGAAAATTAAGAAAGCTAAAGATGGAATCTTTTTTTGTCAAAGAAAATATGCAACAAATCTTTTTAAGAGGTTTAATATGCTGAAAGTGAATGAAAAGTAGTAACTTAAAATTGGTACTAGAATGGCAGATGCAAGAAATTTCAGAAGTTTAGTTGGGGGTTTGATCTATTTAATACATACTCATCCATATATTTCATCCTTTGTTAGTGTTGTTTCCAGGTTTATGTGTTTTCCTACAATGCATCATCTTGGAGCAACTAAACGAATCTTTTGTTACATCGTTGGAACAGTGGGCTTTAGGATATGGTATTCTCAAGGGTCTTACTTTAAATTAATTGGATATACTAACAGTGATTAGGCAGGTTCCTTGGATGATAGAAAAATTACTTCGGGAAGCATTTTTAGTCTTGGATCGGGAGCTATTTCATGGAGCTAAAAAATCAAGCAACAAAACCTTATCATTATCAGAGACAGAGTATATCACTGCAGCTTCTTCAGCATGTCAAGTATTATGGTTAAGAAGATTACTTGCAGATCTTCATGAAGAGCAACAAGGAGCAACTGAGATATTTTGTTATAACAAAGTTGCAATTGCAATGACAAAAAATCCAACCTTTCATGGAAGAACTAAACATATCGACATTCGGCATCACTTCATTCGAGACCTAGTTGCGAGAGAAATGATAGCATTGAAATACGACAACACAAACGAGCAAGTGGCAAACATTCTCACCAAATCACTCCTTCATGAGAAGCATGTTTACTTCATATCCAAGCTTGGTGTTTACAATTTTGAATCAAGGGGGAGTGTTGAAATGTAATTCAAAATATCAACCCTATTGTTGACTTGGTAATTTCAGTTAATTTGTTGAGAAAAATCTAGTATGTTAGTTCAGTCTTATTTGTTTCAAATAATTTTATGTAATCCCATAATTTTCTAGCATATTGTATTTAGTTGCAACTAGTTCTCATTATGGTTGAGAATTTTTAGGATTTCAGTTACGTTGTATGCCTATATATAGGTCTCTTATGTTATGTGAATGATGCACTGAAGCAGTAATAAAGTTCTTTCCATTGAGTTCTCTACCACCAAAATATTTTTGCGTTGTTTTTTGTTTATTCCATTTGCAAGAGTCCATAAAATTTTCTTGTCTTTATTTTTGTTTTCTTACAGCCTTATCCCCTTTAATACAACATAGCCATCACTTTCATAAACATTGGTGGCATTTCCAATATGAAGTCCATAGTCAACTCACGCAGCTATGGACAAACTTTACAAATGATGCCTTGGGGCACCATGATTATGTTTTCAAACACTATAGCATTCCAAGCATTTCATAACTCCCATCCCAAAAAGATTGTGAAGAAGAGAACCAAAGCAAAGCAAGAGCAGATAAATTTTAGCTTGAGTTTACTTGCATAATGTAATACTCGTGTTCTTAAAGTAAGGGTAAAGAAGTAATTTGATAGATATTACATGGAATTAAAATAACATATATGTGAAAGATTTATTATTGAATAAAATAATTCTTTTAAAAAAAAGGACAACATTTGGACTTCCAGATGTTGCCCACACTACATGCTAAATTGCATGTAAGACAACCGTGGACAGATTGAGAACAGTGACAAGGGGGATACATGGTATTAATATAAAAAAGAGATTAAAGATTAGTTTTTGTTTTGTTTTATTAATTCTTACCAAATTCTATTTGGTTTTCATCTTTCTTCAATTCAAATTTCTTAGCAAAAAAGTTATAAATAAGATTTCTCCAATACTAGAGATAGTACAGTCATCCAAATTACAATAGCAAGATGTCATCATATTTGAGGTATTAGTATCAGGAATCTCAAGAAATTGCTGAAATGAGCAGGAAAGGCAAGGAGATGATCTACAGGTAGCTTTAAGTGCTACGTGGTGAGTTAGATTTACTTTTAGTAATCGAGATAAATATGAAATATAAAGTGATAATATTTGAATTTATTATTAAACTACAATGATTGGATGATATATGAAAGTTGGTTGATTGATACTATATGAATTATTGATATTTTAAAATTTTATTATATAAGAAGTAATATTATTGAAATAATGAGTTGATGAAATATATAATAAAAGGATAAAATAAAAGATCGGGAATGCAAATTGTCTGTTTGTTTTCATATTATTGCTCATAAGCATAAAATAAAAGACTGGGAAGACAATCGGTCTAGCTGAAAATAAAAAAACTGCGAAGGCAACCGGTCCGGTCTAGCTGAAAATAAAAGAACCGCTAAGGCAGCCTGTCTAGTTGAAAATAAAAGAACTGGAAAGGCAGCAGGTCTAGATAAAAATAAAAGAACTAGGAAGGCAGCCAGTCAAGTTGCAAATAAAATAATCGAGAAGGCAGTTGGTCTAGCTGAAAATAAAAGACCGGGAAGGCAGCCGGTCTAGCTGAAATACGTCGACATGTGGGAAGACGTTCCTAGATAAAAATATAAAATGATCTAATGAGAAAGAAAGAAAGAAAATTTAAATTCATGCATTGTGTTTGTTTTAAATATTGATTTTTATTGATTGAGATGCGAAAACATCAGTCTTGATTGTGAAATGATTGATAGATAAATGAGTCTCATAGTGAGACATATATGATAAGAAAGAAATGTGAAAGTATTATATGATAGAAAATTATTTGATTGATTGATTATACGCTGCTAACCTCATAACGAGGTAAATAATGATGTTGAATTGAAAATCTCGAGATGATTGAATATATGATTGCAAGATTGATATGTTTGATGATTAATTTAAGAAGAGATTGTATAATAGTTGGAATTATGATATGAGTAGTGATAATAGAATGTTTTTTTATTGAATTATATGAGAAAATAGATGAATGAATATTGGAAGATTATTAGAAACGATTGAATTATAAGATGTGATTGGAAGTAGATAATCGAGTACTTCTAGTAAATTTAATTCATCGAGTTTGTGAAGCTCACTCATTGTTAAATAATTTTAGGTAGTGGGCAGGAGAGATAAAATTGTGAGTTGAGATTCAGACTGAATCATTTTCTGTAAGCCACGTGGTCCACATCCTCAGACTAATGAAATTTTTTTTTTGTAAATATCCATGCATCATATATTGTATATATTATTTCAGTTGAAATTTTAATAATGTTACTCCCCCGTTGAAGGTTGAGGATTGATGTGTGTGTGTGTGTGTATATATATATATAATTAGTTTATGTACATTTTTTTAATATTGTTGCGTATATATGTCGTGCTGGGATTTCAAAATGTGACAACAACGTCTCGGGGGTGGCCAACCTGGGATGGGACGTTACAATTTTGATACCAGAGCATTAAGTTTTATGATTATGTAGACTGCATAAAAAGATAGAAAGTGGAAGATTAGAATAAAATATATTTTAATGCATAGTTTGAGGATGTCGCGTGGACATGGGAGACCTAGAGTTAGAGTTGCTGACTAGAGAGGGCATGGTAGGCCTCAAATTTTAGACAAATTGAGGTTGAAATAGAGGCTAAGTTAGAGTGAGTTTCCTAGAAAGGAAAGTGTTGATAATATAATTGAAACTAGTAGGGGTGTGGGAGAATTTGGAATTGAAAGAGATGAGCTAAGAGAAAATCATGCTCATGCTCTTAAGAAATGAATGTAAAAAACGATATAGTTAATAGTCTATAGCATAGACTTGATGAACAGGCTAGAGCAGTGCCTGGGGTTGTTCTAAATCCAGTAATGGTAGACGTTCAAAAGGGGAAATGTGAGTTTATACATGAGATGCAGGGAGATTGTTTTGTTAGATATATTAAGTTGAATGCTTTGTTGTTTAAAGGATCTATGAATTCTTTTAAGCCTGAGCTATGGGTGAAACATGTAGAGAGATTATTTAGTATTTTACCAATGATTAACAGGCAGAGGATTACCTTTACTTCGTTTAAGTTAGAAGGAGAAACTTTAGAATGGTGGAAGGATACTCTTCCTAGGGTAAGTGCATCTGTTGATAGAACCTTAACTTAGAGTAGGTTTAAGGAGGCTTGTTCTTTTATAAATATTGCTTATATACTTTGAGAGCCCAACAGAAGATAGATTTCATTTATTTGAGGTAAAATATGTTGACCGTGGCTCAGTATGATAGTGGATTTGTGGCCTTGTCAAGGCTTGTATAAAAAATGGTAAACATAAAGGAGAAGAAGTGTAAGAGGTTTCTAGATGGATTATATTTTGAGATTAGATCGAAACTATCTTATATGAGGCATATGAATTATGTTAGGTTGGTGGATATAGCATTTCAGATTGAGAAGCATGTGATGGAAATTAGAGCTATGAGGGATTGGCTGAAGAAGTCTAGATTTGAGGGACTCAGAAGTGGTAGCAGTATGAGTGTGCAGGGTGGAAGACCACCCTAGAAGGGGCGTTCCTTGTAACAGGGAACTATAATATAGAGTCAGAGGTAAGCTACATCCATAGATTCTATAATTCAAAGTAATATTGGTGGGACCCATAGATTTGGGAGATATGTTATGGGAACTGAATGTTATGGTAGATGAGTAAGTATACCACCAAGGGGAAGTGGTAATTTGATCTATGATCAAGAAACAAAAGTTTGTTATAGATGTAATCAGAGAGGGAATTTGTCTCGGAATTGTCTTACTCTGATGTGCTTTGTATGTGGTGAGGGAGGACATATTAGTTTAGATTGTCCAGTGAGAAAATCTATTGAGATAAGTGCTGGAGGTGTTGGGAGAAGATAGGTGGAGAAAAGTGGTGGATCAGGCAGTATGCAGGGTAGAGGTGAAAGAACAATTGCTGAAAGAGGGCGAGGTAGTTAGTTGCAGTCCAAAGAGAGTAGAATTTATGCATTGACCCAACAGGATGCCCAAGCTACTCCTGATGTTGTTATGGGTACAATATTTATTCTTGATATACATGATAGATTATTGATTGATCCTAGAGCAACATATTCTTTTTGCATCCATTTTATTTATGAAGTCTATTGAAATATGTATTAATTATTTGATGTATAATATTATAGTTGAAGTTTCCACTAGAGATAGTGTGATAATCATAAATTTTTACAAAGGTTGTGTGATTTGTATCAATGATAGAGAATTTGAAGTTGATTTATTACCTTTGAATATGATAGATTTTCATTTGATTTTGGAAATGAATTGGTTGTCAACATATTACGCTTGGGTTAATTGTTTCAGAAAGAATGTAGTGTTCAGGATATGGACAAAAGGAATTTAGTTTTAGGGGGAACGTAATATACTCTCGAACTATCTTATTTTGCTTTGACTACTAGTAAATGGTCAAAGAAATGATGTGAGGGGTATTTGTCATATGTGGTGGATTTTAGAAATGATAGTAGAAAGTTGGAAGAAATCTTAGTAGCGAAAGATTTTTCTGATATATTTCTTGATGAGTTATCTAGATTGCCTCTCAGTAGAGAGATTAAATTCTCTATTGATGTGATACCGGGTTCATCAGATATATCTATAGCACCCTATAGAATGGCACCCACTGAGTTCAGAGAGTTCAAAGTTTAGTTTCACGAGTTGTTAGATAAATACTTTATTCGACCAAGTGTGTCACCATAGAGAGCCCCTGTATTGTTTATGAAGAAGAAAGATAGAACGATGATGTTGTGTATAAACTAAAAATAGCCGAATAAGATCACCATTAAGAACAAATATCTTTTGCCCAGATAGATGAATTATTTAAGTAGTTACAAAGAACAAGGGTGTTTTCTAAGACAGACCTGAGGTCAGGTTATCATCAGTTGAAGGTAAAGGATGAAGATGTGCCTAAGACTACTTTTAGGGCACGTTATGGTCACCATGAGTTTCTTGTGATGCCATTTGGGTTGACAAATGCTCTAGAAACATTCATGGATTTAATGAATAGAGTGTTTAAACTATATCTTAACAAGTTTATGGTTGTATTTATTGATGACATTCTGGTATATTCTAAGAATGAAGAACAACATGTGAGGAATTTATAAATGGTGTTAAAGATTATGAGGAGTGAGAGATTGTATGCTAAATTTTCTAAATGTGAATTTTGGCTAAATGAAATAACTTTCTTGGAGCATGTAGTATCTGGAGATGGTATAACAATTGATCTACAGAAGGTAGAGGTAGTGTTGAGTTAGGAGAAACAAACTAATGTGACTGAGATTAAAAGCTTCTTAGGATTGGCCGATTTTTACATAAGATTAATTGAGAACTTTTCTATGATTGTTACACCTTTGACTAGATTGACCAGGAAAGAGGTGAAGTTTGTATGGTCTAAGGAGTGTGAGAATAGTTTTTATTTGTTGAAAGAGAAATTAACTACTGCTCTAGTGTTGGTGCTTTCTTCTAGTGATTCAGGATTTGGTGTGTATAGTGATGCTTTGTATTAAGGGTTGGGATGTGTGTTGATGCAACATGAAAATGTAGTGGCATGTGCTTCTAGGCAATATAAGAATCATGAAAGAAATTACCCGACCCATGAATTAGAGTTGATTGCCATAGTGTTTGGGTTGAAGATTTGGAGACATCATCTGTATGAAGCCACTTGTGAGATATTTACTGACTATAAGAGTTTGATATACTAAAATACCCAGATAGGGCTGAATTTAAGATAGAGACGTTTGATGGAGTTGATTAATGATTATGATTGTATGATACATTAACATATAGGGAAAGTGAATGTGTTAGCTAATACATTGAGTAGAAAATCTACAGGAATATTAACTACTATAGAGAGCCATGATGTAAATCTGATAGTGTTAACTACTAATGCATTGAATGTGTTAGCTAATACATTAAATATTCATATTTAAGCCCCTTAATTTACATGTGTTAATCTCTTTGTCTATATATTTTAGTCTGTTTTACTTCATTTTGTGTGTTTCACATGTTTTTATAGGTCTTGGAGAAAAAGGAAGCAGTTTTGGCACATAAGGGAAGAAGCCTGGAAATCCTGGAGCAGCTTCTGGTCAAAGCGCGATCGATCGCACTACTGCATGCGATCGAGCGCACATGCGATCGTTCGCACACATGAAGGATCGAGCGCAGCAATGCGATCGAGCGCAAGATGCATGCGATCGAGTGCACATGTACGGGCGTGAACAGTAAACTGCAGAACCCTATTTTGGAAATAAAGGAGTTTTGTGTTTTAGGAAAGTTTAGGAACTCATGAGCCTTCTAGGACTACTCAAGCTCTATAAATACACCTGTAAAGCACACATAAATAATCACTTCTTAGATCACAACTTAGAGAACACTTCTTTTATCCGTTGCTTTTAGCTTGGAGAAGGAAACTGTGGATGAGAATTGACGACTCTTCTCTCGGGTTTCTTCTTTCCTTTATTTTTATTATGTGTACTTAAACTTTTAGTAAGGGCTTGGTTGAAGCCCTAATTATGTTTATTTAATAATTCAGTATTGGTGCCTTTGCGATATTTATGTTGTGTTGCTTAACTTGATTAATACCTGTTTATATTTAAATTCCTCATATGTGTGTGTCTGATCAACGTATGCATGTGGTATGGATTAGTTAGTTAGATCAATTTGGATGACCGAGTCCTGGGTCTGACAATAGTAACAAAAGATATCCACACCGGATTCTTGGGTTAATCAACATGGGAAACTAGGAGTAGATACCATGCCCTCGGTCTCATGTGGTTGTCGATTTCCACATATCCTATGCTCTCTTAAGGAACAACTCAGTATACACTAGGTTGAATCCCTTGAGAGAGAAAAGAGTTAGAGTAGATACCATGCCTAACTCGTTGCTTAGGGAAATCAATAGCTTAAGGAGTAGATACCATGCCCTTAGGTTGACAAACATTAGGTATACATGGCATGATTAAAGCATTGGCATACTGATATATTATGGTAGCATAATTAGTGGTGGATATCAAGTCCCTACGCCTTTATCCTTATTATTTTATCTTTATTATTATCAAAATCAACTCTTTTATTATTTCTATCTTTTTACATTGCAAATATAATTCTAAAACGAAATTCACCAATCCCTGTGGAGATGATCTTGCTTTCGCACACTATACTACTAAGTTGACCTTGTGCACTTGCAAGTAAAACGAGTGCGATTATTTACTTATTAATTTAAGTATATTTTTGTCCAACAAGTTTTTGGCGCCGTTGCCGGGGATTGTGCTAAGTTTCCTTTTAAAATTATTTTTGTTAATTTTTTATTTTATTTTATTTTATTCTGTTCCATTTTATTTTTATTTTTATCAAAAATCAGATTTATTCATTCTTTTCATTTTCTGTTTTTTTTGTCAGGTGTGCAGAGGAGGAGTTCTGTCCTCATTGCGATTGAGCGCACTACTTGGTGCGATCGATCGCAAGCCCAGAGCGATCGAGCGCAGAGGAGCTGTGATCCAGCGCAAAAGGTCTAGGGAGTACCCGAGCAGCAATATTGAAACTGCTGCGCTGAAGCTTTTCAACTAATTCATTCGAAGGAGAAGCACTAATGGTGGAAGCTAGTTATGCTTATCTAAATACTATGGAGAGGAAGCTGGATATGCTCATAAACACCATGACTACTCAGAACATCTCACCTCGACCACGAGCTACATAACTCCAGGTATGTGCTATATGTTCTCATTTTGACCACACTACTGAAACTTGCCCTTTATATTTATATGCAGATCAAAAGCAAGCAAATTATGAGGGACTGAACAATGTATATGCATATACCTAACATCCTGGATGGTAGAACCACCCCAAATTCGCATGGAACAATCAAAATGCCTTGAACTTTCAAGGGCAACAAAGAAACTTCCAACAAGCAGCTCAATCAGTTCCAGAATCAAGAGGGAGTGACCTAGAAAACATTGTGAGGGAATTGGTCATTCAACAACAACAGCTGATTACCTTACAAGAGCAGTTTATGACTGAGCAAAGACAAATAAATGCAAGGCATGAGCAAGCTATTCAAAGATTGGAAGTACAAGTGGGGCAATTGACTAAGCAACTAAGTGAACAAAAGCAAGGGGTTGTTGAGCAAGCTTTTCCAACCCATAATGTTGATCCATTAGAAACTGCTTATACCTATAGTGTCACAAGATCGGACTTTGAGTCCGAATGTGAGGATGTTACTGATGACATCATTGAAACTGTGCACTTCCTAGAGGCCTCTCCAAATAATCCAAGTAAGTACATCGATCCATTTGACCCTCATGTGCCTACTAATACTATTTTCTTCCTTTTTATTGTACAGGCACCTCACTTGGAATTCAAGCAGTTTCCAGAACATTTAAACTATGCTTATATGGAACAGTAAACTGCAGAACCCTATTTTGGAAATAGAGGAGTTTTGTGTTTTAGGAAAGTTTAGGAACTCATGAGCCTTCTAGGACTATTCAAGCTCTATAAATACACCTGTAAAGCACACATAAATAATCACTTCTTAGATCACAACTTAGAGAACACTTCTTTTATCTGTTGCTTTTAGCTTGGAGAAGGAAACTGTGGAGGAGAATTGACGACTCTTCTCTCGGGTTTCTTCTTTCCTTTATTTTTATTATGTGTACTTAAACTTTTAGTAAGGGCTTGGTTGAAGCCCTAATTATGTTTATTTAATAATTCAGTATTGGTGCCTTTGCGATATTTATGTTGTGTTGCTTAACTTGATTAATACCTGTTTATATTTAAATTCCTCATATGTGTGTGTCTGATCAACGTATGCATGTGGTATGGATTAGTTAGTTAGATCAATTTGGATGACCGAGTCCTGGGTCTGACAATAGTAACAAAAGATATCTACACCGGATTCTTGGGTTAATCAACATGGGAAACTGGGAGTAGATACAATGCCCTCGGTCTCATATGGTTGTCGTTTTCCACATATCCTATGCTCTCTTAAGGAACAACTCAGTATACACTAGGTTGAATCCCTTGAGAGAGAAAAGAGTTAGAGTAGATACCATGCCTAACTCGATGCTTAGGGAAATCAATAGCTTAAGGAGTAGATATCATACCCTTAGGTTGACAAACATTAGGTATACATGGCATGATTAAAGCATTGGCATACTGATATATTATGGTAGCATAATTAGTGGTGGATATCAAGTCTCTACGCCTTTATCCTTATTATTTTATCTTTATTATTATCAAAATCAACTCTTTTATTATTTCTATCTTTTTACATTGCAAATATAATTCTAAAACGAAATTCACCAATCCCTGTGGAGATGATCTTGCTTTCGCACACTATACTACTAAGTTGACCTTGTGCACTTGCAAGTAAAACGAGTGCGATTATTTACTTATTAATTTAAGTATATTTTTGTCCAACAAGTTTTTGCCGCCGTTGCCGGGGATTTCACTAAATTTCCTTTTAAAATTATTTTCTTTAATTTTTTATTTTATTTTATTTTTTTCTGTTCTGTTTTATTTTTATTTTTATCAAAAATCAGATTTATTCATTCTTTTCATTTTCTATTTTTTTTGTCAGGTGTGCAGAGGATGAGTTCTGTCCTCATTGCGATTGAGCGCACTACTTGGTGCGATCGATCGCAAGCCCAGAGTGATCGAGCGCAGAGGAGCTGTGATCGAGCGCAAAAGGTCCAGAGAGTACCCGAGCAGCAGTATTGAAACTGCTGCGCTGAAGCTTTTCAACCAATTCATTCGAAGGAGAAGCACTAATGGTGGAAGCTAGTTATGCTTATCTAAATGCTATGGAGAGGAAGCTGGATATGCTCATAAACACTATGACTACTCAGAACATCCCACCTCGACCACGAGCTACATAACTCCAGGTATGTGCTATATGTTCTCATTTTGACCACACTACTGAAACTTGCCCTTTATATTTATATGCAGATCAAAAGCAAGCAAATTATGAGAGACTGAACAATGTATATGCATATACCTACAATCCTGGATGGTAGAACCACCCCAACTTCGCATGGAACAATCAAAATGCCTTGAACTTTCAAGGGCAACAAAGAAACTTCCAACAAGCAGCTCAATCAGTTCCAGAATCAAGAGAAAGTGACCTAGAGAACATTGTGAGGGAATTGGTCATTCAACAACAACAGCTGATTACCTTACAAGAGCAGTTTATGACTGAGCAAAGACAAATAAATGCAATGTATGAGCAAGCTATTCAAAGATTGGAAGTACAAGTGGGGCAATTGACTAAGCAACTAAGTGAACAAAAGCAAGGTGTTGTTGAGCAAGCTTTTCCAACCCATAATGTTGATCCATTAGAAACTGCTTATACCTATAGTGTCACAAGATCGGACTTTGAGTCCGAATGTGAGGATGTTACTGATGACATCATTGAAACTGTGCACTTCCTAGAGGCCTCTCCAAATCATCCAAGTAAGTACATCGATCCATTTGACCCTCATGTGCCTACTAATACTATTTTCTTCCTTTTTATTGTACATCACTTGGAATTCAAACAGTTTCCAGAACACTTAAACTATGCTTATATGGGAAAGAATAAGACACTACCAGTGCTAGAACCAGCCAATCTTAGTCTTGGGGAAGAATAAGGCTTGGTCTGGCTGAAGACATTAAACTTAGCGCTCATGGGAGGCACCCCAGACTTATCCTTTTCATTTTAATATTTTTATTTTATTTATATTTATATTTACATATCTAGTATTTATATTTCTTGTTTTCTAGAATAATGTTTATTTTTCTTTGTTCGGTACTTAGTGCGTGCATCTAGTTCAAGTTTTGGGGCGTGTTACAAGCAAAGCAAGCAACCTAGTTCTCCATCTCCCAGGTCAGATCTTTCCATGCCACACACATTGGGGACAATGTATATTTTACGTTTGGGAGTAGTGGGAGATACTAGATACTATCACACACGCACTTGAAACACATGCATACACTTAGTCCCAGTTTTTTTAGGAAGATAAATGCATGTTCTTTTGGTAAACAAAAATTTTGGTTGATTTAAAAATTTGCTAACACTTCATTAGTAAGCTTAAAAGCTAGAACACATTGTCTTGTAATGAGAATTTTACAAAGTTTAGTTACCTACCTCAAGACACCTAAGAATTCACGAGTTTGATCCAAATTTGCACGAGCACATTTAACACGCATTTGTGTGGGGTATGACATATAATTCCCTTGTATATGTTTCCATAATCTAACTGTAATCGGATAACTTGTTGAAAAGAACACTTTGACATAAGAAAAATAAAGAAGAAAAAAGAAAAAGAAAAATGTTCATCATGCAAAAAGTGATCAAAAAAATCTTCTAATGAAAACTTTCCATTGAGTAACTGGGCCTCTTGCCTCAGTAAGCATTGAGTGTTCACGTCAAAAGGTGGGAATTTCATTAAGAAGAATAAAAACTAGTTAGTTCCGTAGCCTTTTCTATTCGAGTTAGTAAGTCCTTAGGGGTGTCTTTACACTTAATGTCCTAAAACCATCTGGTTTGGGAGTCATTGGCTAAACACTCGTTACAAGGGTCAAATAGAAAGCTCGATGGAACTCAACATGGCAAAGATTGCATGATGAAAGAAAAAGAAAGAAGAAGCAAGTATTATGCCATTTTTGTTCTCTTTGATAAGAAATTCGATAAAGGTTTGGGCATCGAAACCCTATACACTAAAATTATGTGGAAGCCCCATCTTATATGTGCTAATTCATCACACACAAATCAAACTTGCGATGCCTTAAGCCAACCTTAGGTAAGTAACTTAAAACTTTTGAAAGTCCTTTTGCAATCTAAAATGTGTTTTTATTTTAAGCTTACTCATGAACTGTTATCATAGTTTTCTGTGCAACCCAAATCTTTGAGTATCATGGAAGTGAATTTATCTTTAATTTTGTTCTTCATTTAGTTTTTAGTTTTGTATTGCTAAGGGACTAGCAATATGTAAGTTTATGGGTGTGATAAGTGCTTAAATATTCATATTTAAGCCCCTTAATTTACGTGTGTTAAGCTCTTTGTCTATACGTTTTAGTCTGTTTTACTTCATTTTGTGTGTTTCACATGTTTTTATAGGTCTTGGAGAAAAAGGAAGCAATTTTGGCACTTAAGGGAAGAAGTCTGAAAATCCTGGAGCAGCTTCTAGTCAAAGTGCGATCGATCGCACTACTACATGCGATCGAGCGCACATGCGATCGTTCGCACACATGAAGGATCGAGCACAGCAATGCGATCGAGCGCAAGACGCATGCGATCGAGCGCAAGACGCATGCGATCGAGCGCAAGACGCATGCGATCGAGCGCACATGTACAGGCGTGAACAGTAAACTGCAGAACCCTATTTTGGAAATAAACGAGTTTTGTGTTTTAGGAAAGTTTAGGAACTCATGAGCCTTCTAGGACTACTCAAGCCCTATAAATACACCTATAAAGCACACACAAATAATCACTTCTTAGATCACAACTTAGAGAACACTTCTTTTATCTGTTGCTTTTAGCTTGGAGAAGGAAACTGTGGAGGAGAATTGACGACTCTTCTCTCGGGTTTCTTCTTTCCTTTATTTTTATTATGTGTACTTAAACTTTTAGTAAGGGCTTAGTTGAAGCCCTAATTATGTTTATTTAATAATTCAGTATTGGCGCTTTTGTGATATTTATGTTGTGTTGCTTAACTTGATTAATACATGTTTATATTTAAATTTCTCATATGTGTGTGTCTGATCAACGTATGCATGTGGTATAGATTAGTTAGTTAGATCAATTTGGATGACCGAGTCCTGGGTTTGACAATAGTAACAAAAGATATCCACACCGGATTCTTGGGTTAATCAACATGGGAAACTGGGAGTAGATACCATGCCCTCGGTCTCATGTGGTTGTCAATTTCCACATATCCTATGATTTCTTAAGGAACAACTCAGTATACACCAGGTTGAATCCCTTGAGAGAGAAAAGAGTTAGAGTAGATACAATGCCTAACTCGTTGCTTAAGGAAATCAATAGCTTAAGGAGTAGATACCATGCCCTTAGGTTGACAAACATTAGGTATACATGGCATGATTAAAGCATTGGCATACTGATATATTATAGTAGCACAATTAGTGGTGGATATCAAGTCCCTACGCCTTTATCCTTATTATTAAATCTTTATTATTATCAAAATCAACTTTTTTATTATTTCTATCTTTTTACATTGCAAATATAATTCTAAAACGAAATTCACCAATCCCTGTGGAAATGATCTTGCTTTCGCACACTATACTACTAAGTTGACCTTGTGCACTTGCAAGTAAAATGAGTGCGATTATTTACTTATTAATTTAAGTATATTTTCGTCCAACAATAATGAACTTGAATATTTGTGATAGATGAGTATTATTTGAAAACATGGTTAGACAATCATCCATTGTAGAACGCTAATTAGAAATGCAATGTAGAGATGACGAGATAAAGAAGAGTAAGCAGGAAGTGCTTAGTAGAAAGCAATATGAGTTCAAAAATTAGAAATGATGGTATTTTGGTATTGGAATATAGGATTTATGTTCTCAATGATGCTGAGTTGAGGAAGGAGATATTAAGAAAGGCACATGATGATGTATATTCGATGCACCCGAGTAACAATAAGATGTATAAAGGATTGAGACAGAATTACTGGTGGTCAAGATTGAAAAGAGATGTAGCTGAATATATTTCTATATGTTTAGTTTGTCATCAAGTGAAGTCAGAGAATAAACATCTAAGAGGCTTACTACAACCTCTTCTTGTGCTGGAATGACCATAGAAAAATGTGAGTGTGGATTTCCCTATACCTTGAGAGGTTTTGATGTTATGTGGGTGATTGTAGATAGATTATCTAAACCATCTCATTTTCGTCTTATTAAACTACTTGGAGTCCTGAAAAGTTGGTTGTACTGTATGTAGCAGAGATGGTGAGATTGCATAGAGTGCCTTTGAGCATTGTATCAGATAGAGATTCTAGATTTTGGAGGGGTTTTCAGAAAGCTATGGGTACACAGTTGCAGTTTAGTATAGGTTTTCATCCTCAAACTGATGGGCAGACAGAGATAATCATCAAAATACTAGAAGATATGTTTTGGGCAAGTGTATTGAGTTTTTCAGTGAGTTAGGATGCTTATTTACCTTTGATCGAGTTTGCATACAATAATCAGTATCAAACTAGTATTGGGATGACACCATTTGAGGCTTTATATGGTAAAAGGTGCAGAACTCCAGTATGTTGGGAAGAAGTTAGAGAAAGAAAGATATTTGGTCCATAAATGATAGATTTGACTACTATGATGATCAAACTGGTTAGAAAGAATCTTAGAGCAGCACATAATAGACAGAAGAGATATGCTGATAATAGAAGATGATCTCTTGAGTTTTAGGTTGGTGACTTGGTGTTTTTGAAGATATCTATGTGGAATAGTGTATTGAAATTTAAAAAGAAATGAAAGTTGAGTCCGAGATTTGTGGGGCCATATGAGGTAATTGAAAGAATTGAACCAGTAGTATACAAATTGGATTTGCCTCTAGAGTTAAAGTGATTACACAATGTGTTTCATGTTTCACTTTTGAGAAAGTGTTTACATGATGAATCTCATAGTATTCCGAGTCAGGCTGTAGAACTTCAACAATATTTGACCTTTATACAAGTACCAGTCAAAATTCTAGACAGAAATAAACAAGTCTTGTAATAAAGTTATTCCTTTGATTCAAATATTGTGGCAAAACAAAAATGTTGAAAAAATTACTTGGGAGCATGAGGCAAGAATGAGGAAAGAGTACCCCCAACTTTTTTATGAGTTAGGTAAGGAAATTTCGGGGACGAAATTTTTATAAGATAGGTAGAATTATAATAACCGTGTTCTAAAGTAAGGGTAAAGAAGTAATTTGATAGATATTACATGGAATTAAAATAATATATATGTGAATGATTTGTTATTGAATAAAATAATTCTTTTGAAGAAAAAAAGACATGGATGTTGTTACAAAGAAGGAAAAAAAATGAACATCTAGACATCCAGGTGTTGCCCACACTACATACTAAATTGCATGTAAGACTACTGTGGACAGATTGAGAACGATGACAGGGGGGGTATATGGTGCTAATATAAAAAAAATTAAAGATTAGTTTTTGTTTTGTTTTATTAATTCTTACCAAATCCCGTTTGGTTTTCTTCAACTCAAATTTCTTAGCGAAAAAATTATAAAGAATATTTCTCAAATATTAGAGATAGTACAGTCATCCAAATTACAATAGCAAGATTTCATCATATTTGAGGTGTTGGTGATCAACAATCTCAAGAAATTCTTAAAAGTAGCAGGAAAGGCAAGGAGATGATCCACATGTAGCTTTAAGTGCTATGTGGTGAGTTAGATTTACTTTTAATAATTGAGATAAATATGAAATATAAAGTGATGATATTTGAATTAATTATTGAACTACAATGATTGGATGATATTGAAAGTTGGTTGATTGATATTATATGAATAATTGATATGTTAAAAATTTATTATATGAGAAATAATATTATCGAAATAATGAGTTGATGAAATATATAATGAAATGATAACTGAAATTCTTGACAAGCTATGATTGATAATTTGATATGATATATGAGGAGATAATTTAATGAATATGATAAAAATAATAATTTTGAGAAAGAGCTAATAGCTAAGTTGAATGTTTGAATGTATGCTTGTTTTCATATTATTGCTCATATGCATAAAATAAAAGACTAGGAAGGCAGCTGGTCTGTTTGTTTTTATATCATTGCTCATATGCATAAAGTAAAAGACCGAGAAGGCAGTCGGTCTAGCTGAAAATAAAAGAACCGGGGAGGCAGCTGGTCTAGCTAAAAATAAAAGAACCAAGAAGGCAGTTGGTCTAGCTGAAACATGTTGACATGTGGGAAGATGTTCCCATATAATAATATAAAATTATCTGATGAAAAAGAAAGAAAGAAAATTTAAATTCATCTATTGCATTTGTTTTAAATATCGATTTTTATTGATTGAGATGCTAAAACATCATTCTTGATTGTAAAATGATTGATAGACAAATGAGTCTCATAGAGAGACAAATATAATGAGAAAGAAATGTGAAAGTATGATATGATAAAAAATTATTTGATTGATTGATTATACACTATGAACCTCATAACGAGGTAAATAATGATGTTGAATTGAAAATCTTGAGAGATTGAATATATGATTGAAAGATTGATATATTTGATGATTAATTTAAGAAGAGATTGTATAATGTTTGGAATTATGATATGAGTAGTGATAATAGAATGTTGTTATTGAATTATATGAGAAAATAGATGAATGAATATTGGAAGATTATTAGAAACTTTTGAATTATAAGATGTGATTGGAAGTAGATAATCGAGTATTTATAGTAAATTTAATTCACTGAGCTTTTGAAGCTCACTCCTCATTGTTAAATAATTTCAGGTAGCAGGTAGGATAGATAGAATTGTGAGCTGAGATTCAGATTGAATCATTTTTTGTAAACCATGTGGTCCACATCCTTAGACTAATGAATTTTTTTTTTTGTTGTAAATATCCATGCATCATATGTTGTATATATTATTTCAGTTAAAGTTTTAATAATATAACTCCCTTGTTGAGGGTTGAGGATTAATGTATATATATATATACATATAAAGTTGATGTATGTTTTTTTATATTGCTGCATATATGTGTCATGCTAGGATTTCAAAATGTGACGACACCATCTTAGGAGTGGCCAACCCGAGATAGGTCGTTACACATAATTCCCCAAAAAAATTTCCAATAATGCTCAACGACTTTATCATGCAAAATCAATTGAGTTAAAGATTCCATCTGAGGAGTATCACAACATCTACAAAATGACGGAATTGAAATACTAATCCTTTGTATATTGCAATCCACAAGAAAAGCATTGTGACAAAGTCTCTATGTAAAACCGTTGATATTCTTTGGTGTTTGTGGATTCCAATTACACGATGCCAATCAAAATATTCTCCAACTATAAAGTTCATTTTCCAGTATTCTTTGGACGAAAACAAACCATTAGAAGCAGGTAACCAAACCAATCTATCATATTTGTCTGGATTTAAGATAATGTGTTGTAATTGAAAAGTATAAAAAGGAAGAAATAATTCAAGAACACTAGTTATAAAGATCCCATAAGCAAAGGCATCACATATAAAGATATTTGGTAAAATATGATCATCCATAATGAATGGTTTTGGAATATGCTTTAAATTTTTACCTATGTAAAATACATTAATGATTCACCCCCTATTGAATTCTAATGATTCCATGTCTTTAATAGAAAATAAAAAACATTTTTTAGTCAATAAAGAAAATCGTTATGTGCATTTTGAATTTAAAGCATTAAAGAGTATAAATCCATTGTTATTTGAAAGTTTCCATTACTAGTGGTTTTATAATGTTAGTTGAATGCTCTTTATTGGTTTTAAATATTCAGTTATAGAGTGAAGTGAATTTCAACATTGATTTTGTCTTCAATGAACAACTTATTTTCTCTCCTATAATTAGCTAAGCATTCTAAGTTTCTCACATACCAGAAATTAGCCATCCTTCCTCCATATACAAGATTGAGAGTGGTTTGTCAACTTCTTCCTATTTCTTAATTTTGTCTCTTTTCTTGGTGTCTTTCTCTAAACGAGTTCAAAGTCTGGTTTGCTAGTGTACATAAACTAGGTTACCATTGTATCCTGGAGAGCGATTGTTAGAGCCATATGCACCGGAGTTGGACTAAATCGTTTCTCAAGAACAACAGATTAATTTTCGTGCCTCGGTATTTTCTTTTCACTTTTAAAATCTTTTGTACTTCATCTTGGAGGTAATTTTTGTCTACCACTTAATGTTTAGTTGCTTTGTTAATTATTTGAACATCCCACTAATATTTTTTCAACAATATTGAGAAGAGATTTTTGGTGCTCACTTATTTAACAAAAATGGTTCCTATCCCTAATATGATAAAGTGTTCAAATAAAATTGTGAGGCATAAGATAAAATTACTAAACATATTACATTAAATTACTTAGCTAATGAATTAGTTTATCTTGATACATATTTTTGGAATACTAGTTAGTGATGATCCTAAGTACATCTTTCGTAATTTTAAAGGATATATTGGGTCGCTTGCTTATTGGCATGTATGGGAATTTCATATGAGAACATGGTTACCCTTAAATTTATTTGTGATGAAGTAAGTATTAACAGTTTTGTTAATCTAATAAAATTTCCATGCATATCACCGTTATATTGATGAGAGCAATAATTTTGCATGTGATATACGTGAAAGGAAAGTATATCTAGCATAATTATGCATTTCATGACTATAAAAAATTTATTATCTTTGCTGTCACTTGCTAAATCTATATATTTTATGTCATCTCACTTGGTAATAAATTGAAAACATGCATATGAATCCTGACAATGAACCAATATAGTGACAACCTTTCTTTGCTCTCATTTTTGTGCTACATAAGCTTGTGGTTAAATTCATTTTGAATGGAAATTGATGTGCTAGCAAAGTTCACACTATGGGATCAAATATTATACCTAAATGTTATGCATGTCGAGGGAAAAAAATTGTGAAGACTTTGAAAATAAATACAAGTAACGCTTATATTTATGGGTGGTTCCTTTGGATGAATTGGTGTGTATGTGTGTACATATATATATACACACATATCACTGAATCATTTATATAGTAGTTCATGCATCAATTGATTCCATTTAAATTCTTGTGGAGTTTAAACTGTCGTTATAGCCAGCAAGTATTACTCGACAAAAGAAGAAAATATATTTTTGCATTGGGATACAAGTACAGTTCTCTTACTATGTCAAATTGGTAAGTAAATGAGATTTGTTTTATATGAAGCTTGTTGAATGTTTTGCAAAGCATGAGAAAAAAAAATAATATTTGGAAAATTCATGAATCTCATAACATAAGATTTTTATGCTTCATGAAAGATTTGAAAAGCATGAGATAAAAATTATTTATTTATATATTTTAAAAAAAAATATGTAAACCTCTTAATATAGAAAAAAATGTGGGGGGATTTCATGAAAATTTTTATTGGATTTATTGAGAAAATAACATGGAGGATTTAATGGGAAAATAGGTTATTAAAAAACTCATAAATATGATTAAAAGAAAAATACGAGGTTGTAAAGATAATTTTTTTATATATGAAAAAAAATAATGAAACACCTCACATTGATTCTTGGGACTCAATTTGAGAATTTATTTTTTAACAAAATATTTTAGCATGGGTAGCTTAGACATTTTCATTACCAAATGAATCTAAGTTAATGATATTTTTTTGTACATTGAAAGTAAAAGTGGGGTACTTAAATTATTATCTCGTGATTTGCTCATCGAAAAGCATCATGTGTAATTTTCACCTATCGATCAAAGAGCTTTGTAATAATGTGATATGCCTAGTGAGGGGTACTGTTATGATACGACTTGGCATGTTGAGGGACGTTATAAAATCATATAATATTAAACTGTGATAATATGTTGACTCTAGCTGTGAATGTATTTTATGTAGGTGGAAATTTGATAATGAGAAATCCACCAAATGACAGAACATATGAGTTCAGCTTAAGCCTGTGAAGAAGTAGGTTCGTATGTTAATAGTGGTTATATGTTTACTTTGACAGGTGGTACAGTTTTTTTTTTTTTTAAATCATCCAGACAGTCTATCATTGAGAGGTCCACTATGGAACATAAGTTTATTGCCTTGGAAATGTTTGGCCTAAAGTTGAATGTCTATGACAATTAGTTGTAGGCATTACATTTTGGGGGAGATTACTCACATTTGTGACTCTCCATTGTGAGTGTCAAGTGGCAATAGCATGTGCTAAAAATAAAATCCATTATGGGAAAAATATGTGATTAAGGCATAATATTGTGAAACAGTTTATAAGCAATGGGTGACAGGCATTGATTTTGTGATGTTAGAGAGAAATTTATCAGATCCTTTGACAAAATGGTTATCAAGAAAATTGATTCATGATACATCGAGGAGGATGGGATTAAAGCCCATAGAGTGAACTTTCTATGATTGTGATCCAGTCTATATTAATGAATATCCCATGAAGTAGGTTCAATTGGTAAAAAAAAAGTAACAAATAAGTTCAAGGAAAGCACTATACATTTTGTATGTCCCTCCCTATGGTGTAGATAATGCTTACTGCCAAATATAGTAAGTTTGAGTAATAAGCTTTTAATGAACTCATAGCTTGTACTAGTGGTGTATGGCGTACACACTTGATGAGTTCATTTATGTGAGTGTGAATGTGGTGGCTACTTTCTATGAGAGACATGACAAACTCTCTAGAGTACCTATGAAAATCCAGACAAAGTGCATGACCATAAAGGCAGCAAATCGAGAATTTGTTAAAAGAGAATATGAAGTGTGTGTGCAAAATTGATATTTACATAAAATGTGATTGGTTCAAGACACACTCACCAATTATATGTAAATTAAATTTTGTTACATTAGGCATCGATTCAATTCCACAAGACATCGCCGCCTTTCCTACTTTTAAAATTGTTTAATCATGTGGGGGATTGTTAGAATAATATGCTTCAAATTTTTACCCAAGTAAAATGCGGTAATGATTCATCCCTTATTGACTTCTAACGATTCCATGTATTTACTGAAAAATAAAAACAGTTTTTTAGTCAATAAAGAAAATTGTTATGTAACTTCTAAATTCAAAGCATTAAAGAGTATAAATCCATCATTATTTGAAATTTTATGTTATAGGTGGTTTTCTAATATTACTTGAATGCTCTTGATTGGTTTTAAATATTCAGTTACAAAGTGAATTGAATTTCAGCATTGATTTTGTCTTCAATGCACATCCTCTTTTCTCTCTTATAAATAGCTAAGCATTCTAAGTTTTTCATAAACCAGAAACTAGTCATCCTTCCTCTATATACACGATTGAGAGTTGTTTGTCAACTTCTTCATATTTCTTAATTTTGTCTCTTTTCTTGGTGTCTTTCTTTAAACGAGTTCGAAGTCTGGTTTGCGAATATATGTAAACTAGGCTACCATTGTATTGAGCAACCATCAAAGCCATTTGCACCGGAGTTGGACAAAATTGCTTCTCAAGGACAATGGATTAATTTTTGTATCTCAATATTTTCTTTTCAATTTTAATATTATTTTTACTTCATCTCAGAGATAATTTTTGTTTGCCACTTAATTTTGAGTTACTTATTTAATCCCACTAATATTTTTTCATCAGTAGATTCGTCATCGTGTTTCCCAAAAATTAATCTGACTACTAACCAAAATCCACCTAGACTCATTGAACAATGGTTGAATATGCACATAACAAGCTTTCCAACAGTGAGAGCAAGAAGAAGGAAGAGGATTATTAGCCACATAAAATGGATAACCATATCTTAATCGCATACATCAAGCCCAAGGGGAATTGCTTTGCAAGAAATTCCAAGCCATCTTTGCATGTAAAGAATTCATCATGTCCTGAAGAGACCGCACACTAAGGCCACCTTCATTAATAGGGGCACACACCTGACTCCAAGAGACCCAATGATGTCTTCTGTCATCTTTCTGAGACCATAGAAACGTAGCAAAAATATTTTTTAATTACTTAAGCAAAATTTTGGACAATGGAATAACAGATAAAGTGTAGATGAGAATCGAAGTAAGGACACTCTTCAGAAGAGTTAATTTCCCAAAATAATAAAAAAAAAAAACAGTTGAGCCTTCCAACCATCCACTTGGGATCAAATACTACATTTTTCAAAGCAAAAGAAAAATTGTAGAAGAACAAAGGAGAAATTAAAGTTTAAACCCTTTATATATTAATTAGAAAAATTAATTGAGTTTCATGAAATTCAATTAATTTTGAAAATTAATGTGAGATTTAAATTTAGTTCATCTTGTTCTAAGGCGCCGTTTCGTAACATCTTCAATTGCTTTAATCACTCTTTAAAAGGTTCCTAAACAACGCCTAATTTTTTTTTTTTTTACTTAAAACAAAAAGGAAATGAAAACTAAATGGGAATAAAACTGATCGGGATTTATAATTCATTTTGGATCCAAATTAAAACAATTGTTTAGCCCAAATACCAAGCCCATTATAACTGACCTTAAATTTAATTGACCTGGGTTTCAAACAAACTTACTTAAGCCCAATCCTAAACACTAATTACCCAAATCCATCATACACATCTCCCCCAACCCAACCCACTCTTATTTGAAGTCCAAAAGCTCACCCTAAATTGAGTTCCAAGTCCCAAACCCATTCTCATAATCCGGATCCTCTATTCTGACCTGGTCCACTAACTCAACCCATCTCCACAAACACTGCATGTGAAATGCCTTCTTCTCATCACTTTCACAAAAAACCACGAAGGACACAGCCACCCTTCCCAAACTCTCTGCAAAGCCACTTTAAGCATTCTGAGCCTACTGCAAATCAGTCTTCAACCGTCTGTGTCGAAGATGACAAAAGATTTCACAGGGCTGGCATTCCAGCCTCTGCCAGCTCTCTCTAGAATGTCGCGAAATAGGAAACGCCCGTGAAAAATTGGTAGCAAACAAAGAAGCGTATAGATATTTCTTAGGATTTTATTTTTTATGTAATCGATGAGTTGGGCAAATAGGCTAGATTTTGGGGAAAACATTTTTATCTCTGGTGATCATTTACTACCACCACCTCCGCCTGAGACCACCACGTCACTCATTCATCGCACTACCAGGTATAGCCGCACCCCCCCCCCCCCCCTCCAACCCTCTCATTCACTCTCTGTGCTTAGTGTGTTTGCCGGTTTGGTGTGATGTAAAACCTGGGGGTGATGGTTGTGTCCTGAGGTTTGAAATGTTGAATTCTTCATTGAACTTTTAATTTTGGATCGTTACATGACACACCACTTGAAAGTGGATTCAACCGAATCTTTGAATCCATAAAACTAGGCCCAATTGAATTTTCTCAAGTAACACATTTCTTTCATGAATGTGTATATATATCTCTTGAGCCCCCTTTTATCTTTTCTCGGGCCAGAAGCCAACTTGGTACTGATATTTTTATTATTGGTTGTGTTTGCTTTTAGCATTGCTTAGCACGGGCCTGATCGGTGGCCTGCCAAAGTATAAAATCTCTTTTCTTTAATGTGGACTTGCATGAGATGTTAGGGGGCATGTTTAATATTTTTTTTTATAAGAGGGGGCATGTTTAATTTTTTTTTTTTTATAAGAGGGGCCATGTTTGTTTATTTATTTATTTTTATAAGAGTGGGCATGTTTAAATTTAGGAAGCATGATTAGAATTAATTAACTTAATTTTGATAAATACTTCACTTGGCTAAAATTTACATGTACACTTACAATAAATCAACAATTCTATGCCATGGAAATTGTATGCTTTCTTTGTTAAATAAATAAGTTGGGAATGTAAAAGGAATGCGTACATCGTTTGAGCTTTTTTTTGGAAAAGGATTATCACGTAATGGTAATCGATAAAAACAGGTGTTGTGGAATACTTCCCTTCTCTACGTGTAAAAGACCCCCCAAATATGAAATTTGGCTTGTAGACACTTGTCGATCATATTAATATTGATCTAGAGAAAATATTATTAATACATGAGTAAATTCTTTTTTAGTATTTTAGTCTGTCTTGTTTTTTTATTGGGTCATTGAAGTTTAAAATGTCCTTATTAAGTCTTTTAAGTTACGTTATTGTTCCAATTAGATCATTCACCTAAATGACCCGTAATTTCATCATATGTGGTGTCTTATGTGGCCTTCAACATTAAAAAAATATCAAAATTTTTTCAAATCTCATCATCTCTCCTAATAAAATCATGAACACAATTTTTTTTCTTCCATTTCTTTCTTTCATTGAATAAACTCATCAAATTTTTCAAACTTATAAATTGGAGACATCTTTTAAGTGTAGACCATCATCGTTAAATTGGTGAGATAGTAGTAACCCATGGCAAAGAATTGAGAGCAAGACTAATTACAACATTATTTGTAACCATGAGCTTGTAGCTTTCCTCAAGCATTAGGTAGCATGAAAAAGGAAATAATGCACCAGGATTTACAATTATTTTCAATTTGGCTTTTTTTGGGATAAATGGTGAAATTTATTTATCTAAGAGAAACAATACAACAAAAGCAGAAAAATTTCCGCATATTTCTCTACTGACTGCTGCTTGTTCTTCTCTGTCTTTGTAATCACCTCAGATGTATCACTTTCCGCCTTCGAAAGGCTATACAAAAATCTCCGGTAAACAAAGTTGAGAGCAGGTCGAACAGTGGAGTTTTTGTGCACGAAAGATCCGTGGCGTGGCGCTGTAGATCTTCCATGGCAGTGCGCGAAGCTGCACAATAGATGTGGTAGGAGGGAGAAGAAGAATAGGAAGAGGAAGAGAAAATAGGAGAAGAAAAAGAGAAAAAAATGTGAAAAAAAATCTTGTTTGTGTTTTTGTTGGTAGAGATGATGAGATTTGAGAAAAATGATTTTTTTTACTACTTAAGGCCACATAAGATGCCACCTATGATGGAATTACATGGTTATTTAGGTAAAAGATCTGATTGGAACAAGAACCAAACATAAAGGACCTAATAGAGATCTTTTAAACTCCAGAGACCCAATAAGGACACAACATAAACTAAAAGAACTAAAAATAGAATTTACTCTTAATATATCGATTCATTCAAAAGTGTTCAATCGATCAGATTTGTTGGGAAACAAAAAAAAACTATTTTTCCTCTTTGTGTGACTGAAATAGGAAAAAAATAACAATACCAAATAACTACAAGACACTGAATTTTTATGTGGAAAACCCATTCAATGTGAAAGGGAAAAACCACTGGACCTAATCTAGGCAAAATCTTCACTATAAAAATAATAAAAATACAAAGTATCTTCTCTATATCAACTAGAAGATCAACAAATAATTTATCATCACTCAAAATGTGGATTTCAACAATAATCTATCAGACAAAAATAAATTGATCTCACTGAAACAAGCTGTAACAGAAGTAGACAAATGAATGGAACACATCAACTTGAAGCCCTCCTCACGTAGAATCAACACCCAAAATCTGAACTCAAACTACGATGAAATCAGTCTTCAAATCAGATTAAATAATGAAGAAAATACTCAAATAAAACCTTGCTTCAGATAATTGTTTTCGGCAAGACACAATAAATAAAGCTTTTATCTGCCAAAAGTTGATAACTCTTTCTCTTTATAATAATAGTACATAAGAGGGACCCACCCCAACAATCTCCCACTCCCGACTTATCTGGAGGGCGCAACCATTCCTGCAATCTTTTTGCATAGTTCAAGTTTCTACGAAAGCAAAGCTTTAGTCATTATATCTTATCCATTATCCTTGGTATAGATTTTCTTAAATTGTAATAACTTTATCTCCAAAGCACCATGAGTCCAATGGTAGTGCATATCAATATAGTTAGATCGATAATGAAATGTTAGATTCTTGCTGAAATGGATAGCACTCTGACTGTCACAATACAATACGCACTTTTCTTGCTTCATGCTCAATTCTTGTAAGAACTTTTCAACCATAGTAGCTCTTTATAAGCTTCAGTCAAGGAATTATATTCAGCCTCAGTATAAGACAAAGCAACACGTTTGTGAAGTTTATGTTGCCAAGACACGACTCCCCTCACAAAAGTCATTAAGCACCGTGAAGGAGACTTTTGAGTGTTAATATCACCACTGTTGTGAGTTTTAAATTACTCGCAAGCGCACGAGTCGTTTGCAATATAGTGTTGTGCAAGTGCGAGGTCGAATCCACAGGGAATTGCGTTGTGAAAATATAAATTTATCTAAACTAATCTTATCTTAACTTAGTTCCGAGTTTTGTATTATATGTTGCAAAATAAATAAAAGCTAAACTAAATTGATTTTAAAAACTAATAAAAAGACTAAGGTTTCTGAATCCACCCTGCCAAAGTTAAGCATATATCTTAATGTTCTAAAGATAGCCTATCAAAAAAATTCCATGAATCCAACTTAAGACAAAAAACAACAAATATCCCAATTAAACCAAAAGCATCCAATGTATCCGCTTTTAAGAAATCACAAAGGAAATCCAATTTAATCAAAAACAATTTGATGTATCCATAAGATGAAACACAAGAAATATCCAACAGAACAATTTAAACAGAATCAATCATAAGATTCTACTCAAATAATTGACAGAACATTTATACTAAAAATATCATAATTGTATAAACAAAACTGAAACTAATATGCCAAACAACGACAGGGCTTCATCTTCAACCTTAGTTGAAGATTCTAGCCACTCATAGTTATGAAACTACAGTTCATAATAAAAGTGCTAAACATTTAAGTAAAAAGAAATAAATTACTTTACATGGGAGAAATTTCACTCGATGTTGGGCGGCACTTCCCCTCGTGGTAGCAAAGCCTTCGGGATCCACCAGAATGCCAGCAGACGTCCACCGGTTAACACCAAATGGCTTAGGAATTGCACATTGGATTCCTCCTAAGGGCCCTATGGATTGCTCCTAAAGGCCTTCTGGATTCATTTTCTGATGATCTCAGATTTTTCGATGATGCCTAAAGCTGAAGTGGAGTGGGTCTTATATAGGCAAATACCACTTGTACAATGTGTTTCCAATCCGATGTGGGATGTAGGATATAGAAATATGTTTCCAACTAATGTGGAATGTGGGATTTAAGCCTTCACATGCCCTTCAAAACTTCTGCTCACGCTGAAATCCCACACAACCCGCACAGCATGACCTTTGTCTACTAAAACGGCTAGAACTTTCTTTAGAAAAATCATTTTTACGAGCCGTAAAATTCTCCAGAAAATAGACTTCCGGATCTTTCTAAGCATATATGGCTCATCTCCTGGTTATTCCTGAATCAATACAGTAAAATCCACAAAAAAATGACTAATCTGCACAGGCAATTATGGAAATTTTAGTGAACTCCTTTCCCAGTGCTTGTAAACCTGAAAAACAACAAAAACAACTCAAAGTAACAACTTCTTAAGCTAACAAATGTAAATTAAATGGTCAAAATATGCATTATTTGGCATTCATCAAATACCCCCAAACTTACATTTTGCTAGTCCCTTAGCAAAACAAAATAAAAAAACTAAATGAAAAACAAAGAGCACAAAGATAAGTTCATTACTCATGGTATCCAAAAATTTAAGGAACACTCAAAATCATGAAATTCATTCATGAGCAAGCTTAAAAAAATCTAACCCATCTTCACAATGAATAAGAATTTAAAACCCAATTACTTACAAGAGGCATGCTAAGACATCACAAGCTTGAATCAGTGTAAAGTGAATTATCATATACTGATGAGGTTTCCAAATAAGTTCAATGTAGAATGTTTCCACATCTCAAAATTCATAGAATTGCTCATCAGAATGAACAACGATGGCATAGTTTTATTTTATTTTTTCATCTTTTTTTTCTCTTTTTTTTTATAAGGCTCTGCTATGTTTAGTCCCCTTAAGCTTTCTAATTGACCCATGTAACGAGTGTTGATTCAATGACTCCCAAACCAGATGGTTTTAGGGCATTAGGTGTAAAGACACCCCTAAGGACTTACTAACTCGAGTCAAGAAGGCTACGAAACTAAACTATCCTTAATACTACCAAGCAAAATTTTCACCTTTTGACGTGAACACTCACTGCTTACTGAGGCAAGAGGTCCAGTTACTCAGTGGAAAGTTTATTGATGATGATCATTTTTTTTGCCTTTCTATGCCCAAGTGTTAATCCCACAAGTCATCCATTTTCAGTTAAGTCAAGGAAACATACACATTGAAATCGCATGTCATACCTTACACAAATATGTGCTAATGTGCTCGTGTTATATTAGCTCAAACATGTGAATTCTCAAATGCCTAAAGCAAGTAACAAAGTTTTAAAACTCTATCGTCAAATCATGTGTTCAAAATTTTAAGCTCACCAATGAAATCACATCACAATATTTCAGATCAACCAGAATTTTCAGACGAACATGAACATGCATTTATCTTCACGAAGAAAAACAATAAATTAGGACAAAGTGTGTGTAACATGTCTCCCATACCCCCAAACTTAGATGACATATTGACCCCAATGTGTGAATAATATGGGAAGAGCTGACCTGAGATATGGAGAACTATCTGGACTAGTATGGCTCGTAGCATACCCCCAAACTTGAACTGAAGTACGCGTTATCCCTTAAAAATAAATACTGAAAAACAAAAAATACTGGAAACAAACATTAATCATAAATTTGTAAAATAATAAATAAACAGAAAGGATAAGCTGTGGGGTGCCTCCCATGAGCGTTAAGTTTAACGTCTTCAGCCAGACCCAACATTAGTAATCGTGCCCAACTAAACGCTCCACCATCTGATCAATAAATGGGAGTGAAAAACGATTCTTCAGTGTGGTAGCATTCAACTTACGATAGTCTAGACTCACTCTCCATCTTGACTGCACACGAGTTAGAACCAACTCGTCGTCTCTATTTATCACTACTGTCAATCTAGCCTGCTTTGGCACGACATGAATTGGGCTCACCCACTCGCTATCAAGGATTGGATAAATGATTCCTACATCCAACAGCTTTATCACTTCAGTCCTCACAACCTCTTGTATAGCTGGGTTGAGCCTTCTTTGTGGCTCTCTCGATGGCTTGGCATTCTCCTCAAAATGTAACTTGTGCATCACCACCGAGGGGCTGATCCCCTTGATATCCTCAATAGTCCAGCCGATAGCTTCATTATGCTCTCTTAAAATGTCCAATAATTTATCCTCTTGAGCATCAACCAAATCTGAAGCTATAGTCACAGGCAAAGAATCTGCTGGACCTTAGAACTTATACTTAAGATAGTCCGGTGAAGGCTTAAGTTCCTTCTTGGGGGTTAGGGTGTTGTGGTCTTCTCCGTCTCACTGCTCTCCCGATGAGCAGACTTCAAAGTAGCATTTGCTTGCTCAAACAACTTATCCAAATCCAAATCCTCTTCAAACTGAGCAAAGCATGCCTCCAGAATGTCCTCAGACTTCCCTTCTTTCTTGGGCGCTTGTAATCTCTCAGGGTAAGGTGCTTTAGGAACAAACGACCTAGGGAGATCCTTAATAATAGGTGTGGCTGTAGATGGCTCAAGATCTCTCTTTTCCTTGTTGCCACTTTCTTGCCCTTGTTGCATAGCAGGGTTCTCTTCCACTTGATTGTCCACTTGTCTCCCAGACCTCAATGGAACAATCAATTGCACATGTTTCTGCCCGTGCATAGGAGTTGATAAAATTCCCTCCGCAAACTATTCCTTCGGGTTAGGATCAGGTTGACTGGGGAACTTTCCGTTCTCTTCTTCACCCAAGTGACTTGTGATTTGACCCATTTGACTCTCTAGCTTGGCAATCACTTGGGTGTTTACTATTGTTGCACTTCTCACTTCACTCATAGATTGGCTAGTCGTTTTCATGAAATCATTGAGAGCGTCCTCCAATGACTGTGAAACCGACGTTGGCGCTTGAATGGGAGCTTGGTAAGCGGGTGATGGTGCTGGATAGGCTGAGTGACCATAACTTGGAATTGGTGGAGGAAATTTGAGAGGGTATTGATTGTGAGCATGATAAGGGGCTCCTCCCTGATTCATCAGTTGGTTCTGCTCCCATGAAAAATTAGAGTGGTTCCACCACCCTGGATTGTATGTTTCGGAGTAAGATCCATTTGATTGCC
Organism: Bretschneidera sinensis; assembly: GCA_023935145.1. Classification (NCBI taxonomy): domain Eukaryota; kingdom Viridiplantae; phylum Streptophyta; class Magnoliopsida; order Brassicales; family Akaniaceae; genus Bretschneidera; species Bretschneidera sinensis. The sequence continues at coordinate 12,324,650 of CM043705.1, forward strand.
AACAACAGTCATTGAAAGCATTCGTTTGTTCCATGGGATACTGCAAAAGCTGACATTGATGAACAATTCTGTGCTACATGCATAGGACTAGCACAGATGGAACAGCTATCAACATTGAATGTATTGGCTGCACTGATGGACTGATCGGTCATCCTCATGAAATCCTTGAGGGCGTCCTCTAAAGATTGTGAAACCGGTGCTGGATTCATCCACATTTTTGTTCTTTTTTTTCTTATTTTTTTATTTTATTTTTGTATGGGCAATTTCCAATAGAAACAAATAAACTAAAATAAAATTGCAATAAGAAAAATCAAACAAAAAAAATGTTAACTAACTAGTAGAAAAATAAAATTAATTCAAACAAAAATTTCACAAACCAAACAATTCCCCGGCAACGGCGGCAAAAACTTGTTGTGAGTTTTAAATTACTCGCAAGAGCACGAGTCGTTTGCAATATAGCGTTGTGCAAGTGCGAGGTTGAATCCACAGGGAATTACGTTGTGAAAATATAAATTTATCTAAACTAATCTTATCTTAACCTAGTTCCAAGTTTTGTATTATATGTTGCAAAATAAATAAAAGCTAAACTAAATTGATTTTAAAAACTAATAAAAAGACTATGGTTTCTAAATCCAGCCCGCCAAAGTTAAGCATATATCTCAATGTTCTGAAGATAGCCTATCAAAAAAATTCCATGAATCCAACTTAAGACAAAAAACAACAAATATCCCAATTAAACCAAAAGCATCCAATGTATCCGCTTTTAACAAATCACAAAGGAAATCCAATTTAATAAAAAACAATTTGATGTATCCATCAGATGAAACACAAGGAATATCCAACAGAACAATTTAAACAGAATCAATCATAAGATTCTACTCAAATAATTGACAGAACATTTATACTAAAAACATCAGAATTGTATAAACAAAACTGAAACTAATATGCCAAACAACGGCAGGGCTTCATCTTCAACCTTAGTTGAAGATTCTAGCCATTCATAGTTATGAAACTACAGTTCATAATAAAAGTGCTAAACATTTAACTAAAAAGAAATAAATTACTTTACATGGGAGAAATTCCACTCACTGTTGGGCGGCACTTCCCCTCGTGGTAGCAAAGCCTTCGAGATCCACCAGAATGCCGGCAGACGTCCACCGGTTAACACCAAATGGCTAAGGAATTGCACATCGGATTGCTCCTAAGGGCCCTATGGATTGCTCCTAAAGGCCCTCTGGATTCACTTTCTGATGATCTCAGATTTTCCGATGATGCCTAAAGCTAGAGTGGAGTGGGTCTTATATAGGCAAATACCACGAGTGCAATGTGTTTCCAATCCGATATGGGATATGGGTTATAGAAATATGTTTCTAACCGATGTGGGATATGGGATTTAAGCCTTCACATGCCCCTCAAAACTTCTGCTCACGCAGAAATCCCGCACAGCCTGACATTTGTCTACTAAAATGACCATTACTTTCTCTAGAAAAATCATTTTTACGAGCCATAAAATTCTCCAAAAAATAGACTTCCGGATCTTTCTAAGAATATATGGCTCATCTCCTGGTTCTTCCTGAATCAATACAGTAAAATCCACAAAAATGACTAATCTGCACAGGAAATTTTGGCAATTTTAGTGAACTCCTTTCTCAGTGCTTGTAAACCTGAAAAACAACGAAAACAACTCAAAGTAACAACTTCTTAAGCTAACAAATATAAATTAAATGGCAAAAATATGCAATATTTGGCACTCATCAACCACCCATGTCGGCATCTGCCAAACCATCTAACACATCTTGGAAGTTTCATTGAGGTATCTAAGATTCCATTTAACAAATAACCAATGCTTTTTTTTTTTCTCTTAGATTAGAGAGAAACCAACTAACAACACCAACTGCATGAACAATATCTGGCCTTGTGCAAACCATGACATACATCAAACTACCAATCGCAGAAGAATGTGAAACTTTCTTCATTTCTTCTGTTTTTCTCACTAGTAGGGCACTACTTGGAATTAAGCTTGAAGTGACCTGTAAGTGGAGTAATAACAGGTTTCACATTGTTCATATGAAATCTCTCAAGAATCTTCTCAATGTATTCTTCTTGATACAACCACAGCTTCTTATCCTTTCTATCACGGGAGATCATAACAAAAATTTGTTTTGTCAGTCTCAAGTCTTTCATGAAAAAGAATTTATTGGGGTTCTTCTTCAATTCATCAATCTTACTAATATCATGACCAATAATCAACATGTCATCCACATAAAGAAAGAGAAAAATAAAGTTACTGTTAGAAAACTTATTAACAAACATATAATGGTCAGAAGTAGTCCGACTGTAACCATGATTCTCCATGAAAGAATCAAATTTATTGTACCATTGCCTAAGCGCCTGCTTGAGCCCTAAAAACTCTTTTTCAACCTGCACACCAATTTTTTTTTACCTTTAACTTTGAACCATAAATGTTGCTCTATGTAAATCTCTTCATCTAGGTCACAATGGAGGAAGTTAGTTTTCACATCAAGTTATTCTATCTCTAAGTTCATATGAGTAGCCAAGCTAAGAACAACTCAGATAGAAGACATCTTGACTACATATGAGAAAATTTCTTCAAAATTAATTCTTTTATTCTGACTGAACACTTTCACAACTAGTCTTGCCTTGTATCTAGGCTATGAGCTCTTATCTTCAATCTTTAACTTATATACCCATTTATTATTGAGTGATCTTTTACCTTTAGGCAGTTTTACTAAGTCATACATGTGGTTTTCATGCGAAGATTTCATCTCATCTTGCATGGCTTTCAGTCACTCTTCTTTATGATCATCTATCATAGCTTCATCATAACACTCTAGTTCTCTCCCATATGTAAGCATCACATATTCATGAGGAGAATATCGTCTAGTAGGCTGATGCTTTCTGATGGATTTTCTCAACTGAGGTAGGGACCTACTAAACTTCTTGTTTTGTATGATCACCATGAGGAAAATTAATAATTACAGGATCATCAGCAAGTGGAAGAATATCACTATCACTGTCATTATCACTTGCATCTTCATTTTCACTTTGAAATTCTCCTATGTGATCGTCATAAGCTGCAATTAGAGAAGAAATTGGATTCAAGTTAACATTTTCTTCATTGAAAGACTTAGGTTTCACAATCTTTTGTAAGTCTTCAATGATTGATCCTTAAGGAACACAACATTTATGATTCTAATAATTTTCTTCTCTTTTGAATCCCACACTCTGTAGTCGAATTCTTTATGTGCATAACCCAAGAAAATACATTCTTTAGTCTTACTACCAAGCTTTGATCTTTCATATTGAGGAATGTGAATAAAAGATTCGCACTCAAACACCTTCAAATGTTTGTAGGACACTTCTTTCCCAATCCAAACATTTTCTGGTAAATCACCATTCAAAGGAGCTGAAGGAGAAAGTTAATCAAGTCAACTACTGTCTTCATTGCCTCACCCTAGAAGGTGTTAGACACTTTTGCATGAGAGAGCATGCACCTAATTCTTTCTTCTATAGTTCTCTTCATTCTCTCTACTAGACTATTCTTCTACGGTGTTTTGGGAATAGTTTTCTCAAGTGTGATACTGAAATCCCTATAATACTTCTTAAAAGGACCCGTGTATTCACCACCATAATCTACTCTAACACATTTTAGCTTCTAACCAGTCTCTCTTTCAACTTTCACATGAAATGTAAAATATTGACTAAGACAACCTAAGAGAGGGTGAATTGGATTTTATTTATTTTTCAAACAATTCAAATTTAAACACAAATTAATCAAGCAAGCTAAGTAATTAAACAATATATGAGCAATAAATAAAAATTTGCTAAAAATAAGAGAGTTAAGGAGGAGAGTTTGCGATTTATAATGGTTTGGTCATTCTTTGAGCCTAGTCCACTCCTCAAGAGATCTTCTTTAGAGTTTACTTCATTATTCCAAGAAAAGAATACAACAAGAAACTTCCAAGGTGATGTCTAAACCTTTACAAGAAGTTTTCTCACACTAAAAAAACTTAACCCAAAACACTCAACAAGTTCTAAAAAATTCACCCAAAAGTTACACCAACTCTTTTTACCATCAATAGATGATAGAATATGTGATTTGCAATAATATTTTTGCTCAAGAATACAACTCAAAACATATATTGCAAATTCAGGGATCAAAACTTTATGAATGCTCTTAATTTCTTTTTAATGCTTGTAATTGATATATTCAATTAAGTAGGAGGCTTGTATTTATAGCCTAAGGGAGCTTTAGAGCTGTTAGAAACAAAAACTAGTTGTTTCTATGCATTAAATGCAAAACTAACGCTATTAGACCTTTAAAAAAATTGACTGTTAAGCTACGAAGTCGACTCCTTGCCCATGGAGTCAACTCTCGAGCTCATGGATTCGATTCCTTACTTCATGGAGTCAAATTTTTAGACTCGGGAAAGGCTCTGTCTTAGGGAGTCACATGGGAGTCGATTTTATACCCTTGAACTTCAATTTTAGCTTTAAAACACTTCAAAATTTGGTTTTAAATACATAGAAGTTTATCAACTGCTTTTGTGTGTTAAAAAAACTTAAATTAAAGTTCAATTAAAGCATGATATGCATTTAACCATAAGAATTGAATACTTACATTCAAAAAGACACTTAGAAAAACTAAACTACTTCATGATCCTCCGATGGTGAAGGACTTGAACTTGTGCCAAAGGACTCCTTAATGAATTTTCAAGCTTAAACACCCTTAACAAATCTTAACAAACTCATTAGTGCATAATTCTGAGTTTTGTTATCATATCAAAATTAAGCAGGGGTCAACAATCTCTCCCTTTTTGATGATAAGAAACTCTTTAAAGAATTTTAAGCTTAAATTGAGTTTATTAGAAAGTAGTATTTAATCATAGAAAAAAAAGGGTTCAAAATATTAAGAAAGCTCCCCCTTAATCATAGCAAATCTAATTTCTATCAACTTAAAAAATTCTAAGGATTTGAGCTAGAATGGAATAGAAAGATTCAATTTAAGAAATAAGATAGCTAACATAACTAAATTAAACTAAACAATCATCATTTTTGTCCCCCTTTTTTGACATCATAAAAAAGTGAGGGGAGAAATACTGAAGCTTCTCTTCAATGCATGGAAGGAGGGAATCCTACAAAAAAGGCGTTAGAAAGCTCAACAAAATTCATCAATATTGGAAAAAAAGATAAAATAAAGTTAAACAACCCATAATTCAAGAATAATATAAGTCAAATAACCTTAAGTGCAAAGAAAAGCATCTAACCACACTAAGGGAACATAAGTACAAATGTCTTAAAAATCATAAAAGGAGATAATATAAGTGCAAAGCATAAATGAAAAACATAAATGAACTAAGATTGTGGAAGCTAGTTGGACATAGAGAGATGATGAAGCTTTTCCTCATTCGAAGTCAATCTAGCAGACTAATTGGCAAAAGAGACCTTAAATGAGTCCATCCGGAACTCGAACTAAGCATTAATACTTTGGAATCTAGCATCCAAGTCAGTAATCTGAGTATCTATAACCCCCATCCTTCTATCCAAGTTCTTTATCCTACCATCTATTCACTCTATCCGACTATTCATTTGCTTTAGTAGCTGGAGCCTCTCAAAAGAGTCTAATGCAGAACTAGCACCAGTCCGATGGGGTATAACAAATTCATCTTCAGCACCAGCATCGTTATCACCATCACCATCACCATCACCATACCAGCACCCTCACCACTATAACCCTGACCATAATCATTTTCACCAAAACCCTAACGAACTACCTCACCATGTGCAATAGTAAGAATCTAATTAGAAATTACTCACTCACTAAAGGTGGACCTTGAATACCCCATCCTGGTGATAGAGGACTCATTGAACTCATCATAAGATGGTAGAGGTACCCGATCCTCATCATTATACTTAATTTTAAAGTGCTTGAAAGTTAAAATCAAGAATATGCCATAACAAAAATGAGAGGCTTCTTGGTTGCAGTAGTGACATCTATAGTTCTCAAGATGAAATAGGCTAGGTTAAAAGGGGTGTCGGTAACAAGGTTCCATAAAATGGTTAGGTCAAGATAAGATAATTTAGCATGGCTTTCCGGATGAGGTGACATAATGTGGGTGATAAAGTGGTGAAAGAGGCGTCGATCAATTCTAATTTGATTGTAATGGAGTTTGCCTCCGGGTAAGGTTGGCTTATGGTTAAAATATCAATAGAGTTGAAATCGTATGGGAATCATTTGGTTTCATAGATAATGTTTTCAGCCAAAGGCATATCTAGAATTTTGCTCAAAATAGAGGCATCAAGATAAATGTAAACTCCTTTTATATGGGAGTGATAGTAAAGAGAATGGGTATCTCTAGAGAAATTTGAGTAAAAGACACTAACTAGGTGGGGATAAACAACCTTATTTAGCTAGGTAATCACTTTCCATCCTTGAACTAAGAATGCATGTTCAATATTAATATTTAAATTATGAAAAGTACAAAAATTAATACATCTACCCAATAATACTTTTCAATTTTTGAAAAGGGATTCAAACCTTCATAGTTTTGCCTTGTGTCCCTCAAAATGAAGCTCCAAGTCACTCACAATGTCTTGTTTCTTCTTACTCTGTGAAACCGACACGTCCTCAATCGAGTGTTTACCTTTTTTCTCATGAACTTGCACCACAGGTCCTTAGAGACATTTTGAATCAATCAAAAGCAAGAAAACAACCACATTTTTGGAATTGAAAGAAAGTTGGGACGATAATGAGAGAGGGGTATTTTCGAGCCTCGAGAGAGATGAGAGAAAATTCAAAATTTTGAGAGATTTTTGGTGAAAAAGATCAAAATTGGGATGAGAATGTAACAGGTGTGAGTTTGTGGTGATTAAAATGAAGATTTATGGAATGATTTGGCCAAAAATTTAGAGAGAGAAAATGGGCATAAAATTTTCAGATTTGAGGGATTAAATGGTGAAATTGATTAAATGAGTGCGTAATATCTATGAAAATGGGAAGAGAAAATGATTTAAAGTATTGCTTTTAAGGTTGGATGAAGAAATTTGGTGGCAAATTGAAGAAATATAAGAGAGGAAGAGAGAGAGTGCGAATATGAGAAGTTAAGGTTTGTGAAATGCAGAAAATTGGGGGGAAAAGCTTATGTAGGGGCCCATGGAGTCGACTCTCGTGGCTAAGGAGTCGACTCTCCGAGCCTAAAAAAATTTATTCCTCAATTTTTAATTTTTTTTTTTATCTAAATAGACCAAGAATGAACCTCCAAAGTGATTTTTCTTCAAAATTAACTTCTCTTAAGTACTTGAAAACATAATTTCTCAAACTATAACTGAAAAATAACATAAACACTCAAGGAACCGGGTTAGTAACACCTTTAATTTAAGTATGAAAATTACTCACATGGATTAATCATTCCAAGTTCTCTTCTAAGCATACAAAGTGTATCTTCACTAAGTGATTTCGTAAAAATATTCGCCATTTGATGGTCAGTATCAACAAACTCAAGAACAATGTCACTTTTTTTGCACATGATCACGAATAAAATGATGAAGAATTTCTATATGCATTACTGTGAGAATTTTGAATTGAGTTTTTCTAAATTTTTATAGCACTTATATTATCACATTTAATTAGAATATGATCTATGTTAAGTTTAAAATCTTTAAGTTATTTTATCCACAAAACTTGAGTGCAACAACTTCTAATGGTGATATATTCAGTTTCGGCCATTGATAGCACTATGTAGTTTTTTTTTTTTAATTTGAAAAACATGACATAAGCATGTTTCTTAAAAATTGATAAGTATCACTAGTACTTTTTTGAATCACTTTACAATCGGCAAAGTCCACATTGGAATAGCCAATCAAATTAAATGACGACCCTTTAGGATAACATAATCCTAAATCCTTAGTATCGAATAGAGGCCTAAGAATATGCTTGATGACATGCAAATGAGACTCTTTAGGATAAGATTGAAATCTAGCACATAAGCACGCACTAAACATGATATTCGGTCTACTTGCGGTTAAATAGATAAGAGCTCTTATCATGCTCCTATACTTTCTAATTTCAACAATTTTACTTTCTCATCCATGTCAAGCTTAGTTGAAGTGCTCATGGGAGTTTCAATTGGCTTTGCATTCTCTATCCCAAATCTTTTTAGTAAGTATTTTATGTACTTTGATTGGTTGATAAAGATTCATTCCTTTGTTTGTTTGATTTGAAGATCAAAGAAGTAATTGAGTTTTCTCATCATACTCATTTCAAATTAACATTGCATACACTTAGAAAAATCTTCACATATATTCTCATTAGTAGCATCAAATATTATATCATCAACATATATTTTCACAATGAGAATGTCATGCTCATGTATTTTTGTGAAAAGTGTAGTGTCAATTTTTTCTCATGTAAAACCACTTTTAAGTAAAAATTTATTTAATCTTTCATACCGTGTTCTGGGAGCATACTTCAACTCATAGAGGGTTTTGGAAAGCTTATAGATATGGTTTGAAAAATTAAGATCTTCAAAACTAAGAAGTCATTCAACATAAACCTCATCTTTTATAAAACCATTTAAAAATGTACTTTTCACATCCCTTTGAAATAACTTGAAGTTCTTAATACATGCAAATGCAAGTAACATGCAAATTACTTCAAGTTTAGCTACGAGTGCAAATGTTTCATTAAAATCTATTTCTTTTTCTTGATTATAACTTTTTACCACAAGCCTAACCTCTTTTCTAGTTACTACACCATTTTCATCTATTTTATTCATATAAACCTATTTAGTTCCAATTACCGAATGATCTTTAGGCTTAAGAACTAAAGTCCAAACTTTAATTCTTTCATATTGATTTAATTCTTCTTGCATAACCATTATCCAATTTTCATAAAGTTCAACTTCATCAAAAGTTTAAGGTTAAACTTGAGATAAGAAAACTACATAATTATATACATTTATAATAGAAGAGCGAGTTCTTACCCTTTGCGAAGGATCACCAATCACTTAATCGATTGGGTGATAATTGACATACTTCCAATCCTTAGGAAGACCATCTCCTTGTTGACTTGTTAAAGGTTGATCAAGTCATGATTCACTATATCTTTAAGTCATTGAGATTGATTTTCCTTAAGGTCAACAATGGGAGTGGAGGTCTTTACTCTTGGCATAAAATTTACATCATCATCATAAGAAACTCTTCTTCCAGAAAATGGGTTAGTCTCATCAAATGCAACATGAACAAATTCTTTAACCACTAAAGTTTTTATTTTATTTTATTAGAGACTCTATAAGACTTGTTAGAGGTTGAATAACCCAAGAAAATCTCTTCATCGGTCTTAGGATCAAATTTACTTCAGTTATCTTTATTTTTATTCAAGATGAAGCACTTGCAACCAAAAGCATGAAAATAAAAAAATTTGGCTTTTTCACTCTTCCATAATTTATATGGAGTTTTATTGAGTATAAGCTTAGTGAAAACTCTATTCAAAATATAGCAAACGGTGTTTATGGTTTCTGCCCAAAAGTATTTAGGTAAATTGTTTTCACAAAGAAAAGTTCTACCAATTTCTTTTAAAATTCTATTTTCCTTTCAATAGAACTATTTTGTTGAGAGATTCTAAGAGCTGAAAAATTGTGATCTATACCATGATCATCACAAAATTTTGAAAGCTTTAGTTTTCAAATTCTTTTCCATGATCACTTCTTACTCTAGAAATAGCAAGACATTTTTCATTTTGAACCTTTTTACAAAACCTTTAAATGCTTCATCCTTATAGGCCATAAAGATAACAAAAGTATATCTAGAATAATCATTCATAATAACAAAAGCATGTTGATGGCACCTAAACTATTAGTCCTAATTGGTCCAAACAAGTCCATATGTAAAAGTTGAAACAATATTTTTGGATTTAAAAGAAATTCTAGTTTGTTTTCTCATTTGTCACAAACTTTGCCATTTTCAAATTTAATTCTTAGAAGACCAACTACTAAATATTTTTTCGAAAGCATTTGAATTAAATTTATATCCACATATCCAAGTCTTCTATGCCATAATCATGAGTTTTCACTAAAAACTAAAAAAATATTTCTCATTTTTTGAAGGTAAAGATTTAATGTCAACTATATAGACATTTTCATGTATTTGGCTAACATATTTGATCTTGTTACTTTTGATGTCTATTATATGACAATGAGTGGACTCAAATATAACGTTATTATCTTTATCACACAATTGAGTAATACTAAGTAAAATATTATCAAGTTCTTGAATAAATAAGACATGATCAATGGTTGGTGAATTTTTACAAACTTTACCATGTCCAATGATCTTCATTTGGTGTCTTCTCCAATCGGGACATGTCCACCATCCTTTAGAGTTAGTTCCGCAAAGATGCTTTGATCACTAGTCGTGTGCTTTGAATATATACTATCAAGGTACTAATGATCACCATCTATCTTTGTATGTAAAAATCTACATCATACAAGGATATATAATGAAACTTAGGTACCCAAATTTTTTTGTGTCATTTGGGGTTAGTCCTTGAAAATATGGATCCTTTTGGAACTCATAATTTTTAGTGCCATAATTAATTCCATAATTATAGTGATATGAATGATGCATGATCTTAGAATGATAATCATGAAAGTTTCTAGGATATCCAGAATAGGCAAATCTATCATTCATAGGATATGATAATTTTGCATTCTTAGAGTACACGTTTCTAGTATTATGCACGATAATTATGCAAAAATATTTTATTTCTAGAAGATTGTTAGCCATTTCTTGAGTATGCATTTCTACTATATGAGATTATAGGTTATGCATACCTAGCTTTGCATTTCTAGAATGAGCATACATGTTAGCATAAGTACTTCTAGAATGTCTATTCCTAGTATGAGCATATGGATTTCTGCCACAGGAATTGACATTTGCATTCTTTTATTTCCTAGAATTCTTTAATGGTACATTATGAGAATTACTAGGCAAGTAAGAAGTTGAAACTTCATTGATATTTTTTGCTTTCACAAAGATGGTTTCATTTGATTTTTGTTTACTTAATGGAGTATATCCCAAACTCAATTTTTCTCCACTTAATCTTTGGTAAGCCAACAATTCATCTAGTTTTTCTTTTCCTCTTATAAACCTAGATAAAGTGTTGTTCAACTCAATCACTTTGTTTTTCAAAATTTCATTTTTCAAAGACTCTAGTAATGAGTTGCCAAACTGACGTAAAACGTAAGCGGAAGAAAGAACTAGGAAGAAGAACTGTGCCTTCAACCCTCAATACAATAAGTCCTCACGAAGAGAAAAGAAACCCTAATTTTATTCCAAAATAATTCGTCCCATAATATTACCCCCTTATTTATAAGGTCAAAGCTAAAAAAAGGAAAATTGAAATTAAGCAATTGCAAAATTGGAAAATTTCCTAAAAACTGAAAACTGCTAAATTGAAGGCCTAAACGTCGTTTTTTGGCTTAAAAATGACGATGCTTAGGGCTACAACTCCTGTCCTAAGTTTTTTTTGGAAGCCCATTTCCAATCAGACTAGGGTTTTCGAGGCCCGATCTGGGCCCGTGGCCTGATCCGAGCCCGTGGCGTAAAACGATGTAAACCGCACCCTTAGATTTGGAGCGATCCAACCGTTCTAGGTAGTCCAAGGCCATCTGTTCTGCTCTGTCTACCCGTTCTGCATCACAAAAGAGAGAGATGAAACCTCACTTTTAAAAGCAACATTTTTAACATCAAATTTCTTAAGTTTTTCATGGAATTCATTAATTGCTTCTAATAATTCTTCATTCATAATTTCATTATCATTATCAATATATGAAGAATTAGTTACCTCATTCTCATCTTCGATTCCCATCAAACAAAGGCTAGCAATTTCTTGGTAGTCAACTTATTCATCTGAGTTCTCTTTTTTATCACTGTTCTAAGTAGTAGCCATTATAACTTTCTTCTTGAAGTTCTTGTAAGGTTTCTTTCCTAAAGGACAATCTGGCTTGATGTTTCAGGGCTACTTGCATCCTAAACACACAATTGGATCATTCATATCATTCGTTGTATAGATCTTTTTACTTGAGTTATTCTTTCCTCTCTAGTACTTTTGATTTTTTTTTTTTTGTAATGAGAGTCATTTCTCCATCCTCATCACTACTTTTGTTGTCTTCTTCCTCTATTTACTTGCTTGTAGTAGTATTGAGAGCAAGGATCTTATTCTTCTTGGATTGTTCATCACCATTCTTGTTGATGACATTCATCTCATGAGTTAATAGGGATCTAAGAAGTGTGTCAATGTCGAGGTAGTCAAGATCCTTAGCTTCTTTAATTGCTGTCATTTTTGGTTCCCAAATTTTTGGCAAAGACTTTAGTATTTTCCTTAACAACTCACCATCTTCATAGAAATTACTAAGAAGCTTCAAGTCATTAATGATGTTAGTGAAGCAAGAATACATTTCAGAAATAGTTTCATTAGGAGACATTTTAAAAGATTTATAATCCAATACTAATCTATAGATTTTAGATTTCTTTACTTGATTAGTACCTTCGTATGTAACTTGAAGTTTATCTAATATTTCTTTAGCTGAAGCACAAGCCAAAATTTTATTGTATTTATTAATATCTAAGGCACAATGAAGAATACTTGTAGCTCTACTATTTAAAGACATCAGTTTTTTTTCATCATCATCAAACTCTTATTTAACCTTAGGAACTAGAATTTCTACCTACTTGTCTTTTACTTTTTTCATTGGAATCTTAGGCCATTTCTCAATAATTTCCCATAAAGTATAGTCTTGGTCTTCTATGAAAATTCTCATCCTATTTTTTCAATAACTATAATTAGTTCCATTAAATAAGGGAGGCCTAGAGCAAGAACGACCTTCAATAGACATATTAGTTGCTATAGGATATACTCAAGGATTTTAAGCATAATTCAGAGAACTAGGCTCTAATACCAATTGTTGACTAAGACTACCCAAGAGGGGGTTGAATTGGGTTTAAAAACATTTTCAATTAATTCAAAGTTAAACATAAATTAATCAAGCAAGCTAAACAAGTATGAGCAATAAATATAAACTTTCTAAAAATAAGAGAGTTAAGGAGGAGAGCTTGCAAACTTGATTTATAGTAGTTCTGTCACTCCTTGCGCGTAGTCCACTCCTCAAGAGGTCTTGTTAAGAGTTACCTTCACATTCTAAGCAAAGAACACAACAAACAACTTCCAAAGTGTTGCTCAAATCTTTACAAGAAATTTTATCGCACTTAAAAATGTTAACCCAAGTGTTTCAACCCAAACAACTCAACAAGTTCTAAAAAATTCATCCAAAAGTTACACCAACTCTTTTTACAATCAATAAATGAGAGAAGATTGATTTGCAACAATATTTTTGCTCAAGAATACAACTCAAAACATGTATTACAAATCTAGGGCTTAAAACTATATGAATGCTATTAATTTCTCTTTAAGGCTTATAATCGATACATTCAATTAAGTAGGAGACTTTTATTTAAAGCCTAAGGGAGCTTTAGAGCTATTAGAAACAAAAACTAGTCGTTTCTATGCATTAAATGCAAAGTTTTCGTTGTCAAACCTTTCAAAAAGTTTGACCTGTAGGCTATGGAGTCGACTCTTGAGCTCATGGAGTCGACTCTCTAAGACTTAGGAAAGTCTCTATCTTAGGGAGTCGCATGAGAGTTGACTCCCTACCCTTGAACTTCAATTTTAGCTTTAAAAACACTTCAAAAATTAATTTTAAATCCACAAAAATTTGTCAAATGTTTTTGTGTGTTAAAACAACTTAAATTAAAGTTCAATTAAAGCATGATATACATTAAGCCATAAGAATTGAATACTTACATTCAGAAAAACAATAGAAAAACTAAACTACTCCATGATCCTCCAATGGTGAATGACTTAAACTTTTGTCAAAGGATTCCTTGATGAATTTCCAAGCTTAAGCACACTTAACAAATCATAACAAACTCATTAGTGTATAATTACGAGTTTTGTTATCATATCAAAATTAAGCAGGGGTCAACATAAAATAATAACCCATAGAAAAACTGTCAATAAAAGTAAAAAAAAATAGAGGACTCTACTAAGAGATTTATCTTTCATATAACATACATTAGTATGAACAAAATCCAAAACAACATTACGTCTAAAAGAAGGAGTTCTAAGGAAAAAAATTCTACTTTGTTTTCTAGCCAAGCAATGAACACAAGTTTTCAGTGATGAACCTTTCATGAGAGGTAATGTTTACTTTCCGGATAGAATCTATAGCTTTTTCTCACTCATGTGATCAAGCCGCTTATGCCATATCTTAATGGACTCATCTTTAACTTCATTCACTTGGTTTGACATGGCTTAGCTTGCAATCTGTAAAGGTGATCAATCTTCGTTCTTCTTGCAAGAATCAATGATCTTCTAGAGAGCTTCGACACTCTACCTTTGAAGTAACTCTCTTTACCCTCATCATCAAGTTGAGTAATGGAGATTAGTTTAAGATGAATATCAGGAACATGTTTAGAATCTATCAAGAGTAATCTACATCTAGTGTTGGTTTCCAACCAAATATCTCCCACACCATAACTTTACACAAAGCACCACTAGTTGTCAGAGCCAAAATCAGTACAACATAAGTTGAGAATAAATTTTTGTGAGAAGTAATAAGTGAAGTAGCACATGTGTCAACTACCTAAGTAGGGTCATTAAATATGAGATTAACATAAGCATCATCACATAAAACAATAACATCAGTATCAGATGTAAAGGCAGTTATACCACTGCCATTATTCTTCTCTTCGATATTTTTTTCTTCTACTCTCTCTTCATTTTACTACACTCTGGCCTAATGTTATCAGCCTAGTTTCAATAGTGACATATAACTTCTTTCTAGACTTTGATCTCTATCTAGGCTTATCGCTTGATTTATCATGACTGTAAGGAGGTTTTCTACTTTTACAACTCTCTTTACTCTTTGTAACTAGTACCTCAACCTCGAAAGATATTCCCTTCTCATTTCTTCTAGTTTCTTCATTAAACATAATTTCTTTAACATGTGCCAATGTATCTTCTCTAAAAATTCCACTATAAAAATAACGGAAATACAAAGTATCTTCTCTAAATTAACTAGAGGATCAACAGATAATTTACCCCCACTCGAAAGGGTGATCTCAACAATAATCTATCTGATAAAAATAAACCGATTTCATTGACATAAGTTGTAATAGAAGCAGACGAATAAACATAATACATCAACTTGAAGCCCTCACCATGTAGAATTAACACCCAAAACCTGAACTCAAACTGCAATAAATTCGATTTTCAAATCAGATTAAATAATGAAAAAACCGTTAAAGACGGGTATCATGGGGATGCTTCCCTTCCCTCGCGTAAATGACCTCCCAAACCCAAATTTTGGTTTGTAGACACTTGTCGGTCGCATTAATATATATATTAATACATCGATTCACTCAAAAGTGTTCAATTGGCCAGATTAAATAGATTGGTGGTGACTCTAAGTTTTTTACAAATAGTTAATAGTACCCTAAAATTTTTCCAATTTTGAAAAACAAAAAGCCTTTAAAAATGAATTTCAAAGTATCCAAAAATAATTCTCACTTTCCAAATCATATAAGATTTTTTTTTGGTTGATGGTCGAGTATCAACAAATAGCCATATCCAAACGAAAATACGAAGTTTTAGGTTGACCTTGAAACAAAGGAATACCGAAATAACTGTGACCGACTAGCAATAAGAGACAAGGAACAATTCAAAGTGGTGTAAAATGAACTTTAGAGCCAATTCACTTGTAGTCCTGACATAATTTTATTACATTAAAATCGAATTTAAAAATTTGTGATTTCATTATCTCAATATTACTTTTTTTTTTCCGGTGAACTCTTGTAACAAATTCACATCTATATTAACATAAAAATAGATAAACAAATAGAAGGCTTAAATTAAATAGGAAAAAGCCTAATTTGATTGCATAGGTAAGCCTAAAAACAAATGAGATAAACGGGACAAAAAAGCGTAATTTTCCATAACAATATTCGGTTTTACTGACACATTTGCTTGATATATTTTGGGGTTTGGTTCTTTTGTCTTACTTTGTATCGTACAAAAGCTTAAAAAAGTAAGGGCGGAGCGATGACATCGGTGGACCACAAAGGCCATAAGTTGTGTTGATCTCTCTTCTTGTGACATTTTAGGGACCACGTTTCGTCCTATGATTATCTAACCGAATTAAAAACTTACATATATATTAGGGAAAATTACAGGTTCTTCTATAATTTTTACTGTTTCCAATCAATCAGCGCTTTTGCTTGTTGGGAAGGTGTTTTCAGCTATGAAGGATATTCTGGGTCTTCTTAGAGTTCGGGTGCTAAGAGGCATTAATCTTGCAATTCGTGATACCCGTAGCAGCGATCCTTATGTTATCTTAACAATGGATAAACAGGTCTGTTATTTTCTTTTTCTTGTTCTTCTGTAATGTCATACTTTAATCTCTTATTAATCTTGGGTCCAGCTTTTTAAAATTTAAGAAAAAATTAATAAATCAAATCAAATTAATTACTAATTGATATTTAAAATTAATTTTTATGCCTTTCAAAAAAAAAAATTATTATTAACATATGAGGGAAAAAGGTATACAGAGAGATGCAAAAACTTTTGATTATTAATTAGTTTCATTTCTTCCAAATAGAATAACTTCTCATACATAGCCATAGCAATCAGTGAAATTGTTCAATTGAGGTTGATGCAGGAGAAATATTGCTGGAGATCTCCTCCCATTATCGAAAGGGTTTGCTGCAGCCGAAGAAATAAAATCACAGAGGCAAAGCTTATTTGCTTTCTGCTTGTAGAACATAATTCCCTGTAGCAATTCTTGGTCAACCATGCGCACTATTTGGGAGAGATTTTTTTTTTTCTTGCCTTAGGGCCATTCTTTTAATGTGTTCTTTTATTGAGTTGAATTTGAGAATTTGATTTCATCTTCTAGACAGACATGTTAAACGCAGTGCAAAGTTTGTGAGGTCTACATTCTTTAACAATAAATTAATATTTTGCCAACATGTTTTCTGCTGGTTCGGCTAACTCGATTTATGTTTGCACCAAAAAGACCTAATACTACTTGTTTAAATATATTGCGCAATCTTGTTTAGCTAGAGATTAATTGCTTTGGAAATTTCATCTAACTTTTCTATTACCATCTTTCTTTAATTGCTTCAGAAATTGAAGACTCGGGTGGTGTATAATAACATCAATCCTGAATGGAACGATGAGTTAACCTTTTCGATCAAAGATCCTAATGTTCCAATCCGTTTGGTGAGTGATATTCTACTTTTATAAGGTAATTTGATGGTATAACACTTGACAAACAAGAGAAAACTTAATTATTTAAAGTTGTCATATTTTGTATGCTCCAAAGGGTGAGTCTATGGTGTCGTTGATAGAAATGACGAAACCCAACTTTTTTTATACAATTTGATAGTAATTTGGGATACCCATTTGACAGTAATAGTATCGTTTAACAGTATTTGATAAAATAATACAATTTTGGTAAAAAGGTACCATTGCACAGTAATTTGAATACTGTCAAATGATATCATTATACTAAATTACTGTAAAATGGTATTCCGAATTACTATCATATAGTACCAAAAAGTCATGTGACGTTATTTATATCAACAGCGCCATAGTTGCATCCTGCCTGAGATGTACAACTCTCAAGTATGTTTTTCACTAGCTAAAACTAATAGCCGGCAACATATATTTCTGATCTGTTTAGGGATAATGTGATTGCTCTTTTCTAAGTAATGCTTCTTGCTAAGAAACTTCAAAAAGCATATGTAATGCACTCTTTTCATTCCATTGGTTTTGATTGTCTTTGCAGACAGTGTATGACAAAGACACCTTTAGCGTGGATGACAAAATGGGTGATGCAGAGATAGACATTAACCCGTATTTGGCAGCTCTAAAGATGGGCTTACAGAACCTCCCAAATGGCTGTGCAATCAAGAGAATTCAGCCGAGCAGAAAGAACTGTCTGGCTGATGAGAGCAGCATTGTTTGGAACAATGGCAAAATAACCCAAAATCTGTATCTCAGATTGAGAAATGTTGAGTGTGGGGAAGTGGAGATCGAACTCGAGTGGATTGAAGTTCCAGGTTGTAAGGGTTTGGCAAGTGAAGGTACGAGTAAAATGCCTTAGCTGCGCTTTATAGCGTATATATCAATTTCAAGCTCCATCACCCCTTCTTCAGTTGAGTTTAATGCAAGTATTAGAAGCAAAAAATAATAAATGAATTGGTTGTGTTCTGCTGCTCTGTATCTCATAAACGAAAAATGGTCTGAAACAGTATTTGTGCTCCTAAGTATTAGCTGGTGTACTTCCAGTTTGTTGTAATGAAAGTTGCATATTTTATGTTTCTTTTGTTCCATTATAAATGTAACTATATAATTTGCAAGTACGAGCTGCATCAAATGAACTAGTCTATCCAAGAAGTCAAGAAGGAACCATTGAGACTGGTCTAAGGGAGCGGATGATATTCCCGATAGTTAAGACATTAAATCGTGCAAATGATTTTCCTGACACCATTATGATCATCACATCCTGTCCCGAAAACGAGGCCTGAACTCTTCGTCGTTGATTTTGCTTTCAACCTTAAAATGGTTGAACTTTAGGAAGTGAGTGAGCCTAATTGGAGCTGAGTGTGGCCCGTAATCTAGAAAATATCTGTCTGGTGGTTATCTTCCAATCAATGTAATTACAGATTCTAGGTTTTCCTTTCTTTCCCAAAGTTTTAAGAGGAAAGAAAAGAGATTTCTTGAAGAATACTGCAGAAATTGGGGTATTTCCAAGTGTGTTATTGATGCCGTACAGCAGGGAAGAAAAGATAAAAACAATAAAATTAAAGATAAAACGATCAAAATCTCAAGGATCATCCAAAATTATATGGGAATCGCAATCCAAATCACATGGACGCAAAAATTGCAACCAAATCATATTGCATGAAACAACAACTCAATCATAGAGTTTGATTTCAACAATCTCATTTTTATTAATTCCAAATCTGATTACCAAATCACATAGGGACATTTCTTATATAGAGATCATAAACCATAGTTGATAAGCGTTGAATGTCACACATTCAAGCCCCTTAATTTGCATATGTTAATCCTTTAGCCTTGTTACAATTTGATCTTTTGTAATGTTTTACATGCTTTCAGGTTTCTCAAGAGGAATGCAACAAAAACCATTATTTCTAGACTGTTAAAGATAAATTGAGCATTTTACTAAGTCATGTTGTCACTAGCAAAGGGTGAAAAGAAGTTTCACTAAATTGCTAGAATTGCCTGTACAGATCAGTCATTTTTGTGGATTAAATTGTATTGATTCAGGAAGAACCAGGAGATGAGCCATATATACTTGGAAAGATCCAGATATATATTTTCTGGAGAATTTTACGGCTCGTAAATATAATTTTTCTAGAGAAAGTTATGACAGTTTTAGTAGACAAAGGTCAGGCTGTGTGTGATTTCAGCGTGGCAGAAGTGAATGAGCTATTAAATTCTGGTTTTTTTTTGGGATTTACACGGCTGGAAAGGGAAATTGAGTGCCTAAATAAGTCTAGGGAAAAATCATAAAAACAAAAATAGGCACATGTTCAATTGCTAGGGTTTTGTTTAGGGTTCTATAAATACATGTTTAAGAGACCAAAAAGAGGACAAGTTCTGTTTTACTATATTTTCTTCTACCGTGGCCGTCTTCGCGCATGGGAGCTCATGTTCTCTGAGGATTATCATCATAGAAGAGCTGTCTTTTCTTTCTTTTATCAATTTTTGTTTTTTATGATGAGGATATTTTTCACTAGAATTATGTGTAACTAAATATTTTAGTTAGGGCTCGATTGAAGCCATAGTCATGTTTTCTTAAGGATTTCAATTTGCTTTGTTATAAATTATTTTTTTGTGATGCTTAATTGATTAATTCCTCGTTTTATTTCATTCTTCATATGGTTTATGTGTTATGCTTGATCATCATATACATGTGTTGTATGGAGATTGTCAGCTAGGTAAATTTAGATGACCGAGTCTTATGCCTACACTAAGTGACGAAGGAACCAATTATGGGTTCTTGGGATTAATCAGCATGAAAAACCAGAATAGATACCATGTTCAAGGTTTCGTGTGTTTGCTTATTTCCATTGTTTTATGCTTTCTTGAAGTGCAACTTAGTAGATACCATGCTAAATACTTTGAGAATGAAAAGAGTTAGAGTAGACACTCATGCCTAACTTGTTGCTCAGGGAAATCAATAGCTTAAGGAGTAGATGTCATGCCCTTAGGTTGGTAAACATTAAGCATATAAATCTAGTTTGTAGCATTATGCAAGTCGTTTGCTTTAAAGAAGATGATTAGTGATGAATATTGAAGCCTTAACTTATTTTCTCATTATTTCAATTCTTGTTTAAAAACTGTTTTACGATTTTCTTTCACTAGTGCAATCTTTCTTGTTTATTCAAATCTGTTATTTTTTGTTTCATTTAGATATAAACTTTAGGAAATTATATTTAAACAAAATTAATCCAATCCTAGTGGGAATGATCTCATATTTGCTAGCTATACTATTGGTTTGATCTTGTGCACTTGCGAGTTAAAACATACATTTAGAAGCTTATTATTTAGGTTGATATTTATATAACACTAGTCCTAAATCGATAAGGAAACTAAAATATGACAATTAACTATACCTGGATACCCATAATATTTTCCGATTACATAATTATTCTCATATCCCTGAATTCCTAGATTAAAATCCCTAATTCTAATATTCTTAGTGTTCCGCATCATTCTCCACCACTTTGAAAGAACTCGTCCTCAAGTTAAAAATTGTTCTAGTAACAAGAGCACCGAGGCGTGGAGAAGTAAAGCATGGTTATGAAATTTTTGAAGGTGAAATCAATAGAAGAAAAAAATGTCGCTGGAAATGTATGTTGCCTTGGTACTTTAAACTAGGTAGGGAGGATAAACTCAATAGCAAGGGCATGTGTGTTTGCTCGAACCTCAATCAAACAATCAAGCTTGTCATCCTGTTTGTCTTAAATCTATTCAACTGCCTCAATGTGCCCAGCAAACTCATCACCTTACTTGATTGGTTCGAATAAGATAACTTCACATGAAACTGATTCAATATGCTCAACAACATCAAGCTAGTCGTCGACCTGTTCTTCATCTTTGTTGGTATTTTGGTCTTGAACCTGGTTAGTATACTCAATGGGCATAACTAATTCATCATCTGGTTGACATAGTTCAACTAAGACAATCTCATATGGAATTAGGACAACATGTTCAACCCCTACTTGAATATTTTCTTTAGCATGAACTTCACCCGTGCTTGGGGCTGTTTCATATTGCCAATAGAGGTGTGCAAGATTTCACTGCTTAACACGAACATAAAAACCAAGTACTTCATACTTATCTCTCTAATGTTGACAAAAAGGTGCGATTCGTACCTTGTCCATAGAGATCTCAAATCACCTATACGGTTGTACTCATCTAAAATTTTATCTTGCAAATACTGAATATGTTCCATCGTATTAGTAGTCATAACACCAATGAAAATGAAACTCAAAACATAATATATTTTTTTCCTCTTTTTTTGCCTGTTTGTTTTTTTTTTTTTTTTTTTTTATAAAAATAATCAAAGAACAAAATAGGCAAAAGGAAACATTACAGTAAATGGTAGGACAAAGACAACAACTTTTTTTTTTTTTCTTCAGGTGGCTCAACTAATGGCTCAGTTCAGGTAAGAGCTCGGCTCAACTTAGAAGTGGCTCCTAATTGGCTCGACTAAAAAACTGTGGTTTGGTTCAGCAGCAGGAAAAAGAGAATCGGGTCGGGGTTTCGGGTCAAACCTGACCTAATGAATTTTCTGTTAGATCAGGGAAGGTCTGGGCCGAAATTGGCTTTTTGGTCACTATAGTGGGGTCGATTGGGGCAACTAGTAGCTAGGGCCGACGGATCGGGTCGCGCAAGGTCCAAGCGGATTACAAAGGCTTTGGTGATGGAGATGGTTTGGTCACGGGAGGCTCGGGGTTCTGATGGTGCTGTTCGATCCGGCGTTTAGGGATTTTTAACCATTTTCGGTGGGTTCAGGGCACTTGGATACTGGATCAGGCTAGAGAGGAAGATTTCGATCCTGGTAATGTGCTCAAATGTGGTCATGGAAGTCTTGCTGCTCCCGCCGGCGCGTGATGATGGTGGACGATGGCAACAATGGGACTACAGTGATTCTGTCTACTGTATGCTTTGTTTTGTTCAACTAACGATGAATCGACTGTGATGATCTTAGAATCTTTGGGCTCTGATACCACTTGATGTCATACAGTAGGGAGGAAAAGATGAAAACAATAAAATTAAAGATAAAACGGTCCAAATCTCATTGATCTTCCTAAATCACATGGGTGAGAAAACCGAAACCAAATCTCATGGCGCAAAACAAAAACTCAATCATAGAGTTTAATTTCAACAATCTCATTTTTATTAATTCCAAAACTAACTACCAAATGACATAGGAACGCCTCTTATATAGAGATCTCAAATACTAGTCCTAGATCGATAAAGAAACTGAAATATGATAATTAACTACATCAAGATACCCATAATATTTCTTGTTTACATAATTATTCCAATATCCTCCAATTTCTAAATTAAAATCCCTAATTCTAATCTTGCTCGTGTTCTCTATTAGTTATCAATGTTAATAATAACTTTGGATTAGAGAATTCTAGGGTGTTCCTTGCTAGTTATATGACTTATGAGTGGGTTTTCCATCATTTGTGTTTTCCTTTCTGAATATGCAGATGTTAGAAATAGGAAGTGAATAATTTTTTTAAACAACAAAAATAATTAATGTAGAACAACTATTGAAACCTTCAAAAACCAGTCATTTGAAAAGACTATTTCTAAAAAAACAATGACTAATGTGTTTTTGGTATTGTTTTTAATTTTCCTTTATCTGGAAAACATACTGAAGAAGTCATTTATGAAATACTTGTTTTTATCAGAAAGAAAGATAAAAACTCTCCCTAAGTTGTTAATCCAGAAATTGAGTAAAAAACACTCTTTTATGTTATTTTTTTTGGATAAAATATAATTTTATTTATCCGAAACACTGGATCAATAATTTCTATTTGTTGGTAATGGAGCTCTACTATTGTTCTTTCTGTATATTTTATTGATCTCATTAGATTCATTGATTTCACTAATTAAGTCCTGATTTATGACGTTAATATTTGAAGTTCCTTCAGTATTAAGAGACACGTTTCTTAATCTATCATTTATAGATTTTAATACGTCATCATAATTGTCTAGTGCAATTAGGTTTTCTTTATCAATGTGAAGTGGTGAAAAAATAGGTTGAGATAAATATGGGACAGGTTTTTGTATTATAGGTGGGTATTTCTCCTCGGGGACTTTTGAAGTAGGAGTCAGGACCTTGTTGTCTAAAGAAGTAATTTTACTATCTATAGAATCTACAGTTGTTGCTATAGAGGTAATATGTTGGGAAATTGTATGAAGATTTTGATTAGTAAAATTGTTTTGGGTAAAAATACTGTTGATATCATTGTATTGGGCATTACGGTTAGGTGGTTCATTCGTATTGGCTTGTTTAAAGGGTGTTGCAGTAATAGCAGTTGAATAATGGGGTAATTTAAGATTTATCTTTTGTAATAGAGGATGTATAGCTGATACAATTTGATTACTGGCAGTAATCCATTTTTGATCAAGTTGTGTAATAACATCTATTTCTTTAGCTTTACATATATCAAGATGATTATTGGCAAAAGGATTGTATATTTTGTTATTGAATGTATATATTTCAAAAAAATCAAAGAAATATATATCACACTGAATTTCATTCATGTGTGAATACCATTGTTCTCTAATTTGAGATCGCTCATTATCAGAAAAGGTTGCCATAAACCAATCTGTTTTGGCTTTATTGTCTAAAGATAAAAAATCATTTTTTAATTTGTCTTTATTTATAATATAATTAGAATCCATAACAACATTGAGTTCATGATCTATCATATCAGTTTTGGTTGGAGAATGATCTTCTTCATTTTTTCCTGAGGTTTCTCCTAATTGTGATTGGTATTGACTTAAGGCTGATTTAAATGATTCAGTATCATAAAATCCTCTAGGAATGGTTGGGTCAAAATTGACTCCTAATAGGCTTTTGTTTGAACTTCTAGATAAAGAATCAAAACTATATCAAGGGGGTATAATTTGGGGATCTTCATATAAAGGGGTTCTAATTCTCCTAGAACTAGATACTCTTGAGGGAGAGGGAGAGTTGTTAGGAGTAAATCTAATAATAACACTACCATCCTTATGTTCATCCATTTGAGATACATTGGAATTAGCTATCACCTTGGGAGGACATAAAGCTTCAAATTTCCAATGCTCATGGATAGTTATCTGATCCTATTTTAATAATTTAGGTGTAATAGTGTTAGCATGAAAAGTATTGGCTTCTAATAACAAAGTTTGTCCTGGCTTAGTCTGTAATAAGGCTTTTGGGTTGATCTTAGTTGTAATAACTTTATAATAGACTTTATAAATCAAATTTAGATTACGAGTTCCAGTTTTAATATCTAGTCCTTTTAATTGAATATTTAATGTAAGAGTATCAATTAAATTAGGATCATATAAATCTATGAAAAAATTTGGATAACAATTAAAATAAACAGGGCCATTATGTATATTTGATGCTACCAATGATAATAATTAATTTGAAAAATTTAAATGTCTTGCATCTCTTAATATCATTAATACATGAGTATCAATTCCTAAGCGATGCAAAGGTTTAATAGCAATTTGAACTAATCCTAAATGTAAATACTTAAAACCTTCTTGTTTATGTTTTTGTATTGAAGATAATGATAATAATTTAATACTTTCATTTCCTCTGCTAATACTATAAGTTTGTTCTGTTGTTTTAATTGAATAATCAGATCAAAAATCAAAACTTCCTACTTGATAAATTCTATTTATTTTTTGACTTGGAATATGCCAATTGAGCAAATCTTGCTCAATTTTAGCAATATTAATTTCTTGACTGTTAATAGCATGATTAGGGTTTTGATTGTTATGATCATCAGATTGATCATCAAATCTTGGAGGTGATGAAGTGTTAGAACCTGAGACAGATGATGAGTCATCACCCTGTCGACGTCTCCTAAATAGTCTATTCATGAAAAAGGTTTGAGATTATGGCTAAAAAGACAATAGTTCTACAATGAATAGTTCCTGTCGAGACCACCCTAACCATGGGCTGACCAACAGTTAACAAAGGGCTGACCAACGGTCTTACCAAAACTCAGATACAGCAGAACCAGAGACTTAAGAGCAATAATATCAAAACAAGAAGATGAACAGAATATAAAGGAAACAGTTGACATGACTCTGATACCATAAGTGAACAGGATCAATAATAAGATGAGCACGTAATAATAATTAAAAAAAAAAAACTATTGCCATAATTGTTGGGTTCACTAGGACCCTTAAAGGCTGGTGGGACAATTACCTCACTGACCAAAATCGCAAAGAAGTTTTAGACGCAACTATAGAGACACCCACAACCCAAGCTGTACAAAATAATCAAACTGGAGAAACAATAATTACTACCTCGTATATAAAACAAGAAAATACATTTGAAACCCTTATATATGCCATTACCAAACACTTTATAGGAGACCCTGACAAATTTGCTACAAGATTTGTCTCTATTACAGATGATTCTAATGAATCATAGTGCAACTGTGAAGAATGTCTCTGTTACTGTAAATCAATCAACATGATAACTTCACAAAAAGAATTTCTCTTAGATATAATCGACAAAATAGATGACCCTATAATCAAGAAAAATTACCTAGTAAAATTAAGAGATATCATTTGCAAAGAACAAAAACTTAAAACTCCTGAACCCTATAACCTTGAAAAAATATTAGAAAAACGATTTTAAAAACCTAAAACAGCTACTATTCAAGATTTACAGATGGAAGTTAATACTATGAAAGACCAGATCAAAACCATTCAGAAAGATACCATAGATTTAAAAGCAAAAATGATTAATTTAGAAATAAATAATCTTAAAGAATCAATCTCATCACATACTGACAAAAAAGAAAAAATTCAAGAAGCCTCTATTTTAGAAACAACTAACTTAATCAACATAGAAAATGAACCAAAAAACAGCTTTGTTAATTTAATAGAAAGAATTAATTACCAAAAATGGTATATTAAGATCTCTATTGTTATTAACAAAGAATATCACATCAATACTACAGCTCTTGTAGATTCTGGTGCTGATCATAATTGCCTTAAGGAAGGACTTATACCCACAAAATATTATGAGAAAAATTACAGAACGATTAAATACCGCTAGCGGGTCAAAATTAAATGTTGAATATAAGATTACTAATTCATACGTCTGTAATGACGGTTATTGCTTAAAAACACATTTTGTACTTGTAAAAAATATCCACCAAAATATTATCTTAGGAACCCCCTTTTTAACCCAAATATACCCTTTCAAAGTCAGTCATTCAGGAATAGAGACTAATATATTAGGTCAAAATCTATTCTTTCAATTTCTACAACTAGTAGATATAAGAGAATTAAATTTATTACAAACCAATAGTCTGTATCGGCAAATAAACTTAATTCAAAATAAACAAGCTCATATTAACTTTTTAAAAGAAGAGATAAACTATCAAAAGATAGAACAACAAATCAAAGAACCCCAAATACAGTCCCAAATAAAAGATATGGAAAAATTATTTAAAAAAGAAATATGTGCAGATCTTCCAAATACCTTTTGGGAAAGGAAAAAACACATAATATCTTTACCATATGAATCAGATTTTAATGAAAAAGATATCCCTTCAAAATCCAGACCTATTCAAATGAATCAATAATTATTAAAATATTGTCAAGAAGAAATCAAAATGTTATTACACAAAAGTAATCAGACCAAGTAAGTCTCCTTAGAGCTGTTCTGCCTTTTATATTCAAAAACAAGCAGAACTAGAAAGAGGAGCTCCTAGACTAGTTATTAATTATAAGCCTTTAAACAAGGTCTTACAATGGATTAGGTATCCCATACCCAATAAAAATGATCTTCTTAATAGGCTTCATAATTCTACAATATTTTCAAAATTTAACTTAAAATCTGGATTCTGGCAAATTCAGATTAATGAAAAAGACAAGTACAAAACTGCATTAAATGTCCTTTTTGGTGATTACGAGTGGAATGTAATGCCATTCAGACTAAAAAATGCTCCTTCAGAATTTCAAAACATTATTAATGATATATTTAATGATTATTCTAATTTTAGTATTACTTATATTGATGACATATTAATATTTTCAAAATCAATAGACCAACATTTCAAACACTTCAAAACCTTTTTTCAAATTATAAAAAATAATGGATTAGTTTTATCAGAAACAAAAATGAAATTATTTCAAACCAAAATAAGATTTTTAGGACATCGTATATTTCAAGGGACTATCAAGCCCATTAATAGATCCATTGAATTTGCAAACAAATTTCTTGATGAAATCAAAGATAAAACCCAATTACAAAGGTTTCTTGGCTGCCTGAATTATATAGCAGATTATTTCCCCCATCTAATACAATTTTGTGAACTTTTATATAAAAGGCTTCGCAAAAATCCAATCCCTTGGTCACAACAACATACAGAAATTGTCAAACTTCTCAAAACCAAAGTGTTGAACCTTCCTTGCTTAGGTATTCTCTGTCCTACAACTTAAATTGTTGTCGAAACTGATGCTTCTGATATATGATACAGAGGTATACTTAAACAGAGTCTCCCTCAAAAAACCAATGAGCAAGTAGTACGATATCACTTTAGTATATGGCTTGGAGCACAAAAAAATTATTCAACAATGAAAAAAGAGATTTTATCTATTGTATTATGCATATCCAAATTTCAAGATGATTTGTATAACAAAACATTTTTATTACGAATTGATTGCAAATCTACAAAAGAAATTTAAAAAAAAGATGTTCAAAATCTCGTTTCAAGACAAATATTTGCCAGATAGCAAGCCACTTTAAGTGCATTTAATTTCAATATTGAGTATATCAAAGGAGAGCATAATTCCCTTCCCGATTTCCTAACACAGGAATTTTTGCAGGAACCAAATACCAGTAAAAATGAGTTTGAGTTCCCGTCAAAAGGGAAAACAAAAAGTTGAACCTTCTGCATCACCACAGAAACCCCAAGATCCATCTGATTATGCCACTTCAAAAATTTCTCGATCACCAATACCACCAACTCAACCAAGAACCCCTCAAAGACCAAACCGATTTGTTTCTTTACAAGAATATCCAAACTTATCACCTCAATCTTACGCACAAACACTATCTTCTCAATCTCATACCCAAATACTATCCTCTCAATCCAAGATTCCTCCTAGCCAATATTTCCACAAATCCATTCAAGAATATATAAGATGTACTAGCATTAAACAACCATCAGATGATCCTGAACTTATTAACCATTATCTTTATGTCAATAAAGTATTTCCTGCAGGTTTTCAATATGCTCCGGAAGACATTTGAAAAACTCAAAAATATTATGAACTGATTTTAGTTGATACTAAATCAGTTGAGATCACCCATACAAAAGATCCTTCCAACCCCAATTTCATTGTCTATTCAAAATGCAAGATTCTCAAAATTATCCTCCCAGATAAAATTCCTGATCATTATAAACCAAATCCCTTTTCAGTATCATTTAATTCTCCTACCTATAATTATCATGATTACCAAATAACCTGGTTCAATATGTTCTTTATTAGACCAAAGACACATTCATGGTTTATATTCTTTGACAAGAAATGCAAAATTGATTTTTTACAATGGATTTTTGATTGGTAGCCGTTCTTTGGTTGTGAATCCACTATCCTTCCTCCTATTACTCAAGAAGCCTTGACATATTTCAAACAAACTACCAACAATGACAAGCTTTATTCTCATGAATTACTTTTCCATGCTGTATTTGCCATCCCATGGATAATTTCCTGGGGTTACACTATTTTCGGATCACCTTGGGAAGTTGTGGCTATTAAAAGAATTTTTAAGGTTAAATAGTGGGCAAAGTATAATTGCTCATATTCTAATCTCGATATTATCAAGACATGGTTTTTTGACCATCCCCAATATGCAAAAATTGATCAAAAAATACTAAGATCACCTGGACTCCATGAACTATCAAAACAAGAAAAGAAGAAGAAGCTCCTTGAAGAATTGTCCCAATTATCAGACAGTGATGAGGACACCCAGACTCCCATCGACAATCTCAACACTCTTCCAGATTATTATGCTCAGGACCCATATGACGAGTATGAATATGACATAAAGTCAGATGGGTATTATGATATAAAGTAAGAAAGATGCTAGCCAGTGCATCTCCATTTTCCAAAAAGCAAGACGACAAGACAAAAGATGCCGAACAACGCATCCTCCTTTTCAAAAAGCAAAAGATCTCATTTTCAAAAAGCAAAAGATGCTGGACAGCGTATCTATTACTTTTCAATAATTCCGGATTTCAAACCTTTTGAAGTCCGTCAACAATGTTCTATAAATATGTATTCAAGTTTTATTTTGAAGTAAAGTGAGTTTAGAGAGTGAAAGATGTAAATGAGTGAGAAAGGGAGAACTCTGAAGACTTATCCTCCTTTTGCACTGTAAGCTCTTTTTTATCATGTATTAAATCCAAATATATAAAACCCCATGTGTTTATAATCCTTTTAAAACCGTACACCTTTTTGATTTCTAACTTATTTCAAATAATTATTTTCTTTTAATTATTATTATGTGCTCATCTTATTATTGATCCTGTTCACTTATGAATATGCGGATGTTAGAAATAGGAAGTGAATAATTTTTTTAAACAACAAAAATAATTAATGTAGAACAACTATTAAAACCTTCAAAAACCAGTCATTTGAAAAGACTATTTCTAAAAAAGAATGACTAATGTGTTTTTGGTATTGTTTTTAATTTTTCTTTATCTGGAAAACATACTGAAGAAGCCATTTATGAAATACTTGTTTTTATCAGAAAGAAAGATAAAAACTCTCCCTAAGTTGTTAATCCAGAAATTGAGTAGAAAACACTCTTTTATGTTTTTTTGGATAAAATATAATTTTATTTATCTGAAACACTAATACAGAAAGTAGAATTCTACTACAAGTAGAACAAGAAATTCAAAACTAAGAGAACAACACAAGACAAAAATCCAAAACACCTAGCCATTTAGGGCCCAAGCATCTGCAAGACTATCATCAATATAACTAAAAGATACATCACTGATGCTAAATAATCTTATCCATTACATCTATAACAATGCAACCGAACAATAAATGAGTAACATGAAAGGTGTTATGATATAAACAAGTATTCCTCTCCTTCCAAATATGATATATTGAAGCACTCTAAGCCAACTTTAGTAAGCTAATCTCAACAGACTTCCCTTTTAAATGTTGTAATGCCCACTTAAGCTTATCAGCCCAAACACTAGTGCATCATCTTAATTCCTGCATTAGCTCTCATCAAAACAGATTTGAATCCTTACCATTTAAGAATTGAATTGAGATCAAGTTCATGGTTAGATTGAATGTCACCATGATAAACTTGGATTTGGATATTTTCCATTTCATGACATTTAATCTCACCATGAACTTGACCTCCATTTCAATTCTCAAATGGAGAGGAGTCAAATTTGATTCATCTATAAACAAAAGAAAAAATAAGTACATTTAAGGCTCTAAGGATTATAGCCACAGTAGCTGGACAGACTAGACAAGGGAAGGATTTAAGAGAAGTATAAGAGAAGTATGTTAGTTAAAAAGCTTTTAGAAGCTATTAGTGTCAAATTTTCTTGTTTTTTTAACAACCTATATAACTACTAAATTAACTAGCTAGGTAGTCCATAACTAGTATAAATAGGACTTGTATTGAGAGGAAAAATTCATTCAATCAAAATTCCATAAATTCTCTTCTTCTTTTGGGTTACAACTCTTGTAACTTTCTTAGAGTTTAAGCTTATACTCAAAATCAAGCCATTTACTGAGTTAGGGAAGGCATCATCGGTACTTTTATTAACTCTATCATCTACTTATCTTTCTCTTTTCCAATCACTTTCTATGGTTGAAGGAAAAAGATCAAGGAATGTAAATGTTACATGGGACAAAATTCTTCAATTGTAGAGACAGATCAAGGAAGATTTCATGGTTGCAATTCAACCATTGCAACAAGATCTTTAGAAATAAGGGCATTAGACCCATTATTAACTCGAGGTTTCAAACATCTTGACATTGTTATGGTTGAGTTTGTACCATAATGATATTGAATGCTTCATATACCTTCCAAGAGAGCATCATTTCCACTCAAGGTTGAATGGTACTTGACAATCCCTTGGTACATGTCATCAAATAGACTTCATGACCATCATGGGGTGAGGGGACGTCATCGGTTACAACTTAGTATCGAATGGATACTTACACTCAATTCCCTCCTCCTCAAGGAGCTTCCTAGAAGTGACTTGATATATTCATGTTCAAGTGTTTAGAAGGATCAATTTATCAATTAATCAATTAGAGGAATCCAACTATAGACGCATGGATTTCTCTTATCACACCTATTTGGAGGCCTATTCCTTTCCGAAGGTCATAACCAAAAGGGACAATTCCAAAGGGACAATCGAAAGGGAAAACTAGAAAGGACATAATTTATCCCTAGTGGATTATCCAAATGGTCATTCCGAGGGGCATGTCAATGACAATAAGTCATCGGCGGATAATACACAAGGAGTCACCACTTGGTTTTAGGGACCAAGAAACCATAAAACCACTGGTCATTTACAAAAATAGAGATTCGGGTTCGAAGATTGGCTACACAATGGAAATTTCACTAATTATCGGCCCAAGTGCGCCTAGGCCTCGATGTCGTAGCCTATACTCTTCCATGTTAATGGATTCCCTTTAATAGTTTAATTAATTGTTTCCTTTTAATTTAATCATCAATTAAGCACACAATGCAATGAGGAATTGAGGCACACAAATATCAAGGAAATATATGGAAAACAATAACAATCCAAGTAAGATAATAACAATCTAAGCCAAGAAAAGATGCGAGAAATGCATAGTGCGATTACAAGAAAAATAGCGGTCAAAATATTTTGCTCTAAAATTACATCAATCTAAGAAAGCGATAAATTGCGATGGCATTCGAAATTGGAAATAAAAGTACCTATTCACAGCTTACATTCCCAAAAATTTGTATAAACTTAAATAAAAGCAATAAATAAAATAAATCATTCACGAGTACATAAAAGTAAATTCATTAATCCATAGAAAATATAGAAAGAAACAATATGATTACATTCATTCATACATTAGCAATAAAAAAATAAAAACTATTCTCATCAAGAAAATATGTAAAGTTATCCAATCTCATCGATTTATCTAAGAAAAATCTCACATAATCTCATCACTCAAATATAGGCATGCTATCATTCAAGATCTAAGCATAAGTAAGAAATACATGACAAGGTCACAACAAAACAACCACCTTATCATGCATTCTCAATATAGATGGCAACTCATTTAACTCAAATTAATGAATAATCACGGATACACAACTAGAAAGCATATGGAGAATGGAAGACATCACAAGTCGTGAAGAACTAGTATTTAGCATGTAAGAGTCCTATCTAAGAAAAGAGAAATAAAACATGTTTGTATCAAGCATGTTTAGTCACTCAAATATCATCAAAGCATGTTCATTTAAGCACAAATTCAATTACTTTGATTTGATTTTCAAGCACATTATTTCATGTTATTTTGATGTTTTTATATGTCATATGAGTGATTTGAACAAGTTTGGAAACATACAAAAAAATACAAAAGCAAAAGATGCAAAATTGAAATAAAAAAAAAGAGAAAAATTTTGTTAGGGTTGGGTGTCCTTCTAAAATGGTGCCACCTTTTGCGAGCACCAGTCTAGAATGGTTCCATGCCTAAACTAAACTCCAATCAGAAAATTTGGGACTTTCAAAATTTTTGATCAAAACTTGATTTTAAGATATCTAAAAATCATACAAATATGCAAGATAAATTATACTACTAAATACTCACAATATCTAGTCAATTAATCCCAAAACATCAAATGAAACAAAGAATCAAATCAAGAATATGAACAACTTCATGAACAATAAAAAGATTAACGTTGATGAGATAAGAGATTGAGTTCTACCTTTGAAGTGTGCTTAAACTCTTACGAAGATCAAAGAAAGATTTTGGGATTTCTTAACTTATTGAGCACGAACAAGAGCAATCAAAAGACTCCTCTTCTTCTCCGAATTGAGAGATGGGGGTGGTTTCCTTGTTCTTTTCAAGAAGATGATGGTTCATATGCAAATGATCTTCGATGCTAGTTTTTTCTTTGTTATTTACTTGCCATGATCAGTGAATTGTATTTTTATAGAGGATTATTGCTATATTTTGTGCAAACGCCAAAACTTTAGGATTAGGGTTTGGATTTAGGCTCAAGAATAAATATTTCTCTCACAAAACTCATTCTTTTGCACTATTTTTCTCCCTTTTTGGTCTCGAAAAATGGGATTGCAACTTAGAAGCTGTAAAAAAGGTCTAAAGGTACTTTATAAAATATTAAAAAGATATATTTATAGGCTACCAAAGGTTCTACTAGGGTTAGGAATAAGGTCCGGCTGACTTGGAGAGAGTCTCCCCCTTTTGGCAATTTCCAAAACAAAAATCAGAGTTAGATTTGAAAACAGACAAATTCTTGACAACTTTAAACAAGATTTTCAAGAAGTGCATGAAATTTTTTGAAATTTCTGAGAGTCATATTTCAAATCTAAGAGGCGGGATGCACAAATTCCTCACGGATGTCATATGAGGTCCGAAAGACAAACTATTCGGTTCTAAAGTTGTTTCGGTTAAAACTTAATTGCCCAATCATCTCTTATCAAACCAAGGCTCATAATATATATTGGAAAGGTAATTAAAAAATCTATTTATCTGGAGAATGAAACGTCAGGTCTTCAAAACGATGAAAGTTGGCTTTCTTACCTTTCTATCTTTAAGCTCACTTTGTAAGGTTTATTCCTCCATTAAATCATCTCTTAATCTTAGAAAATAGCTGAACTTTACTTAGAGTACATCTCGATCATTCATGTGAACCATCTTCGGTATCAATAAATAAGAAGACGAATGATTGTTAATTATGGAAGGATGCAAAATACGATGTCTATAGACGTACTTCCTCTAGGGAAAATTCAGCTATCTCTTCTATTACTCGTGCTTCTACTGTATCTAGAACCTCTATAATTTTTTTCTGGATAGGAGATAGTAAAAATACTATTAAAATATTCACACAGTAGCCCTTCCAACAGCCCCTCCTCATTATTCCACACACCATTAGATTCTCACAACTGTTCAATAAAAATTTTCCGCATTCTATAACTATACCTTTTGTGGAAGAAAGAATTATTTTTGTCAGCCTCCTTTTGCCACTATAATCAACAATGTTATTTCCATGCAATCTCTTCATAATGAAGGAGATCATTCAACTACCATTTTATCTGATATTTTTCTTCATGCATCATTGCTGTTACACGTTGTGACCGAATCATATACAACCTTTCACATAAGGCCTTCATATTCCTACCCATAACACCAAAATTCCAATCAGGCCATGCAGCAAGTTTTGATCCCATAATTTCAATTTTCTATAAAGGTCTCCATTTCTATCAATAGAATCCAACATTCAGAAATAATACCCCCACTATCCTCATATTTTACCGAAAGCTCCTCAAGCCAAAAAAGCCTTGGTCGCTTCCCTCTATACCTCTTCTTTGGTTTACCTAAATCTAATACAATCGAAATATGATCATAATGACTTGCCACCAAATGAGAAACATAGCAATTAGGCTTTAAATCACAATATTCTAATGTGGCTAAAAATCTATCAATACGCTCTTAAACATGCACCTCGGTTATTGATCCACGTAAACCATTGCCCACTGTAGCCAATATCACTAAAATCACCCTCATCGACTACGTAACGAAAACCTCGCATCTGAGCATCTGATCTTTCCAACA
Source organism: Bretschneidera sinensis (assembly GCA_023935145.1). Lineage (NCBI taxonomy): Eukaryota > Viridiplantae > Streptophyta > Magnoliopsida > Brassicales > Akaniaceae > Bretschneidera > Bretschneidera sinensis. The sequence continues at coordinate 12,359,910 of CM043705.1, forward strand.
TCCCCTCTTTCTCTATTGAAAGAAGAAGCTCATTGAAGTCACCACCACAAACCCATGGCAAGTCACTTGTACTCCGCAAACACCGAAGTAAATTCCAAGACTCATTATTTTGTGAAGTGGTTGGACTGCCATAGAACCTCGTAAGCTGCCATTGTTTAGATATATTTTCTGTATCCACTAATACATTAATGTGAAAATTTGAATTTGAGAGTAATTAAACTGACACATCTTTCTCCCAAAACAATGCCAAACTTCCACTTTGCTTTCTTCCTCCTATCAAAATACCACATCTAAACCTACATTTATGTTTTACAAAATCCATCTTTCTAACCTAGATCTTGGTCTCTATCAAGAAAACCAAATAACGATTTTCTTGCTTAATTACATCATTAAATGCTCTCAATGCACGAGGGTTCTTGAGTACCCATACATTCCAGCTTAATAACCTTATCTTGACTAGTGGAGCGGTCGAGCCAGATTCTTCATATTTTAAGATAATTCTATGTCATCAAATTCCGCCACTCCATCATCCTTCACTACAAGATAAATGGCAAATGCCGGTGTTTTTTTTTTTGTGTGCATATTTCGGCGCTTTAAAGTGCCGAAATATGCGATACCGGCGCTTATCGCAAGCGCCGGAATGTGTGGTGTCGCAGTTCTAATAACGGCGCCTAATGTAAGCGTCGAAATATGCATATTTTTTCGGTGCTTTGAAGCACTGCTATATTTCAGCGCTTTTAAGTGCCAGTATTTTGCGGAGCTTCTAAGTGCCGCTATATTTCGATGCTTTTAAGCACTAGTATGTTGCGGCGCTTTTAAGCACCGCTATATTTTGGCTCTTCTAAGCGCCAGTATTTTGCAGCGCTTCTAAGCGCCAGTATTTTGCAGCGCTTCTAAGCGCCACAAATATATGCATATTGTGGCACTTTTAAGCGCCGCAATATAGTGGCAAAATTATGCATATTGCGGCACTTTTAAGCGCCGCAATATATTGCAATTATGTTTCACGCACCAACATCTTTTTGACACTTTAAAGCACTAAAATACACTTGCTTTGTTTTTTTACACTATTTTGGGTTTAATATCAACAAGAATACCAATGTTCTTCAATATATAAATGTACCATCAAATCCATAAAAATTCAAATATATTAACAAAAATCGTTTCATTTACACAAAAAACATTCATAGTTAACATGCCAATTCATACAAAACCAACTGTGAACTGAAATTATCTTTCTATAGTGGAAAGCACAGTGAGGTTTAAGTTCAAAAATTAGATACTCCATTAACCAACCGTTATAGTAAAGACTTCAGCTCATCCATTTGGGATTGCATACTATTCATTTGATCATCATTCTTTGTTGTTATTTCTTGAATCTGATGCTTATGCTTTTGATTGAGTTCTTCTATTTGTGCTTTCAAACTATTTATCTCTTCAATATAAGCCCTATTGTATCCCATATCATTCCTAATTTGAGCTGAAAGTCCATACACGGCTGAGGGTGTAACTCCAAACCCTTGACCTCGTACACGACCAGAACTCTCTTCACCCATAAGCTTGGTGAAGACTTCATTTTGTATTTGTAAATTATTGCTAGCATCAGAAGATCCTGAAGCAGCAACAAGTTCGGCCACACGAGCTTCAGCTGTCACCTACAATTACGAAACAATAAAGATTAAACTCCCACACTTACAATGCAACACTTTATGTCAAGCAAGACAATAAACAGTTCAAATAGTTTGATTTCAACAATTTTAAAGATATAAAATACACAACACAGTGATCACCACATCCTTATCATATATATATATATATATATAACAGAATATACAATGATCTAATTATGAAATATTTTAAATAAAAAATCAATGTCTCATTCGTGAAGATAGAAAAGAGATAGAAACTGACATTTGCAGCACCTGTCTCATTTTGATTGGTATTATAGTTTGTTATCACATCAAAAAATCTATATATCGGAGCTGAATGTCAGCATCAAACTACAATACCAATCAACTAAACCTTGATATCCAATCGCAATCATTCATTTATCTATATCATAAAACAGCAATATATTAACTAACATCATCAATAAAAATAGGTAAAAGCAACTCTAGATTAGTTTAGCCTGTGAATCATAATCATGATGACAATAACCAGCCTATAAATCTATATCCAATGAATTTCTCAAGGGATTTTTTTATTTTATTTTAATTAAAACACACTTTCAAGGTAAACACTGTCCACCATCCTAGGCAATCGTTTGATAAATGACGATATATTTTTGTTACACAGAGATCATGCAATATTATGCTTTTATACTAAACATGTTATATAGACAACTTATTATAGACTTCAATATGAGTCCAACCTGAATCGTGCATATTCTATTTCAAATCTGTAACCATATACCAAGAGTCTAAATCAAAATTGAAGATCCATGGCCTTAAATAAGTTTCATCTTTGGATAGTGAGCTTCAGTTCACATATCTGCTTTGTTGTCTGCTCTCTGTATTTTGTTTCCTTAGTCATCTGCCATGCTTTCAAGTAATCTTAATTTTTTACTCTAGGCCACTCTAGTATTCCTAACAAATAATGACACAGGCACATAGGACTGGAAATGGAGGAGAAATAAACCAACTCTAACAGGCATTTACATAAACAAATTTCTCATTTAAAAGTCTTTTTCTTTACCACATGCGAAAAGGGGTACCGGTAAGCTATCAAGATAATGGTGCCCCCATTGAAGTTCAACGTTTCAGACAGCCTACCAAATCCATATAAAACTCAAATATTTGCATTGTGCAACAATCATAAATCTACCATTTAAATTATGACTCTACAATCCCCCTAAAACATGGTGCATGTATTACAGGTCTTATATCATATGTGTCGAATGCTCTATTCTCTTGCCTTCTTTATCCATTTCAATCTTGACTACTACACAATTTTGTTAGCTTCACATTTCATCATCTGGACTACAAAACAAGTTCCATCTATAAAGTCTAACGATAAGTCATCCATTGAAGTTCAACGATTCAGGCATCCTATAAAGACCATATAAAATCTGCATTGTGCAACAATCATAAATCTGCTATTAAAGCTATGACCGTAATCTCCTTAAAACATAGTGCACATATTTCAGGTCTTGTATCATGTGCCAAATGCTCTATTCTCTTGCCTTCTTTATCCATTTCAATCTTAACTACATTTGTATTCATAATTTTGGGAGGTTTTGGCTCCACATTTCATCATCTGGACTACAAAGCAAGTTCCATCTATAAAGTCCCATGATAAGTCATCCATCGAAGTTCAACAATTCAGACAACCTACCAAGACCTTATAAAAAGTAAGTTAAGAAAGTTAAGTACTATTCTTAACTATCATATATCAAACCATCATATACGTAAGTGAACTTACTTACTTTAACAAACACACAATCAGATAAGAGAATTTACTAATTCTTCTAAAATATTAAAGAACCAAATCAGTAGCAGCCAAATGAAAAAATAGAAAGAAAAGGAAAAAAAATGAGTACCTAGTAACCAGACTTCAGCTTATACATTCTCCTTTGAAATGATTATAGATGAATGCCAAAAAAAAAAACCATCTAAATTCATGCATAGAAATCTCAAAACCCTGACCCTTTATCAATTTCAGCGAAATTAATTATTAATTCCATAAAAGGGACAAAAACCAAGCATATATTACTAACTAATGACCATTTCAATATGAAAACAAAAGAACCACACAAAAGTTACATTCACTAACAAGTCAAATTAACGACTAATCCTTACCACGAATTGTCTTGATGCTTCATTAATAAAAGTTTCATCCTTGCGTTTATGAGTTTCAGCAAAAAACTCTACGCACCCGGGCTCATTTTCATGTTTCATCTCCTACCATTTATGAAAAGAGTTCAAACAATGACTCAATACACTACATCTCAAATGAAAGATTGGATGAATGAAGCAAATCAACTCACATATTCATCTTGTCTTCTAGCAAAACTCTTTGATCCGGTCGTGTGAGGACATTGTTGTCTTTCACGTGTTGCTGTCCCTATAGTAGAATATTTCTACACCAACAATAAACCAATTGAATAATAAGTCATTAAAAGAAAATAGAAACAATAAGAATTCAAATGAACATAATTATGAAAAAAAACAACCACACTCTGCTTAGAAAACCAGCAGTTCACCAGTTGTTTCAACTGGTATTGATCTACTCCTTTTGGAACATTATTGCTCAAAACTTGTTGTTTTGTTTTGTTCCTCACGTGATCCCTTTTAAGCACATATCTATAGTCCTTTCATTTTTTCCCGATCATCCTCAATAAAATTTTATCGATCACCTCAATCATAGGATAATGGAACTTCCTCTACCACAAAGAAAGGAAATCGATGTCAAATAAGCATTTTTGGTGTTAGGGATTATATGCATGTAGAACACCACAAAAAAAAAAATTGTAAGAAAACCCGAAATTAAGTTGTTGTTACTTACCCGAATCAATTAAACAAGATCATTCTTGTAGTTAGAAGGTATCTTCTTCCAATCCGTGTAACTAAGCGGACAAAGGATCCCTCTCTTTGTAACTTTTCCCAACCAGCTACTTAATATTTGCCAACCTTTTTTAATAGGTTGATTACATTCATTGAAGTGGACAACAATTTTCTCCCCATGTTCAAAGGACCACACTTGTGAGGTTCGCATGACACGTGTTTGCTTTCTCACCCTCCCTTCAAAATCTATACATTGAAAACATAAATGTTATAATTAGTATAACAATGTGATATCAAACTAGTTATAAAGAGAATGTATTATAATACAAAAATTACCAATTATCTCGTACTGTTCACTATCATTGTTTTGACTTTCCGTTGTTATTGGCTCGGTCTCGTAATTAGTTTGAGAGTCATGATCATCATCAAGGTGATACTCATGCTCATAGTCAATATCTTCTTGATAGTGTGAAGACCCAGCTGGAGACTAGTTTGACATATTATCTCTGACAGAGGGAGGAATATATTTTGACCTAAACATCTTGCAATCTGTATACATAAAAACATAAAAATGATTATATCTCACAGGTCTATCAAACATTGGCCTAAAGTAAATATAACATGTGTTTTCCAGTATTTCTAATAGGTGTTGCTGCAGCATAAGCACCTGCACAGGGGCTGGTGCTGGTGCTGCACTAGCCCCTCTACAGGTGCTGATGCAGCATTAGCCCCTATGCAGCACCAGCCTAGCCCTTGTAATTTATGATTAGCACACTATAGAGCATAAAACTAGATTTTAAAGGAATGTGCTTTGTAAATGAGGTTGAGTTCCTTGATTTTATGGCTTACTATCTTGTAGATGGTCCTCTGGTAAATGGGTTGTATCCCCTTAATGCCACATATAGAGTACTAACTGTGCTGAGAAAAAGAATTATAAAACCGTATCCATGAAAAAGAAACACACAAACCCCTTTAATCCATAACCTTTCATCTCTCTCTCTCTCTCTCTATATATATATATATATATACACACACACAGTTACAATCACAAATTTATAATCCATAGCCCAAACTCAATTTCAACAAACTAAGCTAAGATTCTAAGCTTCTCATGCAACACAACAACAAAACAATTAAAAATTATATATAAAATACGCAACCAAATTAGAATTCCAAAGTTTCCACCCATAAGTAACCTTACCCTAAAATGCCAACAAGATCTAATCAGATACGTACCCAGCATCAAAGTCATCATCAGAAAGCATTAAAAGTTAACAAGAATTAGAAGAACCACACCTGAAAGATAGGAATGGTAAAGGGCTTGCAATCAATGCAGCAATCAATAACTTCTTATTCTATTGGACCAACCATTTTTGCCACAGATCAGTGGATGAATAACTTAATGTATTCTACTTAGAATAACAATAAGTAAATGATTATTTTGATTCTAAATACAATTTAGAATACAAACCTCAAGGACTGGCTGATGCACGAAGCACTTCGGAGTACCTCTGAACAAATGAACAAATAAGTTCTTTAAGTAAGATTTAAAGAACAAGAAATAATCAATCATACAACTAAAACATAAATTTATGACATTCTGAAGTAACATTCCACAAACTGTAGGCAAAAAAGTTCATGACTCTTGAATTGTGTGATATAAAGCAACAGTAACCCGAAAAAATACAATAAAATATTACAAATCTCCTTGGCACATATGTGCGCCATATAAATACACATCCAAATACAAGTACATGGAACTGCACATATAACTAATTGGTATCTTCGTCAATGTCCATCCTAGCCCAAGTTGAGATACAATCTAATTGATTGTCTACCACTACATTAGAAGGCATGCACTGATTGTAAGTGTCATCATCCTCTTCCTGCATTTTTTTCCCATTTCATATAGGTCCATTGGCTTTGTGATCACAACATGATACCATTCCTTTCTTGTTGGGTCTTGCACATAAAACACTTGTTTTGCTTGAGATGAAATAACGAATGGGTCATCCTTCAAAAACTTATGATAGTAAATCATAGAATAACGAACGGGTCACCTACCTGCATCTTTCTTTAAATCCCTAGGTGAATTAATATCCACCCAATCACAACGGAACAACACAATCTTAAATGTCCGATAGTAATCCAACTTGCTGATATGTTTGAGCACACCATAATACATTTGATCATCCGCTTCAACCATAACTCCCGAATTTTGAGATCGTCTAAACTTCTCACGTTCCTTTATGTGGAATTTAAAGCTATTGATGTTGAATCCATTAAATCTCCTAATAACATTATTCGGAACTCGAGTAAAGTCAATTATTTCATCTGAATAATTGTTATCCACCATCCATGGCACCTAAACATTTTCCAACAATTAATATGAGACAATATCAGTCAATTTATATTATGCCTAACCTATCTCATAAGCCATGAGGGAAATTTTTCAACCAACCACATCTGTTCGAGACTTTGTACTGGTCGACTGGAACGGTTGTTTAGTCTTTGAGCAGCCAAAAATTCGCTGCAATGATTGATGTTTTTATTTAACTGTTAGCCATCACATAGATAACAAAAGATAATAACTACTCAATTTAAAAAGATGATTACTAAGTTCCTTTATTGATACTAACCTACGAAGGTGAGAAAGTTTATCATTATGGAGCAACACATAATGATGTGCTTGAGCCAATGACATGTCATCGAGCTCAACACTTACAATCTTTTCCATTATCCGTCCACCTGAGGAAAACATGTATTCATCTGGATAATTTACAGTATCATTGTTCCTTTAGGGGCGGTTGAATTTTGTCTCTACACCTTTAAAGTATTGTGAGCAATATGCTAGATACTCTTCCCCATTGTACCCTTCAGTAATTGATCCCTCGGGTCGACTTCTATTACGTACATAAGATTTTAAGCGCACTAAATACCTTGCAAAGCCAAAAAAACTAAAGATAAATTTAGTAACGATTAATATAAAAAATAAAGAGTGAACAAATTAGATTTGAACATCTAACCTCTCAACATGATACATCCACCTATAGTGTACGGGATCACCAAGTTTAGCCTCGGAGGCTAAGTGAATGATAAGATGAACCATAATGATAAAAAAACCTGGGGGGAATATTTTCTCCAAATGGCAAAGTGTCAAAGCAACACGCGACTCTAATATGTCAAGCTCATAGGGATCAAGGGCTTTAAAGCATAACGCTTTGAAAAATGATGATAACTCAGAAACAACTGCTACAACATGTCTAGGCAAAGATGCTCTTAAGGCAATAGAATGATTTCTTGCACAATATGTGACCGTCATGACTTTGTAAGTTTGACAGCTTACGATCCTTTAAGTTGACACATCTTGAGATGTTTTATGCATACCCATCAAGAACTTTAAGATTTGCCAAAACTATCAAGAAATTGTGCTTCTCCTTCGTAGACATAGTGTAGCATGCTGGAGGCGAGTGATCTTTTCCACTAGGAAGAACAACTAAATGGAGGTCTTTCTTAATACCAATTTCCTTAAGATCACGGTGTGCCTTTTTATTATCTTTAGTCTTAGCATCTATATTCAATATTGTTCCAATCAAATTATCACATATATTCTTCTCTATATGCATCACATCTAAATTATGATGCAATAGATTGTCTTTCAAATAAAGTAACTCAAAAAAAATGCTTCTTCTTTTCCACAATGTATCTACAACTCCCTTATCCATGGGAAGATCCTCTTTATCAACATTTTCTAGGAAATCATCCACACTTTAAAAAAGGTTATCAACTTCATCCACTAATACTTGCCCGGTAAAGGTACCAATATCCTCTCTTGCCCTCTTCTTAGAAGGCTTCGAGGTTTTACCATAGATGTAGTTTCCACCCTCTAGTTGTCTTAAAACATCGTGTCCAGATGGTGGAACAGGAGCATATCCCAACTTTATGGTGCCATCAAACTGATCCTTTTGAAAACGAAACTTATGGTTTTCTTCTAACCATCGACGATGACCCATATAGCAAAACTTTCCCCCGTGCTTTAACCATATAGAATGCATAGAGTCCCCACAACATGGATAAGCAACCTGCCCCTTGGTGCTCCAACCAGATAAGTTTGCATATGTTGGAAAACCATTAATGGTCCAAAGAAAAGAAGGGCGCAGCTTAAAGCTTTGATTGGTGGACGCATCAAGCGCATCAACACCATCCTATAATTGATTCAACTCTTCCATTAAAGGTTTCAAAAATATATCAGTATCATCACCAGGGCTTTTCTCATCAGGAATCACCATTGAAATGATGAACAGTGTTTGCTTCATGCAAAGCCATGGTGGTAAGTTGTATGGGACAAAAAGAACAGGCTGTTGGCAAACCACCTCAAGATGCCCAGGTGGTGATCTTCCAAACAACCAAGTCTAGAACAACTTTTAATACAACCGAAACAAAATCAGAATCAAAACTAATCAAAGAAAGAACACTAGAAATTGTTATCGAGGTTCAGCAATAGCTTACGTCCCCGTAAGTTCCTCCAAACTCTCTGCACTAAATCAATGGTTCTTTACAGATATAGCAACTCCTCTTCAAGAATATCAAGTTCTTGAAGAACGAAAGAAAGAAAACAGAAAGTGATAAGGAACTATTACAAAGCCCTTCTCCCCAATCTATACTACTCTCTCTCTAAACAACCAGCCTCTCTTGTTGAGATCTATTCTAGTTCCTCTCATGTGTTTTATGTCTTTACACTCTCACATTTGCACTTGAATTCTCTTGTATGATGATGATGTTGATAATCTCACTTGATGTCTTGTTATTGAGGCTAGGTGACCCCTTATATAGTGCACCAACTTCTTCATCCATTCTTTGAGATCAATCTTAACCCTTAGATCTCAAGAACCAAAGACCTATGGCTCTGTAAGAGTCTAAGTAGTACTGTGCGTTTTGATCATGCTTCACGCACGTTTCAAAAGGCTGAAAAAACTTGTCTCAGTGTGCCTTCAAGCCGCGGCTCAGAACAGGGCATGCTGCAGCTTGGAAAGGGGGGGAGGGGAGATGCTGCCACTCTGGAGGCCACGGCTTAGGTGGCCTGTGCCACGGCGCATAGCTTCTCCCTCAACTACTGGACTTTTTGGAGGTTGAGACGCGCACACCTTGAGCCATGGCCTGGAGACCTGATGCTGAAGCTTTTCAAACCTGTTTAATCCTTAGACAAATACCAACAATCTCTACCTTTGTCTAAGCGATTAAACAAGAACTCATTGAGCAGAGAACTCAGGGTCCAAACTCCTCTTGAGTCACCATATCAACCGACTTCAATCCTAAGAAGTTCAAGGCAATGATTGAACTTGCTTAGAGGTAGAACTTTGGTGCCTAATCTGCAGGATTTTCTTCCGTGGCCACCTTGTCCACATGAATGCATCATTTTGTAACATTTTCCATAACGAAATGATACAAAACATCCATGTGCTTAGTCCTCTCATGGAACGCAGGATTCTTACACAAGTACAACACACTTTAGCTATCCGAATACACCACTACCTGCTCTTTTAGGACCTTCAACTCTTCCAATAACCCTTTGCACCACATAGCCTCTTTAACGGCTTCCGTTGCCGCTATATACTCAGCCTCGGTTGTTGAGAGTGTTACCACCGGCTGCAACTAAGCCTTCCAACTTATACAACATCCGTTTAAGTTGAAAAAGTAGGAGGTAATCTATCTTCTTTTATCCCGGTCTACTCCATAGTCCGAATCAGCATAACCCTCAAGGCAGGTGGACTTACCCCTCTTCTCATAAACCAGCCCCACATCTGGGCTTCCCTTCAAGTACCTCAGCAACCACTTCATCCCAAGCTAATGCTCATTTCCGGGATTACTCATAAACCTGCTGAGAACACTTATTGCATGAGCAATGTCAGGTCTAGTGCTTACCATGGTGAACATAATTGATCCAACCACACTAGAGTAAGGGACCTTTTTCCATTTCCTTCTTCTCCACCTCTGATCTTGGACATTGATCGCTGGATAACTTGAAATGACTAGCAAGAGGAACCTTCATTGGTTTGCTATCTTCCATGGAGAACTTAGATATCATCTTCTCTATATAGGAAGTATGAGAAATCTTCAATATGTTTATCTCCCTTTCCCGGATTATGATCATCCCAAGGATCTTCTGTGCATGGCCAAGATCTTTCATCTCAAACACCTCACTGAGTTGAGACTTTAATTTTTTTATCCTCTCCGTGCTGCTCACAACCAGCAGCATATCATCAACATAGATGAGGATGATCACCACTTTCTCCAACTTGTACCCCTTGTAGTACAAGCATGAATCATAGTAGCTCCTCATGAAACCCAAGCTAATTACAAAGAAATCAAACCTCTTATTCCATTGTCGAGGTGATTGCTTCAGGCAATAGAGAGATTTCTTCAATTTGCACACCAACTCTCCTTACCTTCCTTCCTCATAGCCTTCGGGTTGCCTCATGTAGATAGTCTCATCAAGCTCTTCACATCTATTTGCTCGATCTCCCAATCAAATTGGACCACCATAGCCAATACTATCAGTATCGTCTTATATTTCACAACTGGTGAGAATATTTCGATGAAATTTATGACTTCTCTTTGTGTGAACCCCTTTGCCACCAGCCTAACTTTATACTGGACTTTATCCCCTGGAGTGTTCTCTTCTTTGATCTTGTAGATCCACCTACAATCCATAACTCTCTATTTTTCTGGTTTGGGCACCAACTCCCAAAAGTTGTTCTTCCTTAAAGAATCCATTTCGTCCTTCATAGCTAGCTACCATCTTGACGAATCCTCATATTCCATGGCATCCGTGTAAGTTTCTAGTTCAACCATCCCTCATTCTAAACAAGGAGCTGCTACATTAGCATCCGCAAACCCGTATCTCAAAGGTGGTCTAACTGCCATCCTTCCCCGGTCCCTTGTGAACTGGTGGTCATTCAACTTGCTGCATCAACCCCTTTTAGTTCAGCCTCCTCTTGAGTGTCCCGAGCTTGGCCTTCATCAATGGGATCTACCTGGTCCGAACCCTCTTGCCTTCCTTGCTCTACCTGAACTGAATTTTTCTTGATGCTATGCTCTAAAAATATTGGATTGATTTGCTCATTAGCCCCTGCAGGGTTAGTTTTCTCCAAATAGGGAAATAACAATTCATTAAAAATAACATTCCTACTTATTATGAGTTTCAATTCTTTTTGTTCTAAGGACCACAGCCCATACCCCTTAACCCCATCACCATACCCTAGAAATACACATTTTCTAGATCTTGGGCTAAGTTTATCATCCTTTTGATGTGCAAATGTAGCACATCCAAAAGTCCTAAGGTTGTTCAACTCAGGGGGTTTCCCACTCCACATCTCTTTGGGAGTCTTGAGCTCTAAAGCTCTAGAGGGTGATCTATTAACCAAATATGCAGCAGTAGATACAGCTTCCTCCCAAAAATAATTTGGTAAATTGGACCCAATTAACATGCACCTAACCTTTTCCATAAATGTCCTATTCATCCTCTCAACAACTCCATTTTGCTGAGGTGTTGATGAGAGCCATAAAATGCATTTTAAGCGTACTTATTTGTTAATACGTTAGGGTTGATTTAGGTTTTAATAGCATTTTTATTCGTTAACAACTCTAAAGTGGTATTCTCGGAACATTAACTTATATCTTGCATTTTCAGGTATCTTGAGTTAAAAAAAAAAAGATGGAAAAACCATTTAGTGCTTGAAGCAAGATGATTCGATGCATACCAAAGTGGAGCCATGGCTGCGGAAAGATAAAACAAAGAGGATCTCTACAAATTAGGTCAAGGTGCACCCTAGATGGACTTGGGGCACACCCTTCAAAAAGAAGCCCAAAAGAAGCCTCAAAGATCTAATAGGTCAAGGTGCACCTTGGATCAAGCTGAGGTGCACCTTGAAGGGCCGAGGGCACCTTGGATCAAGATGAGGTGCACCTTGAAAGGCTGAGATACACCCTGGATGAAGCTGAGGCGCACCGCACTGCACAAACAAGAAGCCTGACAAAAGCCAAGGTGCGGCGCGACTAAATCCAAGGTGCAGCGCGCGCACAGACTCTGTTCTCCGAGTTAGACCCTAATTAGGTCTTTAATGATTTGTTCAATCCCTAAAACACCCTTAGGCCTTGTACACTATAAATAGACCACTTAGAGTTTGTAATTAGACATTCATAAAATAGATAGAAGGCCGAAAAACTCAAGGGAGGCTGCCACACTCTCCCCCATGGCCGACTAATCTCCAAGCAAGGCGAAGGGATGAATCCCTAGGTTTTGTTGTTCTTTCATTCCTTTATTAGTTCAGTTGTAATATGGATTTATCATTAAACATTATTGTGATTTAATTTTCAATTTAATTAAAAGATTTCCCATTAATCCGGTGATTGCATCTTTCTCCCCCATATAAGTCTAGTCATGCTCTTCTTATGTGATGTTGTTGAGGTATGATTGAGTCGGGTAGATTTCTTTTATAGATTTGTCCATTACTACAGTATTGTCATCATGATATATTGTCATTTCTTGATAATCTATAAGTTAGGTCATATGTGCTTGAAAGTAAAAAGTATTTTATAACAATTACATTAGGGTTTATATATGTGCTTAATTGAATATTTGTCGATTGCTTGTTTGGGATGTGAAACTTGCAATCGAGATAAAGACAACTGAATTGAGATTGGAATAAGGCAACAAACTTAGGGAGGATTCCCGGACCCTTGTTGCCTCCATTATATTATCTACACAATTTTCACACAATACTTTATTCTCTCACTTGATCTTTATCGTCTGTGTTAAGGTTCACACCTTCTGTTGTAGTTATCTTGTTTCCCTGTGGAATCGACACCCCAAAGTTGTACTACAACAACCGCGTTACTCTTTGGACGTAATCAAATTTTGGCGCCATTGCCGGGGAGATGCACTTAAGTATAAGGAAGATTGTCAACTTTTGACATGACAGTAGAAGAATTGTAAATAGTTTTTCTTTTCAGTAGCTATAAAGGCGGTAACTTCGTTCCTTCTTTTAGTTTGCTGCATTATTTTTTTTTCTTTCTTTTTATAGTATTTTTTTTTATTATTATTGTTCTTTTTTCTAAGTTTTGATTTTCTGATTTTTTTATTCTGTTTTATTTATTTCCTCTCTGATTCATTTGGTGTATGCTTAGACCGAGAGATTTGCGAGGTAGATTCATTAGAGGACCCAAACTAGAATTCTCCTCTCCTTCCAAGTCTGATAGTGAAACCTCACCTAGATCAACCAATAGTGGAAACCCAAGTGAGAATTTAGAGGATTTTGTTAACATGGCCGATAACCTTAATGAGAATGTTGCTAGGACACTTCAGGATTACCTCCACCCTACACGCACAGCCACACCATCACGCATCATGTTTCCAGCCAATACTCGCTAATTAGATCTTAAACCAGAGGTGGTTCAATTACTCCATACATTTCATGGCTTGGATAATGAAAATCCACATGTGCACATTAGAGAGTTTGAGGAAGTAGTCGCGACTTTTCATAGTCAAGATGAAACCAATGACATTGTGAGGCTTAAGTTCTTTCCTTTCACTTTGAAGGATAGAGCTAAGAGTTTGCAATACTCACTAAGACCACGATCTATTGGGTCATGGACTGAGATGACTCGAGCTTTCTTTAACAAATACTTTCCCCAACATAAGACCAACTCTTTGAAAAGGCAAATCTCCACCTTTGCACAAAAGGATAGTGAGACCTTATATCAGTTTTGGGAGAGATTTAATGAGTTATTGAGTATGTTCCCTCACCATGGGTATGAGAGTTGGCGCTTGGTAAGCTATTTTTATGAGGGACTTACATATAGAGAGTGCCAATTCGTAGAGATGATGTGTAATGGTGAATTTTTGGAGAAAGATCTTGATGAGGCCATAGAGTACCTCAATGAGCTTGCTGAAAAAGCTCACACTTGGACTGGACCTATTACTACTGAAAGCACAAATAGGTCACGACCTATAGGGAATCCAAATGGTGGTGGAATTTACCATCTTAGGGAAGAGAATAACCTTAAGGCCAAGGTCGAGATACTCACTAGGGAACTTGACGCAGGAGGATCCAAGTCAGATGATGTAGAGTGAGCAGATCAGCGCAGAACTGGCAGGTGGACTACCTAGAACAGGACATGGGCTCAGATCAGGCCCAAAAGATCCTAGTCTAATTAGAAATAGGCCAACAAACAAAACCTGGTTACTCCACAATCAGCATGGCAAGATTTTAGCCAAAAAACGACGTTTAGGCCTCCAAATTGGCAGTTTACAGTTTTTAGGAAACTTTTTATTTTAGTTATTTTAATTTGAGCCTTAATTTAATTTTCCTATTTTTTTTCGTCATTATAAATAGGGTCTTAGGGTTTTGTAAACATCATTATTGAATTTGCATGATTTTAAATAAACATCAGAGTTGTTTCTCTGTATTGTTTTTTTAGGGTTTTTCTTATGTTACTCCATGTGAACGATCTGTTTGACTAGCCTGCAGAATAATCACTATTCTGCCCGGTGTCAGATTTTCATATAACGGCACTTTGAAGCACTGTTATATGTTCTTTGAATATTGCAGCACTTCAAGGAAGTGCCACAAATAAAGCACCAGCGGTTGATATATTGCGGCGTTTGTATGAAGCGCCGAAAATAAAGCTTTGGCAGGTGTCATTTATCTTGTAGTGCTTTATTCGTCTGCTCTGCTATAAAATCATGTTATCATCGTCTGTGATAATATAGAATCTCGCCTTTCATTTTCCCTCTTTCACCAAAGAGACAACCTTCTTGCCTATGCCATAAACCCTAACTACCTTTTTCACTTAGTCTTGGATTTGCTACTCACTAATTTTCCCTCACCCAACTCCTCCTCATGAAACACTGACGCATCAACGATCCCATCTTTTTCCACAACATGCCCCATCTGTAAGTGTATCGGTATAGAATATGTAGTGAAATTTAAATTTTTTACAATTATGCAAATAAACTTCCACAAAGAAATTCTCTATAAATCCATTATAACGATAAATCTAATCTTTATAAAATGTTAGAGATTTATACCTTATGTTGATGGAGATTCCTATTGATCTTTTGGAGACAAGTTCATAAGTCGTTCAAGCACCCAAACTTTAAGCGAATCCATACGAAAAACCAAGAATGAGGATCTCTTTCTTCGAGATGTCGAACACCACGTGTTGAGAAGAACCAGGGCTGGTCGAAATCTATGAATACTAGCTCTAGGGTTTTCATATTTTAGAGAGAGAGAATGTGTCTAAAAATCTAATTTTTGGTCTCACAATTTTTACATTCGGATTTCTATCAAATAGAACCTTTATTTAGAGCCTTTACTCCTAAAAGCTCTAGGGTTTCTAGAATTACAATTAAACCCTTGGTTTAATTAATTCTTAGAAATCTCTCTGTTAACCCTTTAGTTTTCCTTATTCTTGCAATTGCCCAATTGTGTGTGACCTCTCAAGTTCAATATTTCGCTTGCAGTATATTGTAATTTTTACATAACAATTAGATCCCATCCAATTAATTAAAAATCTTTTAATTTTAATTTTAATTAAAAATATTTTAATTTTTAAGGGCTTCTATAAGTCATAATTTGAATTAAAAATCTTTTAATTTATCATTTTAATTAAGAAATAATTAAAATTAATTCTTAAGAGCTTCTACAAGTCATAATTGAGAACTAACAGTATGTCATAACTATCCAAGAAATATGAATTAATGTGAACATTTCTGTTATCAGTTACCGTACAATTCAATCTTTTTATCATACAATTTCTCTGATTAAACCTAAGACATGGAATTATTGTCAAGCCTTAATTATTTAATTATATGTATCTTGATCTCAAATCTCTAACTTAAATAGTGAAATTAAAAACTCTTTTATAATTTCTATTCCACCTTGGCCAAGGAATTTCCAACCTATGACTTAATCAAATCACATAGGACATTATCTCTCTTTTACTGTGAGTGATGGATCCTCTATTGCACACTTATATGCCTCCATGCATATGTGATCGTACCTAATTACTAGCCTTATGTGATCAATGATTAAATCACATTTAAGTAGTATCAAAGCATTATGACCTATACAAGAGGCATCCATGGTCCCTCAAGTTTAAGGATAACCTGCACAACTGCAATGTAAGAATTCCTACTTGCAGCCACTAAAATTTCCATTAAGAATTTCTTAGTCAAGTTAGTTTGGTTTTACCTGTTCTCTAACAAGCACCTACATAACTTATTTTTGTGTCTCATACACTAGTAAACATGGGATCCATCACCCTTAACTCTTTGAAAAAACATAGTATGTACTAATCTATATGGATTCACTAATGCCTTTCTCATTGATCCTATAATTAGGAACATTTAAGAATAAAGCTTAAGAAAATACGTCTCATTAATATGATCTCATCATGGTGATTATTTCTGTTAGTCTTATTCTATTGGCTTTATCATGTAATGTACATGTAGTGATTTGTAATGAATATGATAAATAAGATAATTTCCATTATTAATATTTATTATCAATAAATGAATAAGATTAACTACAAGTAAGCTGTACATAACATCAAATACTATTAGCTTTTATGACATACTACTATCAATCTCCTACTTGCACTAAAGCTAATTGTGCATATATCTCACGTCTAAAAATAATGATTGAATTATTTCTAGCAAATCTCCTTAGTTAGTGGATCCGCTATGTTATCAGTCGATGAAACTCTTTTAACCTTTACACCTCATATTCCAATGATCTCACTAATCAAGTGGAACCGCTGTAAAATGTGTTTGGAGTTCTGATGAGCCCTTGATTTGTTTGCTTGTAAAGTAGCACCATGGTTATCACAATAGAGAGTGACTCAATTGAAAATGTAAGGAACCACTCCAATTTTAGTGATGAATTTCCTCATCCAATTAGCCTCCTTTATAACTTCTGATGCAGCAATGTAGTTGGCCTTCGTGGTCGAATCCGCAGTGGTTTCTTTCTTGAAATTCTTCTAGCTCATTGTTCCACCATTCAAAGTGAACAAATATCTAGAGATTGATTTACTGTCATCTTTGTTAGATTGAAAACTAGAGTCAGAGAAGCACTCAAGTTTCTTATTAACCAAATTTAGATTTCATGGTTGCAGTCAGATCAAGGAGAAATTCTTCTTGTATCATCAAATTCCTGAATTTCATAAACTTACTATGGTTTCCTTCCAATTTAGATGGTCCAAAATTTAGTTGGTATTAATGGATGTACCAAAATAATCAGTTGAGGGGATTGAAAGAATTTTTACTTCTTTAAAAGAAAGATTTGGACCATCTCTCTTTGATGATCCACAAGACAATCTAATTAAGATCATGCAACATACTTCTATTCAAGATTATCAAGATAGTCTTGAAACACTATCATGTAAGGTACCTGGCTGATAGAACAATTCTTCAAAAGTTGTTTCATTTCAAGATTGAAACCCTCAATCCAAAAGGAAGTCTTGATGCAGAGACCTCAGAGTTTGAATGAAGATATTTTTATAGCAAGAATCATAGAGGTAGAAGTGGCATAAAGATACTTTTACAACAGGATTTGGGGCCCTAAACCACTCAATAATCCTTTTCTCTTAGGGCCTAGACTAATGCAGCAACATATTATAATAGTGCCAAGAACAAAAGAACTTGTCAAAAGACTTACTCCATAAGAACAAAAACTCAAGAGGGAGAAAGGACCATGTTTCAATTGTGATGAGAAATATAATCCTGAACACAGATACAAGAATAAGGGCACACTGCTACTCTTTGAAGAAATGGAGATAAAAGAAGATACCATATTGGAGGAGTCTAGGAACTCAGAATATTGGATTACAAGTAATTATCCTAGTCATGCTATTAGTTTTCATGCATTGATAGGCCATTTATGTCTTCAAACATTGAGATTACAAGGAAAGATAGAGGGTCAAATATTACAAATACTAATTGATGGAGGTAATATAGACAATTTCATCGAAGAAAGGATTACACACTTCTTGGGATTAACTATTACCCCTTCCAACCCTTTAAAAGTATAAGTAGGCAATGGAGAGTACTTGTCTTGTATTGGTATGTGTACTATAGTAGAGATAGGGCTAGAAGACCATAAGTTTAGTATTGATTTCTTCATTATAGTTGTACAAGGAACATATGATGTGTTACGAGTCCAATAGTTACAAGATTTAGGCCTTATTACTATTGATTATAGGATTTTAACTATGGAGTTTGTATGAAAAGGAAACTAGTGTTGTTGCAAGGACAACAAAGACCAAAATTAAATATGGTGAGGTATAGCAAGCTTAAGAAAATGATAAATACTTATTCTTTTTCTTCTTGCTTTATGCTAATCTCTGTGCCTGACTTTCAATAACTAGGGCAAGGGTATGTGGCTTTCAAAGTAGCTATTGATCCTCAAATTCAAGAAATACTACAAGAATTTAAGGTAGTTTTTGATGAACCTACTGGTTTACCTCCAACAAGAAGAATAGATCATAAGATCTAGTTTAAGACCAAGGTGTAAATCTAAGAAGGGGGTAAATTGGGTTTTAAATTTTTTTTTTTGCACAATAAACAAGTTTTAAATACTTTTCCAGCACAATCTAGAGTGGCAAGTATAATATAGCTAAAAGTAAAGAGATAAAGGAGAGAATGTGCAAACACTATTTATAGTGGTTTGGCAATATCAGATTTCTCCAACCCTACGTCTCTTCAAGGAGCCTCCTTGAAGTAATCCACTAATAACTCGAGCAATTTCATGGGTGTTGCCTAAACTGTATAACACCAACTCTTTCTTTTTACAATGATTGGAAATTTAATGATCAAGATCAATAGATACTTTGCATTTAGTGCTCTTACAAAGAAAGAAAGATCTCTCTTAGAAGTTCAAAGCTTTTAAGAATGGCTCATAAAGGTTTTGAGAAAGCTTTGAATGAAATAAATGAGAAGATGTAGAATAATTACTCAAGAGTTGTTAGGTTTTTCAATTTATGAGGGTTTTATATAGATTTAAAACCTCATAGTCATTAGACAAAAAGAAAAAAAAAACCCATTTAAGAGTTGTTCGGAGCATTTAATGCACTGAATGTTGCTTCAATTTTGAAATATTACTGTTATTTTCGAACGTTCAGTCGACTGAATGATTTTGTTTAGTCGACTGGATGCTTATTTAAAATTAAAATTTGCTTTAGGTAATTCATTTAATCGATTGAAAGGATTGTTCAATCGATTAGATCATAATGCATAATGTTTCTGACCTTCATTCAGTTGACTGAAAGATTTATTAAAGGAATTATACAGTTGACTGGATTTATTCAGTCAACTGGATGACCTGAAACACAATTTTCTATTTTCAGTTTTTTTTTTCCAATCAAAAAGGTTTTTTGTCAAAACATTTTTGTTTAAGCAAATTGAGCCATAGAAAAAAGGTAGGTACTTAAATAAGAGAGTTACATCATTTAAATTACTATCTTAGTGTAATAGTCGTATTTGTAAAGTAAGGGTTAAAAAGTACTTTATTAAATATGATATAGAGTTAAAATAATATATATATATATATATATATATATATATATATATTTAAATGCAAAAAGTCAAATTTTTATATAAAAAAATTTCGAGATGTATAGCAAAAAGAAAGAAAGAAAAAAAAAGTTTTTTTTAAAAAAAAAAAACCACAAAAACATGGCAGCAGGTGGCAGCATCTGCTGCCAAGTTAATTTCATGTTGCCAAGTGCGAAATTCAAGCCTTGCATGTGTTACAACAAGGCATAACGTGGAGATTGTGGGAGAGTTGCCAATTGAAACAAGCAAGTGCTACCAAGGTTTTGTACAAAAAAAATTTATATATATATATACACACTTATATGTAAACACAATTTAATTTTACACTTACCAAATTCGTTTAGTTTTCCTTTCATTACTCATTTTCTTTAAACACTTGGGGACAAAAAAAAAAGGTTAAAAGAGCAAAATTTTGAAGGGGTTTACGGGGGAATTTTATAGAAAGTTACGAGATGCTATCAGAAAAACATAACGTAATAATATAATGTTTATTTTTGAATTTTTAGCATACATGAAAATTTTCGGAATTCAAAGTGCGAATTTTCAAAGGATGTGATTTAGGAAGAATTGAAGAATAAATTAGAAATTTAATATAAATATTATGTCAGGTGTTGACGATCATCAACCTGGAGAAATTGCTGAGAGGAACGGGAAAGACAAAGAGGTGATCTACGGGTAACTTTAAGTGCTACATGGTGAGTTAGATTTGCTTTAAGTAATCTAAATAAAAAATCAAATATCTAGTGATAATATTAAAATAAATTCTTAACTTATGCTTTGGTGGTAGATGAAAATTTGGTTAATAGGTATGATATGAATATGTGGACATATAGAAAATTATTATGTGAAAAGAAATATTATTAGAATAATGAGTCGATTTAATAATAATAGTAATAAATAAAATTCTTGATGAGTTATGATTAATAAATGGATGTGATGTACGAGGAGAACAAATTAGTGAAATTTATCATGTAGAAATTGAAGAAAGATATGATAGCTAAATTTAATATTTGAACTCATGTTGTTTTTACATTATTATTCATATACATATTTCATATCATTATTGATATGCATGTGTATAAAAGAAAAGAACCGGGAGAGGGCTGGTCTAATTGAAAAACCGTGATAGCCAGTATATGCTGGAAATAAATGAAAAATCATGATAGCCGGTATAAATACTGTGACAGCCGGTATATGCTGGAAAGAAAAGAACCAGGAGTGGGCCGGTTTAAGGTAATAAAAACATATCGACATGTGGGAAGACGTTCCCTAATAATAATTCATGCATTAGATCTGTTTTACATGTTGATTTTATTACTAAAATGTTGTGGACATTATGCATTTATTTTATTTGTAGATAAATGAGTCTCACAGAGAGACATTTATAGTGAGAAAAAGACATAGAAGTATGATTGATAGTAATTATTTAAATGTTAGACTACATGCTATTATCCAGTCATATGGGAGATAAATGATTAAATATAAAAGGACTATTTATCAAAATATGAAAATACCATCTCGGGGGTGGCCAACCTAGGATGGGTCGTTACAATTTAGGTATCAGAGCATTATGTTCTAAAATTCTGTAGACTGCGTGAGAACTTAAAAAGTGGAAGATCTAAATAAAATATATTTTTAAATGCAGAGTCTGAGGATGACACGTGATCGTGCTAGAGCTAGAGGTAGAGTTCTAAATCAAAGGGGACGTGGTAGACCCCCAATTTTTAGGAGAACTGAAGCAAAAAAGGAATTTGAGTCTGTGATTCCCGCGAGGGAACATGTTGATGGTGTAGCTGGCACTAGTAGAGCTGGGAGAGAATCAAAGGGTATGAAGGATGAATTAAGAGAATCTCTTAATCATGTTATAGAGAGGATGAATTCAGCTGAAGAAAGGGCTGATAATCTGCAGAGAGGATTAGAGGAAAGGGGTAGAAGAGAACCTGATGTGGTGAGGCAAGAGGTTCATGAGGGAGGTGTATTTGCACATGAGATGCAAAGTGATTGTTTTGTGAGATTTCTTAAGTTTAAACCCAAGTCTTTTAGAGGATCTGTAAATCATGTAGAAGCTGAGCAGTGGATCAGACATATCAAAAAATATTTTGAGGTCTTACCAGTGTCAGATAGATAGAAGGTTGCTTTTGTTTCATTTATGCTAAAAGGTGAGACTTCTCAACTGTGGGAGGATATTTTGCCTAGGGTAAGCACACGGGTAGAAAAACCTTTAACTTGGAGTAAGTTTAAGGATGAGTTCTTTGTGAAGTATTTTCCAGATACCTTTCAGGCACAACAAGAGAGAGATTTTATTCATCTAAAACAGAGAAATTTATCGGTGGTTGAATATGATAGTAGATTCATAGCACTGTCAAGGTTTCTACCTGAATTAGTGAATACAGAGGAGAGAAAATGTAAGAGATTTTTAGACGGATTACACTATGACATTCAGACTAAACTGTCTTATATGGGCATAGGAAATTATGCTATACTTGTGGATAAAGCATTACAGATTGAGAAGGATTTGATAAAGTTTAGAGGCATAAGAGATTGGCTGAAGAGGTCTAGGTTTGAGGGACCTAGAGGTGGTAACAGTATAGGTGTACAGAGACCACCCTAGAGAGGACATTCCTTGTCACAAGGAACTGTAGTGCAGACTCAGAGGCAAGCAGGATCCATTGCTTCTGTAGCTCAGAGTAAAACCGGTGGGACCCTGATGTGAGAATTTTAAATGCTCGTAAGTGCTCGAATCACAAATAGTATTGCGATGAGTTTACTCTCGAGGTCAATCTCTCGAGGAATTGCAGTGGTTTAAATCCTAAATTACTTTCTTAAAATTACTAAAACAAACTCTGAAATTAAATCCTAAACATTCTAATTAAAATATTGGTGAAGAGAAAATTGAAATAAAAACAATTAAGTAAATTCAACAAAATGAATTATGAAGATATTAGTATAATCAATGAGAACAATTGAGAGTTTAGCTTGCTATCCAATCATGAATTGGAACATTTGGTGAATATAAAGAATTAATAAACAACCAAGATTATTGGTATTTTCGCTAAGACTAGAGAATCCCATTGATCGTGTTTATTCTCAATTATAACTAATTAATTAAATCCCATGAATCGTGTTCATCAATTAATTAGTTAAATTAAGTATAAGGAAAATGCAACCACCTAAATCACAATTTGATTTGAATCCTGATTTAAATTCTTATTCAAGAAAGCTTAATTAGGTCTAGATGATTTGTCCTAAATTTAATCTCAAATATTAACCTTGACAATCAATAATAGATGGCCAATCCACAAGCAATAATCAAAGGTATGAAGGATATTGAATAAGAAATAATCTGGAAAATTTCATAAAACTAAATCTACCAAAATATCCAAAACAATAAAGGCAGCTAAGCCAAACGCCTAACAATGCATTCAGCCGCTCATGTTTAAATCCCAATCACACAATTTAAATACTAGGGTTACAAGTATATTGAAGGACAAAAGGAGCAAAGATGGAATTTCTTCCCGAATTACAAGATGAATCCTCAAAGTCTTGAAATGATTGATCGTTGTCTTCAATCTCTTGATAAGCCATCTTGATGAAAAAAACCGTCTCCTCCTTCAATCTCCCAAAACTCCTTTTGATAATGTCTCTCCAAGAACTGCTATTGTCTCTCTCTCTTCTTTGAGTCTAAAATTCCTATATATATCTGTATGGAGACGGCTTTGTGGACAGAAAAGTTGCCCTAGGGTTTCTGTCCAGGCTTTGTGCTTCTACTACTGTCTAGGCCCGGTTCCGCTGCTGTCCAGGCCCAGTTTCTACTGTCCATAATTGGTCCAATTGAGCTTCTGTCCAGCCCATGCAAATCCCAAAAAAATCAGAATTTAATAGCTCCTTCACTTTTGCCACGTTGAAATCACGCACAACCTGACCTTTGTCTACTAAAACTGTCATAACTTTCTCTAGAAAAATCATATTTACGACTTGTGAAATTCTACAGAAAATAGACATCCAGATCTTTGCAAGCATATATAGCTTATCTCTTGGTTCTTCCTGAATCAATACAGTTTAATCCGCAAAAATCACTTTTGCACGCTGAAATCACGCACAACATGACCTTTGTCTACTAAAACTGCCATAACTTTCTCTAGAAAAATTATATTTATGAGTCATAAATTCTTCAGAAAATAGAAATCTGGATCCTTTCAAGCATATATGGCTCATCTCTTGGTTCTTCCTGAATCAATATAGTTTAATCTACAAAAATGACTGATTTGTATGGGCAATTCTGCCAATTTAGTGAAACTCCTTTCCAAGTGCTTGTGAACTTGTAAAACTATGAAAACAACTCAAAGTAACAAATTCCTAAGCTAAACATATAAATAAATACTTGAAAAACATACAAAATACTAGGACAAATATTTGTTCATTGGACCCTTAGATTTGGGAGACAAGCTATGGGAATTGGGAGTTATGGTAGAGGAGTAAGTATGCCACTTGGGGGAAGTGGTAACTTGAGGTATGATAGAGAGGCAAGGGCTTACTTTAGATGTAATCAGATGGGGTATCAGGCTCAGAATTTCCCTACACAGATATGCTTTGTATGTGGTAGGGGAGGACATGTTACTGCAGATTGTCCGACTGGGAAATTTATTAACGTAGGCATTGGAAATGTTGGGAGGAGATCGGTGGAGAGAGGTGGTGGATCAGGGAGTGTGCGGGGCAGAGGTCGCAGATCAGTAGTAGGGCGAGGATGTGGTAGCTAGTTTTAGTCAGGAGATAACAAAGTCTATGCATTGACCCAACATGATGCACAAGCCATTCCTGATATTGTTATGGGTATGATATCTATCCTTGGTAGGCCTGCTAGATTATTGATTGATCCTGGTGCAACCCGTTCTTTTGCATCTAGTAATTATATGAAATCTATTGATTCTAGTGCTAGTCTTTTGATGCATGCAATTATTGTTGAGGTTCCTACTTGAGATAGGGTTATTATCAGGACAATCTATCAAGGTTGTGTGATGAATATTGCTGATAGAGAATTTGAAGTTGATTTATTGCCTTTAGATATGATAGATTTTGATTTAATTCTGGGGATCAATTGGTTCTGTATATCATGCTTGGGTAGATTGTTTTAAGAAAAATGTGGTGTTCAAGATACTCGGACAGGAGGAGTTTGATTTTTAGGGAGAACATAAGATACTTGTTAATTGTCTTATTTCTGCCTTAACTACTACTAAATGGTTGAAGAAGGGTTGTGAGGGGTATTTGGCATATGTGGTGGATTCTAGCAAAGAAATTAGGAAGTTAGAAGAAATCTTGGCAGTAAAAGATTTTTCTGACGTATTTCCTTAGGAGTTGTGTTATTTGTCAAGAAAAAGGATGGGACATTGAGGTTGTGTATTGATTATAGACAGTTGAATAAGATCACCATCAAGAATAGATATCTTTTGCCCAAGATAGATGATTTATTCAAGCAGTTACAGGGAGCTAGAATGTTTTCTAAGATAGACATGAGATCGGGTTATCATCAATTGAGGATATAGGAGGGGAATGTGCCTAAAACTGCTTTTAGGACACGTTATGGCCATCATGAGTTCTTGGTGATGCCTTTTGAGTTGACCAATGCTCCTACAGCATTTACGGACCTTATGAATCGGGTGTTTAAACCATTCTTGGACATATTTGTGATTGTGTTTATTGATGATATTTTGATATATTCCAAGAATGAAGAGGAGCACATGCAACATTTGGAGATAGTGTTGGAGATTTTGTGGAGAGAGAAATTATATGTGAAGTTCTCTACGTATGAGTTTTGGTTGAGCGAAATATCTTTCTTGGGGAATGTTGTGTCAGGAGAGGGGATAGTAGTTGACCCACAAGAAGTAGAAGTAGTGTTGAATTGGGAAAGACTCACGAGTGTAACTGAAATTAGAAGCTTTTTAAGGTTGGCTGGTTATTATAGGAGATTTATCCAAAAATTTTCTATGATTGCTGGATAATTGACTAAATTGACCAGGAATGACGTGAAGTTTAGGTGATGAGAGGAATGTGAGAAAAGTTTCCAGTTGTTGAAACAAAAACTGACTACTGCCCCAGTATTAGTGTTTCCTTCTGGTGATGAAGGATTTGTGGTTTATAGTGATGCATCACATCAGGGGTTAGGATGTGTATTGATGCAAAATAGGAGAGTTATAGATTATGTATCTAGGCAACTGAAGAACCATGAGAGGAATTACCCGACCCATGATTTAGAATTGGCTGCCATAGTTTTTGCTTTGAAGATTTGGAGACACCATCTATATGGAGCCAATTGTGAAATTTTTATGGATCATAAAAATTTAATGCATTTAACAACCTAGAAGGAGTTGAATTTGAGGTAGAGGGGGTGGATGGAATTGATTTGTGATTATAACTGTACAATTCATTATGATCAAGGAAAGGCTAATATAGTAGCTGACACATTGAGTAGAAAGGCTACAGGGAGATTAGTTGCTATTGGAAGTCATAATACTAGCCTGATGATAGAATTAAGAAGAATGAGGGTGCAATTGAGTGTAAATGATAGAGGAGTATTAATGGCAAATACGGTGATGCAATATTCTATTATTGATCGTTTATTACAGATGCAGGGTAGAGATAAGGGGATAGAGAAGATCAGGCAGGAAGTGTTGAGTGGGAAGCCAACCGAGTTTAGAATTAGAGAAGATGGTATGGTAGTATTGGGGCATAGAGTTTGTGTTCCCAATGATGTGGAGATGAGAAAGGAGATACTAAGAGAGGCTCATGATTCTGTATATTCTATGCACCCAGGTAATAATAAGATGTACAAGGGGTTGAGACAAAATTATTGGTGGTCAGGGATAAAGAAGGATGTAGTAGAATATATTTCTAGATGTTTAACTTGTTAACAGGTGAAGGCTGAGAATAGACATCCAGCAGGTTTATTACAATCTCTTCCAGTACCTGAGTGGCCATGGGAAATGTAAGAGATTTTCAGACGGATTACACTATGACATTCGGACTAAACTCTCATATATAGACATTCGAAATTATGTTGTACTGGTGGATAAAGCATTACAAATTGAGAAAGATTTGATGGAGTTTAAGGGTATAAGGGAGTGGCTAATGAGATCTTGATTTGAGGGACCTAGAGGTGGTGGCAGTATGAGTGTGCAGGGTGGGAGGCCAACCCAGAGGGGGTGTTCCTTGTCACAAGGAATCGTAGTGTAGAGTTAGAGGCAAGTAGGATCTATTACTTCAGTTGCTCAGAGTAATACTGATGGGACCCCTAGGTTCGGGAGATAGGCTATGGGAAGTGGGAGTTATAGTAGAGGAGTAAGCATTCCATCAAGGGGAGGTGGCTAAGACTAGAGAATGCCATTGATCGTGTTTATTCTCAATTTATAACTAATTAATTAAATCCCATGGATCATGTTCATCAATTAATTAGTTAAATTAAGTATAAGGAAAACACGACCACCTAAATCACAATTTGATTTGAATCCTGATTTAAATTCCTATTCAAGAAAGCTTAATTAGGTCTAGATGATTTGTCCTCAACCTAATCTCAAATATTAACCTTGACTATCAATAATAGATGGCCAATCAACAAGCAATAATCAAAGGTATGAAGGATATTGAATAAGAAATAATTTAGAAAATTTCATAAAACTAAATCCACCAAAATATCTAAAACAATCAAGGTAGCTAAGCCAAACGCCTAACAATACGTTCAGCCGCTCATGTTTAAATCCCAATCACAGAATTTAAATACTAGGAATATAAGCACATTGAAGGACAAAAGGAGCAAAGATACAATTTCTTCCTGAATTACAAGATGAATCCTTAAAGTCTTGAAGCGATTGATCATCGTCTTCAATCTCTTGATAAGCCGTCTCGATGAAAGAAACCGTCTCTTGCTTTAATCTCCCAAAACTCCTCTTGATAATATCTCTCCAAGAACTGTAGTCGTCTCCCTCTCTTCTGTAAGTCTAAAATTCCTATATATAGTTGTATGGAGACGACTTTGTAGACAGAAAAGCCGCCTTAGGGTTTCTGTTCAGGCTGTGTGCTTCTGCTGTTGTCCAGCCTGTGTGTTTGCTGCTGTCTAGGCTAGGTTTTTGCTATCCAAAACTGGTCCGGTTATGCTGCTATCTAGCCCGTTCAAATCCCAAAAAAATTAGAATTTAATAGCACTTTCACTTCTGCCATGCTGAAATCACGCACAGTCTGACATTTGTCTACTAAAACTGCCATAACTTTCTCTAAAAAAATCATATTTATGAGTCATAAAATTCTATAGAAAATAGACATCTGGATCTTTCCAAGCATATATGGCTTATCTTCTGGTTCTTCCTGAATCAATACAGTTTAATCCGCAAAAATCACTTCTACCACGTTGAAATCAGACACAGTCTGACCTTTGTCTACTAAAACTGTCATAACTGTCTCTAGAAAAATCATATTTATGAGTCGTAAATTTTTCAGAAAATAGACATCTGGATCTTTCCAAGCATATATGGATCACTCTTGGTTCTTTTTGAATCAATACAGTTTAATCCACAAAAATGACTAATCTGTACGGGTAATTCTGGCAATTTAGTGAAACTCATTTCCAAGTGCTTGTGAACCTGTAAAACAACGAAAGAAAACTCAAAGTAACAAATTCCTAAGCTAAACATATAAATAAATACTTGAAAAACATATAAAATACTAGGACAAATATTCGTTCATCAAATACCCCTAAACCTAGATTTTGCTAG
The DNA here is from genome assembly GCA_023935145.1 of Bretschneidera sinensis. NCBI lineage: Eukaryota > Viridiplantae > Streptophyta > Magnoliopsida > Brassicales > Akaniaceae > Bretschneidera > Bretschneidera sinensis. Next base: position 12,388,784 of record CM043705.1, read on the forward strand.
TCCTCAAGCAAAACTAAAAGAAATCATAAACAAAACAAACCTAAAAACTTAAATCAACAAAACCCTCATGCTTTAATTCTTATTATGACTCATAACTAGATATCTTATGCACAATTATGTTCATAGTCTCAACACTACATAATTTATTGTTCAAATCAAGTGCACATCGCACATCCATATTCCAATGCTTAAAACACCTCACGTCAATTACCCCCAAACCTAACGTCAAGAATCTAAATTCGCTTCGACTTTAGGCTTCACAGGATTACTCATTAAGCACACCGAACCTAGGTTTCAAACACTCATCAAGTATATGCGAATAGAAGTTATGTAAACAAGAAATTTCAAATATAAATTTGCATATGAATATGGATATCATCAAAGAACGCTCATATATTCGTAAAATATATCTCATGAAAGGAATCAAATGTTAGGATTGCAAAGCTATCACATCGCATATATCATATCCTAGTCAAACATCTCAAGAAAAACATATTAAGTATGAATCTATGCATAGATGGGCATGGTTGGCCGAACCTGATTTACACCAAAGCTCTTTCTTTTCAACTCTTTATAAGAGCTACTTCAATACCCTTGAAGTATCTCAGGTCCTCTTTCTTGTCTAACAAAATCCATTTTTGACATGTTTCTTATATATATATATATATATATATATATATATATATATATATATATATATATATATATATATATATATATATATATATATTGAATAGGAATTTGGATCTTTCTCTAAAGACAGTGGCAACTAGGGCGTATAACGATAGGCACATACTCAAACTTCTTACTCAAGTCATTCAACTAAAATAATGAGAATACACAACATAATACTTCAAATGAGTTATGTAATCCTAGCATTCAATGCAAAACCTATAGAGATCATCTAACAATTAAGGTCATAACGAAGAGTGTTTAAGAGTACCAAGAAACTAACTCTCAGAATAAAACGCTTATGGCTCAAATAACTCACTAGGTAGTCTCCACTATTTGATTCTCAATCATTAGATCTAGGTTTATCTCAGTATCAACATCAAGAGCATGGTTTATGGAATATGAATATGCATCAATCCTCACAACAACTTGTCAGTGTTAAAGAAACTAAACATAACGTGCATAAAAGACTTGATTACTAACCATAAAACAAATTGTAGCATGAAAATTTTGTCTCAGCAAGTTCTAATTGTACCCCCAAACCTAAACTAAACATTGTCCCCAATGTATGAAATCAAACACGTGTTTAGAAAAACATTTTGCAGGGAACAATGAAAATGAAAGATTAGAAAACATATTCTAGCAAATGGGTGGGTTGCCTCCCACCAAGTGCTTTCTTTAACGTCTTAGCAAGACGTTGGTTGAACTCATTCAGGATTATGCACCTCAATGCACTCAACAACCTCCTTCTCATGGACTCCTTCCAAGTAAGACTTCACACGATGCCCATTGACCTTGAATTTCACTTGAGTCTTCGGGTTCAGCAACTCTACCACTCCATGAGAAAAAACATTGACTACTGAAAACGGTCCGCACCATCTTGACTTCAATTTTCCTGGAAATAATTTGAAACAAGTGTTAAACAAAAGAACTTTCATTACAAATATCTTCTAACTTATTGAGTTATAGTAACCGCTTCTCTCCTGTCATTGCCATGTCCATGTTCAACTCCTTAATTGCCCAATACACCAGATGCTCAAGCTCAACCGGTAAGTGGCATACCTTTCCAAAAAACAACCGATAGGGGCTTATCCTAATGGGTGTCTTATACGCCGTGCGATATACCCACAATGCATCATTAAGCTTGGTTGCCCAGTCCTTCCATGATGATCGCACCGTCATTTCCAGAATTCCATTGATTTGTCGATTACTTACCTCAACTTGATACGAAGTTTGTGGGTGATATAAAGTCCCCACCTTGTGTGTGATGCTATACTTCTTCAACAACCTGTCACAGAGTTTATTGCAAAAATGGGTTCCTCCATCACGGATTATGGCCCTCGGTATCCCAAACATGCTAAATATCACATCCTTCAAAAATTTCACAACACAGTTAGCATCATTGGTTCGGGTTGGTACAGCCTCAACCCATTTGGACACATAATCAACCGTAACTAATATATATTCATATCCAAGTGAAGGCGGAAAAAGGACCCATGAAATCAATTCCCCAAACATCAAATAATTCAATGATAAGATTGTTAGTCAGAAGCATCTCATTTCTCTTTCTAGTACTACTAGTCCTCTGACATTTATCACAACACATGCAAAACTTATGAGCATCTTTAAAGAGAGTTGACCAATAAAATCCAGATTGTAATACCGTAAGAGTCGTTTTCTTACCTCCAAAGTGACCCCCACAATGAAGTTCGTGGCAAAAAGAAAGAATGCTCTCATGCTCAGCCTTAGGTACACATCTCTGAATGATTTCATCTTGACCAAATTTGAACAAATAAGGTTCATCCCAAAAGTAACTCATGCAAGAAGACAAAAATCTCTTCTTTTCTTGAAAAGAGAGGTTAGGTCGCAAGACACCACAAGCAAGATAATTTATAATATCAGTATACCATGGCTCTTGACTTATAGCAAATAATTATTTATCGAAAAAAAGTGTCAATAATTTTCTTATCTTCTTCTTGTTTATGTGAATCAAAGTCTGAAATTAACCTAGAAAGGTGTGATCTACAACAACGTTCTCACTACCCTTCTTATCCCTTATTTCTAGGTCAAATTCTTGCAAAAGCAAGACCCACCAAATTAGTCTTGGCTTAGCATTCGACTTAGTTAATAAGTGTCTCAATGCCGCATTATCCGAATGCACAATGACTTTAGACCCTACCAAGTAAAGCCTGAACTTGTCTAATACAAACATGATAGCCAAAAACTCTTTTTCCGTGGTGGAATAGTTGAGTTGGGCATCATTAAGTGTTTTGCTAGCATAGTAGATCACATGTGAACGCTTATCCACTCGTTGCCCCAAAACAACCCCCATAGCATAATCAGATGCATCACACATAATTTTAAAAGGAACTGACCAGTTAGGTGCCATGATAATAGGTGTCGATGTCAACTTTTCTTTCAAAGCATTAAAGGCGGTAAGGCAATCATCATCAAAAGTAAAAGGAACATCTTTAGACAAAAAATTACATAATGGGTGACTTATCTTAGAAAAATCTTTGATAAATCTCCTATAAAAACCTACGTGTCCTAAGAAATTCCTAATCCCCTTAACCGAAGTCAGGGTGGCAATTTAGCAATCAAGTCAATTTTAGCCTTATCTACTTTAATACCTTTACTAGAAATCACACACCCTACTACAATGCCCTATTGTACCATAAAATGACTATTCTCCCAACTGAGTGTTAAATTACACTCAATGCATCTTTCAAGTACCAAAGTCAAATTAAGCAAACAGTTATCTAAGTTTCCAAAAACTGAAAAAATCATCCAGAAATACCTCAATGAATTTCTCCACCATATCTGAGAAGATTGACATCATGCATCTTTGGAATGTGGCTGGAGCATTGCATAGGCCAAACGACATCCTCCTAAAGGCAAATATCCCAAATGGGCATGTGAATGTTGTTTTCTCTTAATCCTCCGGCACAATTAGCACTTGATAATAACCTGAAAGGCCATCAAGAAAACAATAAAAATCATGCCCTGCTAGTCTTTCCAACATCTGATCAATAAAAGGAAGTGGAAAATGATCCTTTCTAGTAGCTGAGTTCAGTTTCCTGCAATCAATGCACATTCTCCATCCTGTAGTCATCCTAGTGGGCACTAGCTCATTCTTCTCGTTTCGCACCACTGTAATCCCAGACTTCTTAGGCACAACGTGAACTGGACTAACCCATCTACTATCTGAAATAGGGTAGATAACTCCTGCATCCAGGAGTTTTAAAATTTCTTTCTTCACTACCTCTTGTAGGTTAGGGTTTAGTCTCCGTTGAGCTTCTCTTATAGGTTTGGCATCGTCCTCTAAAATGATCTTATCCATATATATAGTAGTACTAATACCCCTGATGTCACTTACACTCCATCCTATGGCTCTCCTAAGTCTGCTAAACTCTTTTACAACTCTCTCTTCTTGGGTTTGGGTCAAAGTAGATGAAATAATCACAGGATGTGTGTCTCTCTCTCCCAGAAATATGTACTTAAGGTGCTTAGGTAACTCTTTAATTTTAAGCTTATGTAGAGTAATATTTTCCCTAGGTAGGGAACTTAGCAATTATAAAGGTTTGCTAGACTCTTCTTGGGGTGACACAGAAATTGCACTATTTAACATCTTATGATACCTTTTAGTCTCCTCTTCTAGTGTTTCCTCTACTCTCTCAGTTGTACGAGCAACTTCAAGCTTGTCCTCTATTTCTGTTTGCAAATAAGTGTCATAAACATGTGAGTCCACACAATCAATAAAGGAACACTCATCATTAGTAGAAATAGAAGAAGGAGTGGCTAGAGAATCAAACACTTTAAATTGTACAGTCTCTCCCAAAACTGTCATCATTAAACTCCCATTATGAACATCAATAATAGTCTTGGTTGTGGCCATAAATGGGCTACCAAGAAGAATTGTGTGCTCCTTGTCCTTAGATGGGGTTCCTTCCATCTCCAATATCACGAAATCCACAGGCACAATCACTTTGTTTACCTGCACCAATATATCCTCAACTATTCCCTTAGGATATTTAACTGACCTGTCAGCGAGTTGAAGGGACATAGTTATTGACTTAAGCTCCCCCAAACCTAGTTGCAAGTATATCGAATACGGTATGAGATTTATACTTGCTCCTAAGTCTAGCGTTGCTTTGGTGACCTTCTTGTTTCCCATTGTGATGTTGATGATGAAACTTCCAGGATCTTTCAGCTTAGGTGGCAAGCTTTGTTGGAACACCGCACTAGCAACTTATTACACCATCACTTTCTCGTTCTTCTCATATTTCCTCTTTTTGGTTTTAAGTTCCTTAAATAATTTCGCATATGATGGTACATTCCTAATAACATCCAAAAAATGAAAATTAATATTCATTTTAGAAAGCATGTAAAAAATATAAGAATATTGCTTATCCTGTTTAACATCCTTCAGACGGCTTGGATAAGGAATAGGAGGCCTGTAAGGCTCGGTCGCCTTGTGCAGTGTCATGAAGGAAGATGGATCCTTCTCCTTGATCTCCTCAGATGTTTGAGAAGATTTTGAATCTTCAGCTGGATTTCCTTTAGGAGCATCATGCTCTTTTTGCTTCTCAATTGGGTTTCCTGCATCACGTGGCAAGCTATAAGAAATTTTATCATTAAAATTGTTGTTAAGAATTTTACCACTTCGCAGCACTGTGATAGCCTTTTCTTGCTCAGGTTGGCTAGGCAACTTCCCTTTTTGATGTACTTGCAATTGTTCTGCAAGTTGTCCAACTTGTACTTCCACTCTCTTCATTGATGCCTCTAAAGAATCCAACCTTTGGCTAGTCTCTCATGATACTTTTTGTCTAACTTGAATAAAAGCACTCAAGTTTTCCTCTAAAGTTGGATTTCTAGGCTGATTGGGTGGTGCAACTTGGTTTTGATATTGAACTGGTCTTGAACTTTGAGCATATGTTGGAGCGTTGTTAGTCTTCCAAGAGAAAGTGGGATGATTTCTCCACCTAGGGTTGTAGGTGTTAGAATATGGATCATTCCTCGGCTAGGTTGGTAATACTCCATTATATTAACTTGTTCTTGTTCATTTCCTGCATAAGATTCATAAGACAAAGAGCAAGTGTTAGCACCGTGACTAAAAACCCCACAAACTCCACATACCTCATTGTTGGGCGTGTTTGTGGTAATGAGAAGTTTAACTTGTTTGGTTAACTTTGCAAGTTTCATTGCCATATCATTGTTGGAGCTCAATTCAATAACCCCAAATCCCCTTCCTCTTAAACTATTTTGTTGGGAATTAGCACCCAACATCTCATATAGCTCGAATGTCTCCTCAGCAGTCTTTTCTCCCATGGCTCCATCGACAGCGTTATCAACCGTATACTGACACTGTTGTGTCAATCCATCATAGAAGAATTGATTTTATAGCTACAATGGGTAATGATGGTGGGGAAATTGGATTAGAAGCATCTTGAACCTATCCCATGCTTCATGGAAGGGTTCTCCCTCCATTTGTGAGAACGTGGCAATCTTAGTTCTCAACTCAGTGGTCTTCTGATGGGAATAGAATTTGTTCATGAACTGATTGTAGACCACTTCCCATGTAGTTAAAGAACCGGGTGGAAGAGTCATCAACCATGCTTTTGCTCTATCTTTTAATGTGTAGGGGAAACATCTCATCCTGAGTTGATCCTCATTCAACCCCAGTAGAGGAAAAGTCTGCACTGTTGCATAGAAATCCCTTATGAAAGTTAATGGGTCTTCATTTGGAATTTCGTAGGATGAAGGGAGCATGCTAAAGTGATATTTTTTATCTCATAATTCCATGCAGCTTTCCCCAATTGGATACAGGACGTGGAAGTGCCGATGATCAGCCTTGCATACTCCTCCATCATAATTTGTCTTTCAGCTCCTTCCATTCTTTCAGGCTCCTCTTTTTCTATTCCCTCAACCTTTTCTTCTTCTTTTGTAGGTTGTAACGTCTTCCTTAGCCTATGGATGTTGTCTATTGGTGGTACTAGATTTCTCCCTTAGGATTTTCTACCGTGCATGCACCTGAAGAAAACAAACGAAAAATTAAGCTACCAGGAATCAAGAGAGCGAAAATCAAGAAACAAATTAATGCTAATTTAAATCAAGAAAATGAAGAAGCAAATAAAGAAAATTTGAAGAAATAAAAGAAATAAAAATTACACTTAAAAGAAAAAAAAGAAATAAAAATAAAAATAAAAACAAAGAAAATAACTCAATTCCATGGCAACGGCGCCAAAAACTTGATGTACAAATTTTAAATGATCGCAAGTGCATGAATCACAAATAGTATTGCGATGAGTTTACTCTCGAGGTCGATCTCTCGAGGAATTGCAGTGGTTTAAATCCTAAATTGCTTTCTTAAAATTATTAAAACAAACTCTGAAATTAAATCCTAAACACTCTAATTAAAATATTGGTGAAAAGAAAATTAAAATAAAAACAATTAAGTAAATTAAACAAAACAACTTATGAAGAGATGAGTATAATCAATGAGAACAATTGGGAGTTTAGCTTGCTATCCAATCATGAATTTGAACATTTGGTGAATATAAAGAATTAATAAACATCCAAGATTATTGGTATTTCTGCTAAGACTAGAGAATGCCATTGATCGTGTTTATTCTCAATTTATAACTAATTAATTAAATCCCATGGATCGTGTTCATCAATTAATTAGTTAAATTAAGTATAAGGAAAATGCAACCACCTAAATCACAATTTGATTTGAATCCTGATTTAAATTCCTATTCAAGAAAGCTTAATTAGGTCTAGATGATTTGTCCTCAACCTAAACTCAAATATTAACCTTGACTATCAATAATAGATGGCCAATCCACAAGCAATAATCAAAGGTATGAAGGATATTGAATAAGAAATAATATGAAAAATTTCATAAAACTAAATCTACCAAAATATCCAAAATAATCAAGGCAGTTAAGCTAAATGTGCAACAATGCGTTTAGCTGCTCATGTTTAAATCCCAATCATAGAATTCAAATACTAGGGTTACAAGCATATTGAAGGACAAAAGGAGCAAAGATAGAATTTCTTTCTGAATTACAAGATGAATCCTCAAAGTCTTGAAGCAATTGATCATCATCTTCAATCTCTTGATAAGTTGTCTTGATGAAAGAAACAATCTCCTCCTTCAATCTCCGAAAACTTCTCTTGATAATATTTCTCCAAGAACTACTGTCGTCTCCCTCTTTTCTCTGAGTCTAAAATTCCTAGATATAGTTGTATGGAGACGGCTTTGTAGACAGAAAAATTGCCCTAGGGTTTCTGTTCAGGTTGTGTGCTTCTGCTATTGTCTAGGCCAGGTTTCTGCTGTTTAGAATTGGTTCGGTTGTGCTGCTGTCCAGCCTGTGCAAATCCCAAAAAAATTAGAATTTAATAGCTCATTCACTTCTGCCATGCTGAAATCATGCACAATCTGACATTTGTCTACTAAAACTACCATAACTTTCTCTAGAAAATTATATTTATGAGTTGTAAAATTTTACAAAAAAATAGACAACTGGATCTTTCCAAGCCTATATGGCTCATCTTCTGGTTCTTCCTACATCAATACAGTTTAATCCGTAAATATCACTTCTGCCACGCTGAAATCACACACAGCCTTACCTTTGTCTACTAAAACTGCCATAACTTTCTCTAGAAAAATCATATTTACGAGCTGTAAAATTTCCCAGAAAATCAAAATCTGGATCCTTTCAAGCATATATGGTTCATCTCCTGGTTCTTCCTGAATCAATACAGTTTAATCTGCAAAAATGACTAATATGTACGGGTAATTATGGAAATTTAGTGAATTTCCAAGTGCTTGTGAAACTGTAAAACAACGAAAAACAACTCAAAGTAACAAATTCCTAAGTTAAACATATAAATAAATACTTGAAAAACATACAAAATACTACGACAAATATTTGTTCATCGGACCCCTAGATTTGGGAGACAAGCTATGGGAATTGGGAGTTATGGTAGAGGAGTAAGTATTCCACTAGGGGGAAGTGATAACTTGATGTATGATCGAGAGGTAAGGGCTTGCTTTAGATGTAATCAAATAGAGAATCTAGCTCAAAATTTTCCTACACAGATATACTTTGTATGTGGTAGGGGAGGACATGTTGTTGCAGATTGTCCAGCGAGGAAATCTGTTGACTTATGCGTTGGAAGTGTTGGGAGGAGATCGGTGGTGAATCAAGGAGTGTGTGGGGAAGAGATCGAGGATCAGTAGCAGAGTGAGGATGTGGCAGTCAATTTCAATCCAGAGATAACAGAGTCTATGCATTGATCCAACAGGATGCACAAGTCACTCTTGATGTTGTTATGGGTATGATATCTATCCTTGGTAGGCCCGCTAGATTATTGATTGATCCTGGTGTAACCCATTCTTTTCCATCTAGTAATTATATAAAATCTATTGATGCTAGTGTTAGTCGTTTGATGCATGCAATTATTGTTGAGGTTCCTACTGGAGATAGGGTTATTATCAGGACAATCTATCAAGGTTGTGTGATTAATATTGTTGATAGAGAATTTGAAGTTGATTTATTGCCTTTAGATATGACAAATTTTGATTTAATTCTGTGGATGAATTGGTTATCTATATATCATGCTTGGGTAGATTGCTTTAGAAAAAAATGTGGTGTTCTAGATACCCGAACAGGAGGAGTTTAATTTTCAATGAGAATGTAAGATACTTGCTAATTGTCTTATTTCTGCCTTAACTGCTAGTCAATGATTGAAGAAGGGTTGTGAAGGGTATTTGTCATATGTGGTGGATTCTAGCAAAGAAAGTAGGAAGTTAGAAGAAATCTTGGTAGTGAAAGATTTTTCTGACGTATTTCCTTAGGAGTTGTTTGGTTTGCCTCCCAATAGGGAAATTGAGTTTTCTATTGAGGTGAATCTAGGATTAGCACCCATATCCATAGCACCCTATAGAATGGAACCAGCTGAATTAAGAGAGTTGAAAGTTCAGTTTTAGGAGTTTCTAGATAAACAGTTTATCCGACCTAGTATCTCACCCAGGGGAGGCCCTGTGTTATTTTTCAAGAAGAATGAAAGGATATTGAGATTGTGTATTGATTATAGAAAGTTGAACAAGATCACCATCAAGAATAGATATTCTTTGCTCAGGATAGATGATTTACTCAAGTAGTTACAAGGAGCTAGACTATTTTCTAAGATAAACATGAGGTCGGGTTATCATCAATTAAGGATAAAGGAGGGGGATGTGCCTAAAACAGCTTTTAGGATACGTTATGGCCATCATAAGTTCTTGGTCATGCCTTCTGGGTTGACTAATGCTGAAAATAGACATATAGTAGGTTTATTACAACCTCTTCCAATACCTGAGTGGCCATGGGAAAATATAAGTATTGATTTTGTCTTTGGTTTTCCCTGTATCGAGAGGGGACATAACACTATGTAGGTTATAGTGGATAGACTTTCTAAGTCTTCACATTTTCTTCCTATTAAAACTACCTGGAGTCTAGAAACGTTGGCTGAATTGTATGTAGCGGAGATATTAAAATTACATGGAGTACCCTTGAGTGTTGTTTCGGATAGAGATTCTAGATTTACCTCTAGATTTATGAGGGGTTTCCAAGAAGCTATGGGTATGCAATTACAGTTTAGTACAACCTTTCATCCACAAACTGATGGGCAGACAGAGAGAATCATCATAATACTAGAAGATATGTTGAGGGCAAGTGTATTGAGTTTCTTAGTGAGTTGAGATGCTTATTTGCCTTTGATCGAGTTTGCATACAACAATCAATATCAAACTTGTATTGGGATGGTACCCTTCAAGGCTTTATATGGTAGAAGGTGTAGAACTCCAGTATGCTGGGAAGAAGTTGGAGAGAGAAAGATATATGGCCCAGAAATGATAGATTTGACTACTGAGAGGATCAAACTGGTTAGGGAGAACCTCATAGCAGCCCAGAACAAACAGAAGGGATATATTGATAAAATAAGATGACATCTCGAGTTCTAAGTTAGTGATTGGGTATTTTTGAAGATATCTCCGTCAAAGGGTGTGGTGAGGTTTAAGAGAAAGGAAAGTTGAGCCCGAGATTTGTGGGGTCATATGAGGTGATCGAGAGAATTGGACCAGTAGCGTGATTTGCCTCCAGAATTAAACTAATTACATAATGTGTTTCATGTGTCATTGCTGAGAAAGTACCTACACGATGAATACCATAGTATCTGGAATCAAGAGATAGAATTTCAGGAAGATTTGACTTTATGCAAGTATCTGTCAGAATCCTAGACAGAAAGGAATAAGTCTTGCGCAATAAAGTCATTCCTTTGATTCAAGTATTGTGGCGGAACAAAGATGTCGAAGAAGCCACATGGGAGCATGAAGCAAGAATGAGAAAGGAATACCCCCAACTTTTTCTTGAATTAGGTAAGGAAATTTCGGGGATGAAATTTTTGTAAGGTGGATAGAATTGTAATACCTGTATTTGTAAAGTAAGGGTAAAAAGAAACTTTAATAAATATGACATAGAGTTAAAATAATATATATATTTAAATGCGAAAAGTCAAATTTTTATAAAAAAATTTGGGAAATCCAACAAAAAGAAAGAAAAAAAGAAAAGTTTTCTTTAAAAAAAATAAAAAGAAAACCATAAAAATGTGGCAGCACCTGCTGTCAAGTTAATTTCATGTTGCCAAGTGCAAAATTCAAGCCTTGCATGTGTTACAGCAAGACATAATGTGGAGATTGTGGGAGAGTTTCCAATTGAAACAAGCAAGTGCTGCCAAGGTTTTGTGCAGCAAATTTTATATATATATATACACACTTATAAGTAAACACAATTTTACACTTACCAAATTCGTTTAGTTTTCCTTCCATTACGCGTTTTCTTTAAACATTTGGGGGGCCGAAAGAAAGGATAAAAGAGAAAAATTTTGAAGGGGTTTACAGGGAAATTTTATAGAGAGTCACGAGAAGCTATCAGAAAAAGAGAAAGTAATAAAGTAATGCTTATTTTTGAATTTTTAGCATACATGAAATTTTTCGGAATTCAAAGTCGGAATTTTCAAAGGGTGTGATTTATGAAGAATTGAAGAATAAATTAGAAATTTAATACAAATATTATGTCAGGTGTTGATGATCAGCAACCAGGAGAAATTGCTTAGAGGAACGGGAAAGGCAAGAAGGTGATCCACGGGTAGTTTTAAGTGCTACGTGGTGAGTTAGATTTACTTAAGTAATCTAAATAAAAAATCAAATATCTAGTGATAATATTAAAATAAATTATAGCTTATGCTTTGGTGGTAGATAAAAATTTGGTTGATAGGTATAATATGAATATTTGGACATGTAGAAAAATATTATGTGAAAAGAAATATTATTAGAATAATGAGTCGATTTAATAATGATAGTGATAAATAAAATTATTGATGAGTTTTGATTAATAAATGGATGTGATGTACGAGGAGAACAAATTAGTGAAATTTATCATGCAGAAATTGAAGAAAGACAGGATAGTTAAATTTAATATTTGAACTCATGTTGTTTTTATATTATTATTCATATACATATTTCATATCATTGTTCATATGCATGTGTATAAAAGAAAAGAATCGAGAGAGGGCTCGTCTAATTGAAAAACCGTGACAGCCGGTATATGCTGGAAATAAATGAAAAACCGTGATAGCCGGTATATACTGGAAATAAATACCGTGACAGCCAGTATATGTTGGAAAGAAAAGAACCGGGAGGTGGCTGATCTAAGATAATAAAAACATATCGACATGTGGGAAGACGTTCCCTAATAATAATTCATGCATTGCATCTATTTTACATGTTGATTTTATTACTAAATGTTGTGGATATTATGCATTTCTTTTATTTGTAGATAAATGAGTCTCACAGATAGACAGTTACAGTGAGAAAAAGATATAGAAGTAAGATTGATAGTAATTATTTAAATATTAGACTACATGCTATTATCCAGTCATATGGGAGATAAATGATTAAATATAAAAGAGCTATTTATAAAAACTGAATACTTTTAGTAAATTTAATTCCCTGAGCTTGTGAAGTTCATTCATCATTATACAATGATTTTAGGTAGCAGGCATGACAAATAGTCTGGTGGGTTGAGAGTCAGACGAAATCATTTTTGTAAGCACGTATGTGTCAACATCCTCAGACAAATGAGAAAATGAAATATAAATATTTTATTTGTAAATATTCATGCATTTTACATTCTATATTATGTTTAAGTTAATATCAGAATGATGTACCTCCCATGTTGAGAGTTGAGGATTAAGATAAAAATTTCTGTTAATATTATTTTTATTGTTGCATATATGTGTCGTGTTGGGATTTTCAAAATGTGACAACACCGTTCTGGGGTTGGCCAACCAAGGATGGGTCATTACACTTAGTACATAATCTTGATCTTGATCTTCATTCAAAGTTGAATGGCTAGTTGGTTGACTTTTGAGGAACCGTCTTTGTAGCTTTAAACACTTAGTTAAATTAGTTAGCACACTTTAATATATTTTTGTTATCATCAAAGTCAAATAAGGATCAACACAGTTGTTACCTGGCTCATCCACTATCAACATAAAGCCTTATAGGTGCCTTAATTTTCAAAAAATAGAAATAGAAAAATTGGTTAAAGATATGTTACAAATGTAAGTCATTCAACACAACACAAACCCCTATAGATCACCAGTTTTACTAGTAAAAAAGAAAGATGTCACTTGGAGGTTTTGTGTGGACTATAGAGGTTTAAATGCAGTAACTGTTAAGGACAATTTTCTTATTCCTACTATGGATGAACTAATTGGTGAGTTACATGGTGCTAAGGTTTTCTCAAAGTTGGATGTGAGAGCTGGATATCATCAAATCAGAATGCATCCTTATAACATTGAAAAAAATAACATTTAGAACTCATCATGGACATTATGAGTTCCTAGTCATGCATTTTGGTTTAAAAAATGCTCCCTTTACTTTTAAAGTTGCAATGAACCAAGTTTTTGAAGTTTATCTAAAGAAATTTGTCATAGTCTTGTTTGTTGACATTTTAATATATATTCAATCCATAGAAGCACATTTAGAACACTTAAAACTTGTGTTGAACTGTTTGCAAGAAGTTTCTATGTATACTAAACTATCCAAGTGCAGCTTTTGAACATCTTCCATTGATTACCTTGGCCACATAATCTCTGTGGATGGTGTGGCATCAGATCCTCAAAAGATCACTACTACGTTAGATTGGCCTATACTAACTATGTGAAATAATTGAGAGGCTTCATAGGTCTCACTAGATATTACATGAAGTTTGTGAGAGGCTATGCTACCATTGCCTCACCATTAACCTATCTTCTTAAAAATGATAGTTTTTAGTGGAGTGAGTGTGCAGCTGAAACCTTTCAGAATTTTAAGATTGCTATGACTACAACTCCAGTCATAGCTTTACCAGATTTCATTAAAACATTTTTTTTTTAGAAGCTTATGCATTTAGATATAGTATTAGAGCTGTACTTCTCCAACAAGGCCATCATTTAGCATTATTTAATAAGAAGTTGTGGCCTTCATTACAACTAGCCTCCATTTACATTAGAGAAATGTTTTCCATTACCACAACTATGCAACATTGGAGACAATACTTGCTTGGGTATGAGTTTCTAATTCATACAGATCAAAGAAGCCTAAAGAAACTCATGGATCAGACAATTCAAACACTAGAGTAGTAAGTATTTTTAAGAAAACTATTGGGATTCAGATTCCAAATTTTTTATAAACCGGGTAAAGACAATATAGTTATTGATGGCTTATCAAGGATGCACCAAGACAATACGGATAAGATATCTTATCTTTTTCTCTCATAATCTTCTTTTGATTTTTTAGAAACCTTAAAACTAGATAACTCTCAATTTCTCAAGTTAGTAGAGTTAGTAGGTGCTATTTCCAATAAGCCTACAGAATATCCTAAATGGGTAGTGAGAAATGGATTGATTTATTGGAGGGGAAAGCTGTATCTCAGCTCTCAATCTGCAGTTAAGGACAAGTTGTTACATGAGTATCTTTCCTCCCTTGTAGGATGACATGGTGGCATTTAAATAATCTATGCTAGATTCTCTACAAGTTTCTATTGAAAAAATGTGAGGAAATAAGTAGTTAACTTTGTCTAACAGTGCTTGATATGCTAATAAATTAAGTCTATTAATCATGCTCCTTATGGTCGTTTACAGTCTCTGCCTATACCTAAACTAATATGGGAAAACATTAAAATAAACTTCATTACACATTTACATCCTGCACATGGATTCACAATAATTTTGGTAGTAGTTGATAGATTATCAAAATTTGCTCATTTTTGGTGTCTTCCAAAACATTATAATTCTGCTAAGGTGGCTAATCTCTTTATGAATATGGTATGTAAACTTCATGGTTTTCCCAAGACAATTGTATCATATAAGGATTTAGTGTTCATAAGTCCCTTTTGGACAAAACTATTTAGGATGTAAGGAACTATCTTGAATATGAGTAGTGCATACAATCCTCAAACTGATAGAAAAATTGAGGTAGTTAATAGAGCACTTAAGTAGTACTTAAGGTGTTTTATGAGTGATACCCCAAGGAGATGGCCTAAGTTTTTATGCTGAGTAGAATTTCACTATAACACTGCTTTTCATTCTTCTATTGGCATATATCTTTTTGAAGTGGTTTCCTTTTAACATTACAGCATACTTAAGAGGAGAAAGTAGTCTAGCTAGCATTGATCAAGACTTGGGGGACAAAACTGAAATTTTTCACTTGGTTAAGCACCATCTGCAAAAGACTCAAGTACAAATGAAAGTTGCAACCGATAAGCATAGGAAGGATCAGTCCTTTAAGGTTGATGACTTGGTGCTGGCTAAGTTAAAACCTTATAAATATATTTTTTAGCTACTAAATAGTCCAACAAGTTGGGAAGAAGATTCTTTGGACCTTTCCCTATTATCAAACGGATTGGCAAGGTTATTTACAAACTCCAGTTGCCACAAGATGCAAAAATCCATCATGTATTTCATGTCTCCTTACTAAAGGGACATAAGGGAGTAGAGGAAGGAGTTTCTCCATGTGTTTTACCTAAATGTATTGAGGAGGGTCATCCAATTTTCAAACCCATGGCTTTAGTAAGAGAGAGATAAGTCTGGAAGAAAGAAAATAGGTCCTTCAGTGGTTGATTCAGTATGAGGGTTTTCCCTTTGAAGAGCCTACATGGGAATTTACTTATGATTTTTAAAAGAGCTTTACAAACTTCCACCTTGAGAACAAGGTTTCTTTAATGGAGGAAGTATTGATGCAGCTATAAACAAAGGAAACAAAAAGTACATTCAAGACTTAGAGGATGAAGTAGAAGGTAGTAAGACAGCAATAGTAGAGAAGAATTCATGAGCAGCTATTATCAGGCCTAGATGATCATTAAGGCTCGAAGGATTATAACCACAACAACCGCACAAACTAGACAAGGGAAGGATTTAAGAGAATTATAAGAGAAGCCAATTAGTTAGTTAGTTACAATGTTATTAGAAGTTGTTAGTGTTAAAACATAATTATAACAACCTGTGTAACTACCAAATTAACTAGCTAAGTTATCCATAACTAGTATAAATAAAACTTGCATTGAGAGGACAAATTCATTCAATCAAAATTCCAAAAATTCTCTTTTCCCTTTTGATTACAACTCTTGTAACATTCTTGGAGTTTAAGCTTATGGTCGAAATTAAGCCATTTACTAAGTAAGGGAAGGCATCAAAATCCCATCAAAACTTGATCCTAAATCAGATTTGAGAAAGTACAAGACAAAAATAGGTGTTATCTTTATTCTTAAGAAAAGTTACAAAGAAGACGTGAAAGATCAATATGTATTCCTTATTTAACAACTCTAGATTTAGTTGAAAGTCAATCAAATGTAACATGGCAAGATATAAAGATATGTTTAGGGATAAAATAAGAGAACCATGGTAACTTGTACCAATCAACCTTCATTTTTCTTTCTCTAATTACATCCCATTGGATTTAGAGAGACAAATGCCAGAATTAGAGGGCAAACTCACCTTATCAATACTACGCTAGTCCACAATAATATCCCCACAAATTAATACTTAAATTTCCATCAATTATTCTGATATGGTAGTTGGTCAAAACCAAGCTCCATTCTGATTAATTGCATTAACTTAGCATTCTCAATGATAGAAGAGTCATATATAATTCTTCTTCTATAATGTCCAACAAAGGACCCTTAGGTTTCCAATTATCAAACCATAAAAAAATTTATTTTCTCTATTACTTATGATATGCTTTATCATAGGTTTTGCAATTGTTCTAAGTTGGAGAACTTTTCTCCATTGCCAAGCAAAAAAAAAAAAAAACTCATTTTTGGAATGATTTATTTTATTGGCTTAATACCTTTTATAGAAGGGGAATTACTTGAGCCATACAAGAGGATTTTGTAGTGTAATTCGTCTACGCAATACAAATGGATCCCAAACAAGGTACATTCCTAATTTTTTTTCAAATCATATTTGGGTATTCTATATTCTTCTATGGTGATCCTTGTGGATTTGTATGAATTCTTTGTAGAAATTATAACATGTAATATCACAGCAACCATAGATTGAATTTAGAATCCTAATTTAAGTTGAAATTCGTATATGAACAAGAGATTTGATAGAATTTCAATTAGGGTTCATATAGTTATTGATTCAATTCGTAGATTGTTAGAATTCTGTGTAATATTAAGGAAAATGAATGAATCGATGGTATTTATAAGGATTAAACACATAAAGAATCAATTGTAACTTTAGATGTTGTGTGAATATAAAGAGGTTGAAAAACGAGAGAAATCATGTGAAAAATCTCCATTTAGGCCTTAGGAGTCGACTATCGGGCTGATGAAGTTGATTTCATGGGATAAAAACTTCAGATAAGTCTAAATAGTCGACTCTTTAGCTGATGGAGTCAACTCCATGGGATATAAACTTTAGATTTCTTAAGGAGCCACTTTAGATTTCTTCAGGAGCCAGATCTCAAGGTGAGGGAGTTGATTCTAGGGCCATAACCTGGTTAAAAACTATTTCTAATGGAAAATAAAGTTATTAACAATGTAATTAGTATAAAAATTGACATTATAAAGTAGAAGTGCATCTAGTTATGCATTTCATAAGGTTGATGTCATGTGATTAAGTCATGGTATTAAAGACAAAGTTAGCCCCAAATCTAAAAGGCTAATATCATATCAAGTAGTCAAGGTATGGGTAATGTAAATTATATCCCACTATAGGAGAGGTTCATCAGTTTGATTGAGTTGTAGCTGCCAAAATGGCATTCTCAGTTAGATTTGTGGAATATCAATCCTATACAGTAGTGGGATGTTTCTGGTTCTAGTATATTGTCATACACCCAAAGGTGATGGCTGTATATTGGAATAGAATTGAGAGGGTCACATAGCAAGCATAAGATTGGAAATTGACTAGCTTGAGTGGTCTATACACTCAAAGGTGGTAGATTATCGAAGGTGGGTTGGAATAAATTTTCATTTTTGCTACTATGTGAGAGAGTTTCATAATTGTATGTCATGAATTCTGCCCTAATGTGTTTTCATGATGATGTGTGTGAGCTCTCATGAGGATGTACTCATTTGTGGTTTTGGAGTACATTATTGCGCCATAATTTACTAATAAAGTTATATTGTTTAACTAAATAAGTCATTTATAATTAAAGCCACATTTTACTGTCAAGAACAATAAAGTGACCATAAAAATTCTTATTGGTTCGAATTTTATATGGTAGAAAAGGAAATTGGATTTTGTTGTAAGTGTTAATCACTATTAAGATTGACATTCTCATTATAAAGTTAAAATTAAGAGGTTTACACACGAAGCATATGTTGGGAATTGACTTACCCAAGTTATCTATTCGCCCAAAGGTGGTAGATTTGCAAAGGCTAGAATAGGTTCTTGATGTGAACACAAGGGATGGAATTCCCTTGAACCCACAATCAAATTGAAATTACCCAAGAAAGCCAAGAATCAAGTCAAGATAATCTAGACCTGTTGAAATCTTGTTTCAAGAACCTAGATTCGATGAGAACACCACAAAGGATATGCCTTTGATAATTTCTTAGTTCAATCAAGAACAAGTAAAGAAAACTGAAAAATTCTCTATGACAAAAACTTCATTCTCGTTCAACTTACCCTCAAAATGCCGCTACAAGTGTTTTTGAACCCCTCCATGAAACTCTAGGGCCAAATAAGGCCTACATCAATTAAAAGACATGGACTGAACATCTTCAAGCCCAAAACATCCTAAACTACACGCCTATAGCTAATAAAAGAAGTCCCCTTAATGAATTAAATAGGCCCAAATGCCGACAACCATAGAAACATAAAATAGACCCACACACCTATACTTAATGAAATAAAAAGTCTACACAAAACCACTAGGCTATGCCACCCCCTCTATAGCTTGTATCACATGGATTAAAGCTGATTCTTCTTCTTTCAAGCCCATCTTGAATGTTGAGGTCTTGCTCGATAAATTTGCAAACTCGACCTAAGTGGATTGCACCAATCCTTGCATTGCTTCCTATATCTTCTTAGCTCTTGACCTTGTTATTGGCCCATCTGGAAATTGCAAGGGATCTTTAAGACTCGGTCCACCATGGTGCCCATCGTTCCCCCTCTCCTCAAAAGGATTCGACCTCGTATCATCACCTGCATCAAAGGGAGAAAGGTAAAAAACATTGAAAGTAGCAGAGATATTATACTCACGTGGAAGATCCACTTTATAAGCATTATCATTAATTTTCTCAAGGATTTAGAAAGATCTATCTCCTCGAGCATGCAATTTAGTCCTTCTATAGGTTAGGAATCTTTCTTTATACATGTGAACCCAACCCAATCTCCTGGTTCAAAGATGACATGCCTTCGCCCTTTATTGGCTTGGAAGCAAACTTTTTATTTTTCTACGCAATTTGAAGTTGTACCCTCTCATGAATTAACTTCACCAATTCGGTCTTCCTGTGTCCATCCAAACTAATCCTTTCATCAATAGGCAAGGGCATTAAATCTAAAGGAGTAAGTGGATTAAAACCATAAATAATTTCAAAGAGAGAATAAGAAGTAGTAGTATGCATAGTCCTATTATATGCAAACTCTATAAATGGCAAACAGTCCTCCCAAGTTTTTAAATTCTTTTGAATGACAATGCGTAAGAGTTGAGTTAGTCCTGTTGACTACTTCAGTCTGTGGATGACAAGTAGTGAAAAATAAAAGTTTGGTACCAAATTTTCCCCACAAAATCTTCCAAAAGTAGCTAAGTAATTTTCCCCACTATTTTCTTGAAAAACAAATCAGTTATGTTTATGGCATCATTTGTTTTATGGTATGGAATGAAATGTGCCATTTTACTAAATCTGTCCATTACCACAAAAATAGAATCTCTACACTTTTTTGTCCTAGGCAGCCCTAAAACAAAGTCCATAGATATGTCTACCCATGGCTCACTAGGAACGGGTAAGGGTGCATACAATCCATGTGATAAAACTTTAGATTTGGCATTTCTACATGTAAGGCACCTACCACATTTTCGAGTGACGTCTCTTCTCATCCTAGGCTAAAAGAAATATTCATGTAAAATTTCTAAGGTTTTCCTGACACCAAAGTATCCCATTAATCCCCCACCATGTGCCTCACGCACCAATAATTCACGCATTGAACAATTTGGCACACACAATTTGCTTTCTTTAAACAAGTAACCACCATGCTTGTAAAACTTACCAAATTCCGCTTTATCACATGCCATATACACATCAGAAAAATCAGCATCATTGGTATACATGTCTTTCACATATTCAAACTCAAGTATTTAAGCACTCATAGAAGTAAGAAGTACATACCTTCGTGATAAAGCATCAGCAACAATGTTCTCCTTACCTTGCTTATGACGGATGACATAAAAAAATGTCTCGATGTATTCCATCTATCTAGCATGTCTCTTATTTAATTTACCTTGACCCTTGAGATGCTTCAATGATTCATGATCGGTGTGGATCACAAACTCCTTAGGCCAAAGGTAGTGTTGCCATGCCTCTAGAGCGCGAACAAGAGAATAAAGTTCTTTGTCATAAGTGGGGTAATTCAGGGCTGCCCCACTTAGATTCTCATTGAAAAAGGCTATGGGACGCTTATCCTGCATTAAAATGGCTCCAATTCCTATTCCTAAGGCATCACGTTCAATCTCAAAAGTTTTGTTAAAGTCAGGTAATGCTAACACAGGTGCAGAACATAACCTTTTTTTAATAGTAGGAAATGCATTCTCTTGATCAATCCCCCAATGAAATCCAACATTCTTTTTAATTATTTCAGTGAGTGGTGCAACAATGGTGCTAAACTCTTTAACAAAACACCTATAAAAGCTAGCTAAACCATGAAAGCTTCTTACCTCAGTGATGCCTGTAGGTGTTGGCCACTCCTTGATGGCATTGACTTTCTCTTCATCCACCTCAGTACCTTTTGTACTAACAACATAACCAAGAAAAATAATTTTTTTCATGCAAAAGGTATATTTTTTAAAATTAGCATACAACTTTTCACATCTCAACACATCGAACACACATCTCAAATGCTCAATATATTCATCTAAGTTCTTGCTGTACACTAGGATATCATCAAAGTACACGACTACAAATTTTCCTTTGAACGCACGTAATGCAGGGTTCATTAATCTCATGAAAGTACTAGGAACATTTGTAAGTCTAAATGGCATAACCAACCATTCATAAAGTCCATATTTAGTCTTAAAAGCAGTTTTCCATTCATCTCCCTTTTTCATTCTAATTTGATGGTATCCACTTTTAAGATCTATTTTACTGAAAATACATGAGCCATACAATTCATCAATCATACCATCTAATGTAGGAATGGGATGATGATACTTTACCATAATATTGTTGACCACTCTACAATCAATGTACATCCTCTAAGTCCCATCCTTCTTTGGCACTAGTAGCACTAGTACTACACATGGGCTCATGCTCTCCCTCACGTGCCTTTGAAGCTCCTTTGTCTCATCTGGATTACTCCTATAGGCTAGTCGGTTTGGAATAATGGCTCCAGGTACAAAATCAATTTGATGCTCAATGTCTCTAATGGGCGGCAACTCACTCGATATCTCCTCTGGAAATACATCCTCAAACTCTTGCAACAAAGAAATAGCCAAACTAGGGAGAGATTGGTTAGTTTCATCAAGATTTAGATAAGATTCTTTGTAAACAAAAAAAAAAATCATAGGTTGATCTACTAAGAAGGCCCTCTTAACCTCACTCTTCTTTGCATAAAAACTCATATTTGTCTTTCCTTTTCTCTTTGCAGGTTCTCTTTCTTTTTTCTCTTATGGCTCTACTCTCTTTTCTTTATTCTCAACCATCTCTTTATTTTCGTTTTCACACTCTATTTTTCTTGAGGATTGGGCCTCACTCTCATTTTTCTTTCTTGTGTTTCGGCCTCATCCTTTTTTTTTGGCTCAATCTCACTTTTCAGCTCCATTTGGTCCTATAGACCTGTTTTAGGGTTAAAGGAGCAAGCTTGATTGTTTTTCCATCCTTTACTAAGCTATACATGTTCCTAAACCTGCCATGAATCACACTCCTATCATACTGCCATGGTCTCCCCAACGAAATATGGCCAGCATGCATAGGAACTACATCACAAAGCACCTCATCACTATACCTCCCAATGGTAAAAGCCACCAAAACCTGCTTATTGACCTTGACCTCCCCACATTTATTCAACCACTACAACTTATAATGTTTAGGATGCTTCAGTAAAGGTAAGCTCAAATTCTCAACTAAGGTGGTACTAGCTACATTGGTGCAACTCCCCCATCTATAATCATACTACACACCTTGTTGTTTACATAACATCTAACATGAAATATGTTCTCTCTCTGCTACTCTATATCATCTACCTTAATTTGTGTATTGAGAGCATGCCTGGCAACAATAAACTCACCTTCTACAGGGTATTCTACTCCATCATCATCACTAGCATCGACCAACTCGGGCATCTCATCACTATCATCCTCACCCTGAGTCATAACCTCCCCAATGTCACGCATAACCATCACTCACTTGTTTGGACATTCAGACGCGATGTGCCCTGAACCCAAACATTTAAAAAATTTAATATCTCTATTCCTTAAAGGTTGAAAATATACCTTGGGTTTGTTCTTACTAGTTCCCTCATCTTTTCCCTTAGGTGGTTCAACCTTTCCCTTTACTATAACTCGATCATTTATATCCCACTTTGGTTTCCAAGGAGTGCTAGAATCTAAAGTATACCTTGCTGCCCCATTTTTCTTTAACTGCCTCTCCACCTTCATAGCCATGTGCACCATGTTTTCTACCTCCACATAATGCTGCACCTCAACTACATTGGCTATGTCCCTATTCAAACCACTTAAAAATCTGGCCATTTTGGCCTCTCGATCCTCCTCTACATTAGCCAGAATCATAGCCACCTCCATCTCCTTATGGTAATCCTTTACACTCTTAGACCTTTGTGTAAGGTTTTGTAATTTTTGGTAGAGATCTCTATAGTAGTGGCTAGGTACAAAGCTCTGCCTCATGAGAGCCTTTAACTCACCCCATGTTTCTAGAAGCCTCTTATGATTCCTCCTCTTATTTGTCACTAATTGATACCACCAAATAATTGGATAATCAGTGAACTCAATTACCGCCAACTTCACCTTCTTCTCCTATGAATAATTGTGACAATCAAAAATCAACTCTATTTTCTTCTCCCACTCTAAATAGACTTCAAGATCATTCATACCTTGGAAAAATGGTATTTTCATTTTGATGCTCCAAAGGTTCCTATCTACCCCATCTTGACCCCTTGGATTTCTCCTAGGTCTCTTCCACGCCTACCTCCTCTAGGTCTACCCATTCCACCCATTCCAACTTCAGATGCTATGTCTTCCTCATCCTCATTATCTTCTTCGTTCTTATACTCATTTTCAACGCTAGGCTCATGTCTCCTCCTATCTCGTCCACCTTGCAGATTTCTAATCACTACCTTTTGCTGATCCATTCTATCTCCCACTTCCCCCAACACCAAATTCAGCCGTTCAAACTATTGTTACATGGCCTGCAACACAAAGAATGAATTATCTGCCTCCTCCTTAGGTGTTAAGTCACTCTTATAAGACATTTTTAATGCGCTGCAAAATAAGAATGTTAGTGATAAAACCTCGCACACTTCCTTATGTGTTTACAATCAAATATTGTCACTTTATTCGTGTTTCACTTATTTGGCATTTTCCAATACTATTCTTACCCACTCTTGCCTTTTACCTCACCTGTTTTCCCTTCCAAGTTCTTTAAGAACTAGTTGAACTAAATCAAGACACAACCTTGTATTATTCCAACCAACAATAGATTCAAGAAATAATAAAGGAATAAAATGACACAGATCTCAAGGAATTTGTATGAGGAAAAGATTAATTAGGAAACAAGATACTAAAGATGATATATTCAACCCGTTTGAAGATAAAGATCAATCAACACCAAATCACTTCAATTTTCGAATTGCAAAGTATATGAAAGAGTTAGTTCCGAAATTTATATCTTTCTTTATTTTTTTAATGCAGATTCGGTCACAAACAACAACAATAATTGCAATTTCCAAAAAAGATTGATCCGATTTCAACAACAAGAAACAGAAATAGACGAAATCAAAGCAAAGATTCGTGTAATCTATTAAAGGATTCGCAGATCTGAATTCTTGAATCAAGTACACGAGTAATCAAATGTAAAAATCACATATCTAAATTCAAACACATGAAATCAACAAGAATGAAGAAGGAATCGCATATCAGAATAGAAAACCCTAGAACACGCTTAAGACAAAACCCAAATGCAAAAATTAAAAAAGGATAAATCAGACCTGATTTAGAGCCTGAGCTCTGATACTAAATGATGTGAACCGGTGGGATAGAATTCCCTTGAACCCATAATCAAATTGAAAATTACCCAAGAAATCCAAGAATCAAGTCAAGATAATATAGACTCATTGAAATCTTGTTTTAAGAACCTAGATTTGGTGAGAACGCCATAACATATTTACCTTTGATAAGTTCTTAGTTCAATCAAGAACAATTAGAGAAAATTGAAAATTCTCTATGAAGAAAACTTCATTCACGTTCAACTTACCCTCAAAATGCGACTACAAGTGTTTTTGAACCCCTCCATGAAACCCTAGGGCCGAATAAGGCCTACTTCAATTAAAAGACATGGGTTGAATATCTTCAAGCTCAAAATATCCTAAACTACACACCCATAGCTAATAAAATAAGTCCACTTAATGAATTAAATAGGCCCAAACGCCTACAACCATAGAAACATAAAATAGGCCCACGTGCATACACTTAATGAAATAAAAAAAGTCTACACAAAACCACTAGGCTATGCTACTCCCCTCTGTAGCTTGTATCACATGGATTAAAACTGGTTCTTCTTATTTCAAGCCCATCTTGAATGTTGGGGTCTTGCTTGATAAATTTGCAAACTCGGCCCAAGTGTATTGCACCAATCCTTGCACTGCTTACTTGATTTTAGCTCTTGACCTTATGATTGGCCCATCTGGAACTTGCAAGGGATCTTTAAGACTCGGTCTACCATGGTGCCCATCAGTTCTCATGTCCGCTTTTATATGTGGAGAGTTCTTAGCTGTGTTTCGTGCATTCAACCCAAAGGTATATCATGATGATGTGTCTAGACTCTCAGTTGTTATACACTTATCCATATTTAAAATTGAGAAAGAGTTTGTCATTGAAATGATAGACATAGACTTGGCAATGAATAAATTATAAACCTGCAAAACAAAAGGATAATAATTCTAATAAAGTAATAGGTTAATGTTGCACGTATTAAGTTTGACCATGTGTGCGTGCTAACCATTAATAAATTCGTTCTAGAGCACCTATTGAGTGGATTGCTATTGTAAAAAGATACCAAGAATCAGTGAATGCTTAAATAGATTCAATTTTGCATAATGTAAACTCCATAAGGTATGACAAAGAATGTTGTATTTAGGAGTACATCATAAAGCTAGTCCATTTTCAAAATTAAGAGAAAAATCATAGGTTGTCTTACTTGTTTCCAAAAAAAGTATCAAGAAAGATAAGAAGGGTTAATCTAGTGCTTCAAAACTTGTTTAGGACTGATAAATAATTAGATCAGATTGATAATGTAGTGGATCTTAAAGATATTTTCCTTATAAAGTGAAATTAGGTGCTTATTATGTATGAAGAAAGATCATGAGAAATGAGATTACAATAAAAGTAAAAATTTGAATTAAAGATAGTGAGGATAACTTTTTGGCTCTTGTTCTAAGGGAATCCAATGTAACTGAAGCCCCATTCAGTGTGGTGGCTAGACAGTGATGATTGTATTACTCTTACCATACAGGGATTCATAAGCAAGGAAAACCCAAATAAAGGAGACTTTAAACTCACTGTTGACAACAATGATGACGTGGACATAAAGATCATAAACTACTATAAGGGACACTTCATATATGGTCTTAGTGCAAAATTTATTTTTGGTCTTCAATTTTTAGACAAGATTGACTACACTTTTGATGATAAAGATTATAAATTTAAAATTATCTTTTGGTTCAAAAGCTATTAGCCAGTGTACCTTGTCCTATGGATTATATAAATTATGTGTTGAGCTTTAAATGAAGTTCATAATATCTCATATAACTGTGTATTACTGCCAAACAATCCATAATTAAGGAAAGCCTTCCATATTGTGGCATAAAAGGCTTTAGTCAAAATTAGAGGGAGGGAGTGAAAGAGGGTTATAAAGGAATACATCTGACCTACTCTCAACTAGACATATGTTGGCTTGTTTAGGGGTAAATTAACCAAAATAAAGAAAATTGTGCATCTTGTAAATATGATATTTTGGAAGTGATCTACACTTATTTTCAACATACATTGTCAAATACATTATGTAAGTGTAAGCAATTGTATCATTCATTAATGATTGATCCTATTGTAGATATATGTTCTCAATTAAGGATAGTATGATTTTCTTGACAAGTTCAAGAATTTTAGAATTTCTTTTGAGAAACATTTAGGAAAATTCATTTAGAATTATTTAGTCTGGTCAATAAATTGAGTATTTTGGCAAACATGAACTTTCAAGATAGTTCAAAAGTCCGTTTACTAGATACTTGAAGGAAATAATGTCTCGTTCATTATATTAGGTTGTTATGAACATAAAAGTGTGACTGAAAGGCGAAATCACACATTTAAGGTTGTAAAAGAAGCGCGTCAATACTAGATTATCTCTGGGTTGAGGTCAGTACTATGGTTAAGTAAGTTCTCACTAAAGTACCCAGTAAAGTTGTAATCTTTTGAATAGTGGACTAGATGGAAATCTTAACATTAATAGTCTCCATATTCAAGAAATATTTTTCAGAAATACACCTATATATATTACAAATAAAGATAAGTTGGATTTAAGCATAAGGTACACAGATCGTTTTAAGACATAAGTTTCGTAGTTTTACCCAAAAATACTAGAATTGTGGAATAAAAAATAGTTAAGTTTTTTGGTGTTGATCTAGCTGAAAAAAGGTAATTATTCTCAAATCATTAAGGATAGTGAAGATGCTTGGATAGATTATTTTCTCTATATATAAAGATGGATACATTGTTTCACACACATATAATGTAACTTGTGGAGAAGTAGAAGTTTGTTACTCAACTAGTTCCTATTAAGACTCCTCAACAACAAGATGCAGTTGTGTAGGACACCAATTGTAATCCACCAGGAAGAGAAAATATGCCAATATTCTAATCTATATGATCTATTCAAATGAAAGTGACAATAATATAGACTATGTGATGCATCACCCAGTGACTTGTTAGAAGTTGTTTTCTAGTTTTCAGTTAGATCTGTAAAGAGAAGTGATGAGAGATAGGTTGCATTCTAGGAGGCTCATTAGGATCTAGAGAGCTTATGGAGGTTGAGCTTGTAAAGTTTCCTAATAGTTGTAAGACTT
The DNA here is from genome assembly GCA_023935145.1 of Bretschneidera sinensis. Taxonomy (NCBI): domain Eukaryota; kingdom Viridiplantae; phylum Streptophyta; class Magnoliopsida; order Brassicales; family Akaniaceae; genus Bretschneidera; species Bretschneidera sinensis. Next base: position 12,416,558 of record CM043705.1, read on the forward strand.
AGAAGGACTCCAAATGATCGAAAGTTTCAGATCTATAATGGCTGCTAAATGATTCACTCGGAGAGAAAGAATAATGTACAACAAAAATTACACTATAATTTCCTCTAAGGATGCTTTTAGAGTGATCAAGAAGTTAGTTGCTCATCAGGTTTTAGAGCTACATAAGATGGAAACGAAAAGTGATTTCTTGAATGGAGACTTTATAAGGAAGTCTATATGGTACAACCTAAGGAATTTAAAAAAGATGACGAAAACCATTGTACATGTAGACACAAAATTCTATATAAGAGTTCAAACCAAGCATCTAGACAGTTGTATCTATAATTTGATGATAAAGAAACTTCATAAAGTTTTGTTTAGAACACATGTAAAATCAAGGAATATATGTCAAGCTCAACGGGAGCAATTTTCCCTTCCTTATCTTGAAGAGGATGAAATCTTACTTATTGATAATGTCCTAGGATTGTTGCATAAAGTTAAGCAACTAATGTATAGACATTCTAACATAAAGGATCTTGGAAAGATATAAGTTCCTCTTGAAATTAAAATGCATAAATATAGACCTTGTCACAGTAAGATTTTCTTGGGCCCTAAAGGATCCAATTTACTCTAGGGGGGGTGCTAAGAAAGTCATAAGGTATGTGAAGAGGTCCCAACATTTCAAACTGGTTTACAAAAAATTCTCAAAATCTTAAGATGGTGAAGTATATGGATTCAAGCATTTTCATTTGTCAAGATAAAAGAAAGTTCTCATCAAATTATATCGTAATGGTGGTAGGAGGTGCTAGATTAAGAAAGTGTCAAGAAGACACTTATTATATCTTTTAAGTTAAGGTTGTGGCATGCTTTGAACCACCACAGAAGCTTCTTGATTGAAGATATAAGTTGTCGAGTTATTTATGGTTATCTTTATTGCTAGGACCATACGGTTGTACTGTGGTTATAATTGTTCTCTGAGAATAATGAAGGATGTCATAGGGTCTAAGTATTTGAGATAAAGTTATTGAAAGTTAAAGCAATCAATAAAGTAGAATGACATTACAGAAGAAAAAAAAATAGAACATATACTTTGGTTGCTAGTGCTCTAACTAAGGGTATTTGCCTTAATGCAATAAAGTATGGGCTTAAATTATCTTATGGATATAGTTGGTTAATTGGAGGCATGCATTGCATTTGCTATATCTGTTTTCATTGCTCTTTACATCCTTTGGTGATATACTTTAGTTGATTACATTCTTTGGTGATGTATTGGATTATATTGACTATTTCTATTGCATGCAATTTAACAAAGTTGATGACGTTACAGTTATATTTAGTATGTGGTTGCTATATAAGGTTGACTGTCATATAAGTCCACTTAAAGTCTTAATATTTGAATCAATCTTGAGCAAAAGGTTAGGGTCATTCAATTATTGGCCTTAAGGGTATGTCTTGTGAAACATAAAGTATATCTCGAGATCTTAAAATAAGACATACAATAAAGAATTTTCTTTACTGTGCTTTTGCCACCTAAGGAAGAGAAAACTGAAAGTGACCGAAAAATGGATAACATATAAAGGGATAACTTTGTGGATGTTATTCGGTTGCCACTCTACCATGTTGGGCTGATAGGGAATCTCTCTCAATGTGCCATTTATCGCTGGATCCCAGTCATCTGATCTAGAAAAGTGCAGTTTTAGTAAGATTGTTTCCGCCTGAAAACAATGATTTATTGTGTCTAATAACTCATGTCCCTATTTAGTTCCACTCAAACCAGATTTTTATGCATTCATATTTTGCCCCAGTTTTTGAATTTAAGGAATCCCAGGTGAATTAGTAAATTCCGCTCATAGTTAATTTGGACCAGTAAAAAGGTCAAGTTTTAGTTTAGAATTTCGATCTTTTTTGCTCTCTCCAAGACTGCTTGCTAAGCATGATGTTCTTAAATGACTGTCCTATGAGATTTATCATAATAGGCATGTTTTTCACACTTTTGTGGCATCTGGTAAGAATATACCATAGTTCTTTTTCAGAAGGAGTTTTGAAAAATATCAATTGCAATTGTAAAATCAGGAAAAAAACACAAAGAGGCAATTGCACGAAGAAAACAAGAAAAAAAAATCTAGGCATTTGGAAGTTTGTTTGAAGATATTTTAGTCCCTGAATAGATATGCAAATGTAGGGTTATCGTTTCATTTTAGTTAAATCTTATCTTCCCAATTTGATTTGCTTGGTCCAAAAATATTTCTCCTCGAAAACTTTCAATCAAACCAACGGCGCCAACTTGAACAGAATCCATGGCGTCCTCTTCAACATCCTTGCATAGCAATATTGCTCCAAAAACAATCTTCCCATCATCACCAGGAACAAAAGCAATAATCCAAACCAATCTTAAATTTACATTAATCTCTTTGCATTCGAGTAAAATTATACGCGTAGTAAAGTCTTCTAGTACTACCAAGTATAATGAAGTTGTTGTGGATGAAGAAATGGACAAGATTAGGAGACTCCAAAACGGGTCTGATGTTCGTGGGGTTGCATTGGAAGGAGAAAAAGGTCGAACAGTAGACCTTACACCACCAGCTGTGGAGGCAATTGCAGAGAGTTTTGGCGAGTGGGTTATGGATGGCTTGAAGAAGGAGCAAGGACATCCATTAATAGAAGATGTAAGGGTGTCACTTGGTAAAGACCCTCGAGTATCGGGAGCTTCTTTGAGTGTAGCTGCATTTGCAGGTCTTGCTCGTGCAGGTTGCTTGGCTTTTGATATGGGACTCGCTACAACACCGGCTTGTTTTATGAGCACATTGCTTCCTCCGTTTGCCTATGATGCTTCAATAATGGTAGAGCAGGGGAACCTTCATTTTTGACCTTTAAATGATACTTTCCTTACTAACCAAGTAGGCATTATTGCTATCTAATTAAGTACTATTAACACAATTTAGGTTCAATGGCACCACAAATAGTGGAAATTAGACATCATATGTCAATACTTGCCGTTCGGTCTAGCTGTAGATTCAACTGTTAGGAGTCAAAAAAGTTTTTGAAACAATTTTTAGTAAAACAAATAAAACAGTTATAAGCTTCTGCATCACAAGCGAATTCAAATTCTTACAATCTATTTTTGCAGTTTTGATTCTTCCTAAAAATTGCTGTTTTTTTTTTTTGTCGTAACTTCTGTGTCTTGGAAGCTAGACCAAACCGTAACTTTGTGGAACTTATCGTATGAGATTAGAAAGGGTTTATGAGATTCTGAATGTTGTGTTGCAGATGACAGCTTCTCACTTGCCGTATACCCGAAATGGTCTGAAATTTTTCACTAAGAGAGGGGGGCTGACTTCGCCGGAGGTAGAGGAAATATGCCATAAAGCTGCCCGTAAGTATGTCAATAGGCTCGCGAAAGTTTCAACAATGCTGAAAACTCCTGTAACGAGAGTTGACTTCATGAGCGCTTACGCCAAGCATCTCCGGGACATTATCAAGGAAAGGGTGAACCATCCAGTACACTATGACACCCCACTAAAAGGATTTCAGGTTTCTCTCTCTCCCATTTCCCGTGTCATTTGGATATTATATGTTCACTCGTACTCGTATTCGTATTCGTATTCGTATTATCCTTGTTCAAAATTTCCAGTTCATACAATTTTTTAGAGGCCGAGTACATAAGCCGAAATATATGGTGTTAATTAGCTTGTGTATTGGCTTATTCAAGCCTAGGCCAAGCTCTCTAGTGGCCAGTTCTGTTTCTGATATGGGCAGTAGCCATGTCCTGATGAGAAATTGTTGAGACTGGATCAGGAAAAATATGTTTTAACTATAAACTATAAAGTGCTTTAGGCCGTCAATCAAAATAAAATAAAATAAACTATGCTTTAAGCCCAACCCGGCCCAATCCAATACTACCCAACAAATCCAATTTTATTTTGACCATTTAGAATTTAGAAAGGGATATGTCCTTGACATACGGAAGCCATGAAAGGTTTAACCCATGTGTTATAGCAAAATGCCCGAAACCTAGATCTAGATACAGAGCCAAATCCCAGAGAAAAGATAAATAAACTAAGAAACACACACGCACAGTAAACTTGTAAACGAGTCAAATTCAATTGATATATAAATCAATCGATATTCAGATTATAATTAAATAATTAAATTATTTAATGATATTTTAAAATTTATTATAATGTAAGACCATACCATCTATTAAAGGAGAATTTTACTTTTTTCTCACAAAAAAATCATACCAATAAGTTATTAAAATATCTTTTAAATAATTCATGTAGCATATTTGAAAAATATTGATTTATGAATACATTGAAATATAAATCTAGGGTTTGTATATTCTAATTGTTTGATGTTGTAGTAATAAAATCTCATATTTTTAGAGTATTTACAGAAATGTGTCCTAATAAGACTAGGATACATCAAAGTGTTCTAATAGGACTAGGATTTCCTATTTACAATAGACTAGAATTTCCTAATATTATTAACATTAGGAATGTATACATTTACACGCTCCCTCAATCCGAATGGGGTGAAACCACATGGAGATTGCTTTTATGTTGAAAAAACTGAGGAGATGATAATCTTTTGGTGAAAATATTTGCAAGTTGTGCATCAGTAGGAATATATCGAATCTGAATATCGCTTTGGGCTACTTTTTCGCGAACAAAGTAAAAATCTATCTCAATATGTTTGGTACTAGCATGGAACACTGGATTAGAAGCAAAATAAGTGGCATCAATGTTTTCAAAACATACTCGAACTGGACGAGTTAAGAACACGTGTAAGTCAGATAGAAGTTGGCGAATTCAATAGGTCTCAGCTACAACATAAGCAAATGAGTGATATTCAGATTCAGTGCTGGAACGAGACACAGTGGGTTGTTTCTTTGCTTTCCAAGAAATAAGATCGGGTTCAAGAAAGACAAATAACCTATGGTGGACCAATGACTGTCAAGGCAGCCGGCCCAGTCAGCATCTGCATAGCATGAGAGAGAAAAATCATTTGTAGAAGTAATAAGTAACCCATGATTTGTAGTGCCATATAGATAGTGAAAAATGTGTTTAACAAGCTGGAAATGAGCCATGCAGGGAGTATGCAAAAACTGATTAGCTAGATTAACAACATAAGCAATATCAGTTCGAGTAATGGTTAAGTACTGAAGACCTCCAACCATACTCATGAATTCAGAGGGATCTGCTAGTCGTTCACCCTCGTTTTATGAAGGTGTTGGCTGGGAAGGTAGAGGAGTTTTATCTAGTTTGGTCGAAGACAAAGAAAATTTAAGTAAAAGGTCTTTGGTGTATTTAGTTTGAGAGGGAAACAAACAGGTGGGACGACTAGCAGCTTCAATGCCAAGAAAATAATGGATATCACCAAGACCATTCATAGCAAATTATTTAGATAAAGTATGAATAAAACGAAAAAGAAGACTAGAATTATTACCGATGAGAATAATGTCATTAACAGATAATAGTAAAATAAGAAGACCATGAGATGACAAAATAACAAACATTGAAGTATCTTCCCGACTACAAGAAAAACCAAGAGAAAGAAGGAAAGAACTAAAGCAGTGAAACTAAGCATGAGGAGCCTGTTTCAGACCATAGATGGCTTTACGTAATTTACAGACATAAGTGGGGTGAGTGGGATCAACAAAACCAGGAGGTTGTTTCATGTGCACCACTTCATTAAGATAATTATGAAGAAAGGTATTATTAACATCGAGTTGTCTAATCACCCACGAATGAGAAATGGCTAAGGATAAAATAATATGTATAGTCGTAAGTTTAATAGCAGGACTAAAAGTTTTATGATAGTCAATACCTGGTTGTTAATGGAATCCCTAAACGACCAACCTCGCTTTGTAGCGCCCACAGATCCATCAGCTCGATATTTAATCCTATAAATCCACTTAAACCCAACTAAATTTTTCATTGGATCATATGGAACCATATCCCAAGTGTGGTTAGTTAAAAGAGCATTAAATTCATCAGATATAGTGGACCGCCACTTGGGATCCTTATTTGCTTGAGAATAACAAGTTGGTTCAATTTGCTGGGTAGTAGTGGAAAGAAAGAGGATTTCTCTAGGTTTACGAATACCAGTTTTTGAACGAGTAATCAAGGGGTGACAAGAGGTAGGGAGGGATGGTGGAGGAAAAGTAGAGGTAGAAGAAGCCTGTGGTTAAGGAGAGGGAAAAACAATGGGATTGGAAGAAGTTGGGGCTGGTGCTAAGGAGATAGATAAAGAAAACAGTAAGGGATGAGACATTGGTTGGGTCGTGTGAGGTATTGGAGAGGCAATTTGGGGCACAAAGGTAAAGGCTGAAGTTGGGGGCAGTGAGGGAATAGGAACTAGTGGTGGAGAAGGAAGATAAGAAATAGGGACAGTAGAAACATGAGTGACTTGAAACACAGGTGGGGAGGGCGAAGGTTGATGTAGAGGTTCCGCAGTAGTAAGGACAAGTGGTGAAATAAGAGAGTGAGTATTTGTAGAGTAGTGGATGGGTGCAGTGAGAGTGTGATATGGAAACGATAGTTCATGGAAGACAACACGATGACTGGTATAGATACGACCAGTGGTCAGATCTAGACACATTTTTTTGATCTAGGTGCGAGTTTTTGGGGAGCATTGACAGTTAAATTATGGTAGCAAGCACACCTGAAAACATGAAAGGGGGAGTAATCAGGAATTTTAGAAAACAATTTTGTATAAGAAGCTTGATTTTGCAAAACAGGAGTAAGGAGACGATTTATAATATAAAGTCCAATGTATGTAGCATCAACCAAAAAAGACTCAAAAAGATATGAGTGAATTAAGAGGGTGCATGCCATTTCAGTAATATAACTATGCTTACATTCAGTGACACCATTTTGTTAAGGGGTGTTCGGGTAAGACATGGGAAAAGCAATACCATGTTGAGCCAGAAATTGTTTGATCAAATTATTTACCACCATCACTTTGAAATTTTTTTTTTTTTTGTGGAAAACTGATTTTCAACAAGAGCTTTAAAGGTACTAAAGTGTTGAAAGACTTCAAAATTTTTACGCATAAGAAAAATCCAAGAATAACGGGGAAAATCATCCATAAAAATAACTTAATATCGATAACCCAAATTTGATAAAATATGAGATTGCCAAACATTAGAATGTATTAAAGCTAAAGGTTGGACAGCACAATGCTCACCAACATCAAATGGTAAATGTTTAGACTTGATTATCTGACACTCCGAACAAAAACCAGAATATTTAGAAGAGAAAGAAGTATTCTTGCGAGTTTGTAAAAGCGAAAACATACGAGGACCTAGATGTCCTAGCCGACGATGCCAAACATCACCAGAGACTTGACGAGAGACAAGTGCCAGAGGAGAGAGAGTGACCGAATTAGGTGGAAGAGGGTAGAGATCACCATCACTGGAGAATTTGAGAAGAGTTTTTCCCGTACTCTTGTCCTTAATAACAACATAAGAGGCATCAAAGTTAGCAGAATAGTTGTTACCAGATCATAAACATTTAATATAAAGTAAATTATGAGATAATTGTGGGACATACAAGATGTTTTTAAGGTGAAACGGTTTAGTGGATGTGCATAAGAAAGTAGAACCAACATTATTAATGTCAAAAAAATTGTCCATTACTAACCAAAATTTTAATTTTTCCAAAATAAGGTGTAAGATTAGTGAGTATACCTGACTGAGGAGTCATGTGAGTGGAGGCGGTTGTATCAGGGTACCACTGAGCGGCATTAGACTCACCAAGGAAATTGTGGCAAATAATTTGGGTAAGGCATAAGAGATAACAACATGATTGAACCGATGAGAAAAATTTAGGGCAATGTGACCGGTAGTGTAAAAAATTTGACATGATGTGGAGGAAGCTCTAGGATGCAGTCCCAATAAACCTTAACGACTATAAAAGGAAGTACCGGCAAATTGATTAAATATATGAGAAAAGTAAGAAGATTGATAACTACCTGAGCCATGCTGAGAGGAGTCACTATAACCAATATTGTGGCCACGAACTCGATAGCCTGAGTGACCTCTGCCACAACCACGAAAAAATCCAGAGATGGTGATGGTAGCAAGGGTTAGAATTGACCTAAAGATGCTTGAGGCGTTGTTCTTAGAGAAGCAACTTGGTATGCAAACTGTCATTGGTGTTGGTAACTGTTGTGATAAAGCTTTCACACTCGGTAGGTAGACCTGGTAAAGGTTAGAAGATGAGATCCTTGGTGGAGAGTGGTGAATTAATGGCAGCAAGAGCATCAGCAATGGCTTTGAGATCCTGGAGATACTAGTCCATAGATTTTCCATCTTTGGTATGTTTATGGAGCTTTAGATGGATGTCAAACTCATTGACATTAGACTGATCAAGGTAGAGTTGGTCTAATGCCTGCCAAACATCCCTAGAGGTACGCAGATCATGGATGTCTTGGAGGATGTCCGAAGTAAGGGTAGCATTAATCCACGAGCGAAGGCACTAGTCTGTACGGATCCAAATGTGAAATGCAGGGTAGCATTAATCCACTACTAGAGAAATAATATTGAGGGGGACAAGAGAAGGTACCATCAACATATCCAAGGAGGTCGTAGCTTATAAGGACTGGAAGAAGTTGGGTGCGCCAAAGGATGTAATTAGTATTATCAAGTTTAATACTAACTAGGTGTGTAATGCTAGGAGTGGAGAAAAGAAGGAGACTAGAGAAATTAGGATGGGCTTATGGGTTAACAAGAGCAGCAACGTGTGTAGAGGGGCCGGGGAGGGACAAATTAGGGGCTACAATAGAGAGAGGGTGCGCAGTGTGGGCTGAGAGGCTGGAAGTCATGGTGGGGCCAAGAAAGTAAGTGGGATTTGATGGAGGGAAGTATATGGTCTGGCGTGTGGCAGAGGAATTGAATGCATATTGTCTGGTGTGAAGATTGAGGCAGGCAAAGGATAGGGTCCGGTGTGGTATATCGGTGACGTGGTTGTTTAAGATGGGAGAGAGAAGTGCAGAATGGGGACTGCTTTTGTTGAGGCTGGTATAGTGATATTGGGCATGGAGCCAGTTAGGGAATATATGGGGTAGGGCACAGGGATATGGGAAAGTTGAAGTTGTTGATGGGAGGTGATGTGAGTAGGATCGGGTGTTAAAGGGAGAGGATGACAAGTGGCAGTTGGGTGGGGACCTGTTGTAATTGTGGGAGGACAAGTGACATCTAGGTGGGGACCGGTTGTAAGTGTGGTTGTAGGCATGATGGCAACAACATTGGGTAAGGGAACAGAGGTGACTGTAGGGAGCAAATTGATGATGTCATGTGTAGCGCCGAGTGATGTCAGCCATAAGGATGGATTTTTTAGATGCGTTGCTGGGAACCACAACAGGGTAGGGGATTTCAGTGAGGGGAGCGGTAATTGGAGTAGTGTTTTCCATTATTTTAGGTTTAGAGGGAGAGAGACAAGTGTTTAAGGTTTTGGGTTTTACTACTCTGATACCATGAAGGGATTGAAATATAAATTTAGGGTTTGTATATTCTGACTGGTTGATGTTGCAATAGTAGAATCTCATATTTATAGGGTATTTATAAAAGTGTGTCCTAATAGGACTAAGATACATCAAAGTGCTCTAATAGGAGTAAGGTTTCCTATTTACAATAGACTAGAACTTCCTAAAATTATTTACACTAGGAATATATACATTTACAAATTATAACATTTACATATAAGCATACAATATATAATATAATATTAAAATCAGATTAAGTTATTATTGGAATGGATCAAGATAAATTCAAATTTAATTTGTTTGTTAAATAAATGCAAATATAAATTTGTCTTGATCAAGATGATTGGAGTATTTAGCGGAGTATCAGCGAATCAACACTTTTATTTTCTTGAAATGAATCAACAAAAATAATACATTTACTAAAGTTTTCAGGATATATGAGGAGTTGGCAAGCTAATTATAGCGCAAAACTGAGTGAATATCAAAATGAGATTCCATACTTAAGTGTGGAATGGAGGAATTAATATAGGCACTAAAGCGCTGTTTTTAACAGGTGACAACATTTCAGAAAATCAAAGACACAGATTACTCGCTACTTTCTTTCAGCGAAAAATTGTAGAACACAGAAAAAGAAAGTATTTGAGTCTTAGTTGTATTTTTGGATCATTCTAAATGAGTTATGATCTCCTATTTAATTACACACAAATGAGAAGCCCTCTTAGGAAGAAAACAATTATTTTTATGCCAATTAAGCATTGACAGCTAATCAAATACAAACTTAAATTAGTTTAGACTGAAAAGACTCTTTTAACAGATTTTAGGCTGCTGCGCTCTTTGTACTTAGGATGGACATGTGTTCTATCTCTTCTTGTTATTTTCTTTATTGTTATGAGCAGATTAATGGATCCTATGCAAAAAAGATTTATCAAAACATAATGTTGATGATTTTCAAAATAAACATGATTTTTAAGTTTGGGATATTTTAGAAAATCAAAAGAAATGAAAAAAGAAAAAGGAAAAACAAATTTCGGATTTTGAGACTTAATACAGTCAACTATAAGTTTCATACAGTCGACTGAATAGTGTATACAGTTGACTATATGAAGCATTCAGTCGACTGAATTGAAAGAAAAAATTCTTTGAACTCTCTGTAACTTTTTAAGTCAAATGATCGAAAATTTTGAATTTTCTGAATGTTTTATGACAGTTGAATGTGAAAAGAACTGCCCTTTGTGAAGAAACACTTGGTATTCAGTTTAATTTAGTTTTAAACTGAAACAATGTGTCTCTATTGGAAAGACACATCATTTCAACACTATATGAGTCTGTTTAATTGTCAAAATTAACACAACATAGATTACAATTAGATTTTTTGGATTTTCTCTCTCTTCTTCTTCTTCTTCTCCTTTCAAAATACTAATTTATTTATGTCCAAAAATCTTGCAAATTTTCATACGTAAGTGTTATACATCTATAAACTCTTAGAAGCTGTTGTGGGTTATTCTTCACAAGTGCAAAGTGTAGAATAACATCAGAGCTTCATTGTATCTTAGAGGAAATTCATTGGTAACCTCTTGCACTATGAGGGGCGAATTAAACCTTTAGGAAAGTGACATGGTCACGCCTTGAAGCCTTTCTCTCTCTTTCATTTATTTTGATAAACATCCTTCATTTTCCAGCCATATTTTCCCCACTTGAATTCAACAATCTTAAGGTTTAATTCTTTGTTTATCAAAATTACTTCCTTGAGTTCATTGAGAGATATAGCTTTTGAATTTAACAAGTTGGAGTGATTCGACGGAGGAAACTTTTATCACCGGCAGAAGAAGATGTTCTTCTTCCTGACATCGCTTCAGGTATATTATGCTATCAACACTCCAAGGACCGAACTTGCAAAAGATGAACCAATTTCTCATACAAGAAATAGACAAAAATGGGATAAGGATGATGACATTTGCAAAGGTCATATCCTGAATGCCATATCCAACAACCTTTTTTATGCCTACCACAATGTCAAGATGGCAAAGGGGTTGTGGAACACACTATAGGCAAGGTAAATGAAGGAGGATGTAACAAGTAAGCGTTATATTATTACAAAGTTTAATAATTTGAAAATGATTGATACTCGTCGTATTATGGATCAATATAGTGAGATTAAAACTATATTAGATCAATTTACTCAACACACTATGAAAATAGATGAGACCATAACGGTCATAACCATTATAGACAAATAGCCTCATTTGTGGAAGAATTTCAAGAACTGTTTGAAGCACCAAAAGAAAGACCTAAATCTTGACGAGTTAGGCAACCATCTCCATATTGAGGAGGACTTACGAAAAGAAGGCAAGGAAGAAGCCCTCTCCAAAATCAATACGGTAGAGGAATGAGAGACTTCAAAAAAGCTCTCTCAGGAATCTCACAAGAGAAAGAACCAACCAACAAAGTTTTCTAAGAATAAGAAAACTAGGGATTTCTGATTCAATTGTGGGAAACCAGAGCATTTTATAAGAGATTGTTGTTTGCTGAAGAAAAAAGGAAAAACACCACAAGAATTCGTGGCTTGATTTCTGAAGCAAATGTCATTGAGGACAATGAAGCTTGGTGGATTGATTCTAGTGCAACAAGAAATGTGTGCAAGGAAAAGAAGTTCTTTAAGAACTATAAAGCAATGGCTGATGGTACTTTCCTATACATGGGAAATTCAGTCATTGTACCAGTGATAGGAAAGAGAAAAGTGCAACTAGAGTTCACTCCTGGAAAGACCCTCACCATCACTGATGTGTACCATGTACCTGAAATTAGGAAGAATTTAGTTTCTGGTAGCCTCTTGAACAAAAATGAGTTCAATCTTGTATTTGAGGCTGATAAGTTTGTACTCTCTGAGGGAGATATTTTTGTTGGGAAGGGATATATGTATGAGGGGATGTTCAAACTCAATATTAATAATACGAGTATGGTTTCTACTTCTTTTTTTTTATTGTTCTACTTTACTTTTGCATAATAGTTTAGGACATGTAAATGCTACATGATAAAATGATATGATAAAGTTAGATTTACTTCCAAAATTTGATACAACCATGGAAAATTACAAAACATGTATGCTTACTATAATCACTAGAAAACTATTTTCAAGTGTTCAAAAAAATTTTAAAAATCTGGATTTAATTCATAGTGCTTTATTTGATATGCATGCTACACCTTCTTTAGGAGGAAATAAATATTTTATAACTTTTATAGATGATTGTACAAGATATTGTTATGTTTATTTGTTGCATTCTAAAGATGAAGCTATGCATAATTTTTCTGTTTTTAAGAATATGATAGAACTTCAGTAGACCAATAGGATTAAATGTCTTAGAACTGATAAAAGAGGTGAGTATTATGACCCTACTTATTTTGAGATTCATGGAATAATTCATGAGATCACTGCCCTTTATACACCACATCAAAATGGTGTAGCAGAGAGGAAAAATAGAACTATAAAAGAGATGGTTAATGCCATGCTTTCCAACTCTGGTCTAGGACATGAGTTTTGGGAGAAGTACTTTTAACGGTTTGCCATATTTTAAATGAAGTCCCTACAAAAAGAAACAAAGTAACACCTTATAGGTTATGGAATAATAGGAAGCCTAATCTAGACTATCTTAAGGTGTGGGGTTACAGAGCTATAGTTAGAGTTCCTGAACCAAAAAGGAAGAAATTAGGTGAAAGAGGAATATAATGTATTTTCCTTGAATACATATTTCATAGAAAAATTTATAAATTCATAGTTCTGGAGCCAAATAATTATTATTAATAAATTCTATCATTGAATCTAGGGATATTATTTTCGATGAAAATTGATTCAAGACACTTTCAAAGACTATTTCGGATAGTAATGAACAAGAACAAAGTTCAAGGAAGAAAGTAGTTGAAAATGAAGTGAAACTTAGAAGGAGTAAAAAAGTTAAGACTCCTAAGATGTATGGACCCGCTTTTTACATGTATTTGGTTGAAAGAACTACGAACTCAATAAGTAATTCTATTCCAATTGTCTTGAATATTGACTCGGATCCACAAACTTATGAAAAGGCTATAAATTCTCAAAATGTTGCATTTTGGAAGGAGGCTATAAATGACGAAATGGATTTCGTAATGGGGAACAAAACCTGAAAATTGGTGGACCTTCCACTGGGTTCCAAACTATTGGATGCAAGTGGATTTTCAAAATAAAATTAACGGTGGATGGTACAGTTGATAATTTTAAGGCAAGGTTAGTGGCTAAGGATTTTACACAAAAAGATGTTGATTATTTTGACACATATGCACCATTTGCAAGGGTAGCCACAATTAGAATGCTTATTGCATTAGCTTCCATATACAAGCTTGAAATTCATCAAATGGATATTAAAACAACATTCTTGAATGGTGAAGAGGAAGAAGTGTATAGGGACTTAAACAACCCCAAAACAATGGCATGAGAAATTTGATCAAGTAATACTTTCAAATGGTTTCAGAATTAATAAATCTGATAAGTGTGTTTATAGTAGGTTCATTAATGGTAAAGGTGTTATCATATGTCTCTACGTAGATAACATGTTGATATTTGGCACCGACTTAGAACAAGTTCAAAATACCAAGAAATTTCTATCAGATAATTTTGACATGAAAGATATAGGTGTGGCTGATATTATTTTAGGTATCAAAATCATAAGAGATAATGATAGCCTAACTTTAACAAAATTTCATTATATTGAGAAAATTATAAAGAAATTTGGTCATTAGAAAGCACACTTATAAGTACACCATTTGATAATAATATCAAATTATCTAAGAATAATGGTAGAGCAATTGCAAAACTAGAGTATGCTAGAGCAATTGATTGATTAATATATGCTATAACTTGTACAAAACCTGATATTTCTTTTGCTATAGGGAAGCTAAGTAGATTTACTAGTTGTCCTAGCAATGATCATTGAGAGGCTGTAAATAGGGTCTTTAGATATTTGAAAAAGACCATGAATTTTGACATAAATTATAAAAGGTATCCAACAGTTTTAGAAGGATACACTGATGCTAGTTGGGTAACAAACATAGAGGAAGATCACTCATCCACAAGTGGTTGGATATTCACTTTTGGTGTGGGTCTTGTATCTTGGGCTTCCAAGAAACAAACACGTATCACTGATTCTACCCTGACATCTGAATTTGTGGCATTGGCAGGAGAGGGTAAAGTGGCTGAGTGGTTAAAGAATTTATTATTAGAAGTTCCTGTTTGGCCTAAACCCATGACTCCAATTTCAATTCGATGTAACAATGAGGCAACACTAGTAAGTGCCTATAGTAATGTCTACAATGGAAAGTCTAGACATATTGGATTGAGACATAGCTATGTAAGGCAATTAATTACTGATGGAGTAATTACGATTGATTTTTTAAGATCCGTAGGAAACTTTACAGATCGTTTAACCAAGGAACTTGCAAGAAAGCAAGTGGTTAAAACATCTCAAGGGATGGGTCTCAAGCCCATACAATAGGATCACCAATGATGGAACCTCGACTCAACTCTTACTAAATCTAAGTCTTTGAGTTCAATGAAACAAAGTACATCATTAGTAGTGATTGCAAGCATCTAGATTTATATTTTCATCCCAAGAGTTATGGTGCTTGGAACCTTAATGATAAAATGTAGGTGAACTGTGAGTTCTTAATAAGCTTATAAAATATTTTCTTTGGTATGTTAAATAAAAAACATACTGGATTAGCTTACCTAATGAGTGTGAAGTGTGGCCGCTTCTGTTGAGTTCAAGGGCCTGATGCTAGAGCACTCATGATATAAGATACATGACACAAGGCCTTCAAAAGTGTGAGCGTAATTTCTGGCAAATTCTAAGAGGAGAAGTCTTGTGTCTGAGACATATCCGGTTAAACAAATAGGATTTGTGGTTCAAAGTATTATACTACCACATATTCTGTTTAACTTTGATATGTTTTCACTAAGTGAAGATTCAAGTACTAAAGACATCTTCATTTATGCATGACCTTGATTTTCAAGTAATGATAAAAATCAGTTTTTCAAGGTTTTATCCACTCAAATTATTTTGAAAATGGTGGTGGAGTGTTGATGATTTTCAAAATAAACTTGGTTTTTAAGTTTGAGATATTTTAGAAAATCAAAGGAATTAAGAAAAGAAAAACGAATTTTGGATTTTGAGAGTTGATACAGTTGACTATAAGCTTCATATAGTCGACTGAATGGTGTATACAGTCGACTGTATGAAGCATTCAGTTGACTAAATGGAAGGAAGAAATTTTTTTGAATTCTCTATAACTTTTTAAGTCGACTGAAAACATGGTTCAGTCGACTGGATGTTCGAAAATTTTGATTTTTCAAAACGTTTTATGACAATTGAATGTGAAAAGAAGTGTTCTTTGTAAATGAACACTTGGTATTCAGTTTAATTTAGTTTTGAATTGAAACAAGGTGTCTCTATTGGAAGAAAACACTCATTTCAACACTATATAAGTGTGTTTAACTGTCATAATTAACACAACATAGATTACAATTAAAATTTATGGATTTTCTGTCTTCTCCTTCTTCTCCTTTCAAAATATTGATTTATTTATATACAAAAATCTTGCAAATTTCCAGATATAAGTGTTATACATTCATAAACTCTTAGAAGCTACTGTGAGTTATTCTCCACAAGTGCAAAGTACATAATAACATCAGAACTTCATTGTATCTTAGAGGAAATTCACTAGTAACCTTTTGTACTGTGAGTGACGAATTAAACCTTAAGAAAAATAACATGATCACGCCTTGAAGCTTTTCTCTCTCTTTCACTTATTTTAATAAACAACCCTTATTTTTTAGTAATATTTTCTCCACATGAATTCAACACAGAACCCCTTTGTCATAGGCTCTATCACAAGCCTTAATAGAGGTGAGTACATTTCGGCCAATGACTATCATCCATGCGGCTATTACTGAAGTTGTATCAATAACAAATTAACTGATTCAAATGCAATTTGGATTATTAGATCAAAACCTTTATCTATAGCCGACTATATGGATCATAATTGGATAGAATTTAGATTAAAATCCAATTCAATGACTTACACAAAAACGCAAAAACATTAATAAATGAGACTCGACATATAGGTAGAAATAGACTAGAAAACAATAGAACAGAGATTTACAACAGTAATTTAAATTTCTAAAGTATGGCTCATCCCAAATCTCCTTTACACTACAAGAAAAAAAAAAAACAAGTCTATGCCGAAAAATAAGCAAATACTCAAACCTATGCATCTCTACCTAGTGGCCCTAACTTTTGGGCATAGATAGATAATTCAATACAATTTCTCAACATAGTGATGCCATTGCACATAAGCTGATTTATAAATAACAGTAAAGAATGAATGTGATGCCATTGCACCTATAAATTGCAGATAATTGTGAATGCTGGAAATGGATCAGGAGGCTTCTTCACATGGGATGTTTTAGATAAGCTCGGGGCAGACACATTTGGATCTCTTCACCTAAACCCTGATGGGATGTTCCCCAACCACATTCCAAATCCTGAAGACAAAACTGCCATGGCACTAACCAGAACTGCTGTGCTAGAAAATTCAGCTGATCTTGGAATTGTTTTCGACACCGATGTAGACCGAAGTGGTGTGGTTGATAACAAAGGGAACCCAATTAATGGTGACAAACTTATAGCACTAATGTCTGCTATTGTTTTGAGAGAACACCCTCATACAACCATAGTGACCGATGCTCGTACAAGTTTGGCGCTTACTAGGTTTATCACTGATAGAGGAGGTCACCTTTGCTTATACCGCGTTGGTTACAGAAATGTGATTGATAAAGGAGTTCAGCTTAACAAGGATGGTATTGAAACATATCTCATGATGGAAACATCAGGACATGGTGCTCTTAAAGAGAATTACTTCCTAGATGATGGTAATTAGTCTTCTACTTCTCTTAAATTTTTGTGATTTTCTGCAGGAAGCCTCCGTTTGGTTTAACTTTTCAAACTGATTCTTTGAAGTTGAATTTGTGCCAAAATAAGAAGTTGGTTTCGTAGCAGTCATCACGTAATTTTCTTTGAGAAGTCAAAATCTGATCTTATGCATATATTTGCCTGCTTAGAAATTGAATGAGCCAAAATCTGATTGATTAAATCAGTTTTGTTAACTTAAATCATAGTTTTGAATTGAAATTTATAGGGGCTTATATGGTAGTAAAGATCATCATCGAAATGGTACGCATGAAGCTTGCAGGATCAGTTGAAGGGATTGGTAGTCTCATAAAAGATTTTGAAGAACCATTAGAGTCCATAGAACTAAGAATGAACATAATTTCTGAACCTAGATATGCAAAGGGAAAGGGTACCGAGGTGATTGAAACATTCAGACAATATATTGAGGTAAGTTATTAACAAATCACATTTTCAATAAGCAATCACATGTGTACTACAATTATTTCGGTAATAATTAACAAACTGTTCAATTTATATCAGGAAGGACACCTTAATGGTTGGGAACTAGATTCATGTGGAGACTGTTGGGTGAGTGAAGGCTGCCTTGTTGACTCAAATGAAACTCCAGCTGCCATTGATGCTCACATGTACAGGTGTGAAACAATTTGGAAAGGATTAATGCTTAACAGCATGAGATGAGTTTGATTATAATACTAGGTATATTTTAATCTTCAATTAGAGTAACTGGTTTGTATATCTGCAATTTCAGGGCTAAAGTTTGGGACGAAGAACATGGAGAATATGGATGGGTACACATTCGGCAGAGTATTCACAACCCAAACATTGCTGTAAACATGCAATCAACAATTCCGGGAGGATGTCTGTCCATGACAACACTTCTCAGAGACAAGTATGTAACTTTGCCTCAGTCAGGGTATATGCAAAGTGCTATTACATATATCATTGTGGTTAATTTTCCTAAATAATTTATTATTTTTTAATGTTTTCAGGTTTCTCATCGCAAGTGGCATAGAGAAAATCCTTGACATCAGTCAGATTGAAAAGTATGCAAGAAGTGCAAATTGAGGCTAGTTTCTTTTTCTTTTGATAATGTGCTACCGGAGGATTTGAACTTGAGGTCCCTGAACTTTAAAAGAGATGTGTAGTTACCAATTGGACTATGACCAAGCCACGAAATCTAGGCTAGTTAAGACAGACTCAATGGCCTTGGAACAAGGTAGATGTATTGAGGTTTTACTTCAGTTGCACCTAATGTACACTGGGATTGTATATTACTGTACGTGTTACCAATATAAAAGGAAAATCTGTACTTTGATATAATTAAATTGAGACTCTAGAAAGTCACTTCTCAATCTTAAAAAGAACCTTCAACTTTGTCTGTTTGCCATCTAGAAAAATACTAAGAATCATTCCGCCAAAGAGTGGTTGATGTTAGTAATAAGTAATATTACAACCATCCAAAATAAAGGAAAGGAAAGCAGAGACAATAGTAAACTCCCATGCTTTTATTTACTTATTTGTCAGGTAGTTTCCAAGCTTAATTTTACTATACAATGACTTAATAAATATTATAGAACAGGCATGAGAGGTTTTGCATAGCTCTATTCTTTGGCAAGGTATGCATCAATATATTTGGTGACATCACATATTAAATCAGGCATTGTGTTTGGGTCAGAGACATCCTCCTTCAGCTTCTCATATTCCAAAGTCAGGCTCACCAAGCTGCCTTCGCTCTTGGGAGTAACTTCAAGAATGAACTTGAATCTTTTGTATAGTTCCATGAGATCTCCTCCAATCACATTGAAAATAGTCTCTTGCTCTGGTAATCTATATATGGTTTCCATTATCTCCTTAGCAGTTACAGCTTTCCCATCTGTTTGACATAGAAATAAATAAAATTTGAAGCACGCACCCTGCCCTATTTAAAGTAGTAAATTTCAAATAAACTTTTCAAAAACATTGTGTTAGAATATCAAACTCTTTTCGGTCCGAGCTTGGATCGGCTTTAATATCATTTGAAACACTAACAACATATCCCAAAAGTGTTAACTCAAATTGATTCTGAAATCATAAGGCCTAATATATATAGTTGGATGCACCCTAGTGACACCACCGATGTGGGATATGGATCATCACATTAACATTCATGAAGTTCAATAAGGTAATAATAAAGAATAGGCAACAATTTAAGCAAAATTTAAACCATACGAGAGTAGTGCCAGTGAGTAACAATATAGTATTAAAATATGAAACTAATGATATGGCCTTACCCTGCCGAAAGTTCAAACATATAGCACAGCTTTGTTTAGCCCATTGACCTTCATGTAATTCAACACTCTGAACCCTTTTAGATAGGATTTGGATATATGGTGTGGTCTGGCACTATGTATCTTATCAGCAGGAGCTTTAAGGCATGTTTGGAAGCTCTTTTTAAAAATTGTTTTAAGTTTTTAAAAACTAAAAGCAGTTTTCAAAATCTCAAAAGCATGTTTGGAAAACGTTTTTCAAACCCAATTTTCTAAAACTGGTTTTATTTTTATTTTTTTTATTTTTAAGTCTTTTCATAAACTCTAAAATGAAAACTCCCAATTGATGTTTTTAGAAGTAATTTTCGAAAAACAATCCTAAAAATAGTGTTCTCTTTTCTGTCTCATTCCATCTTCTAAAATCAGTGTTCTTTTCTCTGTCTCCTATGTGCTTTCATTCTTTCTCTTCTCTCACAGATCACGACTTCCTCTCCTTCTTCCTCTTATCCACCAGTATTTCTTCCTCACTTTCCCTCTTGTTTCTTATCCTTCTCTCTGCAACAAGGATCTCTCCAGCTCCCATACAACCGAAACCTAGAAGCTGACTGTGAACACGCCACCGTCACTCCTTCAGACACAACTTCTTTGGTAAGTTTCCTCATTTTTCATTCTCTATTTTTTATTCTCTTTCTTTTATTTCCCGTTTGTCTTCATCTCTCTCTTTGATCTTTAGCTTAGAAAATCAAATCCCTAATTTTGATTTAATTTCATGACAGATTAGTTAAGAGTTTGAGAGAATCTGCTACGTACATACCCATATCAGGTAATTCAATTTTATTTTTTTTCGTTTTCTTCCGTTAAATGATGATTTAATTTTTTTTTGATTCTCATGATGAATGGATGTTCTGATTCTAGTCTTGCTCTTGTTTGGTTGTTGAGAAATGGGTTATGTTTTAGATGCTTGTAATGTTATGTTTGCGTTTTGCAGAAAATACAAATTGATGGGTATGCAACTTTATTGATTATTGTAAGCATATAATAATTGAAGATTTTTATGTATGTACATTACATGCTCAGTGCTGATTTTGATATATTATATTTTATGTTGCTTTCTTTTTTTTAAAGATATTGATTTTGTCAGTTCATATTTTTTCATTAAAAAAATCTGATATCCTATACATGGTGTATAATATATTTCTAGTTTATAAAAAAAATTGATTTCTATCATGTTTTGCTTTACTAAATGATATACCAATTGTTTATTTAAATCAGGAAGAGTGAATTAAATTTCTTCATCACTGTGTGACTTGGTTAAGTAAAATTTGGGTAGATTGAAGTTATTCTTTGTAAACATAAAACTCTGTTTATTAGTTGGATGTAATTTTATTCTAGGGTGAGATCATGTTGGTAAATTTTGCATACGTTGTTATTTTTTTTTTATAGGAGCATACTTTTGGCCTGAATATTTTCTTTTCTTTTCTTTACATGATTACTTAGACTATTTGGTTTTACATTTTGTGAATGCTAAATTGAGAGCTCTTTATATTTGGGTGGCTATTCAAAGTGTCATTTTAATCATTAAGTGCTGAAAAATGAGAATTTGAAATGACCTACTCTAGTTATTTCTTCTTCTTATTATTATTATTATTCTTTAAAATGGCATTCATCTTGTAAATGTGGATTTAAAGATTTGTTTTTTCTTAATATACTTATTAAAAACAATAAATGTTTCTTTTTATATATATAAGATCAATTTTCATCCTATGTTTCTTACCCGGTTTAGGTTAATTGATTTTAATAATGATTGATTAAGTGGGTTGATGTTATATGTCATATGTTATTTGTTAAATTTTGAAATAAAAAAGAAGCTAGTGTAAATAAAAAAGAGGTTGTGCTGGAGTGATAAATCCATGGAATACTGTAACATACAGAGATTAACATCAATATACTAAATGAGTGTGAATGAGTTTCTCTTTAATATTGAAGGGCTAAGTGAGATAGTGCCACATATCCCCGGTGAAAGTCTGCAGATTAAATGGTGGTCAAAATATATCAGCATAAGTGGCACATCATATTTGAGTTCAATTATTTCAAGAATTTGGGTGAAAATTCATTAGGGCTGTTAGAAATGGATCGTGACAGGATCGTAATTTGATCGAGTAATAATCACAAAACAATAAAGTAAGATAAATATGGAGACAACAAATTTACGTGGTTCAACTTAAACCCTACGTCCACGGGCAGAGGCCAAAATGGAAAATTTTACTATAGTGAGAAAATATACAAAGAGTGTTTACAAAATTGGCTTTAGCCAATACACACAATCTCACAATTTCTCTCTTAACTTCTCTTTCACTTGATGATTCTTGATATTACTTGATGATGGAATGCTTCACATTGGAATGCCTTTTATAGGCTTACAAAAGTTCCAAAGGACAAACATCAATGAATGTTCATCATTTTGTTGCTCATCATTTTGTTCTCCAATTATACCAAAGTGAACTTTGTCTTCCACTTTGTCTTCCACCATGGCCTAAAGTAGAAGATGCTTTTGACCCACAAACAAAAGCCACAAATTATGCAAGAAGTGGACTCAACTTTAGACAATTTTTGGTCCACCACTAATTCAAGGCATAATTATTCAACAAATCTCCACCTCGACTTGAATTTAACAATAGTGAAAATAAAAGCTTCAACCTCTGCCAAACAACCCCGAAGGGTCTAATGCAAATGCTGTGCAACACCAACCAAGTCCATGCAGTGTGTGAACTTGGTAATGCAAAAAGATTTTGTCAGCATATCAGTTGGATTATTCAGAGTGCCAATCTTTCTTACAATAACATCACCTTGAGCCACAATATCCCGAATAAAGTGATACTTCACATCAATGTGTTTAGTTCTCTCATGATGCATCTGATCCTTCGTCAAATGTATAGCACTCTGACTGTCACAATAAACTACAGTTTTATTTGTTTCCAAACTGAGTTCATTAAGTATACCTCTTAACCAAATGGCTTCTTTGGCAGTTTCTGTAACAGCCATAAATTCTGCCTCTGTAGTAGACAATGCAACTGTCGGCTGCAAGGTAGCTTTCCAACTGACAGCACAAGTCCCAGTAGTAAATACATAACCTGTAATTGATCTTCTCCTGTCCAAATCACCTGCAAAATCTGAATCAACATATCCAGCTAGATTGTTAGAAGTTTTACCGAATTCCAAACCAGCAGTAGAAGTACCCTTCAAATATCTCAAAATCCACTTGACAGCTTGCCAATGAGTTTTTCCTAGACAGGACAAATATCTGCTAACTACACTGACAACTTGTGAGATATCTAGTCGAGTGCAAACCATTGCATACATAATACTTCCCACTGCACTAGAATAAGGAACTCTAGACATATACATTATCTCTTCTTCTGACTGTGGTGACATGGATGCTGATAATCTAAAGTGAGAAGCTAAAGGAGTACTCACAGGTTTAGCATCATGCATACCAAAACGTTTCAGGACTTTCTCAATATATTTCTGTTGTGACAGAAATAATCTACCTGCACCTCTGTCTCTGTTGATCTCCATTCCCAAAATTTTCTTTGCTGCACCTAGGTCTTTCATCTCAAATTCATCATTTAGCTGAGATTTCAATCTATTAATTTCATATATGTTCTTTGCTGCAATCAACATGTCATCAACATATAGCAACAAATATATGAAAGTACCATCATCAAGTCTTTGATAGTAGACACAACTATCATACTTGCATCTAGAAAATCCAATACTCAGCATAAAAGAGTCAAACCTTCGATACCACAAGCGTGAAGACTGCTTGAGTCCATACAAGGATTTCTTTAGAAGACAAACATGATCTTCCTTGCCTTCAAATTCAAAACCTTCTGGTTGCTGTATATGGATTTGTTCATCAAGATCACCATGAAGAAAGGCTGTTTTCACATGAAGTTGCTCCAACTCCAAATTATGCATTGCAACTAGAGCAACTAAGACACGAATAGAAGTATGTCTAACAACTGGAGAGAAAACATCATTAAAATCAACTCCCTCCACCTGACTGTAGCCTTTCGCTACTAATCGTGCCTTATACTTGGTGTCTTCAACACCAGTGACTCATTCCTTCTTCTTAAATATCCATTTACACCCAATAATTTTCTTACCATTAGGTGGTTCGACCAATTTCCAGGTGTCATTTTTCTTTAGAGATTCCATCTCTTCATGCATCGCAACGAGCCATTTGTCTGAATCAGATGAACTGATGGCCTCAGAGTATGAGGTTGGATCGGCGACATCAATGGTTTCTGCAATATTTAATGCATAAGCCAACATATCTTCAAAACCATACCGTTGGGGTGGTTTTATCTGTCTCCTTTGTCTTCCACCAGCTAGAGTGTGATGCTCAGCTTCATGGTGTGTCTCTCCACCTGGAGACGAACTTCCTGGCTGAATAGGATTAGGATTTGCAGATGATGAGGTATCAACCTCAAGCTCCACCTTCTCTTGTTCATTCTTCTTTCCTGTATCACACTGAACAGGCAATTCTTTTCTAGGGTGAAGCATAGCAGATTCATCAAAAGTAACATCTCTGCTAATCATAAACTTATGAGTATCATGACACCATAAGCGAAAACCCTTAACACCATAAGCATAACCAAGAAAAATACATTTCTTCGCCATAGGCTCCAATTTTCCTTCATTCACATGAGCATATGCAGGGCAACCAAATATTCTTAAGTTAGAGTAATCAGGAGGGCTACCTGACCATACCTCTTCAGGTGTCTTAAGTTCAAGTGATCTGTGAGGAGAGCGGTTCACCAAATGACATGCCAAATTGACTGCTTCTGCCCAAAATTCCTTGTCAAGACCTGCGTTAGAAAGCATACATCGAGCTCTTTCTAACAGTGTTCGATTCATCATCTCTGCGATACCATTCTGCTGTGGTGTCTTTCTCACCGTCCGATGTCTGACAATGCCTTCATCTTTGCAGAATTGATTAAACTCTGAATCACAAAACTCAAGACCATTATCTGTTTTGAGTCTCTTGACTAGCTTCCCGGTCTGCTTCTCCAATAAGGTCTTCCATTGGTTGAAAATACCAAATACCTCATTCTTGTGCCTGAGAAAATAGACCCAAGTCTTTCTAGAAAAATCATCAATAATCGTTAGCAAGTATTTGGCTCCTTCTTTGGAAATTTCACGAGAAGGCCCCCATAGATCAGAATGAATGTAATCAAGAGTACCTTTGGTTCTGTGAATTGCAGTGTTGAAACTGACTCTTTTCTGCTTTCCAAAGACACAATGCTCACAAAAATCCAGCTTCCCAATCTTTCTTTCAGGCAGAAGACCTCTTTTACTAAGTACAGCTAATCGCTGCTCACTCATATGCCCTAGGCGCATATGCCATAACTTCGTAGAGTCTGAATCTGACATGGATAAGGAAACTGCTGCAGAGCCTGTAACTATTGAACCCAATAAGGTGTATAGACTGCCAGACTTCTTTCTTTTCATGAGAACAAGAGCACCACGGGAAATTTTCATGTTCTCAGACTCAATCACAGTTTTGCAGCCATTGGCATCCAGAATGCCCAAAGAAATAAGATTTTTCTTCAAATCAGGTACATGTCTGACATCAGTCAATGTTCTGACAACTCCATCATGCATCTTGATTTTTACTGTGCCTACACCAACAGTTTTGCAAGTGGCATTATTGCCCATTAGCACAACTCCACCTTCAACAGAATCATATGTAGATAACCAATCTCTGTTAGGGCACATATGATAAGAACATCCAGAATCAAGAATCCACTCGTCATTGGATCTGGACTTGTTGGTTTCAAATAGAACATCATCACCTTTTTTTTCTGCTACATCAGCATCAGCTGTTTCTTCCTTTTGCTTGCCCTTGTCATTTTGCCATTCATTCTTCTTTTTGTTCTACAGCTTGTAGCATTCCGCTACGATGTGTCCCTTCTTCTTGCAATAATTGCAAGTCAAATTTTTGTGCTTTCCTCTTGACTTTGATCTTCTTCTATTCTTGCCACCATCAAAGCCTCTGTCATTGGATCTGCCTCTTGCAACAATACTAGAGCCCTGATCATCAGACTTACTAGACAAAAATTCATTATCTAATTTCTCCTTACTCATAAGAGAAGATATTACATCATCAAAATTTAATTCTTCCCTACCATAAATTATAGTGTCTCTAAAAATTTTATATGAGAGTGGTAATAAACATAATAATAAGAGAGCTTGATCTTCAGACCCAATAATAACTTCAAGATTTTTCAAATCATTAATAATTGAGATAAACTCACTGATATGGGACTTGAGAGAGGAACCTTCCGTCATGTGGAGACCATAAAGGCGTTGCTTCAAAACCAACCTGTTGGCCAAGGATTTAGTCAAGTACAACTCATCTAGCTTGGCCCATAAGTCTGCAGAAGTCTTCTCTGACAGAACTTGTTGTAAGACATCATTTGAAAGACTCAGTTGGATTGCGGATAGAGCCTTGTCATCCAGGTCATCCCAATCTTCATCACTCATGCCGGTAGGCATCTTGGCTTTCCCCAGTAGTGCTTTCTTCAAGCCATTTTTGGTTAGAATGGCTAACATACGAACTTGCCATAGACTGAAACTGTTGTTTCCATCAAACTTCTCAATATCAAACTTCATTGTTGACATCTCGATCGAACAAAATGATCCTGAACAAAATTTTACTATTCATGAAATTTACTATTCATGTGAACAGTAACTCGCAAAAAAAACAGACAGAAATTTACCACCTGCAAGCTCTGATACCAGTTTGTTAGAAATGGATCATGACAGGATCATTTTGTTGCTCATCATTTTGTTCTCCAATTATACCAAAGTGAACTTTGTCTTCCACTTTGTCTTCCACCATGGCCTAAAGTAGAAGATGCTTTTGACCCACAAACAAAAGCCACAAATTATGCAAGAAGTGGACTCAACTTTAGACAATTTTTGGTCCACCACTAATTCAAGGCATAATTATTCAACAAGGGCGTCAACTGCAAGGGGCTTGTGAGAATTCTTGGATTTCATTTTGATGTTGCATTTCTTTGGTTTTGTGTTTTTTTGGGTCATTAGCTTGTTGTTCATTTTGGTGGGTCTAGAGTTGTTTTTCCTAGCTTCTGCTAGTGTTATATGTCTTTGATTTATCCATCTTTTTTTTCCATTGAGGCGGAGAAAACATATGTAACATTATTAACACATTGCAAGATAAATTTTATTTTTTCGTAGTCAAAACCTTGTCAAATCAACTGTTTTACTTGCTGAACTCTTCCTTTATTATCTTGAAAGCTCTGTCCTTATGTAGATTCAACTTCCATTTGGTGGTTGAAAATTCTTGATTTTGCTTAAACATATATAATAATATGTACCATATCTATATGATCTCTTTCGATTTTGTGTTCTTTGAGAATTTTTTCTTACTTGTGCTTGTACATTTTTTTCTGGTACATTCTTCGTGAGTACTAGCCTAATATTGTTTTTTTTCTTCATATCATTGTGTTCATAGCAAGCATCTTCTTTAGGAGGGTCTTCAAGTTCTCAACTGCAAAGAAGAAATTGTATCAATTAAATATGATGATGAGGCTATTAACTCTAAAAAAAATATGAGCATAAGAATGTTTTAATTTGTTGTTGTTTTAATTGGGTATGGATCTTGATTATGATTTTACTTGTAGGATTTTTAATTTTGTTGTTGGTTTTGTTAAGTGAGCCTTATGGAATTGTGATGGTGTTTCTGGACAAGATTTTCAGGGTTTAATAGTGTATTTTGTGAAATGTAGTTTGAACCTTGATTTCAAATGAATGAATGATCTTTATCATTACATTTTTGGTTACATGATTGTTAGTAAAAAAAATGTTTATTTTGACATACCTATTTAGTAAAATTGAGAAATAAAATTAATGAGATTTCAAATTTAAAGTCAAAGAGGAAATTTTGGTTGCAATTCCAAGAATAGCATTTTGGTGAAGATTTTTATAATTTATTTAACAAACAAACATACGTGATATGAGGAGGGGAAGAGTTTAGACATGTTTGATCCATGGTATATAAAAAATATTGAAATTTTAAAAATAAAATAGTATTAATTATTTTCAAGTAGTTGGTGTGTGCTACAAAAATATATTTAGTAAACATGAGAAATAAAATTAATATAGATTTCAAATTTAAACTCAAAACTGAAAAAAGTTACAAGAAAGTGTACCCAAACAGTTTTCTATTTTCAAAATAGTTTACAAAAAAAGATTTTCCAATCAACATTTCAACGTTTTCTGTTTTTGAAAACAATTTTCGAGTTATAGTTATCCAAACGTATTTTCTAAAAAAACATTATAAAATTGTTTTCAGTTTTCGAAAAACTAAAACTAGTAGCGAAACATTCTCTTTAACTTCTAATTCCGGCTTCACTTTTCTACAAAGAGAAATTTCTGCCGTAAAACTTACTAGTATTAACTAACAAAACTAAATGTAAGGCCTGCCAGAAGAAATACTTATGCGTTAACCTTATATACTGAATGGGTGAGTTTTGGGCCTACATCTTCTGTCAGCATTTCCTAGCTTGGCTCACAACCTTGTTCTACATCTAATCATAGCACACCATGTCATACAATGAAGATTATTCATGTCATTTAACCTAAATTTAGTTTTTCTTTTGAGTGAACACCTAAATTTAGTTTAGAAAAGATCGAATATGTAGCAAAAAGTTGTTTTTTTGGGAAAGATAGAAGGGAATTTGGGCATAAAGAATAAATGAAAAAGGGTTTATATAAGGTGGTCCTTTTATATATTTATGCTTGCTATTCTAGTTAGAGAAGCGGATAGAACATCTTTGAATCAAAGAGGATAGAAGAAAAGCCAAATTAATTGGATGGGTTAATATCACGAATACTCCTTTAGTTTAGACTTTTTTTTCAATATACCCCTTCACTTTTTAAATTTAATCAATATCACCTTCACTTTTGAGGGGTTTCCAATTACTCCCTCGGTCCAAATAAACCATTAATTTTTAAGAGAAATTTAATGAAAAACTAAATCATCACAACAATATATATATATATATATATATATATATATATATATATACAAAATGTAAAAAAAAAAAAAAAAAAAAAAAAAAACAAGGCAAAACAAAATTTATTCCCAAAATATCTCTCTTTCTCATTCTCTCTCTATTTGTTTCTTGCGATAGCTAAAGAGCGATCCATATAGGTTGTGGATATGACAAGTACCGTTGGCTGTGCACCTTAAGGTGTACAAGTCATAGTCACTAGCTGGCCTGTGCGAGCAACAACATTTGGTTGTGATCGAGCATGGGGTGCGACAACCTCTAACTACGAGCCTAGGGTCGCGTAGTCCTTGGCTCCTCAACAACCGTTAGTTGTGATTTTGGCCGTGACGTAGTGATAACCTTTAGTTGTGAACCTGGTGGTGAGATAGTCCCTGTTAGCAAATCTAAAGTCGCGCATCCACCTGGACTGCGACAACCCTTGTGATGGAGGATGCATGAAAGATTAAATATTGAGGTTTTAGTGTGATGGCCTTATGAGATATTTTGTAATTAAGGGATATATTTTAGGAATATTTATGTAATTCTTATCTGTCCATCTATTTGGCCTCAATCCCTACTTGTGCTACACTCCTCCGTCATTGAGGAGTAGCCTTAATTTGTTACGCCTCTAAACTTGTTGCCAAGGGTTCCGTGGTCTAGCCTCTTAGGGTTGTCTCTTGACTGTCGTAGGGAACAAAGAGAGAGGGAGAGATCTAGGTATATATTTTTATTTTTTTATTTCATATATTCAAATTCTTATTGGACAATTTTTATATTTTCATATAATTTCTATCAAATTAATAGTTTATTTTGGCGAATAAATGATTAGAAACCCCCTCAAAGAAATTGGGGGCATTCATCAAATTTTAAAGTGGGGACACATTAAAAAATATATCTTTTAGCTGACATTCGTGATATAAACCCTTTCAATTAATTTGGCTTTACTTAGGTTCTCTTTAATTCATAGATGTTATGGTCTATGAATTAACAACACTTACTCAAAGATAAGTATGTAACTTTGCCTCATTCAAGGTATATGTAAAGTTCTACATTATATAATATCATTGTGGTTAATTTTTATAAATGATTTATTAATTTTTAATGATTCCAGGTTTCTTAACACTAGAGGCATCAATAAAATGCTTGACATCAGTCAGATCAAAAAGTATGCAAGAAGTGAAAATCGAGGGTAGTATTTTTTTTCTTCCTTTTTGGTCATTGGGGGTACTTAAGGATTTGAACTTGTAGTTTATTGGACTTTTCTCCTAAGTTCTCTCTAGGGTTTCTCTATGGTTTTACTAGGATTTCTCTAGCAGCTTAGTGAAAGCTTTTTCTAGCGGTCTGCTAGAGGTTTTCCTCCCCTTTCGAGTGGGAGTTTATTGTGTTTTCGTTCTTCTATAAGTTTAGGCGTGATGGCTGAGGAGCTACTTGACAAGTTATCATCTTTCGAACTCAAAGAAAAGGAGGGGGTGCTGTTTTTCTAGTAGGAAAAGAGATTGAGGAAGGGCTAGGTTTTGGGCAAATTATGTTGGTAGAAAAACTATTAACGCTGAGATCTTTCAATGGTGAGGCCCGGATGAGCACCAAGAAAACTGTGCGGAGAACTATAAAACTTAACAAGGCTTGAGCCTTGGGAGATAACCTATTTCCTTTCTAGTTTTCCACTGAGAGGGATGGAGATTGGGTCATCGATAAAAAATCATGGTCCTTTGATAAGAAATTATTAGTTTTACAAGATTATAACAATGTCATGCATCCTTCGGATTTAGGCCTTGTGTATGCTCTGTTTTGGGTTAGATTTCACAACTTACCTTTAAGTTGCCTAACTGAAACAGTAGGGAAACTGGTAGGGGAGAAGCTGGGTCTGGTTGAAAAAGTGAATGTTGATAATTCAGGGATGGGGTGGGGAAATATCTAAGGGCCAAGGTGTGTATGCCGGTGATAAAGCCACTACTTCACGGGGCTGGGTAAAAAAATTCAAGGTGGATACCAATAACTTATGAAAGGTTACCTACTTTCTGTTACGATTGTTGTTGTTTGGATCACAGTGATAAGAATTGTGGTTCTCGGGTCAACTCTAAAGATGGGGTGAAACAATATGGGGAATGGTTACGAGTCTGGAACAACGACAAAACAAGGGGGTGGCTGGGACATAACTGGTACATGTTGGGCGAGGGGTCAAACATGAAACAAATAACAGGCCTGGGACTCGTAAAAGGGTGGTGGTTCTAGTAAAGGGAGGAAGAGTTTGGCGGATCCAAGGTTGGATGATTCGAGTAGGCTCACATAAATGATAAGGAAAAACCTGCAAGCGTGACTGACATACCTATCACTACAGTTTATCAGAGACTGGTTCATGATACAAAACAATCTGTAAAACAAAAAGGTAATCAGGGTGAGGCGGTAATTGTGATTGAAGAAAAGAGTTCTATGGTGGGTGGATTCGATTCTGGTCAGACCATGACTTTATTATTGGGGGTTTGGATGAAAGTAAATTGACGGAAAGTGGAGGTCCACAGATGGGTGATAGTAGGATGCTCTATAAGCCAAATGTTTTTGACGAACATGTTACTTATAATTAATCTTATTCATTTATTGATAATATATATTAATAATCGAAATTATCTTATTTATCATGTTCATTACAAATCACTGCATGTGCATTACATGATAAATCACATAGAATAAGAATAATGAAAATAAACATCAATATGAAATCATGCTAATTAGATATATTTCCTTAAGCTTTATTCTTAAATATTCCTAATCGTAGGATCACTAAGAATGGTATTAATGAATCCGAATAAATTAGTACATACTATATTTCTTCAATGAGTTGATGGCGATTGATCTTATGGTTATTAGTGTATGAGACACTATAACAAGTTATGTAGGTTATTGTTAGAGAATTGGTACACTAAATTGCCTCGATTAAGAAATTCTTAGCTAAAGGAAATTTTTCTGGCTGTCAGTAGGAATTCTTATGATACAGTTGTGTAAGTAATCCTTGGACTTGAGGTGCACCATAGATATCTTGTGTATAGGTCATCATGCTTTGATGCTACTTAAACGTGATTCTAATCATGGGTCATATAAGAGTAGTAATTGGGTATGAACACTTATGCATGGAGGTATGTGCATGTACAATGGAAGATTCATCACTCTCAGTAAAAGAGATTTCCTATGTGATCTGATTAAGTCATAGCTTAGAAATTCCTCAGCCAAGGTGAAGTGGAAATTAGAAAGGAGTTTCTAATTTCATCATTTAAGTTATGAATTTGAGATCAAGATGCATATAATTAATTAAATAATTAAGATTTGACAGTCATTTCATGCCATAGGTTTAATCAGGGACATTGTATGATGGAATGATTGAATTGTACAATAACCAACAATGAAAAAATTCACATTACTTCATATTGCCTGGTTAGTTATTTCATACTGCTAAGTGTCAATCATAATTTGCAAGATCCTTTAAGAATTAATTGTAATTAATTCCTAATTAATGGACGAATTAAAAAGAATTTTAATTAGAATTAAAATTAAAAGAGTTTTAATTAATTGGATAGAATCCAATTGTTACGTAAAAGTTATTACCCACTACGAGTGCGATATTAAACCTAAGGGGTCACACAATTGGGTAATTGCAAGAATAAGAAAAACTAAATGGATAATAGAGATATTTTTAAAAATTAATTAATCTAGAGATTTAATTACAATTCTAGTAATGCTAGAGCTTTTAGGATTAAAGGCTCTATATAAATATTCTATTTGATAGAAGCCCTAATGTAGAAATTGTGAGACTAAAAATCAGATTTTTAGACACACACACACTCTCTCTAAAAGCTGAAAAACCTAGAGCTAGCATTCATAGAATTCGGTCAGCTCTAATCCTCCTCCACACGTGGTGTTCGATATCTTGAAGGATATCCTCATTCTTGGTTGTTCTTATGGATACCATTAGAGGTCGGGTGCTTGAACGACTTGTGAACTCGTCTCCAAAGATCAACAAGAATCTTCATCAACTTAAGCTATAGATCTTTAACCTCGTATAGAGATTAGATTTATCGTTCTAATTGATTTGTAGAGAATTTCTTGGTGAAGGTTTATTGGCATAATTGAAATAAATTTAAATTCCACTGCATATTCTATACCGATAAGCTTATAGTGGTATCAAATCCAACTATTTAAATTATTAGAATGAATGTTAATTCTGTTGTTATGGCTTTAGAAGATTTGATCTTAGTATTTTTAGATTGCAAATCAAGATCCTAAAAATTACAATAGGGTTTATGAAACCCTAGGCTAAGAGAATTCAAGAAAGAGTTCTTAAATTGTTTATTATCATATAATTATAATAAAATTGTTGTAGATTGTTTTTCAAGCATATTAAATCAATAGAGATCGATTATAAATAATTTGGTTTATCAAAATATGATTTTGAATCAAAAGAAAATTGTTTTGGGAAGAAAATTCATGAAGAAAAACGTAAAAAAATCTTCAGCATTAGGTGGTAATCAACTACCATGGAGAGGTAGTAAACTACCACGAAGAGGTAATAGACTACCCTCTTTACACCTGATGAAGTTTTTGGACAAAAATTTTGGGTAGTCGACTGCCCTATGTAAAATCAACAAAAACAATTTTTTTTTTCTTTTGAAATTTAGTGTTTTTACTCATACTTGATATTCCAAATTCAGTTTGACTTGAAATTCGAAATCTAACTTTTTTGGACTAATAAATTATTTTTTGTTATCCAAAATTATGTTTTGGTTAATTAAGATAATTTTTAAAATTTTGGAATAAAGTTTTGAGAAATTGGAGTTTGATTAGGAATTGAAACTCCAAAATCCTTCTTACATTGGAATTACGAATTCTGATGAATGAGGATTCTAAATCCTATTCCCGTATTTGATAACTTAGATGGATTAGGAATTCAATCTAAGAACAAAATCAAAACTATAATAGAATTAATTTTGTTGTGCAATTTGATTGTATAAATGGATAATTATCGGATCTAGACCTTAGCAATTGGTTGAATTTAATGGTATTACTTTTTTTTTTGTTCAATATTAAATGGGGTTTGCATACCTCTCCTTCTCATATTTCTTTCAATGTAAAATTTTTATCTTCCTCCAATGTAATTCTCCTTAACTTCTGCTCAAGTGTTCTTATATATATTTGATATGTATAGTTACTTAGAGTTAGATAGGATTTTATTAACGCGAATCAATGAGTGCGCAAGGAAGCATAATAGACCATTTGAAATTGAAGACCTATGAATGTATGAGATATAATCATGTAATAATTACCTAGGATTTGACCATGTGATTTACTTAATTGGCTCAAGTAAATCATTATTAGAAAGTCCATAGTCATACACCTAAGGTTTTAATGCATGATATGTATGTTTTCTATACATGAGATGTATGCTTTATATGTATTTGATGCATGATATATGATGAGATCTAAATGTATAGACCTAAATCTCTCACGTGCAATAATAATAATAATAATAATAATAATAACACTAATTTGCAAATGAAAATCATTAGGTATGATTGTTTGTAACCTTCCACCATTATAGTCAATATGTGAAGTTTCTTATATATGTAAATTCGTTGTGCCACCATAAGGTTTAGACCTATAGGAAAATTATATTGTCTATTAAAACATGTGATGTACATGAAATAAACAAATGGTATAACTTTTTTGTGCCACTGCAACGGTTTTATCACTAATTTATACTTGTGATAAATGGTGGGTTTGACTTAACTAAAATGGATATGATTTATTGTGTCACCACAAGATCATATACATTTAAGAGGTTGAATTATAAGTAGGAATTGCTTGAGATTTAAATGATAAAAGTTATCTACCTATCAAGTGCATTACAAGTTTGTTATGCCACCACAAGGCTATGATGTA
Source organism: Bretschneidera sinensis (assembly GCA_023935145.1). Taxonomy (NCBI): domain Eukaryota; kingdom Viridiplantae; phylum Streptophyta; class Magnoliopsida; order Brassicales; family Akaniaceae; genus Bretschneidera; species Bretschneidera sinensis. The sequence continues at coordinate 12,451,274 of CM043705.1, forward strand.
CAAGTGATAGGATCGTGATCCCCACTGGGAAACCTTTCAAATGGGTTTTTTCACTTTCTAAATTGAGGGTTGTGGAAATAAAAAAGAATAGTGGGAGGCACCATTTAGATTAAAGGCCATATCTTTATGATATTTAATAAAATAAATAAACACTAATTTATTTGTGTTAAATTGTAGATCACAATGGCTAATCTCAACCCACTATCTAGAATACTTCATACAAACAAGCTGATTGGGCCTAATTTTCTTGATTAGGTGAAGAACTTGAGAATCGTTCTCAACTCCAAGAAAATAGCCTATGTTCTTGATCGGTCACTCTCAAATTGTCTTTTTTAGAATGCTCTAGAAGAAGAGGTCGCTACTTTTGAGAAATCGAAAAAGGATGAAATGAAGTCAAGGTGCTACATGCTAGAATCTATGTCTAATGAGCTTTAGAAGCAACATGATACGATGGAAAGTGCTTTTGAGATATTGTTTCATCTACAAGAGTTGTATGGTGAGTGTAGTCGTAATGCAAGGTTCTAGATCTTTAAGAACCTCTTTAGAGCTAGGATACCCAAAGGATCACTAGTCCATGAGCATATATTGTAGATAATCAATTATATTGAGCAATTAGACAAGCTCGGATTTCAAATGGATGCGGAGTTGAGTAATGACTTGATTCTGCAATCCCTTCCAAACTCTTATTCTTAGTTCATTATGAACTATAACATGAACAATATAGAAGCTACGCTTCCGGAGCTTGTAAACATGTTAAAGACTATTAAAAGCACAATCAAGAAGGCAAAACACTCTTTATGCTTGTTGATGGAGCTAAAGTCTTGAAAAATAAGAAGAAATCATTGAAAGAAAAGGTGGTGCTAGCAAGGTTAGGTCTTTGAAAGCCAAGAAAGATAATGGATAGTGCTTCCGTTGTGGCAAAGATGGCCATTGAAAAAGAAACAACAATGAGTACATTGCAACCTTGAAGGACAAGCCTTTGGAAGGTATGTCCGAGTTGTTTGTTATTGATGTTAACTTGAATGTTAACAATACTTCTTCATAAGTATTAAATACCATATGTGGCTCACATATTTGTAATAATTCACAGTCATTGAGAAGAAGTAGAAAGCTGAGCAAAGGTAGGGTAGACCTACATCTTGGAAATGGAGTAAAAGTTGTTGCATTAGCTGTGGGGATATATTGCTTAGAGTTTCCATCTGGACAGAATTTATAACTTATAGATTTTTATTATATGCCAATTTTAATTAGAAACATTGTTTCAGTTTCAAAATTAGATAGGGAAGGTTATGAATTTTCTCTTAAGAACAATAGTTCAATTTATTTTGATAATAAATATTATGGTAATGTTATATTGAATAATGATCTTTATATTCTTGAAGTAGACGGTAATGTTTTCAATATTGAACAAAATAAAAGAAAAATAGATAATTATCAGAATCATTCCTACATGTGGCACTTAAGAGTAAGTCATATTAATGGAGATATGAAAAACAAGTTGGTAAAACATGGATATTTATATTTATAAGATTTTTAATCCTATTAAACTTGTGAAGTCTGTCTCATAAGAAGATGACTAGATCTCATTTAGTGAACATAAAGAAAGAGCCCCAGATGTATTAGGGTTAATACACACTGATGTGTGTAGGTCCCTAATAGTTAATGCTAGAGGATGTTACTCCTATTTCATTACTTTTACCGATGATCACTCAAGGTATGGGTATGTGTACTCAATAAAGTACAAATCTGAATCATTTGAAAAATTTAAAGAATTCATAAATGAAGTTGAAAAAAATAAACTGGGAAAGGTATTAAAGCTCTTCGATCTAATCGAGGAGGTGAACATATGACTGGTGATTTTCTTGATTATCTTAATGAGAATGAGAATCTCTATTAGTGGACTCTTCTTGAAACACCATAGTTGAACTGTGTGTCCGAAAGGAGAAATCGTACTTTATTAGATATCGTATGATCTATGATGAGTTACATTGATCTTTCTATATCCTTTTGAGGATATGCCCTCCTGATCGTCGCATATTTATTGAACAAGGTTCCCTCAAAGGCCGTACCTAAAATGCCATATGCGATACGAAAAGAGATTGAACCCATTCTTAAACATATTAAGATTTGTGGTTGTCCTGCTTATATAAAGAAGTTGCATATAGACAAGTTGGGAACTAGGTTTGCAAAATGTAGGTTTATGGGATATCATAAATAAACTTCAGGATATTATTTCTATCATCCACCTAAACAAAAAGTGTTTCTTTCTAAGCATGCTACCTTTTTAGAAAGAAAAAAAAATGAGTTTATGCTAGAAGGGAGCCATGGGAGTAAGACAAATCTTGATAAAGTGTAACAAGAACCATAACTTAGTTTTGCTTGAATTGAGAAACTTGAATCAATAGATCTTTCCATTACACAACCAGTTCGTAGATTTAGTAGAATACCCAAGGATACAAAGAGATGGATTTCTCATAAATGGTGACTTGAAGGTACATTCATTTTGATGAGAAAATGAAATCGTTTGATTTTATCAAAAATGAAGATGAACCATACGTGTATAAGAAGGTCAGTAGGAGTGCTTTTTCATTTTTGGTGTTGTACGTTGTTGACATACTACTCATTGGGAGGGATATAGGTATGTTAAAATTAGTCAAGGTTTAGTTGTCAAAGAATTTCTTCGTGAAGGATTTAGGTGAAACATCCTACATTTTAGGGATAAATATCTATAGAGATATAGCCCTAATCCACGTACATATACAAGAAGCTAAAAAGGTTTAGCATAAAAAATTCCAAAAGGGGAATTTTACCAGTGAGTCATGAAATTTCTCTCTTTAAAGATATGTCCACGAAGACTCTAGAAGAGAGAGAATGCATGAATAAGATACCATATGCATCGAAAATTGGTTCCATCATGTACATAATGTTATGTATGAGGCTTGATGTCACTTCCTTCCTTTCGGCTACACTCATACCTTGTTTCAGCGACTTCATTCGTTGAGGCAAGGCACGAGATCGGTGGATGATTACACGGAGGAGTTCTATCAATTGATAGCCCAGAATGATTTATCCGAGACAGAAAAGAGGATAGTGGCATGGTATTTGGGGGGATTACGGTAGCCCCTGCAGGATGTCATCAGCCTTCACTCATTGTGGACCGTTTCTGAAGCATACCGGCATGCACTTGCGGTGGAAAAACAGTAGAACAGGAGGCTAGTGATCAGAAACGATCAAAGCAGTCAGCCAGTTCACCCTCAAGAATCCCGTCCTGCCCAGCAACGGCCCCAGGGTAACTCTAACTCAAATATTAGATGTTTCAGATGTGGTAAACAGGGACATAAAGTGATTGAGTGTAGGAAGCCTGCTAGTCAGAAGGGCAAAAATTTCCTGATTGAAGACGATGTGGTAGACGAAACTGAGGAGATTGGAGAGCCTGTGTATGACGATGATGAAGATGGAGATGTGTTGTATAGAGATGGCCATGAGACTCTAGTCGTTCGTAAGAGTCTACTGACCCCCAACGGCGATACAGGGGACGATTGGTTGAGGACCAATATTTTCCACACGACCTGCACAGTTGCAAATAAAGTCTGCAAGATGGTCATTGACAGTGGTAGTTGTGAGAACGTAGTGTTTGAAGAGACTGTCCAGAAATTGCAGTTGAAGACAGTTCGTCATCTTAAGCCGTATAAATTGTCGTGGCTGAATAAAGGCAGTGAGGTAACAGTAGATAGGTGATGCCTAGTGTCTTTTTCGATTGGTAAGAAATATTTTGATAATGCTTGGTGTGATGTTGTGTCTATGGATGCTTGTTATGTATTATTAGGCAGACCTTGGCAGTATGATCGCAGTGTTATTCATGATGGGCGAGAAAATATATATTCCTTTAGCATCAAAGGGAAGAAGGTTGTGTTGGCACCTCGTTGGGAAGGAACCACTTCTACCCCGGTAGCCAATAATATTAATCTGCTTTCTATGTCTAGGTTTTTAGCTGAGATTGAGCGTGGAGACATGGTCTATGCTCTGCTGCCTTGTGGGAATAGTACAGCAGACATGAATCCAGATTTACCAGCAGACGTGCAGCAACTGTTGGCAAATTTTTTTGACCTGATGCCAGAGGATCTTCCTCTTGGGTTGCCGCCTAATTTTGAAAAGGTGTTTTAAGGTAAACTGTAATGCATCTGGGGTTGGCATTGGTGGTGTTCTGAGTCAGGAAGGGTTCCCCATAGCTTTTTTCAGTGAGAAGCTATCAAGATCAAAGAAGAAGGTTCAGAGTGACAGTCATCGTCGTCAGGTACTTTTTGATGTTGGTGATTCTGTTTGGGCAGTATTAACTCGTGATTGTTTTCTTGTGGGAGAATATAACAAACTTAAGGAGTGGAAGATTGGACCCTGTGAGATCCAGAAGATCAATGATAACGCCTACAGACTACGCCTGCCCAGTCATCTGAGGACTTCTGATGTATTTAATGTGAAACACCTGAGTCCTTGTTTTGTGGATTCCGATGAAGCTATTGTGAACTCGATGACGAGTTTTTTCCAACCCGAGGTGACTGATGCAGGGAGATTTGAGTCAGATGATGCAGAGTTGGCAGATAGCACGTTGTTGGCACTGAGGTACCTAGAGTTGGCAGATCAGCGCAAAACTGGCAGGTGGACTACCTAGAATGGGCCACGGGCTCAGATCAAGCCTCAGAGATCCTAGTCTGATTAGCAATGGGCCAATGAACAAAACTGAGGATTCTCAGTGTAGCAGGATTTTAGCCAAAAAATGATGTTTAGGCCCTCAATTTAGCAGTTTTCAGTTTTTAGAAAACTTTTTATTTTATTTGCAATTATTTTAAATTCGGCCTTAATTTAATTTTTCCTATTTTAGCTTTGACCTTATAAATAAGGTTTTAGGATTTAGTAAACATTATTATTGTATTTACATAATTTTAAATAAAATATCAGAGTTGTTTCTCTGTATTGTTTAGGGTTTTTTCTTGTGCTACTCTCTGTGAACTATCTGTTCTACTAGCCTGCAGAATAATCGTTATTCTGCCCGGCGTCAATAATTCAAACATTATGTAGTTTATTATTACATTAAGAAATTAACCACAACAATATTCTTTAACTAGAAATTAACCAATGATCACAAAATCATTTCCACTCATCGTTCAATATCCATCATATTTGTATTCATGTGAAACAAAAGCATACCCATCATAAAAGAAACAATTATCACAATGATTGCAAGAAAACAAGCATCCTAGATAACCCTATCCATCTCACGCCAATATTGTCATATCAATCAAAAGCATGTCCAAATCCCAACAAATTTTCATATCACATCTTCACATTGCTTTCAAGAAATAAAAGTTATCATGATGCATGTGCACAAAAATCATCTCCACACCTATCATTCTTCCAAAATCTCCACTCATCTCATCATCACATCATCTCAATAATTTTAGTTATATTAAGCCATTTATATTCATAATTCTCATTTGAGGCATCACCAGTAAAAATTTTATAAAACACAACAAAATTATTCCAAATAACACCAATTCATACAACATCCAAACACAAGTCAAATCAACTTTATTCTTAAGATTCTTATCGTTCTTACAAATTTTCAGTACTATGTCCACAATTTATTAGACTTCCCACACTTCCAGATGGAAATTTTTATATCATATCATTACAAAAACATTACAACCCCATGTTATCATTATTTCAGTTATTATTCCATCAAGTCCATTCATCATAAGCTCGATTACCCCTATCGCCAAACTCATACATTCATCATACTATTCAATAGTTTATAATATTTTAATAACCAATTGTCAAGCTCTAAAATTTTTTACAAGCATAACAAATCACTTCACATAGCACAAAATTATTCAATACAACATAGAATCCATCCATTTTATCTTCAAAAATCTTACCACATTCCAGTCCAATATGAACCTTGATTTCATAAACAGCATCGTCTCTAACCTTATGCAACTGACTTTTTACTGACTCCCCATACACCATGCACCATGCAACTAAAGTCTACAGAACCTTAAATCTAAAGTTTTGATACCAAAAATGTAATGATCCATACTGAGTGAGGCCTACTTATAACGACCCATCCTAAGACAACAAAACAGATCTCACTCAAAATGACATCATTACCCTTGGGCATTGAGCACCTGAACTTATAGTACAACCTGTGATCCTGATCCTTCTATCACATACTATAATCAAACCATATACATGTACACTATCATATTCTTTTTACTCTTTGTACAAAACATCTTTGCTAAATCCAAGAATTTAAAACATACAACTTTTTAATCTAACCACATTTGTGATAAACCAAACTATACACCTTTTCAAAAATGGGGACATATGTACATAGTTTATCAATTTTAAACAAAAATAAAGTGAAGACGCCTTGCTTGTAACATAACTACACAAATTTCCTCCTTTTATCACTTCTTCACCTACTAGCTTCAATGTCTTTAAAAAGGATTTCTTGAAATATTAAAAGAATGCAAATGAGCTAACAAGCTCAATGAGTAATCGTTATTGCGAACAACAATATCTTTAGACCTTTCTCTAACTTTTACAATGAATAAAAGAATGTAAGTAAACCAAATGATTATTCTTCACTATATAAAAACACATTTAAAATCATTATAAACATACAAGACACACACACACACACATATATATATATATATGTATATTCATATATACATATATAGATATATATAGTACATACCTGCCATTGGGTAAATCCAACCATTTACATTCCATATATATATAGTACCGGTACATTTTTTATTTTTTTCATATTCTCAGATCCTTTCTAGCTAGGTAACAACCTACTCTAGGCGGGGTCCTACCATCCCCTCCACTTAGGTAACAACCTACTCTAGGCGAGGTTCATCTATCCCCTTCACCTAGGTATCAACCTACTCTAGGTGGGATTATATCATTCAAATATCATCATTGGATCCCCTTCACCTAGGTATCAACCTACTCTAAGTGGGGTTCTATCATTTCCAATATCATTATAAATTATGTCTATGCAATGCATTAATAATATCACTAGTTTCAAACACAAAATTCACAACCATTCATATCACAATCATTCCATCCACAAAAATTATAAAAATATCAAGATATTCATATTATCATTCCCTTATACATCCATAGTCCAATGAAAATTATTATCTTATTATGAATGAATTTTGATAATCATTTATTACACTACGCTTACTAAGAGTAAGGTGAAACTCACATCGATTCCTTGCTAAAGAAAGCCAAAAGATAGAGCTCATCTTCCTCCAAGAATTTAATTAACCATTCCATCATGTCTACTATCTACAAAGAATAATCCTGACCAAAACAAAACAATTTAAATTCAAGAAATATAAATCATATTTGACTTACTTAATTTAGATTTAAACTATAAAAATTTGAATCATTGGAGTTAGATTAAATAATTACCAATTATCTTGTATTGTTCACTATCATTGTTTTCATTTTCCGTTGTTTTTGGCTCGGTCTTAGAATCATTTTGCGAGTCATGATCATCATCAAGGTGATACTCATGCTCATGGTCAATATCTTCTTGATGGTGTGAAGACTCGGCTGGAGCTTGGTTTGACATATTATCTCTGATTGAGGGAGGAATATATTTTGACCTATACATCTTGCAATCTGTATACATAAAAACATAAAAATGATTATATCTCACACTATCAAGAATGCATTAAGAGTTAACAAAACTTAGAAGCACAAGATTTAGTTAAGTAAACATTCTACATTTTAAATCATGATATGAAAGCTCCTTATCCTTAAGAACTTATATTTATACATCAGAAATAGTATTTGAAAGTGCAGAATAGCCACTTACTAAAGCAAAACTTATAACTTAATAGAAATCCCTGGTTAAAGACTCAGTAAAAAGGAATTTGAAATTAGAGAAGATACATTAATTCTATTATGATGGCATAAAATGAGTCAATTCAGATTCCATAACCAATATGTTATAATGTTATTTATTACTTACAAGTAAGACAAGCTCATCAAAATAACTATCAGTTAATCAGATTGAGAACTTGGGAAAAAAGGAATCAGTGAATGTATAAATTACAATTGGCACAGAGGGACTAAATGTATGAACGAGTAAAACAAAATTTAGTCAAACATGAACATATCCTGCAAATAAATGTATGAACGAGTAAAACAGCTTCACCATGGAAGGAAAAAGAAAATACAGAACAATGATAACATGTATGTGTGTCTAGAAGAGCTTGGAAACATCAGCAGTGAGCAACTCATCTCAAGGAGGAAACAATCCAGAAATGTTATAAACACCCGAAGCTTCAACAGACATAGGGACAGAAAAGAGAAGAGAGAAATATACTAGTAATCAACAAGAAGCAGCAAAAAGGACTTAACCAGCAAGGAATATTGAAACTACTACAGTTTATGAATGACAATGAGTAAATTATTATGAGTTCATGTTCAGTGCACAATAATGTAACTGTCTCCTCCAAAAAAAGATCCTAATGCAAAATTCTATTTCAATCACAACAAAACAGAGGTTCACCCAATAACAATACCAAAACATGGACCTTATCAGATAGTTATTTATAGTACATGGTTTAAAGTGATTGTTTTAAAGTCCATTGGATTAGGGATATTAATACAGGCACTAAAGTCCAAGGTAGCTAATAAAACCCCTAAATTTTTACTTGATCTGTATCAATTAACTAATTTGAATTTTAAATGCTAAATTTGTTTGTGCTTACTTAGAAATTGACTTTAATTGGGCACGTGTGAGATCCTAAACACCTACGTAGGACGTCATACGACTCCAGAAATCATCTCTTTCGTATTACTGACCTATGCTCTTCATAAAGTTATTACTGCGGACTAGCATTTCAGTCTTGCCTAAAGTTTTTTTTTCCTCAATGTAGTTCTTTCTCAAAAATCTATAAAGTGAAAAATGACTCAATTTTTTTCTAAAATAATCTTATTAACAAAATGAAATGTCTCAGGGTACATGTAGTCTTGAAGCAAGTAGGATTACAGTGTCCACAACTTTATTCCATTATTATAGAATATATTAGTGCAGAAGATGAAATATCCCAATATAAGAGTATGATTTAGTCACAGTTTCCTTTTGATAGACTACTTGTCAAGTACTCAAGTGTCAAAAATTTGTTTCCTCCCACTTATGATAACCGTATATGGAATTCAACTACTCAAAACAGAATACTATCAAAGAGATATTTGGCACATTATTTACCTGTTTATATAAAAATTATCATAAATGCTCCAACCAAAGGAAAAAATAGTAACTCAAATTAAAATTCTACCATAACCCAAAGCTAAATAGTTACTTCATTATATGGCAACTTGGATTAGAAAGAATTCATGCATTGATGAATAAATAACCAATATGTATAAGATCTAGTGAGGCACAGTCCAGCACCACTAAGATTGAGATATGATATTCAACTTAAATAAAAGAAATGATCAAAATGAGTTAGTTAAGATAGTTATAATGCAACCTAGGGATTTCTAGAGATAATTGATACTAAAAATACTAGAACAGGTATTTACCCATATATCAATTAGACAATAAAGCTTGTAATGCTCAAGTTTTTCAAAATATAAACCAACTGGTAATACTTCATTAGGTTTTACAGGTAAAGTAAAACAACAAATAAATCCACTACCAACAACTACCCAGAAACATTACCAAAACCAGATCAAGATTAAAGTGTTAAACTTAAAAAGAAAAAGAAAAGTCAGATCATATCAATAAAAGGGAATAAGTTACCTGGGGATTCACGCACGCAGAGAATCCGGAAAGGGAGAGGTGAATTGCTTCGAGCCCAAGGGAGAGGAAAGAGTGTGCTGGTTTAGCTGGGAGAGGAAGAGAGAGGAAAGAAATCGTGTACTATAGGAGAAGCCAAATGGATAAGGATAAAGGATGAAGGCAAATCGTGAACTTAAAGATTTGCTAGATGAAGATACTGGAGGAAGATCGATTTTATCACTAAAAGGGAATGGGTTACCTAGTGATTCATGCACACAAAGAATCCTGAGAGGGAGGGCCGGTGAATTGCTTCAAGCCCAAATGAGAGGAAAGAGTGTGCTGGTTTAGCTGGGAGGGGAAGGGAGAGGAAAGAAATCGTGTACTATAGGAGAAGCCAAATGGGTAAGGATGAAGGATGAAGCCAAATCGTGAACTTACAGATTTGCTAGACGAAGAAGATGAAGATGCCGGAGGAAGATCGGTTTTATGAAGTAATAGGGCGCGCAGACCTAATTTTTGGGGGAAAACACACGGTAAAGATGAAGGATGAGAATAAGTTAAATCTATGAGCATATTCCGGTGCTTCAAAACCCCGAAATATGACATGGGCATATTCCGGCGCTTGGAAGCACTGGAATATGAAATGGATCATATGTCGGCACTTTTAAACGCTAGAATTTGCTTCAAACCCATTTCATATTTTGGCGCTTTCAAGCGTCGGTAAATTGTGGCGCTTGTAAGTGCCGAAATATGAAATGGGTTTGAAGCATATTCCGGCGCTTGAAAGCACTGGTATATGCAATAGGTATATTTCAGCGCTTTTGAGCGCCGGTAAATTGCGGCGCTTAGAAGCACCGGAATATGAAATGGGTTTGAAGCATATTCCGGCACTTGAAAGCACCGGTATATGCAATTGGTATATTTTGGCGCTTCCAAACGCCGGTAAATTGCGGCGCTTGGAAGCGCCGGAATATGAAATGGGTTTGAAGCATATTCCGGCGCTTGAAAGCGCCAGTATATGCAATGAGTATATTCCGACGCTTAGAAGCGCCGAAATATGCAGTAAGATTCACATATTAATGGCGTTTTGAAGCACCGTTATATGTCCTTTGAATAATGAAGCACCACAAATAAAGCACCGGCGGCTTATATATTGTGGTGTTTGTAGGAAGTGCCGGAAATAAAGCACCGACAAATGCCAATTATCTTGTAGTGATGGGTTCCAAAATGATCTATATTTCATTACAAGAAAGGTAACTTTTAGCAACAAGATTTGCAACGATGTTTGAAAGTCGTTGCCAAATGTGTACATGTCGCAACGACTAATATTTTACACATTTGACAATGACTTAATTAGCCATTGCAATATGTTATACATTTGGCAACGAATTAATTAGTCATTGCAATATATTATACATTTCGCAACGACTAATGTAAGTTCGTTGCGAAATGTATAATATATTGCAATGACTAATTAATTCGTTGCCAAATGTATAACATATTGCAATGGCTAATTAAGTCATTGTCAAATGTGTAAAATATCCCAATAATGTTCAAACATCGTTGCCAAATGTGTAAATGTCACAATAACTACTTAAAGTTTGTTGCCAAATGTTTAACATTTTGCAACGACTTGTCCAGTCGTTGCCAAATGTGTAAAATGTTGTGCTGTGTTGCCAATAAGAAAATATGAACTAATCTACTTTTATGTTCTTGTCATTCCAAGTTTTTAGTTTCGCAATGAAAATTTTCCGTTGTTGTTTGGACAAAAAATTACCACCGATAGAAATATTTTTCGTGATAGTTTTTATCCATCCTTGATGAGTTTTAAAAATTTTCACAGGGATTTTATAATTTTGTTTTTGAAAAAATCAATTATCACCAACGAAAAAAAGATTGATAATTTTCTTCAATAAATAATTTAAAAATATATATTTTTAATAATGATAATTATTAAATTCAATCAACAATAAGTTTTTTTATTAAATAATTTAAAATTAATAAATGCGTCAAAAGTATCAAAAATACTACATTCAAGTGGTCAACAGGGCAAGGAACCAGGAACTTGGGTTCCTTTCCTTCTCAATTATGGGAAATGAAAAAATATTATAAAAAAAACCTTCAATTCTCTCTCTCTCTCTCTCTCTCTCTCTCTCTATATATATATATATATATATATATAAATGATAATAACATTTGAAATTTGAGTCACTCATAGCACACTATACTATGTCTGGTAGAGATTAAGAAAAATAAAAGGGGACTTTCTAATATTTTGTACTTAGCCAAACAAGACCTTAGCTTAATTTAAAAACTCTGAAACTCCCAACTAGGCCTGGATTCGATTGCATCCTAAACCTCCTAACCCTACATTATCGTGAGCACAACTCCCCTTCTCTGGATTGTACGCTACAGGCCTCTCGGCTCTCGTCCTCTCGCCAAACGCCGAACCCCTCTCGCCGTCTCGCCGTATCGCCGTATCGCCGTCTCGCCGTATCGCCGTATCGCCGTCTCGCCTCGCTCTCTCGCCAGTCACCGGACGCCTCTCGCGTCGCTCTCTCGCCCTCTCGCCCCTCCCTCTCGCCTCGCCCTTTCGCCTCTCGCGTCTCGCCTGTCGCCTCTCTATTCTGTAAGCCTCTCTCTCTATTATCTATATTTCTACCTCATTAAGAAACTCAGAAAATGGTAGATTTCTCTTTTAATATATCGTATATGGAAGATTGATTTATTGATTTGATCTGATAGGAACCTGTGGCTGTGGATCTACTTGTTTGGTGATAGGTCTAGGTCCTGATAATTAGTTATAAAACCACTTTCCTTTGATGTGTTGATTTCACTGTTGTGTATTTTTGGGGTATGCTTTAGGAGGTTGAATTGGTTGACGAAATTGTGTTCTTGTTCATGGTTTCAGAAATTGTTTGGAGATGAGTGTTGTAGTGTTTAAATCGCAACTCGGATGTACTTATCAATAAAAAATTCGCAGCTCGGATTGGAGTGTTTCTACGTAGTTTTGCCAGTTTTAACATATGCCGAAAAACTACTAAACACGATTTGATGAAGAGTTATCTGAACTACTTGGGGTCGGTTACTTGATTTCTTCTTTGCTATTTTGGTCTGATTTGGTTCATATGGCCAGCTAAAAGACCATTCAAAAAGGTTCATTTTTCAAAGGTTATAGAAGGAAACACAGTTTTATACGTTGTTTATGATTGGCACTTAATGACTCTTGCTTTTTGTTTATGCATGATATCTTATTTACCTATTGGTAGTATCAATATGGAGAGCCCTTACATGCCAGAATTCAAGAGTTGATACTTTGAGGTGGTATGCACTTTAGCTTGTTCATGATGTGGTTAACTTCTGTGTATGTACATTACTCAAGTGTTATCTTGATATTGATGAAGAGGCAAATGTGTAAACAAGAAATATTCTGCAAGGGTATAAATTGGAAGTCTGGAAACTATCTTTGATATTATTTTTTGGGCGAAACGTTATGAAGCAAGCAAGTGAACTATACCAAAGGTACTAGGTTTTCTGACATGAAAATAAACTATTTTGGTTGGTTTCCTCACAGCAGTAATTTCAGCGGGAAATCCAAAGTTTAACTTGTCCTGAACATTTTCTTTACATTGATGAGTGGTTGTTATTGATTCAATTGATTATATTGTATTATTAGTTAGTTTTTTTACTGAAATTTTTGTCATATTTGGTTGCGTTGATTAACCAATGCTATATCTGTAATTTTTATCATCATTTAGTTTTCTGTGCTTTGTTTCATTTTTTGTTTTGGTTTTTGGATTGTGGGATTTACAGATTTTTCAACTAAAGGTTGATGGGGTAGCCTTTTGGTTGATATCGGAGTCGACTCAGATCTAGAATGCGCTTAAGGTTTGTGGTTTTGTGGTTTCGAACTAGTCGTGTACTAGCATGGTTTTTTTTGAGAAATTATTTATCTATAAAATGTTGAGAGTTATCACTTACCAGTACTCATTGTGTGAAAACAGCTTCCAATTCTCTAATTAATAACCACTCTGTATGGCTCATGTTTACTTGTATCCTAATTAAGAAATCGCAGTAAAAGATCTTAACTGATTCCTCTAACTGAATTATGGTAGCATAGGTGAACAAAATGCGGTCATAGAATGCTGTATGTACCCACCGAATTGCTTTGAGAAGATAATTAAACTTATATCAGGTTATTCAAGGATAATGCAAGCTTAGGAAATTGGTATTTGTTCTTTGTTGGTTTGTGGAAAAAATCTGTGTAAAATTCTGAATTTTATCTAGGAAGAAGCTTGGACCTCTTACTAACAGGGATTACTTTCTGGGGAAGTGAAATGATTTAGTTGTTGCAGTCACATACTCTTCTAAAAGAAGAACTGTTTTCAAAAATAATTTATTAAAAACCATTTCATCATTTATAAACTATACAAGTAGCTGAGAGATACAGGGGATGAATTCTGTAAACCAGGAAGTTCCCTTCGTGGGGTGTTTGTGCTGCCAACTGTTCTCAAGATAGCATATATGATGTCACTGTTGCTTGTAGAGTTGATTGTAATACGACTATGCACTTTAGGCCTTCTGGGTGTTCCTCTTGTATTGTGGTGTATTTGTTGGAGGTTGCAAGTCACAGAATCTGCCTCCCATCTGTTTTCTAATGGCCAGCTAGCTGCAACTGTTTGCTCCTACTTCAGTACTCCTCTGGTTGATCACAAACATCGGTTCCACAGTTTGCAGCCTTTGTTCCAGCTGTGGTTTTCGGGTTCTTCATCTTCTCAATTAGGTTTCGTTCGATACCTTCTAGTTTGTCTTGTTCTTTGGGAAACTCTATTTGCTTGTTATATATGTTCATCATTGAGTTTCACGGTTGTCACAGCCATGCATACTTTATATTTTCTTGTTAGAGAGCCTACTGTCAAGTGGCCAAGGGAGTTAGGTTTGTTGGGAGCCTTCTTCTTCCCTTGGTCATTTCAAGCTCAACTCGGATGGATACAGCCATAATGGTTTTTGCACTAGAGGAGAAGTAATTAGGGATCATGGAGGCTCTGTGGTTGCTGCTTACTCTTGCTTTTATTGCTCGGGTTCTAGCATGGTTGGTGAAGTGAGGGCTTTCCTCTTGGGTTTTGAGTTGTGCAGGCCGAAGGGATAATTATTTCTTCTATTGGTAGTGATTTTAAAGTTCTGACGAGTCTTTCATCTTTCTCAGCTCTTTGGAAAATCTATATTTCTAAAAATATGTAGAGCCATTTTTCCAAGCAATGGTTTTCTGAAGCATGTGTATAGGGAGGTTAATACGCGGATAGATATTCTTGCCTCCTTGGCTCTTCCTCGTGATGTCTCTGTTGCTTGTAGAGTTGATTGTAATATGACTATGCACTTTAGGCCTTCTTGGTCAAAACTTCTTTTGTTTATCCCTAATTTTCGGAATTATTTATTATGAGGGTTTGGTTTTGCTTCATGTTCGCCCCTTTCTTTCACTGTTGCTTCTCTGTTGCTTCATGTACTATCTTTTATTCTAAAAAAACGATGGGACTCTCTCTAACACCCTAGCACAACAGGTGGCGTTATTTAAAAAAGGACGAAGGGAGAGAGCAAGATAGAAAACGCACATCACACCATAAGAAGAGCAATGCAAATCGGAAACATATGTACTATTCAGAAGGAATTAAGGAGAATTGATGCTCACAAATAGAGGCAAAGATACATATATAACAAACAAGAAACTTTCTGTGATCAAGCCATACATATAAATATGAAAACATACTGTACACACGTATATATTGATGAACAAAAGTTTTCACCGAGAAAGCTTTTATTGTAGAGTACTTAGGAAATATAATTAGGCGCGCACACAATATATATGTATCATCTATGCTTGAGTGATGAGGTGAGCATCAATATCTTTGGAGACTTCGATTGCAAATTGAAGCAATGTTTCTGGATGTGCAACTTCCTCATTCAGCTTTTCATATTCCATAGTCCAATGTGCTATGCTGCCCTCATCCTTTTGGGTAACTTGAATAGTGATTTTGAAACTCTTGTACTCCTTCATCAGATCACCTTCAATCACCTTGAAAGTGATCGAATTTTTCTCATTATCTATGGCCTCAATTATTTCCTTTGCAATCTTAGCTTCCCCATCTGTCATTTAATCCCAAAAATTAAGTTATATATATGTATATTATATATCATCCTCAGCTTATAGAATAATAGAATTTGCTTAACCCTAGATATTATATCAAATTATGAGAGGAGCAGCTAGCTTATCCAATATTTCATTGACCATCGGCTTGGTAACAAGGTTTTGAAAGCAAAAGAGAGACATAATAAATATTATCAATTACATCATAGGGGTGAGATTCAAAGTTGTGTCCAACCACTACGTCAAAACACATGGATGACAAAACATCCGTTTTTTAGTATAACAAAGGGAAACATAATTTTAATAAGTGGTAGACCGTAATCCTTGGTGTTAACTATTGCAAGATTCAAGAGTTAGCTTATATGCTGTAAACACTTACGAAGTAAAGCTTGTAATAAATTAATTTTACATATTAGTTTGGACGTATTTTTCAAAAATTGTAGTTTAACGAGACTACTTTATAATTTGAATATGTTTACAAAAACACTTTATTACATACTTTAGTTCACAAGTGTTTACAGCACAGGATTCGAACTCAAGATGAGTACTTCAAGGGACTTTGTCATTTAGAAAATAAAAAAATTAATGTACTTCAAGGCCTAGAATCCTAGTAGTGAAAAAAAGATTAAGCTAGTTTCGAATAGGGCAGAGTTGATGCGGGCTTACCATGTACGTAATTCCAGCAGATGACAGAGCCCTCTGTACCAAAATCACCTTCATGTAAATCACATCCTTGTATCTTGTCTAAGGATACATTGGATATGTGGTGTGGCTTACAAGAGAACATTTCATGAAACTTCTCAGCAGAAGCCTTGATATCTACATCAGTCTCCAACTTACCATACAGAGTCATGTTTTTTTTCTCTTTAGTTACTTTCTTCTATGATAGATGATAAATATTTCGCTAGCTATACTCGAGACAATGCTTTGGCCATTGCCGCACTCCCTTTTATAGAAAAATATTGTGTACTAAAAGTTTAAGCAATTTTCTCATTCACTCAGGTTCCACATGAGTCAGTACTGCACGGTGTCCCTCTCCATCATTTAACTTTAAAAAAAAAAAAAACGTTTTTGCATATATATAATTAAATTATTCAAGTAGGTTACTTGTTTTTTTATCCTACTTTATTTTATTATATGTATTAGGTGACTAATAAGCCAAATCTTCTCAAAACACATGATTCATATTTATTCATCTTTTAAACCATCTTGAAAATATTAAAAGCTATTGAACAAAAATCTTATATAAACATGGCATATGGACATATTCCTATGCCCGCTGGCGTGTCCTCTTCCTATTTGCAGCCAGAAGAGTGATTTCCTAATCAACCAATAAACAAAATAGCTCACATACGTTGTGATCAGGTGTAGCTCACAGACATAGCATACGTTAGCTTCTAATTAATTAATTAATCCATATTTTCTTTATATGATAAAATCCCACTTGGTGATTGATCATGTTAATTAAATCAGAAGGGTGGCCTACATTTCGCTGGCTTCATATTTGAATACTGGAAACAATATTAATGCTGTAAAGTCATACCAAAAACAACGCAAATCAATCTTCAGAACTAATGGGAGTGGGACAAAATTTTAAAAATTGTTGCCATAATGTGGAAAAATTCTTGTGCACGACGACTTTGTAGCCATAATGTGGAAAAATTGTACCAAAAAGTTCTCTCTAAACGCAATCAATCACATTGCTTGGAGGAATTTTGAGGGCCCTATAAAGGAGCATTTCTTGTGCACGACGACTTTGTAGCCATAATGTGGAAAAATTGCACCAAAAAGTTCTCTCTTAGCTCAATCAATCACATTGTATTATTCCATTAAAAATATTAAATAAAAAATGAAATAGTATATTACGGTATAACGTGCTTGGAGGAATTTTGAGGGCCCTATAAAGTCTCCAAAATTATTTCAAACACATTATTTATTTTTTTATTTTCTAATATTTAGTTTATAAATATATGATTTAATATCAATATAAATTATATAAATATCTTATATTAGTTAATTATATTATTATAAAATATTTAATTATATTTTTTTATTATTAGTCATATACTACTATTTTTTATTATTAAATCATATTATTTATTATAACAATATTATTTATTTATTTATCAATTATTAAAATATATTAATCTGTCAATAATATAAAAGAGATTTTTAAATGTATTTTTTAAAAGTGTTACTTATCACCGACGGATAGTTCCATCGATGATAAGTATTTTTTTTGGTTTTAAAAAATATCAAAATAATTTAAAATGTATTTTAAAAGTATTACTTATCATCGACGGAATTATATGCTAGTAATAGTATTTTTTCAGTTTTAAAAATAAAAAAACAATTTAAAATGTATTTTAAAAGTGTTACTTATCACCAATGGATAATTCCGCTAGTGATAGTATTTTTTCGGTTTTAAAAATAACAAAACAATTTAAAATGTATTTATTATCACCGACGGATAATTCCATCAATGATAATATTTATTCAGTTTTTAAAAATAAAAATAAAAATAAAAATATTTTAAAAGTGTTACTTATCATTGACGGATAGTTCTGTCGGTGATAGTATTTTTCTTATGAAAATTTAATTATAAATTAAAGATGAATTTTAAAAAATACTATTACCAAGGGAATATTAATATTCCGTCGTTGATAAATTTTTGAATATACCAGACGGAACATTGTCCATCGGTGACAATCCGTTGGAGAAACTACTATCAACGACAGAATATTGTCTATCGATGATAATCCGTCGCTAATGCCCTTTTTCCTTATAGTGCTTGACATGAACTGTCGTTATTGTGGAATGCGAACAATCAATTTACAATTGAATGGGATAGGAGACAAAGCTGGATCCTCTTCATTTGAAAGTCCTCTCCATTTAGTTAAGTTGAAAGTGTGTTAGGATTCTGGCTCAAATCATCACAAAGAAAAATTCTAATTGATTTGGAAATAGCAATTTCCTATTTTGTAGTTGGTTGTTCTAGTAGTAGTAATACTAGTTTCCTATTAGATTGTTCCATGTACAAGTAGTAGTAGTAGTCTACTATGATATTGTTGTTTTTTTCCTAGTAGTATTGGAAAAATATCATCTATATAAAGGGGTCCTAGAGAATATTTGAGGCACACTCATAATTCCAATATTATACCTAGAGCTAGGTAAAGAGCTTTGGGTGTATTGGAGATTTTGGATTGTGAGGTTGTTAGGGTAATAATTTTGTTTTTCCTAGAGTTGTTGTTAAAGATTAATAAAATTGTGAGTTTGTTGGTGGCATATGCAAGGATGTTGATGAACCATATTAAATTGTTGTGCTTGATATTTGTTTGTTTATTTGTCTATTTAATTATTGTAATTTTAAACATATTGATTTTAGGGGTAAAATCCCAACAAGTGGTATCAAAGCCTGGTCATCTATTTGAAGAAGCTATATGTTGCTATTTGTTGCGTCTGCGCCAGTATGTCGACAAATATATCTAAATTTGAGATTTTTTTATTTAATGGAAGAAATAATATTACTTTGTGGTAGAGTACAGTTTAAGATCTTCTAGTGCAACAAGATCTTGATCATGCTTTAGAGGTAGAAAAGCTAGAAGATATGACTAATAGAAAGTGACGATTGATTCAGAGAAATGTTGTAATTACAATTATGTTGGCTCTTGTTCTTGAGATCAAGCATACTGTGTTGAAGGAAACCACACCCAAGAGTTTGTGGGATAAACTCGAGAGCATCTATACGACAAAGTCTTTGACCAATAGATTATATCTCTAGATGGACCATTTTTCTTTAAAGATGAAAGAAGGTACAAGTCTTTATGATCACTTGAATGAATTTAACAAGTTCATGTCTAAATTGTTGAATGCATAAAAAACATTGAAGGATGAGGAGAAGGAATTGCTCTTGTTATCATCTTTACCATAATTTTACAAACCATTAGTGAAAACATTGCTGGTGGGCAAGTCAACATTGAGCTTAGATGATGTGACCGCGCTCCTGTGTGAGAATGAGAGGTTGATGAGAAACGAGAGCTTGTCTAGTGATAGTCAAGCGTTTTCTGTAAAGAGTTCTAATCGAGGGAGGTGCCAATGGAGAGTGAACAGTAGCTCAAAGTGGAGATCCAAACTAAGCCTAGAGAAGACAGTGACAAGGAGTGCTTTTATTGTGGAGAAATATGACACATAAAATATTTATGTATGGCCATGAAGGATGATTTAAAAGAGTTGAGAAGGATGACTGGGAAGAAGATCAATAATGAAAAGAGTAGTGAAAGTGCTAATATCACCGAGGGAAGTGATGAACAAATGATGCTAGCTTTTGAGCACGCTACTTCATTTGGTGTCCTCCACTCATATATTCAACAAGAAGAAGTACTTTGATTGCCTGAAGGAACCTACCCATGTCACAGTTGGTACCGCATGTGGGAAACATAAAGTAATTGATGGTGAAATAACCTTAAAGTTGAAGCTACATGATGGAAACGTAAAGACACTTGAGGAGGTAAAGTTTACTTCCTCTCTCACTATAAATGTCATCTCTTTGGGAGAGCTTGATCAGATGGGATACACATGGATTGCGGGCAATAGAGAGATGCAAGTTCTTAATGGATCAAATATAGTGTTGAAGGCTACTATAAAGAAAAAAAGGGCTTATATGTCTTGGATGGGAAGGTTTTGCTTGGAAAATTAGGTGGATGAGATATAAAAAGAATAAAAGGAATTATCGCACCAACCAAGAAGAAAGTTAGATTTTTTATGATGTGTGGAGAATTTGAGCTGAGGTGGAGATTTGTTAGGATTTTGGCTCAAATCCTCACAACGAAGAATGCTAATTGGTTTGAGAAAAGTAGTTCATATTTTATAGTAGTACTAGTTTCCTATTAGATTGTTCATTGTACAAGTAGTAGTAGTTTACTACGATGTTGTTGGTCTTTTTCAAAAAGTATTAGAAAATATTCTCTATATAAAGGGGTCCTAGAGAATGTTTAAGGCATATTGATAATTCTAAGATTATAACTAGAACTAGGTGGAGAGCTTTGGGTGTATTCGAGATTTTGGGTTGTGAGGTTGATAGGGTAATAATTTCGTTTTTCCTAAAATTGTTGTTAAGGATTAACAAAATTGTGAGTTTATTGGTGGCATAGGCAAGGAAGTTATCGAACCTCATTAATTTGTTATGCTTGATATGTATCGACCCATCCTGGGTTGGCCACCCCCGAGACGGTGTTGTCACATTTTGAAAATCCCAGCATGACACATATATGCAACAATAAAAAATATACCAACTGCATTATATACATCAATCCTCAGCCCTCAACAAGAGAGATACATCATTCAGATCTTGAGTTAAACATTATACACAACATAATAAGCATGAATATTTACAACAAAAAAAGTCATTTTTGTTTTCCATTAGTCTAAGGATGTGAACCACGTGGCTTACAAATAATGACTTCATCTGAACCTCAACTCACCAAACTATCTATCCTGCCTACTAACTGCAATCATTATACAATGAGGAGTGAGCTTCACAAGCTCAGTGAATTAAACTTACTAGAAGTATTTAATTTGTATAAGTAATCTTCCAATATTCATTCATCTATATCTTATATATTTTGATAATAACATTCTATTATAACGACTCATATCAAATTCTCATCCTTTATAAATATCTTCTTTTCATATAGTTAATCATCATATTGAGATTATCAATTTTATCTCATAATTACCTCATTATGAGGTTCACAGCATATAATTAGTCACCTAGATAATTCTCATCATTTCATATATCCATATTTCTTCTCAGCATAATTGTCTCTCTATGTGACTCATTCATCAATAAATAAATTTAGAATCATGAATAGCACTTTAGCATCTCAAGTAATAACAATCAATATTTAAGCAAATGCAATGCATGAAGTTAAATGTTATTATTATTGGGAACATATTCCCTCATGTCGACATGTTTTTATCTTAGACTGGCTGCCTTCCCGATTCTTTCATTCTCATTTAGACCAGCTACATTCTCGATTCTTTCATTCTCATTTAGACCGGCTGTCTTCCCAGTTCTTTCATTCTCATTTAGATCGGCTGTCTTCCCGGTACTTTTATTCTCATTTAGACCGGCTACACTCCCGACTCTTTTATTTTCAACATATACCGGCTGTTACAGTTTTCATTTAGACCAGCTGCCTTCTCAGTTCTTTTATTTCATGCAAATGCATATGAATAATGATATAAAATATGCATGTGAACAATAATATAGAAACAATCATATCTTCAAACATTCAAATTAGCTATCTTGATTATTCTTAAATTATTATTTGAAAAATTCCACTAAATTCCTCTCCTCATAAATCATACCAAATCATCAACTATAGCTCGTCAAGATCCACTAAATTCCTCTCCTCATAAATCATATCAAATCAACAACCATAGCTCATCAAGAATTTCACTTATCGCTTTTATTATTAAATCGACTCATTATTCCAATAATATTATTTCTCATAAATAATTATCTACACATCTACTATTTCTATCATACCTATCAACCAACTTTTATCTATCACCAAATCATAAGTTAATGATTTATTCAAATGTTAACACTATATATTTCATATTTATCTTGATTACTTAATGTAAATCTAACTCACCACGTAACACTTAGAGCTACTCGTGGATCACCTCCTTGTCTTTCCTACTCCTCTAAGCAACTTCTCCCGGTTGCTGATCGTCAGCACCTGACATAATATTTATATTAAAATTTCTAATTTTTTCTTCAATTCTTCCATAATTCACACCCTTTGAAAATTCCCACTTTGAATTCTGAGAAATTTCATGTATGCTAAATTTCAAAAATAAAATTCACGTTATTACCTTTTGTTTTTCTTAGAACTTCCCGTGACTATAAAATTCTCCAGTAAACCCCTTTAAAATGTTTCTCTTTCACCATTTCTTTCAGTCCCCAAGTGTTTACAAAAGTAGAGTAGTTTGTATTGACGATGGAAGAAAACCAAACAGGATTTGGTAAAATAATAAAACCAGAAACAATAAAACTCATTTTATAAAACGGTGGCACTGTTTACATTTTGCTAAGTGTCCTATTTTTTTCTAACATTTTGATTAGTGTCAAAGGTGACAACACCACCTAGACACTTAGGTGTCTTGCACCAATTTTTTTATAAAAAAATTTTCCTTCTTTTTCTTCTTTCTCCAGGCTTGGACGGTTCAATTTTTTTTCTTTTTTCTTTTTTTCCTTCTTTTTCTTCCTTCTCTAGGCCTAGACACTTCCGTTTTCTTTTTCTTTTTCTTTGTACCCACACCACCACGCATCCATTTTTTTTTGTTTCAAAAGGATTATTTTATTTAATAATAATTCTTTCACGTATATGTATTTTTTAAAATTTCGTGTCATATTTATCAAATTATTTATTTTCCCATACTCTAAAGATATGGGTATTACAATTCTACCACCTTATAAAAATTTTATCCTCGAAATTTCCTTACCTAACTTCAGAAACAACTGTGGATAATAATTTTTCATAATTGTTTCATGTTCTCACGTAATTTCTTCAATATCTTTATTCCGCCATAGAACTTGAACTACTGGAATTTCTTTATTACATAAAGCTTGTTCTTTTCTGTCTGAATTTCTCATTGGTACTTGTATAAAAGTCAAACCTTCCTACAAGTTAGCTCGAAATATTATGAGATTCATCATGTAAACACTTTCTCAAAAGTGAAACATGAAACACATTACGTAACTGCTTCAACTTTGGAGACAATTCCAGGATATACGCGACTAGCCCAACTTTCTCAACAACCTCATACGATTCCATATGCCTCGGACTCCACTTTCCTTTCCTGTTTAAATCTCACTACACCTTTTCATTGAGATATTTTTTTTTAAATACACCAAACCACCTATTTGAAACTCGAGAGGTATTCTCCTATTATCAGCATAGCTATTCGGTCTACTTTGTGCTACTTTACAGTTCTCTTTAACCAGTTTGATCATCGCAGTTGTTAACTCAATAATTTATGGACCAAATACCTTTCACTCTCCAACTTCTTTCTAGTATATTGGAGTTCTACACCTCCTACCATATAAGGCCTCAAATGGTGCCATCCCAATACTAGTTTAATACTGATTCTTATAAGCAAAATCAATCAGGCACAAGTAAACATCCTAACTTACTGAGAAACTCATTACATTTTCTCTTAACATATCTTCCAGTACTTTAATAACCCTTTCTGTCTGAGCATGAAAAGTTATATTAAATTGTAACTGTGTATCCGTGGCTTTCTAAAAGCCTTTCCAAAACCAAGATGCAAATCTAGCATCTCTATTTGACACTATGCTCAATAATACTCCATACTACCTCACAATCTCAACTATATACAGTTCAGCCAACTCTTTAAGATTCCAATTAGTTTTAATTGGAAGAAATTGGAATGATTTAAAATGTCTATCTACTATCACTTACATTGTATCGTGACCTCTCTGGGTATAGGAAAATCCAAAAACAAAATCCATACTCACATTTTTCTATGGTCATTCAAGCATACAAAGAGGCTGTAGTAAGCCTCCCGGATGTTTATTCACTAACTTCACTTACTAACAAACCAAACATCTAGAAATATATTCAATTACATCCCTCTTCGATCCTGACCACCAGTAATTATGTCTCAATCCTTTATACATCTTACTGTAACTTGAGTTAATCGAATATACATCATAATGTACCTCTCTAAATATCTTCTTTCTCAACTCCGCATCATTGGGAACACAAATCTCATGTTCCCATACCAAAGTACCCTCATTTCAAATTTTGAACTCACATTGCTTTATAGTAAGCACTAAATGCTTAATTTTTTCTATCTCTTCATCTCTACCTTGTATCTCTAACAATCATTTTACTATGGATGACTGTACAACCATATTTGTTAACAATGATCCTCTATCACTGATATTCAACTTCATTTTTATCTCTTTTAATCTATCATCAGTTACACATCATGACTTTCAATAGCAGTCAATCTTCTTGTAGATTTTCTACTCAATGCATCAGCTACCACCTTCGCCTTTTATAGATGATAGTGAATTGTACAAGCATAGTCACTAATCAACTCTATCCACTATCTTTGCCTCAAATTCAACTCTCTCTGAGTAGGTAAATATATCAAACTCTTATGATCAATGAATATCTCACAAGTGGCTCCATACAAATGATGTCTCCAATCTTTAAAGTAAACACTATGGCAGCCAACTCTAAGTCATTGGTAGGGTAATTTCTCTCATGATTCCTCAATTTCCTAGAAGCACATGTCATTACCTTCTCATGTTGCATCAACACACATCCCAACTCTTAATGGGATGCATCACTATATACTATAAATCCTTCATCACCAGAAGGAAGCACCTATATTGGAGCTGTAGTTAATTTCTCCTTTAATAATTGAAAACTTTTCTCACACTCCCCACACCATACAAATCTCACCTCTTTCTTGGTCAGTCTAGTCAACAGTATTGCAATAATAGAAAAATTCTAAAAAAAGTCTTCTATAATAACCAGCTAACCTCAAAAAGATTCTAATCTCAGCCACATTAGTTGGTCTCTCCCAACTTAACATTGTCTCTACCTTTTATGGATCAATTGTTATACCATCTCCAGATATTACATGCCCCAAGAAAGTTATTTCATCCAACTAAAATTCACATTTGGAAAATTATAGCATACAATCTCTCTTTCATCAAAATGTCCAACACAATTTCTAATTATTTTTCATGTTCTTCCTTAGTCTTAGAATACACCAAGATGTCATCAATGAACACAACCACAAAACTACCAAGAAATAGTTTAAACATTTTATTCATCAAGTTCATGAATGTTGCTGGAGCATTAGTCAACCCAAATGGCATCACAAGAAACTTATGACCATAACGTGTCCTAAAAGCAATCTTAAGCAAGACTCCTTCCTTTATCCTTAACTGGTGATAACTTGATCTCAAGTTTATCTTAGAAAACACTTTCACTCCCTACAACAGTTTAAACAAATCATCTATCCTTGGAAAAA
Organism: Bretschneidera sinensis; assembly: GCA_023935145.1. Taxonomy (NCBI): domain Eukaryota; kingdom Viridiplantae; phylum Streptophyta; class Magnoliopsida; order Brassicales; family Akaniaceae; genus Bretschneidera; species Bretschneidera sinensis. The sequence goes on from CM043705.1 coordinate 12,477,310, forward strand.
GATAATTTTTTTAATGATTATTTTATTCAACTGTTTGAAATCTATACACAACCTTATAGTTCCATCTTTCTTCTTTACAAACAATACAGAGGCTCCCTATGGTGATACACTTGATCGAATAAATTATTTGTCTAACAATTCCTAAAGTTGAAGCTTCAGTTCTCTCAATTCAACAGGTCTTATTCTGTAGAATACTATTAAAATAGGTTCAGAAACCAAAATAACATCCATGAAAAACTCAATCTCTCTACAAGGAGGTAAATTAGAAAAATCATCAAGAAATACATTAGAATAATCTTTCACCACTAATATTTCTTTTGACTTCCTATTTTTCTTTTTAGAATCCATTATGTATGCCAAATACTCCTCACAACCCTTCTTTAATCATTTACTAGCAGTCAGAGCAAAATAAGAGAGTTCGAGAGTATCTTATGTTCTCCCTGAAAGTTAAACTCCTCATGTCCATATCTTGAACACTACATTCTTTCTAAAACAATCAACCATATTCAAAGATAACAAATCGGCTTCAGATTCTCTATCACTGATATGAATCACACAACCCTTGTAAAAATTTATAATTATCAATCTATCTCTAGTAGGAACTTCAACAATACTATTATGCATAAAAGGACTAATACATGCATCAATGAACTTCATAAATACATTAGATGCAAAAGAATAGGTTGCACCAGGATCAACCAACATTGATATGTCTACCTTTTTCACATACAAAGCACTTCAAATTAGGACAATTCTAGGATAAATATCTTATCTGATTGTACCTATAACAAACTTTTGTCTCTCAATCATTTATTAGATTACTACTTCCCCTTGGTGCTTACTTATTCTGCCATGACTCTCAGTTCCCATAACCTGTCTCCCAAATCTAAGGGTCCCACCGATATTACTCTGAGCTACAGAAGCAACAGATCCTACTTGCCTCTGACTCTGTACTATAGTTTTTTGTAACAATGAGTGCCCCATCTAGGGTGGTCTCTCACCCTGTACACTCATACTACCACTGCCTCTAAAACCTTCATGTCTAAGCCTCTTTAATCACTATTTATCTTTCCCTTAAACTTCATCACATCTTTTTCAATATGAAGTGCTATATCCACCAACCTGACATAATATATATGCCTTATGTAAGATAATTTCGATCAAATCTTAAAATATTGTTCATTTATGGACCTCTTACACTTATTTTCCTCTATGTCTGCCATTTTCAATACAAACCTTGATAAGGCCATAAATCTGCTATCATATTGAGCCACAATCATCATAATTTACCTCAATTAAATGAAATCTCTCTTCTACTGGGATCTGAAAGTATATAAGCAATATTTATAAAAGAACAAGCCTCCTTAAACTTATTCCAAGTTAAGTGTATATCAACATATGCACTTACTTTAGGGAAGAGTATCCTCCCATCATTCTAAAGCTTATTCTTCTAACTTAAATGAAGCAAAGGCGACCTTCTGCCTGTCAGTCGTAGGGAAAGTACAAAAATAATCTCTCCATATGTTTCACCCATGGCTCAGGCTGAAAATGATTCATAGATCTTTTAGACAACAAAGTATGCAACTTAATATATTTAACAAAACAATCTCTCTGCATCTCGTGAATAAACTCGCCTTTTCCCTTTTGAACAACTACCATTATTGGATTTTGCAACTACCTCATTCACTGTTCTAGCTTGTTCATCAAGTCTATGATATAGACTATCAATTCTATCATTTGTTACATTCATTTTCTCAAGAGCATGAGCAAAAGCTTCTCTTAGCTTATTTCTTTCAACTCTAGATTCTCTCATACCCTTACTAATGTCAATTATACTGTCAACACATTCCCTTTTAGGAACCACATATTCAGACTCAACTTCCATCTTAACCTCAGCCTATTTAAAAATTGGGGCCTACCACGCCCTCTAAAGTCAACAGCTCTAATTCTAGCTCTAGCACAGCCACGTGTCATCCTCAGACTATTCATTAAGATATAATTTATTTTAACTTCAACTTTCTTTCTTTTTAAGCAGTCTACATAATCATAAAACCTAGTGCTCTGATACAAAATCGTAACGACCCATCCCGGGTAGGGTTGGCTACCCTCGAGACAGTGTTGTCACATTTTGAAAATCCCAACACTACACATATATGCAACAATAAAAATATACCAACTACAGTTATCAATTATTTATATCAATCCTTAACCCTCAACAGGGGAGATGCATCATTCAGATCTTGACTTAAACATTATATACAACGTAATATGCATGAATATTTACAAATAAATTTTTATTTTTATTTTCCATTAGTTTGAGAATGTGAACCACGTGGCTTACAGATAATGACTTTATCTGAATCTCAACTCACCAAACTATATGTCCTGCCTGCTACCTAAAATCATTGTACAATGAGGAGTAAGCTTCACAAGCTCAATGAATTAAACTTATTAGAAGTATTCTATTTGTGTAAGTAATCTTCCAATATTCATTCATCTATATCTTATATATATTTTGATAATAACATTCTATTATCACTACTCATATCAAATTCCCATCTTTTATAAATCTCTTGTTTTCATATAGTTAACCATCATCTTGAGATTATCAATTTTATCTCATAATTACCTCATTATGAGGTTTACAACATATAATTGGTCACCCAGATAATTATCATCGTTTCATATTTTCATATTTCTTCTCAGCATAATTGTCTCTCTGTGTGACTCATTCATCTATCAATAAATTTACAATTATGAATAACACTTTAACATCTCAAGTAATAACAATTAATATTTAATCAAATGCAATATATAAATTTAAATGTTATTATTATTGGGAACGTCTTCCCATATGTCGACATGTTTTTATCTTAGACCGACTGCCTTCCTAGTTCTTTCATTCTCATTTAGACCAACTGTCTTCCCGATTATTTCATTCTCATTTAGACCGGCTGTCTTCCTGGTTCTTTTATTCTCATGTAGACCGGCTGCCCTCTCGGTTCTTTTATTTCCAACGGCTGTCACGGTTTTCATTTAGACCAACTGCCCTCCCGATTCTTTTATTTTCATTTAGAGTGGCTGCTTTCCCAGTTCTTTTATTTTCATTTAGACCGGCTGCCTTCTTAGTTATTTTATTTTATGCATATGCATATTAATAATGATATGAAATATGCATACGAACAATAATATAGAAACAAATATGTCTTCAAACATTCAAATTAGTTATCTTGATTATTCTCAAATTATTAGTTGAAAAATTCCTCTTAATTCCTCTCCTCATAAATCATATTAATTCATCAACCATAGTTCATCAAGATCTACTAAATTCCTCTCCTCATAAATCATATCAAATCATCAGCAATAGCTTGTCAAGAATTTTGCTTATTACCTTTATTATTAAATTGACTCATTATTCTAATAATATTATTTCTTATAAAATAATTCTTTACACTTCTACTATTCTTATCATACCTATCAACCAACTTTCATATTTATCTTGATTAATTAAAGTAAATCTAACTCACCACGTAGCACTTAGAGCTACCCGTGGATCACCTCCTTGCCTTTCCTGCTCTTCTCAGAAATTTCTCCCGGTTGCTGATCATCAACACCTGACATAATATTTATATTAAAATTTCCAATTTTTTCTTCAATTCTTCCAAAATTTACACCCTGTGAAAATTCTCACTTTGAATTCCAGGAAATTTCATGTATGCTAAATTTCAAAAATAAAATTCACATTATTAACTTTTGTTTTTCTTAGAGCTTTCTGTGACTTTATATAAAATTCTCCCGTAAAGCCCTTTAAAATTTTTCTCTTTCAACTTTTATTTCAGTCCCAAAATGTTTACAGAAGTAGAATAGTTTGTATTGAAGAAGGAAGAAAACCAAACAAAATTTGGTAAAATAATAAAACCAGAAACAATAAAATTCATTTTATAAAACATCAGCACCGTTTACATTTTGCTGAGTGTCTTATTTTTTTCTAACATTTTGATTAGTGTCATAGGTGACAACACCTGGACACTTCGGTGTCTTGCACCAATTTTTTTTCCCTTCTTTTTCTTCTTTCTACAGGCTTGGGCGGTTCTTTTTTTTTCTTTTTCCTTTTTTTCCTTCTTTTTCCTCCTTCTCTAGGCCTAAACACTTTTTTTTTTTCAAAAGGATTATTTTATTTAATAATAATTCTTTCACGTATTTTATTTAATAATAACTCTACACCTTTATTATTTTTACGGTCAAAACATTTCCATATTTCCTTTTCCATAGCAACAGAGGTCGATCAATTTAATACTCAATAAATTTCAAAACTTGATGAGTATTTTTAAATAAGGAAAAAATATTTTTGGGCATAAAATGATTTCAGTGATCCTCTCTTTTGAGCACAATATGATATCTAAAAACACTCATTTTATTTGCAAGGAGGGTAGTTGATTCCTTGGCTTATATCAATTCAATTTTATGTATAAACAATACCCAGATCAAAGATATTTGTGTTCTTGTTAGAGAATCAATTTTATGACAAGGAAGTTCTTGGTTGCATGGGCAAATCCGTATGTAATGTAGCTATAAAGTACGAGTTTCTTGAGGAAAGATTTGGATCCAAAACAGAGCTTGATCTTCAATCAAAGCTTGTGCACAAGAAACTTCCGGTATTCATGGGGATAAGCCCATAATGGCTTAATTAAAGTGCAAGTTTTTCTCTAGTTTGCATGCATTAAGAAAAGAAAAATAGAAAAAAACGTGCTATAGATAATTTTGTGTTATGACCCCTTTAGCTGTTCCTGAGAGTTATTTTTAATAAAAGTTAATATAGTTAAAATTTATCAAACACTAATATTAGTAAAAGCTCATATTTCTGCTCCCAGATTTCAAAGCATTATCTAGAGGGGGCATACGGGCAGGTCGAGGTGAGTTCGGGTTGGGTCATTTTGGGTTTCGGATCGTTTGGGTCACAGATCTTTCTGATCACACATTGTTCGATTCACAGGTTCTTCGGGTTTTGGGTCTTTCGAGTCACAAGTTGTTTGGGTCATGGGTCAATCGGGTTTTGGGTCATATGTGTCTTGGATCAATCGGGTCACCGGTCGCTCGAGTGTTGGATCAATTGGCTTTTGGGTCATGCGGGTCTTGAATCAATTCGAATCGGGTCAACTCAAGGTTTGGAGGAATTTGGGTTGACCAATCATATTCATGCCAACTCATTATTTTTTTTTTTCGAGAAAAAAATTATTGCTAAAATCTAGTTTACTATATTAACTTTAGTTTAGGTACAAATTAGGTTTAGTTTGAGTCGTTTGAATTTAGTACTTGATCACATGTATTGAGCATTTAACTTAATTTTATGATTTTTTTTCTTCTGAATTTCAGTTTAATTAATTTTTTTTTATAATGACGAGGGATCATCCTCTCCTAGCTGTGGGGAACCAATTCCAATTTAATTAAATGAACCTCATACAAGTCAACGATAACAAATAATTTAATATAAATAAGTTTTGTTCGATATTCTTTCCATGTTAATACTTAAGTATTTAACTTAATTGTAAGTAACAATTTAAAATAAATCAATTTGTTTAAAAGATATTATTCAATGTACATTATTTATTAAAAGAAAAATATAAAAATTTATACTCTCACGTATCATATAGAAAAGAAAACAATATTAATTTTAAATTTATATATTAAGTGTCCTATAGATTGGAAAAAAAATCGTGATTTTATAACATTTGACATGAAAGCTAATTTCTATGGAGAAATTCCTTTAATTGATAAAAAGTAAAAAATTTAAAAACAAACAATTGCATCTATTGAGTGGTGGAACTCTTTTCTCTTGATTTTTGTTGTCAACCAATGTGAATTGATCTCACTCATGGTCCATGCCTAAGCCTTGCTCTTATTACCAACTTGATGAGCTTCAGCCTACTTGACTAAATTTTTGTAGATAGCTTTAGTTTAGGTTTACTAAGAAATTTTAATGGATTTGATTTAAGCTCAATCATTATAAAATTTATCAATCATTTACAGCCTACTAAAATTTATTTCAATTAATGGCCTCAATTAGTTATGATCCGACCCAATTCCTTTCGGACCAACTTAAAGTACATTATTTATCAAAAGTGCAACATAAAATTTTATACGATCACGAATAAAATAGAGTTAAGTTTGAGCTCAGAAAATAAATTAATTTAAATTTAAAGTTTAAAAATCATGTCAAGTTTGAGCTTGAACTCGACTCGAAGTTTGGTTTGATTTGATTAGTCTTTTCGCCCCAAATCTTGTAATTGTGTTTCTCATATAGTCACACTCTTGAAAAATTTTATTTGTTATTGGTTGCTCCTTGTCTTTGGGAACATCAAAGGTGAACCACCAAATTTTGTATCTTTTAATCTTTGGCTGATTTGCATTTTCTTCAATGGAATGGAGTATTTTCTTTTAAAAAAGACATAAATTTAATTAGCTAAAAACATTATTGCAAAAAGGTTATCAAGTTTTTATAAAATATTCAAAATTAATCTGATTTTTATTAATATAGAAATATTGGATAGTTAAAAATATATCAAATCAAAATTATGAATGTATCCTTTATTGATGTTAAGTTTTGAAATTTATTATTATATATTTCTCTATGAACAAGAAACTTATAAATAATTAAATTTGTTAAGTTAATATTAAAAATTGTTAATAATAAACCATGTCGGATTTATCATAAAAAGGGTATACTTATTGTACTTATTTTAAATAATTAAACAGCTTTTGATATTTGTATTTTTTTTAATATAAGTATAACTTTTATTTAAAAATTCCAAACTAAAGCAACCCAACCCAACCCAACCCAAACCATTCTTACCTAAATGACTAAAATTCAAGCCCATTATGGTTTTTAAAATCTTAAACCCATTAAAGCATAAAAACTCGACCATGCTCAACTCGGATTGAATTCATTTTTTTTATTTAAAAAACATCGCCTTGCGGTGGAAAGAGTTTGGAAAGACCCCTTCCTGTTTATTAATAAATAAAAAAAAAAGTAAAGTACAAAGAATTGGGGGGACAAAAGGGTAACTATATATGAGGGGGGACATAAACCTAAACTTAGAGGTAGCCTAAGCCTTACCTTAAATGTGAACAACATTACATATGCCTAAAAGAAGCAAGACCATGCCCCCAGGACATATGGTGCAGTGATAAGTTCGGCTTTCGAGATGGCGGTTTTCTCGTGAGGTCTCGGGTTCGAGTCCTGCCACTGCACTGCACATTATGCGATTTATATCCTCCATAGGGTCCTAGGGTAAGGATTGTGAGAACGGTCGTAATGGTCCGTTATCAAAAAAAAAAAAAAAAAAAAAGACCAAAATGGTCATTTCTAAAATCCAACTCGCAACTTTTAGAAATGGTTGATTAGGACCAATACAGCTCAGTAGTCATGTGTGCATGCCCATACTTTTCTAAACAATACGCCAACTGATTACCTTTGTGAAAGGGATGTATGATGGGGACGTGAGGAAGAAGGAACTCTATAATTTCACAGATACATCAAATTAATTCCCAAGGAATCGCACTAGCATTATTTATAATTTGGACCAAAACATTTAAGTCATTCTCAATGCAACTAGGCTGAATAGTATGTTCACGGCCAACTTCAAGCCCACCAACAGCGCGCACGCTACAGCCTATTGTAAAGCCCAAAACAATAGGAGTAGGCTAAAATCAAAGAGGAATTAATGGATCTAAAGACCCTAACCCTTGACCCACCTGTTCTCATCGACAAACAATCATAATATTATTTCACCAAGCCTATTTTAGGAGCTTGCCACTGAATCCATTTCACCGTTGATGCTACGTCGTTTTAACTTTCAAAAACAGAGAATTTACACACAACATACCATGATAATTGAGAGACTCTTTTGGCTCAAAAATCCTATTTAAATCAGCTAAGCTACATGAAACCTTAGAAATAATTAAATCAGGTCATATAGGCACACTGGTAGGTTGGAAGAAAGAAAGAAAGAAAGAACAAAATGAAGGAAATGGAACAAAAAGAAGAAAAGAAAACAGAAAGAAGAAATTCACTTTTCGAGAAAGTGACAGCTCAACGAGATTTCTGAAAGAAATGCTTCAATACTTCTCTATTCATTGTTCTCTCAATAGGCTAATTACAAGTATTCATATAGTGCACATGCTCTGATCAGTTAGTTAGAAATTTGTAACAGAACTGTAACAGATTTCTGACTACTATGCTGAAGTGTCTTGATCCGTGTGCTCCTTCTGACTGCAAGCACTGTCTCTAGACTTGTTTTCACTGCTTTTGTAGCAGTGTGCACTCTTCTTGACTCAGTGTGCAATCCAACAGTGCTAGTGTGCACCTCTTCAGCCTCAGTGTGCATTTGGCCTATGCCCGTGTGCACTTCTTACATGTCAAAATGTTTTTGCTACTGGTCTATCTCCAGGTCTAAATCATTCTTGCCTCCTTGGAAACCAACCTTGTCCTCAAGGTTGAGGGATGGGTATGCTTGAGAAAACTCATAGAGGTTTTCCCAAGATGAATCTTCAAGGGCCAATCTTTCCCATTGTACCAGCACTTCGGGAATAAATATGCCTTTGAGGATAATTGGTCTTTGAGCAATGACAATCTGTTGGAGAATCAAAGGTTGATTGTCGATGCTATGTGAAGTCAAGGAATTGATATGAGATGGTGTGGTAGGGCTATTATGATGCTTGAGTTTAGAAATGTGGAAAACTTGGTGAATTTTATTTTTCATAGGAAGCTGTAATTTGTAAGCCACCTTGCCAACCCGTTGAAGGATTTGAAATGGCCTAAAATATCATTTGCTAAGCTTGTTGTGAACCTTATATGCTACAAACATCTATCTATATAGCTGGAGCTTAACCAGTACCTAATCACCCATTTAGAATGACCACTCTTTTCTGTGCTTATCAGCCTGTGCCTTCATTCTCGCCTGTGCTTGTAGTAAATTTATTTTAAGCAGTTGTAACAGTTGTGCCCTGGAGACCGTAAGCTAATCCACTGCCTCAATGTTAGAAGATTGTAGAGTGTAAGTCTGGTTAGTAGGTGGTAATCTGCCATAAACAGCCTGAAAGGGGGGCATGCCAGTAGCTGAGTCGAAAGTAGTGTTATACAATAGTTCGACCCAAGGTAATAGGGTGTGCCGTAGTTGAGGGTAGTTATGAATAAATTTCTTTAGATACTGCTCCAAGAACCCATTTAAAACTTCTATTTGTCCATCGGATTCTGGATGGTAGGAAGAGCTTCTACTAGAGTGAAGAGCTGGTCCTAGTACTTGCTAATGAATATGAGGTCTCTATCAGAAACAATGGACTTAGGAAATCCATGATGTTTGATCACTATATTGACAAATAATTGGGCCACTAATGTTACTGTAAAGTGTGTAGGGAGTGCTCCAAAATTAGCAGTCTCGAAGTGTAACGACCCATCTCGGGTTGGCCACCCCCGAAACGGTGTCATCACATTTTAAAAATCTAGCACGACGTATATATGCAACAATAAAAATAAATAACATCAATAGAAAATTTTACATCAATCCACAACTCTCAACAGGGGAGTTGCAGCAATCTGATATTTTAAACATTAGATACAACGTAAAATGCATGAATATTTATAAATAAATTTTTATTTTCTTTTCTCTTTAGTCTGAGGATGTTGACACGTACGTGACTTACAAAAAATAATTTCGTCTGAACCTCAACTCACCAAACTATTTGTCATGCCTGCTACCTGAAATCATTGTACAATGAGGGGTGAGCTTCACAAGCTCAGTGAATTAAATTTACTAGAAGTACTCATTTGTATAACCGATATTTTAATATTTAAATCAATTTATATCCCATACATAAATTGGTGATAACTCTCTACTATCATTACACATGTCATAAGATTTATTCTCTATCAATCTCTTCTTCTCATTCATTGGTTCACCTTAAGACCATCAATTATCTCATAATTACCTTGTAATGAGGTTCACATCATAAGGTCCACCATTTAGATGGTTCTTATTATTCTTTGTTTCTTTTTCACCATAATTGTCTCTCTCTGTGAGACCAAATCATCTAAAAATATATTCACAATAATATACTACACATCAGCATTTCAATGATGCAAGCAAGAATTAAAACAGATGCAATACATGAATGATTATGATGAGAACGTCTTCCCACCTGTCGACAGGTTGTTATTATTTTAGACCGGCCCCTTCCCGGTTCTTTACAACTTATCCCGGCTGTCACTGAATTTATTTCTAGCATATACTGGCTGTCACAGTGTCCCTCTTATTTCCAGCATATACCAGCTGTCACGGTTATTTCATTGGACCAACCCCTTCCCGGTTCTTTCGGTTATCGTATTTAATGCATATGCATATGAACAATGATATAAAATATGCATCTGAACAATAATATAACAGAAACAACATTAATTCAAATATTTTATTCTCATTTAGACCGACTGCCTTCCCGGTTCTTTTATTCCCATTTAGTTGTATATGAAAACTAATATGAATATTCATCTAAATAATAAAATAGAAACAAACATGTATTCAGATTAGCTATCCTGATTTTTCTCAAATTATATAAAAAACTTCCTCTAAATCTCTCTCATTCTAAATCACATCAAATCATCTATCAAAGCTATCAATAATCACTAAATTTCATCCCACATCACATCAAATCATCCATCAAAGCTTGTCAAGATCCATTAAATTTCGTCTCTTCATAATTCGTATCAAAACATCAATCATAACTCATCAAGAATTTATTTATTACAATTGTTATTAAATCAACTAATTATTCTATTAATATTTCTTCTCGCATAATAATTTTCTTACGCGTCAAATATTCATATCATATCTATCAATCAAATATTTATCTAACACCAAAACATAAGCTAATAATTTATTTTAATATTATTACTAGATATTTGGTTTTTATTTAGACTACTTAAAGTAAATCCAACTCACCACGTAGCTCTTAAAGCTACCTGTGGATCACCTCTTTGTCTTTTCTGTTCTTTTTCAGAAATTCACCCAGTTGTAGATCGTCAACACCTTACATCATATTTATATTAAATTTATAATTTATTCTTCAATTCGGTATAAACCACACCATTTGAAAATTCTCACTTTGAATTTGGAAAAATTTTATGAATGCTAAAAATTTCAAAAATAACACTATATTATTACCTTATGTTTTTCTGACAGCTTCCTGTGATTCTCTATGACATTCTGCAGTAAATTCCTTCAAAATTTTGTCATTTCGACTTTTCTTTGAGTTCCCAAATATTTAAAGAAATAGAGTGATTTGTAAAACAAAAACTGAACGAATTTGTAATTGTAAAAATTTATGTTTACTTAATATAGATATATATAAAAGTAAGTTTGGTTTTGTTTTCTTTTAAACAACTTCAGCAGCCCCTGCTTCCACGAAGCAATTGTGCTGGAGGGCATGCATAGCACATTTGTTACACTTGGCAGCAGTTGCTGCCAGGTGTTTATTTTTTTATTTTTAAAAAATAAAATTTTTTATTTATTATTATTATTATTCCTTTCTTTCTTATGCCGCTCCCTGGATAATCGGGACGAATTTTTTTGTCTATTTTTTTTTGTCTTTTTCTTACATTTTCTTACTTCTTCAAACTAAGTCCCATATTATATATATATATATATATACACAAAAAAAAAGAGACAAAAAAGTTCATCCAGATTATCCAAGGAGCGACAGAAGAAAGAAGGGAATAATAATAATAATAATAATAATAATAATAATAAAATTTTATTTTTTAAAAATAAAAAAATAGACACGTGGCAGCAACTGCTGCCAAGTGTAACAAATGTGCTATGCATGCCCTCCAGCACAATTGCTTCATATATATATATATATATATATATATATAATTTTTTTTTCAAAACTTATCTATTTTTTTTTTTCTGTTTATTCATTTTTTTTAAAGAAATATTTTATTCAATTCCACATCCTTCACGTAAATATATTCTTTTAAATTCATGTTATATTTATTAAATTACCTCTTTACCCTTACTTTACGAATATGAGTATTACAATTCTACCGACCTTACAAAAACTTCTTCTCCGAAATTTTCTTACCTAACTCAAGAAATAATTGTGAATAAAATTTCTTTGTAATTATCTCACGTTTTCCCGTAATCTTTTCAACATCCTTATTCCGCTACAAAACTTAAACTAATGCAATTATTTTATTATATAAGATTTGTTCTTTTTGTCTAAAATTCTCACCGGTACTTGAATATAAGCTCAAACTTTCTCAACAACCTCATATGGTCTCACATACCTCGGATTCAATTTTCCTTTCCTGTTCAAATCTCAATACACATTTTCATTGAAATATTTTTCAGTACACTCAATCACCTACTAGAAACTCAAGAGGTCTTCTCTTAATATCAGCATGACTATTCGGTCTACTCTATGCTGCTTTACGGTTCCCTCTAACCAATTTGATCATCTTGATTGTTAACTCAATAATTGATGGACTAAATATATTTCTCTTTCCCATTTCTTCCCAACATACTGGAGTTTTACACCTCCTACCATACACTGTTTCAATCAATGCCATCCCAATACTAGTTTGATACAGATTATTATAAACAACTTCAATTGATGGCATGAAAGCATTCCAACTTAATGA